>RCIC01000006.1:8975000-9652500 GCA_018883505.1 Ceratosolen fusciceps | reverse complement strand
AAAGTGGCGCGAGGGGCGGAGGGGCGGAGGGAGGGAGGCGGGGGTCGAAAAAAAAAATGAGAGAAAGAAACGCGGAGAAAAAGTGATTAGAGGAGAGCATAAGCGAGTTCGAGTTGAAATTGTCGTAATAAATGCGAGTTGGTTGGCTTTAGCCGCTGCTTAAATCATTTTACAATATATTTAGCTTTTCCTTTAATGTAATTTATTATTAAAAGTTTGTCGAGGTTAGGTCAAAGCAATAAATCAGTCGAAATAAATGACGTATTAATATATATATATATATGTATATATGTATATGATCGCGGTCCATAAAATACGAGCTTAAGCGGTAAGACGGGTGCGGGGGTGGGGTTGAGGGTGGTATCAGGAGTGGGAGGTAGACTTGTAGAGTGCTTCAGATGTAAATTAAAAATAAATTACATTTCTAATGGGATAAAAAAAGAAAGTAGAAGAGGAGAATACTGCGCGGGATCGGGGTGGGGAGAAGAATATGTCGTAGATGGTAGTCGAGTGAGGACAGATTTATGTTGCGGATGAAGAATAATGGCATCGTCACGGATCCATCCTGGATTCGTGCATTTAATACACTAATGTATGCGTCCGAGTCTCGGGACGTTTGACGCTGAGGATGATTGGCATGGCTGAGGAGGGGGGGGGGAGGGGTCGGGACGAGCTGCGTCGATCGCGCTCGGCTGGACGAAAGCCTCCAGGAAAGTGTACCGATAGGCGGGGAAAGTTGGGATCACCGGATGATAAAGTCAGGTGGGAGTCGTAATCGTCATCAGGGCTTATTGGGGATGAAATAAAAACTCGGGCGAGCAGATTGCGTGGGGTCGGTGGGAGGAGAGAGAGAGAGAGAGAGAGAGAGAGAGAGGCAGGGAGGAAGAAGCTCTCCCGGTGGGCGCATAATTTAAGTTTAAAGCCCGAGGCGAGGATGACAGATCGGTCTATCGAGAAACACTTAGTGGCGGCGTCGACGTATGAAACAAGCGCCGGCCGTTAAAATCTGATCGGCGGCTCGGCTGGATGGTTTGGGGCGAGCGAGCGGCGAGGGAAGAGGGGGGGGTGGGTGGGCAAAGGGGCTCGTCGTCCAGTCGAAGCCGTGCCAGGAGGAAGGAGGAAGGGGTTGGCGGGCTCGTAAAATACTCATCGCTCGGTGCGGTACGAGATCGAGAGGGAGACAGCGATGGAGATATAGAGGGAGATAGAGAGAGAGCGAGAGAGAGAGAGAGAGAGAGAGAGAGAGAGAGAGAGAGAGAGAAAACCGTCGATATCCCCGGCATCGGCAGCAGCAGCGTCCCTTTTGACGAGCCTTTATCGCCCGTTATTTACGGTTATTATTATTGCGGCGAATGGACTTCCCCTCGACTGGGCGAGGCAGACCTTTGTTCGACTCTTCTTCGAGGCTATGCCGACCCCGAGTGCGCAAGCTTCTTGACCCGAGCGAGAGGGAGAGTCACGGACGGAGCCCGCAGGCTGCTCCAGCTAATCTTCATAAGTGCATTATTGCGGTGGCAATGGGCCGACGTGTGGGTGGGGTGGGGTGTGTGGAGGATCGGAAGGGGTCAGTGGGCGATGGAGGGTGGAAGGAGGAATGATGGAGGGAGGGTGATAGGGAGGGAGGGAGGGAGGGAGGGGGGGCGACAAGGAAGCCTCCGATCGCCACCGTTGCCGCTTACACCGAATTTTATCATATCATCTTGCGATATTTACTGCGCGAGGGGTTCGACCGAGCAAGAGGTTATTTTCCTATTATACCTCCTTACCGGGTATCCTCGCCCCGTCGAGGATTATAGCTCCCGGCGTCCTTTCGACGACCCTTCCCGACAATCCCCATTCCCTTCATCCTTCTTCTTCTCCTTTCATCTTCTCCTTCTCCTTTCTTCTTCTTCTTATTCTTCTTCTTCTTCTCCCTCCCTCCCCCCCAGCATCGCTTTCCTTTTTCTTTCTTCACACCCCCACCCTCCATTCAGTTACCGAGGAGAAGAGCCGGACGTGAATTAGGCGCGCTTTATGTACCGAGTTCGCTTTGATATTTACGAGGAGAGCGCGTTGAGGAAAAATAAGGTGAGCTCCTGAGTGCTCGGGGCATCTGTAAGGATTAGGTCAGTAGGAGACATGAACGGGATCGCCGTTCCATTGTAACGGCTTCCTTTTTCTTTAGTCCCCCCCCCTCCCTTCCCACCCATAGCACCGCCCGTCATTGGCCATTGTTGTTATTAGTAATAACGGCCGGCGGACAGTTGGCTTTGATTTTCATGGCACGTTGTTAATAATCGTGAATAATCGCATCCTCGGCTGCGAATCGAAATACGTCCATTGCCCGAGAACACGGAGCTGCTCGCTCCGGTGTCACGTTAACCAATAAAAATAATCGGAATAATTCCCTTAAAAGCCCGGATGCCTAATAAGCTCCGCCGGGGCAGTGATTTCTCTCGTTGGTCCGCTAGTACACGTGTCGTCTGGCCGGGTCGATCCGCGATCGAGATCACGACAGGGGCCGACGGCGGCGGCGGCGGAGGTGGTAGTGGTGGTGGTGGTGGTGGTGGTGGTGGTGGGTTGCGGGGATTGTGTTCGGGGCGGAGGATCATCGAAAGAAAGCACGTTCGAGTTTGTCATTATAATATCTTATTCCTAGACTGGAATAAGAAACGCGACGGCTCGAGAGCTCGCGACAGCGCCCCCGCGAATTAAACGAAAGTTAAGAAAACGCACGCACCCACACACGCACTCACTCACGCACGCACGCACGCACTCACACACGCAGAAGATTATCAGCACCCTGGCACTTTTTTATAGCTCGAATAATTTTCCGGTATAATGTACAGGCCGTAACTAATAATAGTACAAAGCGGAGATGATTGCGGAACTTTTATTCTCGGGGTGCTCGGGGTGCTCGGGGTGCTCGGGGTGTTCGAGGTGCAGAGAGCTTACTTTGAACTTTAGGACCGAGTACGAATGAGAGAGACAGAGAGAGAGAGAGAGAGAGAGAGAGCCGGCCGCGATATCCATGTTGGCCGTGATCGAAGGTGAAGCTTGACTGGCACTGGGAAACGATGGATCTTGGATTTGGAAATTTGGGTAACGATCGACGGACGATAGATCCGGATGATATCCTCGTCCCACCAGCCGAATACACGTACTTTTAATTCCCTCCCCATTCATTTGCAAGCTCATAATTATCGGCTAATCGGAATAATAATGAGGACGACGGCCTTTGTCGGGATTAATCGACTCGTCGCCGGCAATGGAAATGCGCGAAATAACGAATGCCGTTTGAGCGGATTCCATTGTGAAAGGCGAGATCGCGGTGCCGGGGGTCGTGGGCGGAATTTCCCGGGTACGAGATCTCGATCGCAGACTCCTCGCAGATGATCTACCGCTCTTCTCAGCGAAGCCCTGCCGACAGACGTCTAAAAATACCCCCGATAACCGGAAATAGTGCTCGTCCCCTTTGCGCGTGATCTAAATTTCAAGCTGTATAGATTCAGAGGACGTCGGCCGGGATCCTCGTGGTCACCGAGATCCGCTGGATTCGCGGGTGAAATCGGATGACGGGTGTGGCAGGAATGCCGACAAGAGGCAGGCGTATCTGCCCTTGGGTCAGGGGATATTCGTCCCCTGGAGCTAATGGATCGTGCGCGAGCGCGAGGTATAGTCGCGGGGGAAGCGCCACTGCCCTCCGCGGCTACGCTGTCGAGGGTTACGGTCGACCCGAGCGATATCCGCTCGGAGAGGCCTTTTTATTTTATTTCCTTCTTTTTTTCTTCAGCCAGAGTTTCGCCTGACACGCGGAACTCTCCTTGGCCTCCGGCGGGCATTAAAAACTCCTTAGGCTCCTGCGCGTGGGCGTGCGACGGGGGCGGATAAACTCCAACCCCAATAAAATTAATCTCCGAGTGACGTGTCCGCCTCACTGATCTTTATCCTCCTCCTCCTCCTCCACCTCCCCCACGTATTTTCGCTTCTATATATAGTCTCGGACTCGAGCCTGCTGCTAATACACCCTCGTGCTCGACTCGGCACATCGTCTGAACCTTCGAGGGAAAAAGATGCTCCGCCGCCCCTCCAAAACACCCTGACCCCCCCCAATCCCTTCCCACTCCCCACTCCCCACTCCCACGACGCACCTACACACGTCCACGACGCGGTAAATCGTCTAATCTAATCAGAATTCCCGCTCTTATCGGCACTCTCGCGCATTTACGAACTCAAACGAGGCGACGTGGTGCAGCGGCCGTCTCTCCCCCTCGCGCTCTGATGAAGTCGCCAAGGCTATTAAAACTCCCGCGCGCGCGCTTGTGTGTGTGTGTGAAAAGTCGGGGCTCTTGCGCCTTTCGCGCGCAATATCAAATGGCATTTTTATTTCGGACTCTGCTCTCCCTCGCGCTTTACCTCGGACAAAGTTTATTAAACTGGCTCACTTTTATTCTGCCCGTTGATTACTTACTCCTTCGCCTCCTCCTCTCCTCCCCCTACCCGCCCAACGCCAAACGCCACCGCACTCCCACCTTAGCAACCCACTTTTCCAACTTACTTACTTACTTACTTACTTACTTACTGACTTTATTTTTCTCCCGCAGCCAGGACGACAGGACTTTTCCCATTTATTGTCTTCGTCATCCGTCGGGCCAAAATTATACACCAGACCGGCCACGTCATTCAATTATAACATGTTAAAAAAACCTAAATTCGTATCGACATTAATCATTTTTTTAATTATAACTCCCGTATCGGCAGACGCTTTATCGTGCAGCCCGCCCGCGACTATATACGTATATACGTAAGATATAAGTTACCCGGGAATTCATTAAAATTCTCATGTAATTACAAACCCCTAGCTAATTAACCCCCTCGTTCGAACGGATTCCTTAAAATTATTTTATTTTTTAATAATATTTTCCCGGCTCGGTATTCCTTTTCCCTCCCTCTCGTTGCCTCTCGAACCAACGACCGCGGCATTATTAGTGACTCGGCGGTACGAGTCCGAACATTAGAATGGAATTACTTTCGTGCATTAGCTTAATAATCCTCAAAACCATCCTCGATCATTACGTACGAATAAAATCTGTAGTTCGGATCTTACTTACTTCACGTCCTCGCGTCTTGTCGACGAATTTGAATTTCATTAATAATTAGCCGTTATTAATTAATTATATCCTTCTTCTAATGAAAAGCGTAATAATATCCTATGCATCTTATATGAAATATTCTTTCTCCGGTATTAACAGGCAAAATTCCTCCCGCTCTGTATTTATTAAATAGATGGGCAAATATTCACCCGGCGCTGCATTCATTATTAATTAAAAATAATTAACAGTAATTTACAGTAATTTATTGATACAAAAATCAACAATAAACGTCGGCCTCTACTATATTACGCAGCCCTTCGCTTCCCGCGCCTCGCTATTACCGACCTCCTCATCACTATCGCTATTACTCTACCTATTATTATGTTCCGTAGAAGTAACGCGGCCCGAAACAATGAAGCCGGATCATTAAGTCGTCGAGTGATTAAGATTTCGCCGCGAGATTATTTATTTATAATATCAATCGCTGGAGTTTATTGTTTAATAAACAGTACGTCGTAGGTGAGAAGGTGGCGGCGGCGGCGGCGGCGGCGGCGGCGGAGAGCGGCGAAGGGGGGGGCGGGGATACGAAACGGTACTCCCGATGCGGAACAAGGACAAGTTTTTAATGATTATAATTTTCGCGCGCGCGAAATATCTGGCAATTCGCAGTAATTTCGTTAGGGCAGGGTAGCGGGCCGCTGTAATTGCCAATAATTTTAATTGTACATGGAAATGTGCTGGTAACAAATGATCGGGTGGCTAATGCAGGCCGGAGGAGGATCCCGAGAGGGTGGGGAATTCCTAAATCTTAGGAGCCGGTGGCCGTATCTCTGCCGCGTCAGGCCATCTTGACGCGGGGTGCGGGCGGCGGCGGGGGGGAAAAAAACCGAGGCAATTTACCCCGAGAGCCCGATGAAGTAATTGGCGCAGCCGAGCCGCGTGGGACGGCGATGGAGGTTGGCGGGGGCGGGGGCGGGGGTGACGATGGTAGATTCGAATTATTGACCTGGATCGCGGTACTCTACGTGCCCGCGACGTCCGACAGGATTGAACAAGTTCAGTAAGTCATCGAGCCGTAACGAGGAGCAATTCATAATTCGACGGCTCGGCTTACATTTTTATCTTTTTTTTTTCTTTATTTCATTTTTTTTTTGTTTTTGTTTTTTTTTTGCCTTCAAGTGGTTACCTCGGGCAATCAATAGTCAGCCAGGCCTCCGACCAGCCTCGTTTCCCTTTCTTCTTCCCTGAATTATTACGGCTACGGGGCTCTCGCGGCTGGTGGCGCCGGGTGGGGGGGGGGCCGGCCTGGCTTGCCCGCGGCTGGAAAGTAGCGGTATTCGAAGTGGCTGGGTATTGTGCTCGCGGAACAAAGCGTAAACGCTGGATCCCGCGGGCGTCTAGAGACCCCGACAAAAGGGGCGAGGGGGCGGGGTGGGCAGGTGGGGGATGCGCGATAATTTGACGTGAAATATCGCGTCCGGACGGGTATTATGTGCCGCGGACGCCCCCTCCTCCACCGTATCTTCCGCTATTTTTTTCTCCCCCTCCCCCGACCAACACCGCCACCAACAGGAGCGACTAATCGGTACTTTGGTAATTTCTGCCCCCCAAGTGGCTGGCTACCAGCGTCTTTCGGATCCTCGTCGGCTCATCAGCTCATCAGCTCATCAGCTCGTCAGCTCGTCAGCTCGTCAACTCGTCAGCTCGTCGGCCTCGCGCGACTCTTCCTTCCCGCTTCTTTATTATCCCTCTTTACATCCCCCCTGCCTTACCCCCTCACCATCCGGCCACCATCGGAGCCAGGGAAGCTTTTAGCCGAGCCGGCCTCGCGCCATTAGAGGCGCCGCTCCCCCGACCGATAAAATGCAACTGCAAAATTAATTCCCAATAGTCTATCATCTCGATGCGACGGAGAGCGAGCGATCGAGCGATCGATCGATCCTACACATGTTGCCAGGCACGAGCGGTCATATATCAGTGAAAAAGTCGGGCATTCGTCGCCGCCCGGACGTTGAGAAATTGATTGATTTATCAAAAGCTCGAAGCACTTTCATCGCTCTCCGGTGCTCTCCGGTGCTCCCCGGTGCTCCCCGGTGCTCCCCGGTGCTCCCCGGTACTCTCCGGCAGCCAGTGTACGTGCGCGGGTGGCGCATCGCGATCCCGAGCGCCGTACTTATTATTGGACGACGGGGAAGGCTCGATAAACAACGAGATTGCGCTATCCGTTTGCCCGGTGCCCCCTTTCCCTTCCGTATCGGCCGTCGGAAACCTTAAAGCTCAGCGGCGAGCTTAACGAGCTCGGCCGCGCTAAAGAAGCCCCGGTGCCGGCCGAAAGGGAGAAATGCGGTCGGTCAATCCGGAGCCGCGGAATAATTATCCTAATTAATGGAGCGCTCGGTGAGGCTCCACGCCCCCCACCCCACCCCACCCCAATCCCCATCAAGCCCATCCCTGACGTCGTAGCGGCGTTTCGCGTCGGAAAAATGCGAACCTCGGCCGGGGGTATCGATCGACCGGGAGAGTGGGGGGGAGGGGGGTTAATCACGAGCCGTAGTCACTCGGACTCTTCGTACCACCCACCCCCACCAACCCTCCGGGATTCGCACTCGACTTCCACGAAGTTCGCGCGAACACCGTCCGGTCGTCCTGGGCACTTCTTTCCGATTCTGTTCTCGGAGGCTGCGGTAAATCCCCTCTCTCCGCCCCCCGCGCTCGTGGACGCGATTCCATTGTCTCCGTAGACAATCCAGAGAGAGACAGAGACAGAGAGAGGTACGCGCCGTGGCTTAATTGGAATCTTGTAAATTTAAGAAGCGGCGCACCGGCTGCTACTTATTATTATCCTTACGAAGACGGGACAATTGGGCGCGTAGGTGAGGACGAGAGGCGCGTGCAAAGGACGGAAATTAACGAAATAGCGTGGCGGTCGGCCGGAGGAGTCATCGGGGTTGGAGCGTCGGTTAGAATCGAAAGGACCAGTTTGTATGGGGCACGGGAAGTTAAATCGGGGGAGGGGCGGGGGCTGAACGGTGGCTAATGAACGAGCACCGGTACGCGTTGTCCCGGAAAATTCGAGCCCCGAGGCCGGAGGGGGACGGGCCGTCGGCCTCCTGGATCGACCTCGGTCGACTCTTATCGAATAATAATTCGTAACGGGGCTCGGGGAATTTCCGCGGCGCCGTGTCAAGCGCAACCCGCGCAAATTGCTTACGGGAAATGATAGGTCGTCCCGGAGTTTGACGATGGGTGGGGCAGGAGGGGCGGGCCCCGTGCACGGCGCGCATCAATCCGAAAGTCGTAGCGAGGATGACGTGGCCGTGGATCCGTGTATTGTACGTACCGGCGGAGCTGAGCCGGGGTAGCTGAGCCGGGGGAGCTGAGCCGGGGGAGCTGAGCCGGGTGCCGGGAAGTTGTGACGGGCGCCGAAGACGCGCGATGACGCAAGATGACGAGCGACATCGGGTAATCAGTGCCAGTGGGCGATGAAAGACACCGAGGAATTAAGCCCCGCCGGTTTCTTCTTATCTCCTCTTATGTCCTCGATTATAATGGCAATCGAAGGGAGTTTCGAGCCTGCCAATCTCCCGCCTCCCTCCGCCCCCTTATCTCTTGTTTATTGGCTCTTCCCTCATCGTTACTCACCGACGCGTCGCCCGGGACTTTGCCTACCTACCTCAACGACCTTGGGAAGGATCTCGTACGCGTGACGTCAACGATCAACGTTTGCAGCTTCATTTTTACAATTAGGCGGGCCACATTCCACGCTTGCCTACCTCCCCCTCCACCAATAACCCCCCTCCATTATCCTCGCATTCGCAATTTGTTCGCTGAATCAAGGAACGTTTACTTATTGCCCCTTGCGCTATTTAACCTGATATATAGCTGGCTCGCGCCGTTTTAACGTTACGATAAGCGTCACTGAAATTTCCACATAAATCCGATAGTCTCTACGTCCCTTCCCCGGTGGCCCACCGCGCCCAAAGCCCTTCTTTTCCTATGGATCCGTATACCATGGGATCTGCCTGCCGTCCTAGCTCGAGGCTAGCCGTGGCCATTATCGTAGATAATATCCATCAGAGTCGCGGATAAGTTGCAAAGTGCAATCACTCGACTCACTCGACGAGTCCTAATGAATGAAGTCGATGAGATTCTTAGATAGGGCATTTGCTGTTAATGAAATTTCTTTCGTCGTTTCAGCTATTTCTGAATTATTGGTTCTTTTAATAAGTCGCTCGCAAGATGCGGGAACAACGCGACCCCAGACACCCGTAGGGCATGAAACTTACGGTTTTACAGATATTTTTGCCGTCCGGGGGTGCTGGCCCTCCTGGCGTTTGTCTACGGAAGCTGGATTGATGAGGCTAAGCCGAGCGCTGAGCGTTCTTTGACGGCTGAAAACTAATAAGAAGGCTAATAAGACCGTTGCAGTGATAAAGCGGATAGTCCCGCAAGAACTCGTGACTGTCTACGTCGTGTACGTGGGTCGGGCTCCTAGAGAAATAGAGCGAGAGAGAGAGAAGGGGGCGAAATAGAAGAAGGAGGCATTAGCATACAAATTACAAAAAGCTCGGTAGTCGGCGGGGTCAGCAGGGAGCAGGGTCGGGGAGAAGATTTTTCTACTAATTGACTTCTCGCCGCACGATTCCCCGAAGCCAGAGCCTCCCCCCACCCCTCCCCCCATACTCCTCGCAGGTACCGCGGTAATGTATCAATACAAGCTGCTTACTGGATTCGGAATATCCTCCGGAATAGCCCCGGCGGATCTCCTCGAGTATTTATATCGCGATTTAAAGGCCGAGGTTCGTTCAAAACGAGGCAAAGAGAAGACGATTATGATAGTCGATGGATTCGATGGGCCAACGTGAATTACGATCGATACGGGCTTACCCCGATCATGAATGATCCAATGAATTTTAGGGTCGCTCGCTGGCTGGGTGGATGGCGGTGCCAACCGGGAACGCGGCGGGAGGAGATCGGACGGGATTATGCAAAGTATATATATATATATATATATAGAGAGAGAGAGAGAGAAATTTCAAGAACACCGCTGCGTTTACTTGTCATTAAAAGAATAGCCCCAAGATCATTATTATCTTTACAACTTTGGCAATAAAGCAGCGAGGGAGCTAGCTGGCCATCGGTTTTAGTATTATCGCAGTCTCCGTGAACGTCCATTGATCTCATTAATCACGATCCGCCCATCCGCCCACCCATCCCCTTCCTTTATTTTACTAGAGATTCGAGCGATAAATATAAAAAGGATCGAGGAAATTTTTCCGCACATTCGGGCGGGCGCCGAAAAAGCGCCCCTAACCTCTTTCCCTGTTTTCCGTGTCGTTGATTTCGTTTCTTTATATCTCGCGTTCTCGACAGAGCGGTCTACTCGTCGCAACCGTCCTCCCCCTCCCCCTCCCCCCATCCTACCAGCGCCGGGTTACTATAACGGCCTCGGCTCGCCGCGCTACCGCGGCCCTTCCTCACCATCTTCTCCGCGATCTCGTCAAATTTGTTTTCTTCCCGCTCGGTCGCCTGACCCACATTGCCGAGGCTCGGCGTATCGAGGATGACAACTTACGGCGCTTTATTCCGACGTATCCAAGTCATCCTTCCGCGTTCGGTCCGGATCCCCCCTACCCCCGACTGCCGTCCACGTACATGCAGCGGGATAAGAATTTCCGACCCCCGGGGCCGATAATGCCTCTATTAGACGGCGAGCGGCTTCGTTGGGGCGCGGGGGGGAGGCCGGCGCACGTGACGAAAAACGTAAATGTCACCCAGCCCTGCGCCCCACGGGGGCAGTCATCGGTCAGCGACGGGGCCGTGACGGATTTACGCTCGGATTCGCCGGTCGAGAGGGGACTACGGCCGAGCCGTTAAGCAGGAAGTGACCGGGTAAGTAGTGGAAAGCCCCGAGGACTGCGCTTACCGACTCCATGGACATTCGACTTTTGTAAATTCAAGCTGTGTAATATTTGTTTGGCGCGAGCCATGGCGGTGATTCCGTTAGGGCGACCTATTACCGCTCGGCGTGTGGCGACACGTGGGCCGTGTACGGGGAGGGGACCGGTGTCGGCGGCCAGATCGATTAGCCGTCTCGTTTTACCTCTCTTACCCCGTCGTACCCCATCGCTCTTATTATCTTTATTTACCGATCGGGTCTCAATGTAATTTTATTAAGGGCTCTAGAGCTCCCGAGGGAGGGTGCGCCCCCCCACACCCACCCCGACCCCCAAGCCATCCAATGTGCAGCCAAGGACACCGCTCCGCCCGTCCGGTCTCTTACACATCGCTCTTCCTTCCTTATCCGCATTTAATTTTATTATGCCTTCAAGACTCATAACTCTACCCGCGCATCCCCTCCCCTACCACCGCCCCCCAACGGCCTCCGCCACTCATTCATCCGCTACTTTTCAGGATTTACAAACGGATAAACAGATTTCCGGCGAGCCCTTCGCTCCATTCGAGCTCGGCCACCCATATAACTCTCCTAGTCATTGCAAGCCGCCATTTACAGACTTTAGTAATTCAAAATTCTTCTACTTTCGAGTAAATGCATAACGCGTTAACGAGAGTAATTGATGAAAACCGTTAATTAAGAGCCACTAAAATTATTACGTACTCGCCCTGTACGATTGACGATCCGGACGACTCGCTCAATTATTCCCAAGTTTTTCCTTTGTTTTTTTTGTTGCCTTTTCTCATTTGTCCCGATCGTAGAGAGGAGGGGAAGGAGGAGGACACGGGGGGGGGCAGGATCTTCCCCTTCCGCTTGGCAATTAAAAATTCAAGTTACAGAGAGTATATTTGAAAATAGAAAAGCGGCTCGACACTACGTAGATTCGCGTCGACTAAATAATCAATAATAATAATTATCCCTGCAATTGTTATAATGATATTGGCCACGGGGGGGGGGGGTGGGAGGATATCCGCCGGGATAAATAAATTCTTATTTCCTTGTTTAAGTCACCGCCCTCCTCTCCGCCCGTCCTGCCCTCCCGGCAGGTTTCCACCCCGGTTGATTATCGTTACACTTTATGCTCCTGTGCTCTTGATGCGTATATTAACATAATTTTATAAAGTACGTGTAGCGAGGCAGTGAACTATCAAGCTGACACTCTACTTTGCTAATTTTCACTATTTTATTACCTGTAGAGAGAATGATAATTAAATCTTTCCACGTAGACTTATATTAGAAAATGCACGCATAATTCATCAGCGCGTGCGCTTCGCGTGCCTTGGCCACGTAGCTAGGGCTAAGCATCCCGTCCTTTCCCCGCGTTCGCGCGGCTTCGTGGACATTTAACGCAATCAACGTTCGCGGAACCGGCAATTTTGCAATAACTTTTTCTTATTTTAATTTAACGCTTTAACGCTCGCGACGTGCTCGCAAATTTTAATATCGCGATTTCTTTCTCTTCTCTCTCTCTTCTCTCTCTCTCTCTCTCTCTCTCTCCGTTTTTTTCTTTCTTTTTTATACACCTTATATTACTCGAGGCATTAACGCATTTTAAATTTCATTTCTAAATGAAACCCTTTCCCTTACACCCTCGCCCGTCGCCGGTCAGCCACGTCCGTTCGCTGTTTCGCTTTTTTGCTGCCCTCCTCCTCCCCCCCCCCTTTAACTACACACGGGCGCGTCGCAATTTCGCGATCAATTAGACCCACGTACAATCGAAATGAAATTCATTGTTCGGAAAATAGAAAAACATTTTAATTTTGTAATTGAAAATAAAAGTCCAGCCGGCCCTTTGTCCTCCCAACGTACGTTCGCCTAAAATTTATTTGCACGCCACGACTTTTACCAAAGCTCACGTAATTACTTTAATTTTTCGCCGGCATTCGAAATTAATTATGAAAGCCCAGAGATTTCGGTAAGAGCAGTCGCGTTACGGGATGTAAAAATTATTATTACCGACCGAGTCGAAAGCGAAAGAAACGAGCCCGCGGACGAGGACTTTTATTATTCCGTGGACGGGGCGGAGGCCTGGGTGGGGGTGGTGGGGGACAGGGAGGGGAGACAAATTTTTTCTAAGCCAATGGCTGCGAATGTATACGACACGACGGCCTATCGTTATCGGAGATCATGGAAAGTCGGAATAACGGGTCGACGGCCACTGAACTTGGCACGTAAATTGCCGAATTACAGCTCCGGATGTTCGAAAGATCGATGAAGGATCGCAGGCGAAAGGTCACTTTAATCAAACGTTGAACACGTGCCCTTTCGCTATCGTATTCTAAAAGTAATCACCCCCGCAGGTCACACCGCCTCGTAATATAATCCCCCACCCATCACCTCTCTCTCTCTCTCTCTCTCTCTCTCTCTCTCTCTCTGTCTCTGTCTCTGGCTTCTGGATTTCCCGGCCATTTTCTTTGAACTCAGCTAGCCGCTCAGCTTAGAAAATTAATTAATCAGCGCAAGGGATCGAGCCATCAAGCTCGGTTAATGTTAAAATCGGAACGCCGAGGTTGAAAAACTCGCACTTCCGGCTACGATTTTTCGCGAAAAATATAAAAGTTCCGCCTTGACGGTCGGCGGCTGTGGCCGTGGCGGGGAGGGAGGAGGGAAGGAAGCCCTTATGCGTATTGGATATTGAGGTTGTTCGAGTTGTTAGTAAACTACAAGTGAATATTATAAAGCCCGAGCCTACGCTCCATCCAAGAGCCTGCGATTAAAAACTTTCCTATTGATTATTGCCCCGTTACGCATGACTGGTTTTTATTAACAATTTTTTTATTTCATTCGCGTATTGAGAGGATACGTGGACTATGACCAAGGGTTTCCCATTTTACAAAGTTTCCTTTTGCTAATTCATCAGCCCGTCGTCGTCATCATCGTCATCGCCATCATCGCCATCATCATCCTTATTATTATTATTATTATTATTGTTGTTGTTGTTGTTGTTATTGTTGTTGTTGTTATTATTGTTGTTGTTGTTGTTATTACTAATTGTTATGAATATCCCTGAGGTACTTGTGTATGGGAAACATGTGGTGTTTTGGAAAGCTCGATAATGCTGGAAATGTTCTGTTGTCGGCATTGTTTATTTTAATTCGGACCATTTGCTTGGGAAATGATTGTTAACATTATCTTCATTATTGGGGATGTTTTTTGTTTTTGTTTTGTTTTGTTTTGTTTTTTTTTTAACCCCCGATATACATTGTAATGATATCGAGGGGTGGGGTGGGGGTGGGGTGGGGGGTTTCGTACCAGCGAGAGGCCGAGAATTAATCATTAAAACGATCGGAATGAAACGAGTCGAGCGCCTGCGGTCGTACATGGTCGAAATAATGCTTACTTGGACGCAATAAAGCTTCTGGTGAGAGGATGACGGGGTTGGGAGGGAGGTCACTTGCAAAGTAGCTACTCTCGATGACATTCGTTCTCGTCTTTTGAATCGAGCACTCTGGCCTTCAAACATCCGGACGGACGCTGCTGCGGAATACCTTAGGACGAGAGCTCCAAACGAGGCGAATTCCTCCCGAAGTCGGGAGTGTCAAAAAGCTCGTGGAACCGGAACCCGGATCGTCGACCGTCTCACTCGCTGTCTCTCTCTTTCCCCCTCTCTCTCTCTCTATCTCTCTCCCCCGCTCTCCCCCCTCTCTTTCTCTGCCATTTTGTCCTTACGAATCCATTTGAAGAAGAAATTTAATTTTTCTTTATCCAGTGGAGAATCGGATCATTAGAGCATGTGGGTCACTGAGCCCCCGGAGATCGATTTACCGATACCGAGAGTCCCCTTCTCTCCCTCCTCTCTCTCTCTCTCCCTTCCCTTGCAGCGCAGTCACGATGCACGCGTCGCTATTACCACCGTAAATTCGAATACTTTCGAAGGAGACCGACCCTGGATGCGAGCGCCCTCCAAGTTTTACGTCGCTTTCTCTTCCATTTCTCCCGGCCACGAGCCGCTCGCTCCTTTGTTTCGCCGCTCTCGACGAACATACGGTCGGTCGCGCGCTCTCGAGATGCTTTTCCTTACGCTCGGAAAAGCGCAGCCGACTCGCCGCCACCTTTCACGAATAATACCTCGACTACTTTAACTTTATTCCTAACGTCCCTCGAACCGCTGAATTTCTCCACTTCACGTCTCCGCGCTTTTAAGGGGCAGGGGAGGGGGGCGACGAAAAAAAAAAAAAAAAGAACAAAAAAAAAGGCATAATTAATCTTAAATTATATAGAATATGCGCGAGCGAGTCCATCGGATCGTAAGCCCGGCTCGATTTAACCGCTTTTCCAGACAATATACCTCTCGAGCGTGCTAATACCGTGGATCTTTTTACGGGATAATTTTATAGTCTTTTGTACGGGACAACAAGGAGAGCGAGGGGATAAGTGAATGAAAAGGCCAGTCCGCAGATATATGTATACGTGTATATATATATATATAGTAGAGAGAGAGAGAGAGAGAGAAATTAATTTTCGAAACAGAATTAGCAGAAGAATTGGAGGAGAGGTCGACTCGGTCACGCGCGGTAATAAAAATTTTCAATTAGACAGCGACAATTAGCAGCTTATCGATTTCCAAAGCCGAATCTCTATTTTCTTTCGGATTCGGTGCCCGGAGTAATGAAATTTTCACGTCTACCGGACAAAGGGTTACAATTTACTTGGCCGAGTTTGGGCTCACCTTTTAATTAAAAAAATCCGCTCGGTGGATTGCGAGTCCCGCCGGTTTCGCGAAGGGAGCGGAAGGAGGAGGAGTAGTGGGGGGAGGGGGGGAGGAGGCTGATGAGCTCGCGAATCCGTGAAAACTCCGCGGCTAATTTGGAAGATAGCGCGCCCGTGTAACCTCCTCCCCACTCCCCCCCGCCCTGGTCCCGAGCGATCCCGAAGACGCGCCGGCAGGTACAGGTGGGCTCGGGATCGCGGTGACTGATCGAGCCGACGTCCTTTGGGCAGGATTAATCCGGGCTCGGGGAGCTGCGGTCGCGACCGCGCTAATTTCCCAGGTTAATTTATTTTACCATCTGGCGCGGTTCCGCCTCCCTCCCGCCCGTACGAACGACACGTACGCGTAGAAGGGCACTGACGCATCGCTCCCCGCCAGTCAGCTCGTTTCCTCGTTCCTTCCCTCGTTCGTCTGTCCCCCCCCCCACCCTCTCTCTCTATCACCGTTCCCGTCAACGCCGCAACCGTCCCTCGATCCCTTTGGAAAATCGATGCGCGCGCCTTTTTTCCCACCGGGACACGCGCTCCTACACGCTTTTACTCCCTCCCCTCCCTCCCTCGCTCTTCGGCTCTTTTGCTGCTTTTTTCCACCGCTTTTTTGTTTTGTTTTTGCTACTTTCTGCTACTTTTTCCCTCTATTTTTGCCGCGGCTGCTCCATCCGACGAGCCGCTCCTGCTCGTACGCGACGACCTTTTTGTCCGAACTCTCATCACTCGCATGTGTGTCTCATTCCGGGGCGCTTTTTCCTCTCCCAGGAACAGATGCGGGCTGGATGCGCCGCGAGGTGGAGGATATGCTCGCCGTCGTGGACGGGTGAAAGAAGAGGCAGAGGAGGGAGGAGGCTACCCAGACGAGCAGTTTCGCACACCAGGGCAGAGGAAGTAATCTTGGAGTCGATCCGAATTATTTTCCATAAAGCCACGCCGCGGGGTCTCGGGCCCGACTGTCGCCCCGGAAGTCTATTTACCTTTTGCACGTCCCCGGGCAGGTATTATTCGCTCCCTTCTCCTCCAACCGGCCCGACTCCTCTTTTATCTATTCGCGGAAAATTTAAGCCACCCAATGCTCCGTATCGTCGTTAACCCGTCTTCCGGGGACCTTGGGGGGGGCGGGGCGAGACTCGACGAAATTGTATTTTATTATAAAATGACAAAGAGCCGATTAGGAGGTTGGCAGCAACAAAGCTTCCCGGCGGTAGCTTTGTTTAAAGCCCGATTTAAGGGAATCTAAATCGAGTATCGATTTCCGGGGGTAAGAGTGGTAGGGATAGAGGGTTCGTTTCAGCCGATCCCGGACGACTCGTCGGTCCAGGAGCCAGGCCGTACGAGTAGTAGAGGCGGGGCGGGGCGGGGGGGAGGGGGAGGGGGAGGAGAGGGCCGGAACATGTGCGAGTCGGTCATAAGGAGGAGCCTCGAGGCCGAGTACGGTACGGGGCGCGGGTCCAGCCACTACGGGAGCTATTGGTTTTATTGGCGAGCACGAGTCACCGGTTGAAATGGGAAAACACTCGAAAATAGAAATATTTACGACCGCCTCGGACTCTTATCGCAGCGCCGAATTTTCCACGCTTAACTTATTACGTCGGCTTACTCAGCCGTTATCCATATGGCTTTCCCGATGCCATGCGTCACGCTTGTCTTCCACCTTGTCCGAGCGGCAGCAGCAGCAACAGTAGCAACAGCAGCAGTAGTAGCAGCATGAGGGGGGAGGGGGAGGGAGAGAGGTTATTGGGCCATTAATTTATTATTCAAATTCCGACGTTCAATGACGATGTACTTGGAAAACTTGTTAGCTTTGTTACGCGGGAAACGGTAATCGTCGCGTGCCTCTTCGTTCCAAATAAAAAAAAAAAAAAAACAACAAAAAAAACAAAAAAAAGAAACGTATCTAGGTACGGTTAGGCGGATTTGCTGTTGTAAGTGGTAGTGTGGACAACTCGTATTTCAATCGACTAGTCAAATTATTTATCGTATAATAATAAACCCAAAACGTTTTCCCAATGACTCGGACTTACGGGGGGGGGGCGGTGCAGCCTTTCATATGTCTTATTGCTCTTGAAATTTTATTCCCCGCCGGGTAAGGGCGCGCTTACGCATCTTGTGAATTATGTAACGAAATCCCCGTCAATTATCAATTATTTATTTGCAAATACGTTATATCGAATTAATGAAAGACAAGCTCGCGAACACCGAGCGGTGGATTTATTTCAGAAAAAGTCTCGCTCTTATTTTTTAACAATCGTCGAAAGCTATAGTCGACTATAATTGTAAAAATAAAATCGAACTCTATGTTAATTTGATATTTTTATAAGAATGTTATACAAGAATTTTCATCTCTATTTTTCTTATTTTCCGGCAAAGCAAACAAGTGGCTTTATTTCACTCCAGCTCTTCCATATAATAGTTATCGTATTCTTTTTTTCTCTTCTATTTGTATTATCAAAAATAAAATCATTATAGTTTTACTTGTATTTGAGATTCTCGTAACAAACAAAAAAAAACAAAAATAAAAAAGAAGTCCTTTATGTTACTGCACTACTAGCCTACTATGGAGATACGCACACGTATGCGCGCTTATATGCGATGGCATTCGTACAGTAATACGTAAATAATGTTAGTCTGGAATGACACGAAGCAGTAGCAACAGCAACAGCAGCAGCAGCAGCAGCAGCAGCAGCAGCAGCAGCAAGCAGCAGTACAAGTTAAATTACACTAGAATATTTAATGTAGAAAATAAGTTATCCACGTTTTATTATTTTTATTTACACGCGCACACATTTGATGCTCAGAATCCTTTTATTATTATTTTTCTATACAAACGATTTGCCACTGCTGCGCACATCTTTATTATTATTGCATATTTCAATTCGATTAAACCAATAGACAGAGAATAGAATATTTTTTAATTGGCATCATTTATACTTACTATTTTTCTTTAGAGATTTATGCCGTTCTTTTATTTTATTTTATTTTATTTTTTTTCATGCGCTTAAATTTTTATTTCATTCTGCCGAGCAATTTAACAATTTGTGCAAGTATATTGTCGAAGTATAGGGAAATTGAAATGTTGAAACAATTTTTATTCTTATTCGGATCTCTCCTCCCGCTAATACTCCTCCTCCTCCTCCTCCTCCTCCCCCACCCCTCCATTACGTTAATTATTGCGGATAAAACCGTATAAAGTTTATCGGTATATTTGCTAAGGTGATTATTTATAATAAATCTTGGGCCGAAAGTGCGAAAATATATTTAAAAATCGTTTACCCGAGACGAGCCCGGAGAATTATGTAGAATTATTCATAAAAGTCACTTAACGACGAGGGATACTATATTATATATCCCTCTCGGTATAAGGTTGTACAACAAAGCATTGTAATAGTTACGTAGGAGTAGATACTGCCAATAATAACTATGATTTTAACGTTGAGGTAATAATACAAAGGATCATAATAGATCCGTGAAGTGAATGACTGTGGCTCGATCCTCAATATGGATAGGCTATAATTGCGAACAATGTACTTTCTATTATTATAAATGCAAATCTTTAAAGTGCAGTAAAGTCCTATCGTTACTCAATGCGCATACATGCAAGTCGACTAAGAGATAATATCGACTAAGCTCTCGCTCCTCCGTAATTCGCGCTATACTGTAAAGCAGGATTTTTTTTTCAACGAGCTCGGCGCATCCTCCTTAGATCCCTCCCTCTCTCGCCCCCCTCGAGCGTACTCTATAGCTGATTAACTCTGCCGGCCTTCGTCCCGTCCCCTTATACGAGATATTTAATTTCCCAGGCTAGGTCGTGCACGTCGGCCGTAAATCAAAATTAGCGTTTGTTTTAATTATTCAGAAAAGCAGAAAAGGAGGTTATTCAATGGAATGGCGAGATCGAATAATAAAGCAGAGCGCTGCGTTAGAACTGTCCTCGGCCTCTCCTCAATAAATCATCGATCCCCATTAAAGGTTCGCGCGCCCATTAAATACGCCTTAAATAGTCAGTTGGCTTACTAAGCCTCGCCGCGCGTCCCTTTTCTTACCGGAAATTCTATGGAAGGGTTGAGGTATTCGCTGTACCGAAATCTCTTTATTCTGCATGCGAGAGCACCGGCTCCCATCCTTTCAGCCGCGCGACTCCAATCAATTCGGTCCTGTGCGTTGTTGAGTGCACGATCGATGGGCGTATCGATACAGAGAGAGAGAGAAAAAAAAAACAAAGAAAAAAGAAAAAAGAAAAAAAAACGTGTGAATACGTGGTATATGGATGGTATTGAATTAGTATCGATGAATTACGAATACGTACGGGGCAGGGTCGGGAAGGTCGCTAGATATTAAGGTCATTGATGCATACGGAGTCGTTACGTGTAGCTACCACGCGTGGAAGTTACATTTATTGAGTAGGTGAAAGAGGCTGGGGAGGGGGATTGAAATAGAGCCGTATACGGCCCTCCGCCCCCGTAATAAATACCGGGAGGAGGGTTAAAGTTTTTCAAGCCGAACGGGGGATGTGTCATCGCGAAGCGGTAGCCGACGGTCATCGGGAGAAAAAAGTAAGCGTAAAGCACCTCCTCGAGGAAGGGCGGCCGAGGGCTGGAATCGATTGGATCCGAGCGCGGGGGGGGGCCGAGCGATCGATGCCCCAACGAGGACCGGAATATTAGATGTACGAGGGCCCTTGGCCGACGACCGTCCCCCGGGATAATTACTCCGGAACAACGGCACGCAGGCATTTCCACGTCCTCCCCCGCCCCCCGCCCGCCCCTATGCGGATGGATTTTCCGTACGTATAATGCCGGGCTTACAGGTGCCGCAGCGACCTGGCGTCCGCGAGCTCAACCAACCTATTTGGCTTTAGCCCCCGCCTCACCGCCTCCCCGCCGCCCTCGTCGTGATAGGCGTTCGTTCGGTCAATTACCCGAGGCGCTATTTATCGACCCTCGGCGGGTCACAGTCAATCGGACCGGCGGCTCCTTCCTCCTCTCGCGGGCTACGTCTTCTTGGGGCAGCGGGGCGGGGAGCACCTCCGACCCGATTTGGCCCCGGGCCACCCGCATAGCACCTACCTCTTTTACCCGCTTTACAAATTTGGCGCCCCATTTTTTTTTAAGCGAGTCACGTGTCCGCACAGCCCAACTCGATGGGCACGCCGTCCCTCTGCCGTCCCTCCCCTCCCCCCCGACCCTAGCGGTCAGTAACTCTCAGGAACCGCAGACTCGTTGCGAGGCAGCGATTTGTTTCGACTTAATCGAAACCGCGGAAGCTATCGACGTCCCGTTTTGTTTTTCGTTTTTGTCTATAGTAGTACACAAGAAGCTCGACGTGCATCGTGCAAACGAACTAACGGCACGTTTTCCGAGATGACCAAACACAACGGCACAAAGGGTTTTGTAAACGATAGCGCGTGCTGGACTATATTCAATGCCTCCGTCACGTTTTCTTTTTTTCCTTCTTCTTTTTCTTTTTCTATTTTTCCCAGGAAATCAAATATAATTCTTTAGAGTGCTTTATACGATTTTAGTTTCATGTAGATTTATTGTTCTCCCGGCTTTTCCAGATCGAGCTGGATCCTTTCGAGTGTCCTCGAAAGACATTTCTATAATTTACAAATTACCGCGACTGCTTATAGATGTATTTTTAAAAATACTCTCTTTTTAACTAAAACATTAAAAACCGACCGTAACAACCATGCGCACCTTAATACTTATTGTTTAAAGCCACTGGCAATGAAAGGTAATAGAGCCGAGCCGATCAGGAGATTAATAGTCTTATAATTAAATTAAATCGACGATGCTGTTTAATTTATTATTTTAACAGGTAATTTCGCGATAAGAAGATCATTTCCGAATTCAGCCATTCGAAAGGAGCCGCAGTTATAGATTTTCCGAGTGCTTTCAGTTGTGGTTAATGAAAAATAGATTCTAATATTTAAAGTGGATGTATCTTTTTTTTTAGGTTAAGTGTGAGGCTGTCCATTCTCCTCTCTCTCTCTCTCTCTCTCTCTCTCTGTCTTCGTGCTGCCAGCGTTGCTGTAATGGCGTTTAAAAAGTTAAAACATTTAAGGGAGGATAATAGGAAATGTATAGTAATAGCGGGCCTGCGGGTTCGATAGAGCAGAACATTTCCGTATAATGAACTAATAATTGTGCTTTAATGATGAAAAATAAGATTGCAGGTGGCTCGGTGTGAGAATAAAGCGCAGCAGGAGCAGGCCAATCTCTCTCTCCCTCACACTCTATGTACACACACACACACACACACACACACATATATATATATATATATATACATAGAAATATAGCAGAGAGAGAGAGAGAGAGAGAGAGAGATGGAGGGAGGGTAGGGAGGGTGAGAATGTATAATTAAGAGCAAATTGAAAAGGCGATTAAAAATTTTTTCACCCTTAAAGATGAGAGAAAATTAGGGCGGTAATTGGAAAGTATCGTCGCTCGGGTAATGCGCGGAATCGGATAACCGACACATAGTGCTTCATTGCAATCAGAGTGAAATCGGAGCGAAAGGAAATACAAATGAAGAGAAAATAATTTAAAGGAATGGGTGTCGGAGCAGGGCTTCCTTGGAGAGGGTGGGATGGGCCAGGAGGAACGAGTATTGGCTGGGCTGCGGGCTAAAGCGGAGACGGTGCAGGAGACGGAGGAGGAGACGGAGCGAAGAAAGAAGCGGGGAGGAGGAAGGGAGGAGCCCGTGATTGATTGTTTTCGCAGGAATCGCAACTGTAAATTGTTCCTTATCGCATATTGGGCTACCGCGGGCATAGGCGCCATGGCTTCGCTGCCAAGAGCCGTACAATTTGCAAAGTCGGTGCCGGGGGCGATACGATGCACGAGCGCTGCGACGCTGCGGATAAAGAGAGAGAGAGGGGGAGGGGGAGGGGGAGGATGGGGGTAACGGATGTTTCACTGGCCAGGCATCCGCTCTTTGGCGCTCCTGGTTATTGGGAGTTAGCCGACGCGAGGCTGCTGAAACGACGACGACGACGACGACGACGACGACGACGACTACGACGACGAGGAGGACGACCTCGAGGAAGATTGCATGTACGTCGAGGTACGCCCCGCATTCGATTTGTAGCGAACGAAATTTCGCAATCTTTGACGCCCGTGCACCCCTCCAAGTCGCGAGAGGAAGGAGAAAAGTGAGCCGTCCCCTCCCTCGAGCGGCCCTTTCGCTCCTTCCAGGCTCCGTGCTCGGTGTCGCTCGATCCTTGTCGACCGGAGAGGACGAACCGATAAAAGAAGCTGCGGATGTGCCCGTGGGAGAAGAAAGGAGTCAAGGGAGCCGGAGTGCCGGTGCGGGACTGCCTGGAGAGATCGATGTCTGGTACCTCGAGGGGCGAAGCACCTCTAACGCCGCTCTACCTCCTCCCACTCCAGCTCCAACGCCCGCAACCAGAAATACCGCACGGAGCACTAAGCCAGGGCTCTTTCCCGTCGCTTCGCGAGCGTCGTCCTCTTTCTTCTGGCAGCCCAGGCGTTCGCCCCCTTCTCTAC
The DNA here is from genome assembly GCA_018883505.1 of Ceratosolen fusciceps. Classification (NCBI taxonomy): domain Eukaryota; kingdom Metazoa; phylum Arthropoda; class Insecta; order Hymenoptera; family Agaonidae; genus Ceratosolen; species Ceratosolen fusciceps. Next base: position 9,629,260 of record RCIC01000006.1, on the reverse strand, counting down.
CTCTCCCCCACCCTCCCGGCCCCGGTGGAGGGTGGCCGCCCTTTCAACTTAGGTCCCACCTCCCCTTCGCCCGTGAAGCGCCCGTCTCGTAAAGCCTCGCACGTGAATCGACGCGTGGAATCCGGCGCCGAGGCCCGCGTCACGAGGCAGACAAAGAGCGCGGTACCGGGTGTAGCGCGTGTAGGGGGAGGGGGGTCATCGGGGCTGAGCTCCGACTTGGCCCGGATATTACGTATTCGCTCGTATCTTTCCACTCGATTTCGCCAGGTATATCCTGATATATATATATAGCCCTATGTATACGTATATATGTATATATATATATATATATATCGAAAACCGGATTCCCGATACGCGCGCGACTAGCGATTCTTCCTCGGTATCCTTGAGCCAGTCGGAGTCAACCAGCTATCCCGGGCCGCGCTTCCCCTCGCGGAAGCGCCTATTTAAACGTCGACCGGATTTGCGGGATGAGCAGCCGCGTTGGTTTGGCCGGGAAAGGGGGACGGGACGACGACGAAGCCAAATCGAATTTACGATACTCGTGGGATTGGGCAGGGGGATGGGGGATGGGTAGGAGGAGGAGGAGGGAGGGCTCGCGATCGGGGACCGTGGAAACGGTCGGCAGTCGAGTGACTGTCACCGCTTACCTCCGAGGACGCGGATCCCTCGTCTTACGACTCTAATTTTCTACGACCCCAATAACCAACCCCAACGAACCCCAACCAACCCCAACCAACCCCAATAACCAACCCCAATAACCCCATTGTAATTATCTTTAGCTTACCCTTTTCATTGTCCTCGACGTAGGAGCGGACCTATATAATTTGTAATAAAATAGCCGTCCTCGCGGGGAGGGAGGGTTTTTCAAGACTCCGAGGAAGTGAATAACCCTGCCTGGGACGTATAGGTAGCCGAGGCCGGAATGCGTACTTTAAACGTTGTAAGTCGGTTAGGTGCGGGGGAGGGGGGGGAGGGCGGAGCGAGGTCCATTGCGTTCGAGGAATGCCCGGCAGAGATATTTTGGGCCGAGGCCTCCCACGAATACTTTACGTTAATTTGTTATTCCAAATAGCCATAATAAATAAGTCCGCGTGCAAAATTCATTCATTGGTCAGAAGAGGGCCAGAAGTTGCCCCCCCCCTTCCCCCCCCTTCCCCTTTCATAAGGGATGCAGTCTTATTGTAGGTACGTGATGCGGTTACCGTAGTTTCGGCGGAGTCTGCGAATCGATTCCGAGTCTGGGGGATGAGCTTGTAGACTGGCCGGCTCACGCTCTGTCTAAGGTTAGCGATAACGAGGCTCAGATTATCCGCGCCTTCCGAATTCAAGCAGCTTCCTTACGAATAAATATCCATCCCTGACCGAGAACAGTGAGAAGAAGGAAGAACAAGAAGAAGAAGAAGAAGAAGAAGAAGAAGAAGAAGAAGAAGAAGAAGGAGAAGAAGAAGCACATCCACACCCGCGCGTATACGAGTAAAGCTTTGTAAAGGGATCGCCCAGATCGGTAATTCTTGTTCGATTCTTTAATTATTATTATTTATCGAGGTCCAGCTGGATTTTTATCCTATTGATGAGAGCTATCCTCGCCGGAAACGGTATTTTAGCTCTTCTTGGCCTAAATGAAACGAGAATTGCAAAGCGCGCGCACGCGAGCTTAAAAATCCATTTCGGAGAACAAGAGTAGATTTCCGTTAAAGTGGTCCGCTTGATAGAGAGAGAGAGAGAGAGAGTGAGAGAGAGAGAGAGAGAGAGAGAGAGAGAGGCTCAGAGCATAAATATTTTTCTACCATTCGTTATACATGAATTCCGAGGGAGATTGCATTTGTGAAAGAAAGACGTTGGCTCCTCTGAGTTGTAAAACTCATCGGTCACAGCGTCCACGAGTATTATAATGTCAAAGAGGACAATTTGGGAATACGTATTCGGTAAGAGGCGATGACAAATACCCTCGGTCGCCTTGAATTCGTTTGCCATTTATCCGGGTAAGCTCGGCCAGGCTTGTATCGTTCATGCACGTACTCGCTCGTATTTAGCTAATTAGCGCCAAGAGTTCCTAATTCAATGGATTCGCGGCACTGGAATAAAAACGGTCCATCGGTACAAACAGCAGCGAGAGACGGTAGAGAGAGAGAGAGAGAGAGAGAGAGAGAGACGGACGGTAGAGTGACGGCGAGAGAACTCCCGGGAGGGCGGGGCGGGGAGGAATCGGGAATCGAGGCCGCGATAAAAGTTTAAAGGGATCGGAAAAAGGGCCGTCGCAATGGATCGGCGTTCTTGTTCTACGAATTTTGTGAAAAGTTCGGGGCTAATTTATGCGCGAGTCCGTCTGCTGATTTGGCAAGGGAACTTTCCCCGGTTCCAACGGAGCAGAAGCAGCACCCACCAGCGGTCTCGGGAACTTTCCCCGCGCCGCAATGCACCTCCTCCCGCCCCCCCACACCCCTACTACTTCCACCGGCCCCGCTCCCTTCCCGCCCCCCCGCGAGCCTCGGGCGACACCAACGGGAAAAGACATCAGACCCGCGGTATTCCGCGCCCGAGACTCAAAAGCTCATCCTACGCATCCGCCTGGTAGAAGAAATACCGCCCGCCCGCCCGCCAAAATTCCCCGGCCAGCTGACCCTGCCCCTCGCGCCGACCGAACGTCGGCCGGTGGCATTGTTTGCCAATCTATTGGCGCCTGGTCTCGATATCGAGATAGAAAAGGCATTCGCGCCGCCTATCTCGTGTCGACTGCGTTATGCGCAACAATACGATCGATGGGTCGATAGGATTGGTCGGACGCCCCCACCCCCGCCCCCGTTCCCGTCCCCTCGGACGGGGCCAAAGACGCGATCGAACACGAGAACGAAGAACAAGAAGAACAAGAAGAGCAAGAAGAGCAAGAAGAGCAAGAAGAAGAAGATGAAGAAGATGAAGAAGATGAGGGAAGGAGGAAAGAGGAGTTTCCAGGCCATCCACACCATCGCTTGGTTGAGCAGTAGAGCGGACACGCGATAAGGGCCACCCAACAGTTTTCACCTCGGAATGGGAGGAGGGACCGCCAGCAGCCCTTTCTTCGAGGAACCGACGACTTCCAACCGAGAACGCCCAAGAGGACGCCCAAGGAGATCCGCGCCACCCCGCGCCATCCCGCGCCACCCCCCCCTGACCCGTAATTTATTCCGATATTTAGAGGCTGCGGGACGCTAATTCCCGCCCGCCCTGCCATCCATTGTCTTGCACCTCCGGGCCGATGAGCTTAATTAAATTTTCAGAAACTCGCACGTCCAACGCCCCCTCCTACCCACCCGCTGCCGACCCTGCCCCTGCCCCTGCCCCTGACCCTACCGCGGAAGCGCAACCGCTGCGTGTATCTCGGGGCCGGTCCTCGCCGCTCTGGCTTTTTCATTATACCCCGGTCAATGAATGGTCCGTTAATGGCTCCGGAGGAGATTTAAGCTGCCAGCGGGTCGGGGGGGGGTACCACGTCACTGGTTCCGATTGATGATAATATGGGGAGTAATTAAACGGGGGGCATTCGTTTTCATCGGGAACTCTCGGCGCTTGTGAATCACCGCGCGTAATCGCCGACCCCTCCACTGCCCTCTCTGATTCTCCTCCTCCCTCCGTACCTCGCCTCCCCGCCCTGCCCCAACTCCTCCCGCGGCTAACCGAGAGCGAAGATTTTCCAAGATGTCGATCGCCACCGGCTTCTCTAATAATCTCCTGTACCTCTCCCCTCCGCCGAGTCAGTGCGACAAGGACGCATTGCAAGAAGTACCAATACAACCATAAGGCTAATCCTCGCCGGGCTATTCGGACTAATACTGTTTGACAATCATTTCGGATACTTTTTATTCTCTTAGGGTCCAATTAGCTCGAGCCCGATCCTCCAGTACCAAGGAAATCGTCCCTATTTATCATCCATAATAAAGATTTGTACAAGCTGTCCTCTGGCCGTGTCTCCGACGTTCCTCTCTCACCCTCGATTCCCACACGAAATGAAATATACGGAGCATTATACGGAGCACTGGTTCTGCCCCACTACTACCCCACTACCCCACCTCCCCACGCACCCGCCGGCTAATGGAATTAAGAGGAAAAAAGTCGAGGATAAAATTATTAGCCCCGATGCTTGGCAACCGAAATTAATAATTCTCCTCTATCCGGCTTTCCTCCCCCCCCCCGCGTCTCTCCACCCCCACGACGTCGTCGCAGCACCGCGGACAAGCCGCCGACCGTTTCTACTCCCACGCACCCCCGACCACCCCCGCCGGCCCGATGGCGATTAATTAGCGAGCGGGAGGAGCGATAACTCGCACAAGTCGTAATAAGTCGAGCATAATAAGCCAAGTACGCGAGCCGAGAGTCTCGCTACGGCACGTTGATGACGTCGCCGGAGTTGTCGAGGGGGTGGAGGGTAGGGTGGCGGGAGAGGACCGCGACGGGCCTCGCGAAGCCGGCTCGCGGCATTTTCCGCATCCAGGGAGGTGGGGATCGATCGGACCGGCAGCAATAAGCAATTTGACCGCAACGCTGATTACGTCTCGCCCACTCTCCCCCCTCCCTACCACGACCTTCGAGCCCTTAATCGAGGTTCCCGCGAGCCGCGTAATGAAGCGCGAGGGCTCCCGGACTTCCACCCACGCACAATGGACCTGGAGATCGAGCGCCGGTAATTTATTGGAGACAATGCTCCGGACCTAAATTGACGACCCGGCGAAGATCCCTGAACGCTGGAGAAGGAATCCGAAGTGCGTCGATGACGTCGTCCTTGGAGCTCGCATTCACGCCCCGGGCAGAGTCGATAGTTGGAAATTCCCTTTGGCCAGGCGACGACTTTGTCATCTCCGATGGCATTTATTACAGGGGCCGCCGATCCTCGCTGACATCGCCTTTACGTCGCTTCTCTCTCTCTCTCTCTCTCTCTCTCTCTCTCTCTCTCTCTCTCTCTCTCTCTCTCTCTGTCTCTCCACGTCTCGTCCACCACCCTGCAGCGCCTCATACCACCAGAAGCCCCAACACTTCGCCCGCGTCTTAAGCCCGCCCGCCACCAATCAATTTTCCCTCGGACCCCTTGCCCCCCATCGGCCCGACATCCTGCTCGGATAAATAAATAACTAACTAACTAACTAAGTAACTAGATAAATAAATAAATAAATAAATAAATAAATAAAAAAATTCGCCTCCAGCTGAAATTTTAAATTCATTATAATTTCATTAAGTTTATCGGAGCCGAGCCGACAACATCCCCAATAACCTCAGACCGTCTGAGCGGAAAATGTCGCTTTGCCGCTTAACTTCTTAGAGTAGATTTCAGACCTTTTCGATGGTTTTTCATTCAAGTCTTTTTCAAAGCGACGGTATCCTCGGTGGTCTTAAGACTTACTCCTACTCGGGGAGCGTCATTTGTTTCGACTCGCTGTAATTTTTAAACCTGTATCGTTCTCGCTCTATCCTACCCCCTCATCCCACCTCACTCCACCCCACCCCAACCAACCCCACCCAACCTCACCTCACCTCACCTCACGGACCACTAATTAATTCTCCTTCCGCCTTGGCCCTGCCTTCCCTTTCTCACTCCCTCCCCCCCCGCCCTCATCCTCACCCACCTTCGTCTATCTTCTTCTTACTCTTCTTCTTCTGTTTTTAAATCCTCTTAATCATGATTTACGATAAATACGTGGAACTTCATTCGAGAAAATTCCACTATACACACACATATACACATTTTTTATTTTACAAATTTGTCTTACTAACTTGGTAATCCTAATTATTGCTTTTGTAATAGACGCTTTGATTAAAAGTATTAACACTTGCAGTCTCTTTCCATCAGTTGATCTGCCCTATATATTTTTTCTTTTCTTTTCTTTTCTTTTTTTTTCTTATAAATATATAAATATATAATCTTGTACGTATGTTTGTAAGTAGAGTAGAAAAAAACATAAAGTTGATTATTTCTTTAGATTCATGGGAGCCGTGTCTTACGTTACGTAAGAATGGAACATTTTAAATTAATTAACACGTTGGAGCAGTAAGATTAATTAAATCTCGATTGCTGGAAGTGTAAATAGTGTTTCTTATTAAAAAGAAACTGTAATCTTACAATCGTACGTCAGAAGTAATTATAATTAATTTAAGATAATAATGTCGGTTAGGTCCTTGTTTTTTTTTGCCCCTCGCTGAATACAGGTTGAATCGAGCTCGGATCCAGGTCATATCCAGGTTGGATCCACGTTGGATCCACGTTTGATCCAAGTGGTATCTACGTCGAATCTTCGTTTGATCCAGAATGACGAGGAACGTGCGGTTACTTTCGAAGCTCTTTTTCAAAAAAAAAAAAAAAACGAAAAAACGAAAAAAGCTTAATGCAGAAGGGATGGGACGGGACGGGGCGGGACGGGACAGAACAGGAACGACGACGAGTCGGCCGCTCAGGTGCTCGGGGTCGATTTAAAATTTAATATTTTCTGAAGGCAAATATGATATCGCGCCCCCCTGATATTTCTTAATTCCCCAAAGTTTATGAAAGGCTTACGATTCCGGGCCAGAGCATTATACGCTACGAGAAATGAGAAAATGATCTTTTTAATAATGAAAACCGGTGAGCTTTTATTTAACGCTGAATGAGATTGACAAAGTCAGTCCCTATAAGACGATCTCTTGCAATTTAATATACTTAGCGCGACCCGGGAGACGGCGAGTCGGAAGATAATTTGCGAGCAGAGTATCGAAAATAATGTCAATATTAATAGTACTTAAGTTCAAAGAAAATCGTCAGCGAATTAAATGTCTGTTTGTCATTATTACGGAGGAGGCTCGCCGCCGCACCTCTCCGCACCTCTCCGCACCTCTCCGCACCGCTCCGCACCAACCGCCACGCACACAGACAGATACACTCGCGCGCGCGCGCACGAACGCACACGTATATAATATTGTTAATGGTGAGCCGCTGTAGAGGAGGGAGAGTCGCTCTTATCGCATTTATCGAACGCACTTTCGGAAACTCAAATTGAAAAGTCAGAGGAATGTCCTTGGCCGGAGGCTCCCCACCCTCCTTCCCCACCCTCAAAGATGACGGGAAATTTTCTTTTCTCTGCATCAATAAGGGATAAAAGGCGAAGGGAGGAAACGGTGGTTCATAATAGCCGGAGACACTATTTCTCGGAGGTTTTATTAAAAGGCTTTCAGAAGCAGCTGCCGATGCTGCGGTTAAGCCCGGGCTGCGGAATTAGATTCCGCAACGATATAAAGAGACGCTCGAGGACGGACGGACTCGAGGATGGAATCCGGGTGGAGCGGAGCCACGCCGTGCCATCCCGTCACGTCCGACGTCCCGCTTGTTTGGCCTTGTTTCGTGCGTGGCTGCATCCTCGACAAGGTCCGATTCCCCGCCGGCTTCGTAAATCTCGCCGAGCCGCCACCGGATGTCATCCTCTGGCGTTTATTGGCTCGGCCCACTTCGGCGACCCCTCCCTCCGTGACACCCCGCGGCCGGGGCCGGGGCGCCTCGTAAACCCCGGCGGGCTTACTTGAGCGTCACGGCGCTAATACCCCCTATCAATTTCCATTTCGCGCATTCCATGCCAACTCCGTGTCTCGGGTCCGCTCTTCCTCCTCCTCCTCCTCCTCCTCCTCCTCCTACTACTACTACTACTACTACTACTACTACTACTACTGCTACTGCTGCTACTACTCCGCGCCTGCGGGGGTCCCCGGTAATCCATCTGTAAATCGCGCGTCGTCGCTCTCCGGGAATCCTTAACGCTCCCACTCCCACCCACCTCTCTCTCTCTCTCTCTCTCACTCTCTTTCTACAGTTATCTATATCTGGCTGCCCCACCCACCACCCACCCAGTCGCCCGCCGCAGTCGATTAAAATATCACCCTCGGGCTTGTTGCTCCTTCGAGCCTCGAACCGGCTAATCGAGGAGGAGCCTCTTAACTTCCTCTAGATTCAAGATTTTTTTCTCTCCCTCGTTGATTCCCTCCTATTCTGCCTCGACCCCTTCTGAAAAGTTACATCATTCGCCGTCCTCCCCATTAATTCTCTCACCTCCCCCTCCCATGTAGTTTTTTTTTTCTTTACTTCTCTCTCCACTCTCATTTTTCATTCGCTCTCTCTCTCTCTCTCTCTCTCTCTCTCTCTCTCTCTCTCTCTCTCTCTGGCTCTCTTCCTATCGCCCCGCTATCTAATTCTTATTAAATTCCACAATTTATGGAACGCACACGCGAGCCAGGTAAGAAATGCAAAGAAAAAAAGAAAAGAGAAAAAGAAAAGAAAAAAAGAAGAGAAAAAAGCAAGTTCGTTTGCCAATTTCCGGAAGCGCATACCAAATTCAAGAGTGATCGGGGACATAAATATCGATTCCCCAACAGCAAAGTGTCTCAATATCAAATTGAATATTTTAGCCAAACTGTCAATATATCCAAGCAATTTCGGATAAAGAATATGATGTACACTGTACTCCTATGAAATAGTCTCGAACTTTCGGCTAAGAGAGAGAGAGAGAGAACGCGCGCGCGCGCGTCTGCACCGGGATCGCAAATATTCGCGAGGGCGTCTTAGAGCGGAGCGGAAACGAAGACGTTTCAATTTTCGTCTCTCATATTTATTCTCCGTACGAGTAATTACAAACTTTGCTCTATTCGTTACGGGTGGGGGTGGGTTACGCGCCCCCACGTTGTAATTATAATTACACATTCCGAACTCCGTCCATATATGCACACGCGTCCCCGAGCCGCTATTAAATTATGCCATTTTTTCGTCCCCTGCCCCTCCCGCGCCCGACACTTAATTCATGCATTATACGTGTTTACTGCGTGCCGCAGAATTTGATAATTTCCAATTAATACGCCCGTCATCGATATGTAAATCTATAGATTTTAAATTAAATCCACGGGACAAAGATACGAGGCACAATCGGCTATTAATTTACACGCTCAAAAGAATTATTGCCCCCATTGTATCATTGGGAAATATCAAAATTGAAAATATTCATATTATTACGAAGAGTATATATCTCATTCATCGCATCATCATCATCATCATTATTATTATTGTTGTTGTTGTTGTTGTTGTTGTTGTTGTTGTTGTTCTTGTTATTATTATCATTGCTATTATTGTTATTATTAATAATATTAGTATTGTTAATGCGGTATCGAATATTCCAAGGTGGGGAAAGTATTTTATGGCCCCGGGTAATAATAGCCCATGTCATCGTTGCTATTATAATTCGTCCAGCGTAGAGGTTATAATAGGTTATGTTTCGTCATTGTCCAAGAGTTGAGTCGAGCCGAGTTATTTTTCTGCCCTATTCGTCCGCTTGTAAATCCGATGCGTAAGCATTTATTATAAAATTTATAAGCCTTCCGAGCTAATGGCGAATTCCATTACGATTTACGAAAGTCCTGTCCGGGAATAAAAAAAAAAAAAAGAAAAACGAAAAAAAAATCCTTTCGTTAATATTATTGTTACGCGGGACAACGATTTAATTGGGTTTGTACTTTGAATATAATGCCGCGAGTTAAAGTTTTAATAATTAGTATCAGTTTATTCTTACAGCGACTGATGTCCCCGGCTTCTACGTCCTTATTAAATTGTCAAGATTTTAATTTAATTTTCATCATACACAAAGAATTACGCAGCCGTAGCGGTAGCGGCAGCAACGGCGGCAGCAACGGCGGCAGCAACGGCGGCATCAGCCTTATTAATGCGAAAGAATCGTATTTATTTAACCTGTGCTACGTTCTTTTTTCCCCTTCTTCTTCTCCCGCCCTTACTGCGTTACTGCGTAATTCCGCGATAATCCGTGACGCAACACTAATTTCAGAAATACAATTTAATTACATAATAAAGTACACGAAATGTTATGAATATTCAAAGCTTTTAGACGCAATGCCACTATGCGAAATAATAAACTTGTAATTGTACAAATAAATAAATATACGTTCGCGTGTACGTGTACGTGTACGTGTGAACGTGTAGGCGGGTGCTCGGGCGCCTGTGTTAAGGCTTGAAAATGCGTTGCATATTAAGGAATTACTAGTAATTCGCGGCTTCGTGCAATAAAAATAAATTGTCATTAATTACGATTAGAGGATGGAATTTCGTGAATTTCCACACGTACGCGCGTCATTCGTATTTTATAATGAACTTTTTTTTTATTCCGTCCGTCATTATATCTTAGAGAAATTAATAACCGAGCGCAGCGGCTTACGTATTTCCCTTTTTTTCCCTTCCAGTTATTTTTAGTTTTTATAATAATAATTAATAATTCCATCCAACGTTAAAGGAATCCCTTCGTTTATATATAATAATTGAAGGCGAGCGGAACGAGCGGGAGGAGCCTCGTTTTGCTTAATTCCGAGGATTTAATAAAAGGATAGGGTTTTGTAACGGACTGTGCAAGTAATTCTATCCGTTATATCGTATGAAGCTGCGGTAATGGTACCCGAGAAACTTCCTTGCCCGTGATATTTATTTAGAAGTTAGGCGCATTAGTCTGTTTTGATTATTGCACCCTATCGACTTGCATTATGCCGGCGAGTGTCCTTCCTCGGGGACGGAAAAATTGCGTCGAGGCCGAAACGGGCGCGCGCGAGCGATCCGCTTAACATGCAACGTTCGCCATTCCGCCTCGGTGACTTCCCGTAAACATAACTTTCTATTGGCCTACGCGTACCCGCGACTGTTTATAACTATATACGCGCACGTACTTACGCGTATCGGTTGCTACGCCCTGAAAATTTGAGTACTTTGCCGAGTACGTCATCGGACCCCTTCCTTCCCTCGTCCACGTAACATCGAAAAGCTCGAGGAGATGTTTGGCTGGGTGGATGGGGCGGTTGGAGGGGATGGGGGGGTTGGAGGGGATGGTGGGTTGGAGGGATCCCCGAATTAAGAATGAAAGAAAGAATGAAAGAAATAACGTTATCCTTGGAAAAGCGATGAATAATCGAGGAGAGATGATCGAGCGAATGAAATAATATTCTTATATTACCCTTTGATTATCTTACCATAAACTTTCTATAAACTCGACCGATAAACTCTTGGATTTTCACGGGGCATTGAGCTCCATTGGCTCTTATTTGACCGTTTGCTAGGAGCCAATGGTTAAACCTAATGGATTGTACCTTTTTATGTGGACGTACCTTTACAATCTCACTTGCTCCCTATACTGCTGTTCCATTCGTTTCGATAAATCCATAACCACCGGCAGCGGATCGGGGCTCGTAATGGAAAAATAATTTCTCTACCTCCTCCCCCATACAATCATTACCACGTATATTTACATTATTATTTTCCATACATTGTTATTATTGTCGTATGACGCGGCCCGGCTTTTCCTCTCTGTCCAAGCACACCCAAGTCAAACAATAATTTAGTTTAATAAGAGATCATTGGCTCGAAGGTTAAAAGCGCGGCGATTATTTGTCGAGCGAATCGTCCGAGGCATTTTTTACTATTAGAAATAGCCGTAATATGAAGTGAAGAAGGCAAGAGGAAGAAAAAAATTGCCATTGCCCGTTTCATTATCGTATCCGTATTACGTAGGTTTAATAAATTTACTCCAGTCATTGCTTATGGAAATGCTCGGCTTCTCATCTTTACGCATTTACTCAATGCTATATTCCTTTTACGACTACGACCGGATCAATAAAGAACTTAACTTCAAGCTTTAAAAACTGATAAACTGTTATACTCGATTCGCATTTGTATTATTGTACCAAAGTATATTATTTTTCTTTCGAATCAACTGGGAATTTCTATCGAATATTAAGCACTCGATTTATTATTCTTTATTCGTTCACTGCTTTTTCTCTCTTTGTCATACTTTTTATATAAATTCTGTAAATATCGATAATCCTTCGTAAGCTACGGACTAATTTTTTCTCCTTTCTTTATATTATCGTAGTTGTTATCGTAGTTGTTGTCGTAGTTGTTGTCGTAGTTGTTGTTGTTGTTGTTGTTGTTGTTATTCTTATACCAAGGACCAAAGGTATCCCTTAAGGGTATAAAAATTACTTTATATCGGAAACGCCGTCATTAGCGACATTTACAATCGCGCAAGGAATCCCGTCGAATCGTTATTTGAATTTATTCTAATTATCCGGGCTATGCGAGGCGATTCGCAGAAAAATTCGTTGCTTAATATCCACTCCGGCGACGGGAAAAAGCAAAATACTCTCGGTATCATAAATAATAATAAGCAGCGATAAATTGCATATTTCTTCTTCCTCTTCTTCTTTTTCCTTTTTTTCTTTCTTTTTTTTTTTTTTTCTTTTTCTTTAAACCTTCGGGGAACCGTCAGCGTCTCACTGTAAGTATTTAAGAGAGCGGAATAAATTTGTTTTTAACGAATTATTGGATCTTTTAAAGTTCGAGCCTTGCAATTATTCACTTGATATCGAAAAAAAAAAAGTCATTTGTCAGGGGCCGATTGTAACCGAGCGGAGTCGCTGCAGATTATAAGAGTCAATAAATCAAGTAACGAGCGCGGCTTAGCTCTTAATAACTTTAACGAGTCCCGATATCGCAATAATAACACAACGAACATTCGTGACTTATCCCTTGGAATAATGAGTTTATCTATCCTCTCGTACTCTTATTCTCCCCCCGCCCCTCGCATATCGTATGCAGCGTAGGCGCGCTCCACCTGCCCTTCCTTCTCTTTATACTCCGGCCCACGGTCCCGCTTACCTAGCGATATAAGCCTAACCTGCAACAGTGGCAAGGATCGCGCGTATATAGCGCGATTTGTGCTCAGACTCGCGTGAAATCACGACTCCCTGGTGCAAAGCATAGATATATCTACTTGTATGGATAGATAGGGATATAAGCGGAGAGGGATAGATAGATAGATAGATAGCTAGAGAGAGAGAGAGAGAGAGAGAGAGAGAGAGAGAGAGAGAGAGAGAGAGGAGGGGGGCGACCTCGGCAAGGGTGGGTCGAAGGAAAGGGTTAGCAAGTGGGAACGAGAGGGTTGCTCTGAGGTGGAAAAGATAGGAAACTGAAGGAGTGAGGGGAGGGGAAGAGATTCGGAAGTTTCGAGTGGTAGAAGCTTGTGATCGATTGAGCGTGTACATGTACGGGAACGCATAAATCCGTAGAGGGTGTGCGCTCGTGTGCACGCTGTATGCGTGTGTATATACCGTATGACGACATTGGAGCCGGAAATTGAGGCCAATCAGACGTGGATGCCACGGAAGAGAGAGGAACTAAGTGGTACTTCCTCTGCTCGGTTGCTGCTGGTTGACTGCTACTTTATGCCTCAAGACGAGAGTCTGCGAATGGGATATGGAGGGGGCGGGGGCGGGAGTAGGAGGAGGAGGAGGAGGCGAGTTCTGTATCCCTTCACCTCCGACGCCCCTCCCCCCCTCCCCTGATCGCACCGGATGACTCGAAATCTATATTATGTACATACATATGGCGTTTCTCAACCGAGTCGGATATGAGAAGATAGAGGAGAGGTATTTTGAAGCTTTACTGCCTTTTTTAGCGATCTTTACCGATTGGGCGCTTCTTCATCAGCCTCTCCTCCACCTCCACCTCCTCCTATTCCTCGACCTTCTATTTCTTCTTGACCTCTTAACAGCCCCTCGTCGCATCGCAGCCACGAGCTGTCTCTTCTTCTTCTCGTCGATCGAGTCGGTAAGAGAGCAAGAGGGTCAGACGGCCATCCCCATTAAATTCCGGCTAATTGTCGAGTGGACGATTGGCATTAAAATATTTCCGTATCCTTTTGATGCGAATGCAAAATAATAAAATGTCACCTCGGATGTATCGCAGGTTGCCCCGAGATTCCCGAGGCCCGTTATTATTTCCCCCGTTATTATATTCCCTTCGTTCTTTGCCGATCGATATATTCATAGAGCTTAAACAATTTTCTATAAATATAGATGTTTTATTATAATATAAGACGTAGAAGAACCCAGGATTTTTCACTATTTTTCTTCTTCTTCTTCTTCTTTCTTTTTTTCTTTTTTTCTTTTTTTTTCCATAAAATGCTTTTATTTAGATGGGGCTGATGGAAAAGTTCAGGATTTTAGGATACCTTGCAAAAATTGAGTTTTCAGTAAAAGTATTAAATAGAAGGTTATTGGGTTTAAACGGAGCTGTCGTCGGCTTCATAAGTTTGATTTTGTATTCCGGGCCTGCTTTGGGTCTCATCAATACGTCAATTTCCTTAAATAGAGCCTCGTTCCACCTCCTCGGCCGGCTTCCCTCCTTCCCTCCTTCCCACCTTCCTTTCCATCCTTCCTTCCTTTCCATCCTTCCTTCCTTACCATCCTTCCTTCCTTCCTTACCATCCTTCCTTCGTCTTACTTTTTTCCTCTTCTCCTTCTTATCGTAAATTCTTTTGCCCCGGTATCAAGACTTGTTCAATTTATCTTGATGCATGCAATCAGAATTTAAATTCCTTTTCATCCAATGCATTTTGTTATTACGTGAACAATATAAGCGCACATTGCAAATCCCCGTACCGAGCAACCCACATCCCATACCGACTATCAACTGCGCGGCATTTCCTTCATTCCGGCATCTTATTCACGATAACGGGGAATTCGGGATCGGGGGCATAATCGATTAATTGCGGCCGGATTAAAGAATCGCTACGGCGAGGCTAAGTGAGCGATGATCGCCGATGGATTTGCTTGTACATACGTAGCGGCATCTGCCAGTAGCGCAAATACTGACGTCGGGCTTAGTTACTCGTATTAATAATTCAGCCGGCAAATATTTCTCTCTACGTATGTAAACGCCGAGGAAATTATTACGTCGCATTCCACGAGTACGTGTACACAAATTTAATACTTGGCAATTCAAGAAATTCTAAACAGAATTTCGTACAATTACAATTATTTCGAATGAGCTCCGGAACGTAATGAAAGAGTTCGCGCTCGGGAATTACGCCTCGAACGAATTATTCCTTATGTAAATCAGACGCATTTCCCACGAAATGGTACTAAGGATGATTTCGGACGGCAAGTGCGATCCTTTTTTTTTTTTAACGAAGCGGCCTCTAATGGCGTAAAAATCAGGATAGACACGAGGGGTCGTGTATATAAAAAAAAAAAAGAAAAAAGAAAAAAAAATGAAAAAAAGAGAAATAAAAAAAAAACGGAGAGGAGAGGATCACTCGTCAGCGATTTATATAGATCGTTGACAGTTTAAGATTAAAGTCGTGCGCTGGCTGCCGGGTGGTAGGGGGTGGGGGGGTCCTTGTAAAGATTGACTCGAGCGAGGCAATGATCGCGGTCGCGTCTCCCAGGCACTTTACTCCCAACCCCCGACCGGCTATCACCCCAATAACCCCCAATACCATCCCCCAATATCAGTCCCGCGCTTATGTATACACATGTAGCTAAGAATAATCTGGTGGGAGGTGATACAATTCAAAAAGGAGAGAAATATGGCGGATGGGGGCTCGAGGGGTCGGGGCTCCATGTCCCTAGCGGACCCTTTGCCTAGCGAAGACCGAGTCACTCGGAGAAATTGCCGATGCGAATTCGAGGGCCGCCGCGAGCTCTGGAAACCTTCTCTCCGGCCAATAAAATGGTCCACCCTCGTAAAATGTAATTTTATAGTTATTTCATCATTGTACCCTTCCTCCGTCTCCTCCTTCTCCTACTCTGCCTCATCTTCTACCTCCTCGTACTCCACCCTATTCTTCCCCGAGTATCCGGTAACAACTTTTCCCGACGCTTCACAATCTCATTGGTCACTTGTTATCAGTCTTATGTTCGGACGAACAGAAAAGAACAAAAAAAGTAGGAGGAAGGGGGGAGGGCGGGGAGGGCGGGGGAATAAAGAGAGAGAGACGTAAGGGAAAAAAGCAAGAGTCTATCTGATCGGATCGATCATTTGCCTCTCAGAGAATAACCAGCGTTTTACGGGTCTTTTCTATTTTTTTCTCTCTCTCTCTCTCTCTTTTTTTTTTTGTAAACATCGATGGGACGATTTCTTTATTTTCTCTTCAATATAGAATAAGATCAGACGCCGAGATTATAATGTTTTAAAATCCTCGAAGCTTTCTAATTTACGGATCGTTATCGATTTTTATAGTCGAAGCCCCGCTAAATGCAATCAATTTCCGGACGCTCGGGATGTAAAAGATGATTTCGTAAAAGCCAGGAGGCACGTCCCGAAAGGGCGGGGGGAAAAAAAAAAGGAAAAAAAAAACAAAAAAAGTACAAGAGCATGGCCGGGAAATTTATTTATTAAATAGTATCGTGATAATACAATTTCATAGATTGAGGGGGTTATTGGGGGTAGTTTTCGTTACGGAGGCTTACGGGCAAATGCGTCGGGGCCATATTTTCAATTAATTCCCAGAGGAGCCGGAGCAGCCTCGAGCCACTGAATACACAATTATCACCTTTACAGCATCCGAAACAATTCGATTGATAAGGAGAAGAAAGGAGGCCGCGCTCTCTCCACGGAGCCCTCCGAGCTCCCTGCGCTCCGCTACGTTCCCTCGTTTTTCATCCGACGCTCGAACGTCTTCGGCCTCGGAGGGAAGGAGATCCTTCGCTTTGGTTGAAGTGTAAACGTTTCGTGACCGGGACGAGCCATTGTTCTCTCCTCCCGGATCATTTTCAGAAATAACAGCGGGAAATTTTTCCCTCGCGATCCCTTCGATCTGACAAGCTTCGCCGCCGAGAGAATCGAGCCGAGATCCGACAATTTTATACCCTCCGCCCCTCCTCCCCCCTACCCCCCCCTACCTCCCTCCTTACTCATGCGCCATCGACTCCATCCCCAACCAGCGCTGGTATTCCGCTCTCTACTCTGGAAATGCCGCAATTTCATCCGAGCCGATGTCTTTTTATAAAAATAACGCGTAATTGTCGAAAAACCGTGATAATGCAGAAAACTTTGGCTGATCAATAAGCTCCTCTACCCCTTGGTTCGCACGTACGGCGCATCTCCCGCTAATGCTACTCAATATATATACATATATATATATATATACTTTTTTTTTTGTTTCTCAATTTTTTTAAATCACCGAACTCTCTCTAATATGTTTTTCATAAAATGTTTTTAAGATGACGCGACGACGATCCAGATTTATAACTCTTTCCAACTATGAAATTCATCAGATTCGTGAGAAAATATGTAACTTCGTCTCACCTCCATATATATATACATATGCACGAGTTGTGTGTGTGTGTGTGTGTGTATGCACGAGCGCGCGTGCACGTATGACTTTGCTGTTGGAAAAACGTTTTCTGCATATTCTAAAATCCACGATTTAAATTAGCCTTTATCAAACTATTTGCAAAGTCATATCGTCGATTTTTTTTTATACTCCGGCTTTGGATCGATTTATCTTTATCGGGCGAATGATCTAATATGCTAAATTTGAAATATCTCGAGAATTATTTAGATCGCTCAAGGTACTTTTGATTACATTTAATACATTCGAATAATATTTTACACAGAAGTATTTGACAAGCCGGCACTACATATTTTATATTTCCAATAATTCGTAATCACTGAAATAACTTTTATCAAACTGTCTGCTTTCGTCTTTCACTCCCCTGTTTTATATAAAATCTAAGTGATATACGATATTAGACAAGCTCGCTGACGGATACGTTAGCCGCTACTTTAAATAATGTCTTTAATTAATAAAGCGTGTAAGTCCTGGTCGTGGGAATGTAAAGGATTCCAACCGATTGCAAAGCTACGACTTTTCCATTTGAATTTCAAATATTTTCCTCCATTTCTCTCTCTCTCTCTCTCTCTCTCTCTCCCCGCTCACTTCGCGATTATTAGCTTCGTCGTAGCCGTTTAAATCGATTTTTAATGCGACCCGATACGATTACCGGTAATGTTGTTTTCAATTAAAGAGTATCAGTTGAAGGATTGTAAAAGGAATAAGGAGGAAGGGGCGGAGAAACGGTAGGTAGGTAGGTAGGTAGGTAGGTAGGTAGGTAGGTAAAGGGACGTAACTGCTTTTATTGATAAAAAAAAAAAAAGAAAAGAAGAAGAAAAGAATATAGAAAAAAGAAAAGGTGAATCATTGTATGCCGAAGGCATTCCGCGCCGGTGGAAAAGTTTCCTTTTTTATTATGCGGGTAGAAGCTGACTCGACTCAGGGTTTTAACAAGATTTTAAAGAAAAGGTTACCGGCCCTTCACCCCCTCTCCCTCCCTCCCCCCCCCCTTTTGGACGGTCAGGTCCACCTTTGCTCGCGTCTACCACTAGTCGAAGGGAAATATCGCTCGGGCTGAAGTAATTCTAAAGATAGTTGGCCAGCCCTGAATCGAAAAAAGTCCCTTTTACTGTTATCATTTATCTAGTCTAGCAGTGGCTGGAGGGTCCTTTGGGGCGGGGTAGGTAGGTAGGTAGGTAGGTAGGTAGGTAGGTAGGTAGGTAGGTAGGTTGGGGGTAAAGGAGGGAGACCGGGAGCCGGGGCGGGGTGGTTGGATTGACCGAGAAGCTGTCGATGGGACACCGGCTGGGAGCGACGGTGAATCCAAGCTCGAGTCGTGAAATATGCTAATGAAGCCTCCGTCCTCTCCACCCTCGCCAACACCACCGAGTCTCGAGCTGCAAGTTAATCGTAAGGAGTCCGTAAGAGACCCTCGAGCTATATGCTCACGAGCCTCGGATATATTAATACATCTTATAGTAAAGTTCCTCCTTTCTCTTTCAATTTTCGAGAGGCCAAAGTCATAATCGTGAATTTGGTTTTAATACTCTTTACTCCCTCTTTACTCCCTCTTTACTCCCTCTTTACTCCCTCCTTACTCCCTCCGAGCCTCTCCTCAATTTCATTACATTGGTGTAGTCCCCTCCACCACCTGGACTACATCATACCGACTGATTACGAGCCTCGCGCAAGCTCTCCCTCTCCCTCTCCCCCCACACGCCCCCCACCTCGTCTCTCTCTATCTCTCGTTCTGTAAATTATTTCCTTTTTGCTATTTGCTCCGCTAGTTGCCGCCCTCCTCTTTGTCTTTGCAGCTCAATCTTTCGTTTGAGCGACTTAGCTGTACGAAATAGGCACGAGGAGTCGGGCCGAGATGGGGCCTCGGGTCGCGTGTATATTAGGGTAGCGCGGCTCGGTAGGGGCGGGGGTGGTACGGAGGCTTGCTAGATAGAGGGAGATCGAGGCCGTATCCGAGCGAGCTCGAGGTAATTCTCGGCGAATAATGGAGTGGACCGGAGGGTTCGTTCAAAAGTCCCATAAATCCGCGGAGCGGCAGGCTGTGCGCGCGGGAGAGCCTAAAGGCGGTACGTTGGCGGCGGCGGCGGCGGCGGCGGCGGCGGCGGTGGGTGGATGGCAGACAGGGACGGGACGGGGTAGGGGAGGGGAGGGGGTGGGGAGGGCGAACGAGTTAAACAGTCGAGCGATTCTATTCGGGCTCGGGCTCCTATCTACCTGCACAAGAAGATTAAGAGAAATCACTGGGTAACGACAACTAAATTATTTTTGCCAGTCACTATCTTCTTCAACGCTCCAGAAACGCCGGAACTATTTCACTATTATAAGTAAATTGATGCCTTTGCGGCTACATTCATTCAATTGAGCTCTCCGGTCATTTATGAGCTATAAAGAAATAGTAGGGAATTTTTGTCGCCGTCGGGGAAACTCTTTTCTCTCCGAGTCCCCAACTTTCTGACATTGGCGCAATTCAGCCGAGAGAGCGTCTCTCTCTCTCTCTCTCTCTCTCTCTCTGTATGTATGCGCGCGCGTGTGTGTATGCGTGTGTGTGTGAGAGAGAGAGAGTCATTCAGGAATATTTCCTACCGCGATAAGAATTTGAATATAAATGTAGCTCTATATGTGTCACATAATATTGTACAGCCGCCGTTTTCAATCGAATGGGGAGTGGGGGGGGGGCGAAACGTAGGAAGCCAAGCCCGCGTACCGCTAAATGTAAAATGCACTCCCTTATGTTTATGTATTTATGTATAGGTGCTTCCAAAAGTCTGGCCTCGCCTTTACTTTTCAACATACAATTCTCTCTTTATAAAACAACCGAAAACAGTTTGGCTTTTATTGTTGTTGTTGTTGTTGTTGTTATTGTTGTTGTTGTTATCATCATCATCATCATCATCATCATTGTTGCCTTATCAATTTCCACTTTTCATTGCCCTCTTCTTTCCCTGATTTTCTTTTCCCCTTTCTTCTTTTTTTACTCTCTTTCCCACCGTTCACTTTACTACCGGTGTATATAATAATTTATTGTCCTTATGCCTGTACTACTCTCTTTATGCCTACTTACTTTTAAACGCCATAAGCTTACGACGTTGAATTAAAAGATTTTTCTTTAAAATATACCTTTACCGGTAAGTGTTGCCTTTTTCAATAAGATTTTACTTACACGAAGGCACGCTCGGCTCTGATTTCTACTTACACGCCCACGCACACGCACGCGCGCACGCACACGCACACGAATACGCGCTGTCGTCGAGTTGGACGTAATGGAAGGAGTGGAATTTTGAATAAATTTTGGCTCGGATCGATTTTTACGGTCCAAAAGTGGGATCCCTACCATTAGGGAAAATCAAGATGACCTTTAAATTATCTCTAATTTTAAGTTTACGAGCCAAGTCGAAATTCCTGCAAACTAGCACTTTTGGCCTCCTAAAAATTTTCACTTTAAATACTCCACGCGAATCCTCTACTATCTCCCCTAACTTACACGCTTGTTATTACGTAATAATAAAAAATGTTTAAATAAAAACGGTGGGAATGGGTAGAGGTTGGTCGGGTGAGGGAGAGAGGGTGGAGGGGGGAGGGGGAGGGAGGAGTGAATAAAATAAAAGTCAGAAGAGGCGTAATTTAAATATAATTCGAGGGCATTAGTCTGGGAAAGAAAAATTATTGGCTAAAAGGTCCGAGTTAATGGAATATTAGTAAAGTTATTTAGTCGTTTTATAATTGAAAGAGTGCCACTTGATAATTTCGTTTCCTACACGAGCTCGCTTAAAATTCATAACTTCTGTTTCGTATTACCGCTATACATCACTGAGGGCACGGGATTTAAATACGCCTCTGGTTAATAGAGTAGTAAGATGTATGATTTAATATTTGAAACATAATTTTATGTTCTTCTATGCGAATGCGCATGAGTAGAATAATTGGCTTCGATTAATTATAGAGATGATAATTTACGCACAATCTCCTGTTTAATGGGATATGCTCCGATCCCCCCACTCCTTACCACCCTCGCCGATATTATTTCGATAGGTTTTTCGATGATACTTTACCGGTAAAGCGTAAGCGCCACTTATTTATACGAACGCCCTTCGTACCCTTATTGCTCTTGCATTGCTTACAATGAAGGAGATAATGAAGAGGTCGCGCAGATCGCCGAATATTTCTCCAAACGCTTGTTCATCCGTCTTTTTAACGGGAGGGAATTAGTCACGGATAGGTAAGGAGCGTTTTTCGTAGTTAAACGTGGTGTACGGAGGAGTGGTGCTGGGGGGAGCGAGGGCCAGTACAAAGGGGAACAATGGAACCGCGTGTTCGAGTAATTTGCGATATCCAGTCATTTGCCGATCCAGAGTCATTCAATGAGATTAACAAAATAAAAGGAGGACATACAGAGAGAGAGAGAGAGAGAGAGAGAGAGAGAGAGAACAAGTGGAGTAGCGGGTGTGTGGCCATTCGCATTTCACGCCGTGTTTTTTTGTGTCTTTTTACTGGAAATGGCCGTAGTCGGTGTAACGCTCTCGATTCGATATATCGCTTGCCGATATTTCGGCTTATTTGTTTTGCTTTAATTCTCGTTAAAGTGAGAGTTAGGCGTCACTGACGAGCAACTATATTCCGCCGACTAATAACTCACCTCCCGGCCCTCCCACCCCACCCCAGCCCATTTAAACAATGAAACGGAGTAAGAGGAAGAGGCCGATAGACAAAAAAAAAACACCTACCTTCCTACCTACACACACATATATATATATATATATATATGTGAATACGTATATGTAACGAAATAAAAGAACCGAAAGTCGGGAGCTTCCGCATCGCGCGACTTCCGACGAACGCGCTTTATTTCCACAGATATTAATGCACGCATGACTAGACGTTTCGGGGCAAATTTTTCGTTTTTTTTTTTTATATCTGGATTATTATCATCATCATTATTATTATTTATATTATTGATGTTTTTATTAACGAAGAGCGTCTCCGAAGACAATGAATAAAGGGAGCCAGAAGGGCTGGGTGGGGGGGGGGTTGGCGGAATGATCAATGGCGCGGGCTCGATGTATGTGTTTTGGACGGAGTTACGTGCCAGCTGGGAATTTTTACGATTGCTACATCATATTAAGACTTATGACCTGATTTCATTTTCTTATATTACGGCAAGGCAAACGATCGATGATTGCAAATTTTTATTACCTAAGCTGTATATCACTAGCCGATACTGCCGCGAATCTGCTCCCATTGACATAAAATATTTCGTTGCGTTAATAAATATGATTTTACGAGGAAACGTATCTTTCTTTCCTCCCGGACCTCCATCCAGCCCCGTGCCTCCCCTCCCGCCACGAAAGTCCATCCTTTTAATGCACCTCCCGTATTCATACGCTTTATTTCTATCGGATCACACGCTTCGTATGATTATAATATAATTGCAATAATCCAGCCAAGGGCTTCAAGTGCAGCAGTGCCCCGAAAAACAAATTTTAATCCGCTTTTCATATTTCTACGCTTTATTTATATCAGATCGCGCGCCCCGCGTGATTATTATATAATTGCAACAATTGGAGCAGAGGTTTTCAAGTTCAAGCAATGGTAGGGAGCAAATTTTAAAAACGAATTTACACGCTCTACTCTTAGATAATCGGCTTTTTATGTCAAGCGTCCCGGCTTCAAGCGTACTTATTGTATTTTATACCTGACTGTAAATTACAGAGTCACCTGTATATCCGTTTTGAGTAAGTATCGGTAATCGAGATTTAAAAGTAGAGCCGTTCCTCGGCGATCTATTCCAATGTCGAATAATTTACGTTAACAGGGAATTATTTTACGATCTCGCCGGCGCTCTGCCACACGCCTACGCATACACGTACGTGTACGGTCAGATGTAAATAATAGCGAAGGGAATAGGTGTTCGAAGGGAGATGATTAAAAATTCGGCGAGGCAATTTAAGGATCCGGATAGCGGCCGAGAGTAATCGAAGCTCCGAACGTCAGTGGGTCCGATTTCCTTGGGAGCTTTATTGAACCTTGCGCGATGGATCACGCGGACCGGAGAGCGATCGGGTCCGTTACGGGAGCTCGTTGAACAAACGATGCGCAGGTAAGGCGATATCGCAAAATAATGTATTCGAGGGGGTCAAGCAGCTAATGGCGAGGGACTTTAAAAGGTTTGCCGAATCAGCTGTTGGGTCATGGACTAGAAAATGCCGGCACTTCTTCTGGCCTAGAGGTTGATGGGTTCGAGGGGGACGGGGCAACGGAGTGACGGGGTGACGGGGTGACGGGGTGACGGGGGGGAGTGGAGAGGAGACGAGAGCGCGTATAAATAGCCCGGCGCGAAATCACAAAGTGAAATCTTGGCTGGGACCGAGCGATCGGAGAGAGCCCGCGCGTCCTTATTCGACTTTTCGCTCCGGCGGAGAATTCCTAGAGAATTTCCAGAGAATTCCTAGAGAATTTCTCGGGCGGGGTACATAATACACTCGAGGCGGGAATTATACGCGGAGAGGATCGGCCGGAGCAAACAAAGGAAGGAAAAGCTCCGAGAGCGGAAAAAGGGCGCACGCGCACCTTTACCCGATCACCTCCCGTCCGAGTGAGCGGGGAGGCTCGCTCTCTCACTCGCTCTCTCACTCGCTCTCTCACTCGCTCACACGCTCAGCCGGTCTCCCATGGATTATTATATCACGTTATCACGTATACGTATACATTTTCGAGGTAAAGTCCCGGGGCTCGGGTTCGATTATCAAGGAGCCCCCGGGGTCCGGCGGGTGGTTGGTGGATGGGAGGGTCGCCGCAGCTCCATGAATATATCGATATCCCATTAGGAGGGCCTTCCGCGCTGTTTAAAGAGGCGACGCAGGAGGGAAGGGAAGGGCCTCTAATCGTCGGCCATTAATGCCGTGGCAGGAACGCGGCAGCTCCGAGACTCGGAAATGTATGCGTTGACATACGCGCAACGAAGATTTACATTTCGAATTTGCACCCTTTCATTGGCTCGGCCGGGCCAAGGGCTCCTCTCCCGTCCTCCATGTTCCGGCTAAGGATCCCGAGGCTTAGAGCTCGGCCGGGGGCACTTTACCTCCTCGCGACCTCTCCACGATCTTTCCTCCACCCCCGGTTTTCTTATACGTTTATTTATTCATCGGGGCCTCCGCGCCCTTCGAATTCATATTCCTCCCTACAACATCCTTAATACTTAATACTTAATGCTCGGTAAGCAAATTGGACTTAATTATTAACCGCTCCGCTCTTCAAATTATGATTAGCCTTCGTGCATTTATCTCGCGATTAAGGATTTCGTGAATTAAGCTGTGATTGGGAAATTCACTCGATCCTTCAAAGTCTTAAAACTTTTCTCCCTCCTCCTTATTAAAATTCATACAATACTCCTACCCTACTCTCACTGACATTATTATCATCATTATTACTATCATCATTATTATCATTATCATTATTATTGTTGTTGTTGTTGTACTTCTTCTTCTTCTTCATCATCTTCTTCTTTTGATTATTATTATTGTTAACAATGTTATTATTGTTATAAGGGGTAAAATACAGTAGAAGCTTAGACTGAGCTTTCAGTTATTTTTAATTTCGAATCGTTCGGGCCAATGCCATTAGAGCGGGAATATTTGCTTTAAACAAATTTGCGAAATTCCATTACTTTATCCTATTTTTAAATTTGCTAATCACATTATCCGGCCGTGAACATTTCTTAACCATACAGAATGAATGTCATTTTTCAGACTTTAAGGGAATTAAAGGAAATTTTAGGCTTTTGCTCAGTTGAATTTGTTCTCTGTATTATGAAAATACCTGAAACTTTAAATCCATTTTGATTGGAGGAATAATATCATAAGTGACTTGTAGGTCACGTGACTCTTGCAAATATCAAGTATTATCTGTTCGTCGAGGTCATGAAATATTCAAACGACGTAAACAACGACAAACTATAGGATGTAGCGTTTTATATATATATATAAACAAAAAATAAATAAATAAATACATAAAAAAAACAAACTTAAATCTATATGAAATTATGAAAATTTAATTACCTTCAATAAAATTATGGCCGAGATCAACGTTATTTGATATTTCATAGCTGCTGATAAAACTAAAAAAGCTTCAGAAATCGATGATACTACAGAGCTCTTATATTTCATTAAATATTTCATTACACTAAAGTATTTTAAGCCTCAGAATAATACATGGGATACAAAAGATAAACTTCAAAATAATACCGGGAATAATACATAAAATGGCTAATTAATTAATAATAAATTAATTATAACAAGAAAACACGTGAACTTCATTTTGCTTCGGCATTGTGCCACGAGATTTTTAATATATTAAGCGATAGAATCAAAGTATAATAAAAAAAGTGCTTAATTAATATAATACACAAACGATATGTATATATATATATATATGTGTATAAGAATAAAATGTATCCAGGATAATTGAATTACACAATCATTTAGTAGTTTGAGTTTGTTCTAGCGTAAAAATTCTTATGCTAATTAACCGCTTTCTTTGCCAATTTAAAAACTCTAAAATGGATCTTAAATAACTAGGTACATATTAATTTTAAATTGACATTTTAATAACTAGCATTACTATTATCTGGATTAATTTATGCAAAATAACATCGGGTAATTAATAATTTAGTCGCTTGGTTACTAGTACAAGGTCATTTGGAATTATATAATTTATAAGCTTAATGTTATTTAAAATCAAGGCATACTCACTCAACCCTTTCCTACCTTTTCAATTTCAACGAATTCGCAAATGCTTTAAAAACAAATAATTATTATTATTATTATTATTATTTATTTATTTCTTTTAATTTTAAATTCATTCCTGGTTATGCTTCGGCGATGATTTAGCTACAGAGCTTATTGAAGACCCTTTTAATCCTTAAGTTACGCATTTTACCGATATTTTATGTCCCCATTCGCATGTAGTATGGGGGGGGGAGGAGAGAAAGAGACACGCGGGTATACGTAGGAATGGACGAATGATGTTTGTTTGGATACAGTAGTGCACACACGCCTGAAAGAAATCCATAAAAGTGCATTTTGTATAATGGTCCACATGTATTATAGTATGAATAGGTAGTCGTCGTATAAGGTTTTTCTATTGCACGAATGTACTGGTAAAATCAAGAAACGCCTTTATATTTGTCGAATGCCATTATTTACAAAAGAATATGCAATCTATTTACCGATATTATACTTGTGATAGTTTTTAAATATTTATGAGTTTATGAGATTCTTTGGAAAATAATGGGGGATAGAAGTCTTTCGAAGTCGAAATATTTCAATTTCGCGAATACGAATTAAATTTTAAACTAAATCGAGGATACAACATAACCTTTAACGCACAGCAAATAAATCCCATTCGTTTATTGAAATCTAACGGATAAATACGCAAGGCGCCCGTCTTTATCGGCTCGCATTATTAATTGCGTTATTATTTTTACGTGCAATTATCGCTTTTTGTTTTAAACATGCCCGCTCGAGCCATCGATTTTAATATGTTTCAGTATCCATTAGTCGAAAAAGGTTTTGTTGTATCGAAAGTAGAATTAAAAAACACAAAAAAAAAAAAAAAAAAATAAATTTCCCGCTAAAATCCATAAGTGCGATATTTCTCATGGTATGGAAAATAATTATAATTTGATTATAGAGGCTCGGGGTAGCGAAGTACTTAATAGGCTCAAGTATGAAATAATTTATATTGTAATTAATATTATAAAACGTAATGAACATAATTAATATTATAAAGTATGTAATTTCGAAATTGGTGCATATAAATTTCATGAAAATTCGAAACTCCGGTCGGGGCGGGCGGGTAGGGGGCGGGTAGGGGGCAGGGAACGGACATTTAAATGCAGTTTTGAATTAGTTGTCAATTAAATAGGAGCCGATCTAGCATAAATGCGTCACTCAACTTAACTTTCATTTACTTTTATTCGTGGTGATTGTATGTAAAGCCGTTAAATTGAAAATGTTTTATTAAGTCAATAACAGTCGACTTTTCGTACACTCTGACTGCACACGCTTTTAATGCACGCGCTTTACTGAATTATAAACATTAAAAGAGAAAAAAAGAAGAAGAAAAAAAAATATAAGAGAAAAGAGAGAAGGGAAAATCAGTCCATGATTCTATAAAACATTATACTTGATGCAATTTTATCTTTAAAGCGACTAATTATTCTTATCAGAGCACTTCCATTACGGCGGCATAATTCTTTCATTTTCAAAAAAGTCGATTGCTTATGCAGTTTTTGAAATTAAAGCGGTTCAGTGGAAGTTAAAGGATTTTGGAGTTTGTCTTTTTCGAAGGGATACGGAGTTTCAGGGTGTTTTTCTTCTCCTTCCATTTCTCACCTTGAAAAATTAACGTGGCCGATTGTTGTTATTATTATTGTTGTCGTTGTTGTCGTTGTCGTTGTTGTTGTTTTGTCGTGGCGAAAGTCTCTTAAATACAAATTAATTTTCTATCTACGGGATTGATTTAAGGTTGAGCGAGTAAACGATGAAACAATTGTAGCCCGTATAATATAACTGTACTAACAGAGTTTTAATAAAACCTGTGCAATTCGTAAGCTTGCGGGATTAAATAATTTTTAAATTACAAAACGATTCTGGAATATCGTGGTGATGGGCCGAGGAATAGTGATCGAGCGGAATTTATAAAATAATTATCGATACGCTTTTCGATAGACTGTTTCTTCGTGTTCTAGCTCGTAACGGGCAGCGTCGGCCGCACCGACGTCAACACCCACACTTCGACACCTACATGAACAACGGCATGAGGAGCGGCAGCGGCAGCGGCAGCGGCAGCGGCAACGGCAGCTTTACGATTACTTTTCTTTATAATTTATATTTACAGCTTTTCTGGATTCTATATTCTTTAGGAAAAGTTTCGATTAATTGAAACAACACGAGAGTGTAATTTAATTACTTTGAAAAGTGAGGCGAGGAGGGCGGAAAAGTTTGTGCGTTACTTTAATGAGTATAGTAACTGACACATCCACCTTATCCATCTCAGAATAATAAATCGAAATTAACGAAATTTCTTTTGTACTCATCTAATGGAAAAGTTATGAGGAAAAGCATCAGCATGCTCGATGTAAGCCGGTATTAGGCTCAATGTTGTTGAAATCCGAAGAGGCAGAGCTTATTATTGGCAAGCCAGTTCATTAGTTACCTTGGAATTCAATGAATTGCAACAACAACGGCGAAGCGAAACTTTGAAAATATAATTTCATGCGAATTCCAATTAGTTTTATTGCGTGCCTACAACTCTTAGGCTGATTATAGCCCCCTCTGAAATTATTTATTGTAAAATTAGTTAAACAAAGTCGGATTCGGCATTAATAATTTATGCGGAGCGGCATGGAAATAATTATCATTTACATTATATCCTATTCGGAATTATTCCGATTAGAACTTATTTAAAGTGATAAATTTCAAAAGAAAAGAAAAAGAAAAAGAATCTTAATTACGATACAATGGTATTATTGTAGAAAATTGAGAAAATTAACGCATTATCCGTACACTCGGAATATTTTATTCCGAGGATCCGCGGACTTTTTAGACTTTTTATTTCGCTGACACTGATTACAGATTAATTTAAGAGTAACAGGCCTTAATAAATTGGAATAACGATTTCTCACTGATTTCAAATACACTTTAAAGCGGTAATGCACCTTCCGTTCGATAATTTCTCCGCCCCGATCGTTTAAATAGTTGTATATAATTGCTACGTGAAAAATAATCGCGAAGAAATTTGTCGATAAAATTATAAAGTACTCGTCGACAGGTCGGTTTCGTTCTTCCCCTTTCGTTTACAATATACTATAATAAATACCACAATACCAAGCTAAATAGTTCCTAGGCATCGTAACGTCGTAATACGTAATAATAATGATCTACGTATCCGTGAATGATCTGCGTATCTTAATATGTAAATCGTTATGAGGATGCTGAGGTGCCGATTCGTTTACAGGGATAACGACTGAGCTCTGGAGGAAATATAAAAGAAAATGTGAGTGAGGGGGAAGGGAGGAGAGAAAAAAAATAAATTTACGAATGTTTGGTATTAGCATATAGACGAGGGAAGAGAAGAAATCCTTGGGTTAACGCGATTTTCGAATAATCCGCGGCTGCTTAGGTATTTATTTGCGGCGGGCATTAAGTATGGGGGGCGGGGGGGGGCGGTGAATATTCAATTAAAAGCCTCGCTCTCGGGTTATAACGACCATTGGCAAGGATCGGCATAGTATGGCTGGGAATTTTTTCAAGCCACCGCTCGATCGCCGACATTTATCGTGTCGCTATATTGGATATGGCCGAGGCTCGGCAATTAAAAGGATATAATTATAAGTGGAAACGCTCACCGAATCACCGGTTACGCTTAATTCATTATTGACGACGAACGACGACGACGACGACGACTACGACGACGAACGACGACGACGACGACGACGACGACGACGACGACGAGCCAATCTATCAATTAAACAAACACACGGAGAGTTCGATTAAAGTACTCGTATATGTCACAGCGCGATATTATCGGGTATTACGAGGAGCCGGAGATCGGCTCATATTCTTCGTAGGGGTTGGAGCTCAGGACCGGCTTTCCCGACCCTCCCTCATTGATTATTTACAGTGGAATCAGCCAAGACAAGACCGAATACTCGTCCTCGACTCCTTATTGCCTTATTGGCTCCCGATCTTGCACTCCTTCAGCGACGACTGACTTTGATCTTCCCCGGTCACGGTCCTCGTCTTACGCATTACCCCCCCAATAAAACCCATAGTGGCTCCCACCTTTTTTTCACGCAAAAAAGAAACCTTATAACTTGTATAAAAAAAAACTTACCCTTTCCCCTCAACTCGACCTCCGCTATAATTCCTTTAATCCCTATATACGATATCCGTTCAAATTATTTGAAAAATATTTAACTTACACCTCGCGAGGCGCAATACTAATGGATTTATTATAATTTTTTTTTTCTTTTTTTTTATTATAAGTAGCGTTCGCTCTTTCCTTTGACTGAACGTACTTCGCGTACGATATGCATATACACACATACGCGAGCTTATTCCTTGGATAACGTGGAACACAGCGACTCTAAGCTCAAGATCTTATCAATATTTATTGACCGACGTTTTTTCTTCTCTTTTCTCATTTTTACACGTAACGTAGTTATGGAATTCTAGAATTCCCGGTATTTTGTATTCTTTGACGTTCTCGAAAGGCAAATCTTTTTATAAAAATTCAATATCCCAACTATTTTTCAAATACTTACAATTCAATACTGATTTTAATATATATATATATATAAAAAAAAAAAAAAACAAAAAAATCAACAGCTTAAAATAGTAATATTCTCGAGTGACACGTTATTCGGATACTTTTGCTTAACTTTAATTTAATTAGTATTTTCACTTGAAATTCAGATAAATGCCCTAAAAACGTATAGAGAATAAGAACAATAATATACCATTTATTCCTAAAAGTTTTCAACTTTAAGTCAATTTTCACGGAAAATACAATCGACCAATCGACGCTCCTTGTATTTCCTATGGATATTAATAAAACATTCGACAGATTAAAATAATTATTAATATTTATAAATATTTACCCCCTTTAATCGAATCCCAATGTAGATTAAATATTAATAATCTCGGTGACTGCTGCTGCTGCTGCTGCTGCCGCTGATATAGACGGCTCGCGCTCAACGTCACACGCACACGCGTGTATTTACAAACAAGCATACGTACTCATAATATATTATTTGCAACTCACACGTTCTTCTTTCTTTCCCCCTTCCATATATCGATTAAATTTTGGCTTCTACCGTCGTTATTCTTGCGAAACACATTTCGCCTAATCTTTTCTTCCGTATTCTCTTGCGATTAATATAATCAACAAAAATAAATCAATCGAATTAATGAAATAATAAAGTTATAATACGGATAAAAATAAAGTCGAATTGCCGTTCCGTACTGTTAGAACAAATTATCGAATTTCGATTCATACGAATGTTATTGTTAATTAATTTTTAGCGGTCGGTATTAAAATTTTCAAGAGTCAAAGTGAAAGGTAGTGATCGCTTCCCGGCACTTTTATTTTAATGAATTTATCGTCATTCTTCCCCGCCCCCCCCCATCTGACACTCGTACAGCCTTTAATAAAAAAAAAAAAAAAAAAATTTAAATTCATCAATTTACTTCTTCATTGAGTTGATTAAACTTCTAGTCATGAAACCCCCAGCGTCTCTCCAATAATACAGTTGAGCTTTAATTGCAAAATTATTGTTCCATCATGTTTTTTCGCATCAATAATTATTTTCAGCGCACATACGTAAACTTTAAATTGTGTCTAATATTTGCACTTTCGCAATACAATTAATTATGGCTTAAATGGGAACCCCTATAAAATATGTTGTGTAAATAATAATAATAATACGAATAAGGTGAGCGGTAGTAGTAGCAGCGGCAACAGCAACGACAACAAAAGCAACAACAACAACAACAACAACAACAACAACAGCAACAATAATAATAACGATAGTAATATTTGAATAGCTTGGAGTTGGTTTAATTAACCATAGCGCGCGTCTTTCTTCAAGGGACGCAATAAATTTAAATTCCCGTTGTTTCGCGATGAAAATTAGGCTTATAGAACAGACAAACTTTTCCTGTCCATCGTCGTTTACATAGTTAGTAGTAAAGAAAAAAAAAAAAAAAAAAAGAAAAAAAAAAGAAAAAGAAAATCTTAACTAACTGCTACGTAAATAATTTGACATTTTTTATTTTTTGTATAAAAATAGGTAAATTACTAAAGGCTCGCAGGGACGTTTTTCGCGTAGCAGAAAGTTCCTTTTGTGTTACGTGACTCCTTTTTAACGTTATAAGATGCCGCGGAAACGGACTAACGTCGCAAAATTTCAAAACGCTATTTCTTCTTCAATTTTGAAGATATTATAAAAATTCCGTAACCCCTACAAAGACGCGATGCCGTGGCGCAGTAAAAAAAGCTTGTTAAAGGAACTAATATTCTGCATGTTGTGACAAAATAATAAATAAAGAATTTTCTATATAAGTTAGTATACATTTTATAGAATTTATTATCGGAGGATATAAACTACACGTTCTTGTTAACCTGAAGAATTTTGCAAATATGTCCATACTAAAGCTATTCAATGATATTGAAATATTATTTAATATTCACTATTATTATTATATATTATTATATGTTTATTATACGTTATTGTTGTTATTGCGCCGTTAATAAGGTGAGCCGCTAAGTATGAGTTAGTCGATACTTTCGTAAAGTCGGCATTTCTTTTTAACGACCGTCCCGAAGGAACCTTATCGCAACACATATCGAACGTCTACAGCCAATATTACAATTACACGCATGTAATTACGAGAAGATAAAGGAAGGCCTTGACGGCTCCTGAGCGGGTAATCTATTCGGTAAAGATAGAGAGAAAGAAAGAAAGAAAGAAATAAAGGATGAAAGAAAAAAAGGAAGCGTTTTAACACGTAATCCATCCCCGTTGGGGTTATATCTTCTTAATTTAAAAAGATTCAATGGGAATATTCCGTCGGCTCGATTAAAGTCTATATTAAATCTAGATTTTTCTAAGTAAGTTCGTCGGCGGACGGGCTTTTCGATCGGAGTTCTTGAAGGTTCATTAAAATGCCGAGATTGCGGGTACAGGCGAGCGTATAGGGGAGCGTATAGGCGAGCGTATAGGCGAGCGTATAGGCGAGCCATCCCATTAGCTCCTAATGCACACTCTTACATAGCCGCCGCGCACATGATGTACGCGTCGCTAGAAAGCCATGAATATTAAGCGGGGGATGGGATTGTTAAAGAATGAGAGAAATTAAGGCTGAAGGGGGAGAATACCGCGTTCGGGTAACATCGGCTTCCAAGGAGTCGAAGCTAATTAAGCGTTTACGCGATCCCGGCTAAGAGAGAAAGACGAGCCCCGGCATTCTTTTTCGATGCCCATCCTCGGGGAGGAGGATGACGACGACTACGACGACGACGACGACTACAACGACGTCTCGGGGGCTTATCCTGTGATGGCGACGGGACCTCGGGGGTGAAGGGGTTGGGGTCGGGAATGCATCCGAGGGGCTCGGTAATGAGCGCAAACAAGGGTACGGACTTTAGTACGTGCCCCGCTGCTCCTATTATTCTCACATTCCTGGGAATTGTTACTTTTCGGGCGCATGCATGCCGAGAGAGAGAGAGAGAGAGAGAGAGAGAGAGAGAGAGTGGGAGGGAGAGAGAGATGCGATGTCCCGTTTTTCTCACTATTCTCTTTCTTTCTTTCTCTCTCTCTCTCTCTCTCTCTCTATCTCGATCGCTCTCTCTCTCTTTCTCTCACAGCCCTCCCCCTAGGTCCTCTTCGTCTTCCTTCCTCGGCGTACCGTCAGTGTGTACTTTATGTCTGGGCCTTCCGTCCTCCTCCTCCTCCTCCTCCTCCTCCTCTCACCCTCCACTCCCTCATCACATCCCTCACCTCTGGCCGTTCCACCATCTTTCCTTTTATTGCCGCGTTTTCATCTTCAGCACGATATTTCACTCCGCGTGGATTTAATTTTCTTTCTTCCTTTACTTTTAATAGTGTGGCGTAGTTTTTATTTGCTCCCTCATTTTCCGCGCGGCTCTGTGACTAAAACGCCAAAGGTCGTATCTCGCGCACTTAATAGTATGCAAATTTCTATAATAGATGGAAAAAAAGTGGTAACCTCCTGCTTCCCCTTCACCTATAATCCACCTATAGTCCACCTATACTCCTCCCGGCATCTTCCTCTTCCACGCACACGCGCACGCACACGCACAAGAACACGCCCCCCCCCCACAACCCGTGTCCTTTTTGTCAGGCAAGTCGAGCGCCGTGAGCTCGGGAGCTTCGCCGCGGCCTCGCCAGAGGGGAGTCTGATCGATAAAACACCGTCGACGGGGCGAAAACCCTATCGCGGGCAAACCAACGCGGGATTTCGTGGGACACGTTGATTTAGACACTCGTGGATCGGACTCGTGGCTCCGATCCATTTAATTTCGCCGATGTATAAAATCGCTTTCATCGTCGGCATTATTATTTACCGGAATCCTGGCCAATGTATTAATATAACGTATTAATGCACTCTTAGATTATTTGTAAAGTAATGTCACGTAGAGGCGATAGCCGGGAGATAAATTTCCCCTCCCCGCGCGGACGCGATACCCGCGCGTGTATCCCCGGTAACTTAGGAGAATACCTTTCGGGACCTTGCGAAGCTACGAGCACGCTTCCTTCCATTTTCCATTAGTGCTCCCGTGCGTTATTTAGCATTTATCTTAATGCTTCGAGCCCATGGAAGAGTATCGTAATGGCCTTTTGCATTTAATATCGTGGAAGAGTCGTATCGATGGGAAGGCCTTGTCTCGGTCGCCCGAGGATCCTTTCGTCCTAAGAATATCTGTCTGGATTCAGCCGTAAAGCTTCCGCTCTCCCTCTTAGCCTCACGTGTGCGATTTATATGCGGTAAACTAATGTTTATACGGCTCGGAGAGTAATGCTCCTCCAGGATCCTCCCACCCTTCCAGGATTTTTCCTTTTAAATCGAATTACGACGTATAATATAGTGCTTTTCATTATAACTCTTTCCTTACTTATTACTAAATACTTTCATTTACTCATTTCGGGCTCGGCTCCTCCGTCCCTCTCATCCTTACCTCTTGCCTACCTTTATTTTACCCACGCACACACGCGTTACTCAATTCTGGATTATTTAAACATTTCCATATCAATATTTCACGCGACTCCGATAAATATACAATCTTAAGTAAATCAACTACATCGAGTAAGAATTCGATTATAATTTAATATCATCATCGTCGTCGTCATCTCATCATCATCATCATCATCATCATCATCATCGCCAACGTCATTATTTATTATTTATTCTTATCGTTGTTATTATTTCTGTTGTGTTATTATTATTATTTATTATTTATTATTATTATTATGGAAATAATATAATTGCCTAGTAGCGGGAGGCCCTCCAAAGGCATTCACGTATACGGGGAGCCATTTCCCGACAATCGCAATAAACTAATAAAAGAAACAATATTGCTTTTAATTAAGTCCCCCTCCCCCCCGGCAAATAGATTGTAAGGATTTTATTACTATATTATTAAGTTATTATTCTGGAATAAGAGTAATTTACAATTTAATATCAGTGTCGCTCGCTGTATATATTGAATTAAATAAAGTTTACCCAAGATTATGATAATAATGGTGGATGATTAATTATGAAATTAATTAATTTAGAAAATTTCGTGTAGTAATCCTTTCTTTAACTACCTTTTAATAAACGCATAAGTGCTAATTAAAGAGAAAGAGCTCGGAGGATTCTACGAATTAAGGGCGTATATAAGGGCACTTTGAATATTCTCGGGCGTGTGCATCGGGCAGATCAATGCGCCTGATAAAAAGTATATTAAAAGAGGATGGGGGTGGTATGAAGTGGAGCGGAGGGGAGCTGTGCGGTGCGGTGTGGTGTGGTGCGGTGTGGTGGGGTGGGGTGGGGTGGGGTGCGACGCGACTGGCCATGTAACTTGAACGCGGTCTCGGCGGTTGTATTTCAAGAAGAAGCATTTAATGAGCGTCCTGGACAATCCCCGTAAGGCTCGTTGTTCCTAGTCTTTCCAGCTGAAAGAACTCGGCCGGACGAACCTCGAAAGGCGAGGGCGACTGCGCGCACGCATCGGCTGCTTACAAGTTAATTAGTACTTGAGCGGCCGAGATCCCAATGCCATTTTTACGAGAAGCGTTTACTCGGGGGCGGCTTGTCTTAAATCGCTCGTAAAGCACTTTTCCTCTTCTGGCCGATCCTTCCTGCAATCACGGGCTTTGCCTCTCCCCCCCCTCCCCTCCCCCCCCCAAACCCTACCGCCACCGCCACCACCACCATCACCACCACGACTACGACTACGACTACGACTACGACCACGTCCACGACGACCACGACGACCACCGCCCTCCGAGCCGCGGCCACGAACTTTTCTCTCCACCAACTCCCCGGGACTCCGGCGTCCTTGGTTTCCTTCCCTCGCCCCCCCCTCCCTCCCACCAAGGAGCGTGGGTGCGCGCATTCACACATGTACGCCGTTTGATTGTCTTGTACTAATGGACGGGAAGGTCTTTAGAAAAAGTTTCCTCGAACGCCTTCCCTTTCTTTGCTCTTCTTTCTTATCCTGTCTCTTCCATTCCCAAGTAGGAGAGTCGTGCCCGCAAGCCGAGCCGCCGCCCGGGACTCCTGAGTCTTATGCCGTTTGACGCATTCGGCCGATTCAATTACAGTCGGTTGCCTGACGCCATCCGTAACTACACTACTGAAACAAACTCAAACCGTATTACAACCTCCCCACTCTCCGCCCCACCCTCCCTCGTCGAATTATACAACGAATGCCCAGATCGGAGATACTAATAATTAGTTGTGCGCTTACACGGCCGTAAGTCCTTGTAAATTTTAATTGCCATCAACTCATCGAGCTCTGGCCTACATTAAATAACCGAGCCCCACTTTATATTTCGACGTTTGTTAAAATTATTTCAAAACTATCTTCCGACTTGTTTTACATCGTTATCGCAGCCAAACGCTCAGAACGTTAAAAAGTTGAAACGCCGTTGAAATTCCATTATATAATTGCAAATGATGTATTCAACCCAGATAAATAACAAAAAGCCTCGTGTCTTATTAACGCCTCCTATCCCCCTCGCCTCCTATCCACCTCGCTGCCACCCCCCCCACCCCGCCACAGCCGCGCTTCTAGCGCTCGTAGCGCTTGTCCGCGTCGTTCTCGGTGGGGCCGACGATACAAGCCCATTGCTTACCCATCGGGGCTACAAATTATTACAATATTTACGAAGTCTGATACTCGGGAGGCCGAGGTGTTGAATAGTCAGATACAGCCGCGCATTTCCTTAAATTCAGCCCGAAGCTACGCTACGCGCGTATACGCTTTAAAGTACTTTCTCCTTTTATAGCTAAAGAGGCATACTTTGCATGAATGTAACTAAATCTCATTCTAAATGAAAATTTGAACTCGCGGAGCGCATAAAGTTGATGCCGGCCCCTTAAAGGCTAGGATATCTGCCCTATTCTATTACGGCATTATGCCAGTCATTTACTTCTCAAAAGGCAAAGAACTATCCGGGATATTTTCACTTTTACTCTCTCCCGCCTTTAAATGCCTTTAAATGCCTTTAAACGCCTTTAAATCCTCTCTTCCCACCCCCCTCACCCCACCCTCACCCACCCGACCCACGTATGCGTGCGTACGGACATTTGCTATTCACGTAATGCGAGCGCTAAAAACTAAAAATAACGCGTGACTTGTCGTCGCCCCGATTCGCGTTTATCGGGGAAATACTTCCCGAACGAAAATACGCCGGCGTAGTCTTATAATTTGTTAGCCAGCTGCCGTGCGGAGTGAGGCGTGGTGTTGAAGATGGAAAAAAGAAAAAAAAAAAAGAAAAAAAAAAAAAGATATAAGGAAACCAAGCCGTTGTCGACGAGCTCTTTGATGTACTCTAACGCAGGGGATGAATGTGTCGGGTTAGTTATTGCGTGCCTATGCCGGTCCCTTCTATCGATCCCTTCGCAGAGCTCGAGCTCGGCTCTCCAGGTATTCGTATTCGATATAATTCTAAGTGATCCGGAATGATTAATCAGTCCAACCCCCCCCCCGGAAGGACCTATATTTCTTTTAGCGAAATTCATAAATTTTTTTTCTCGCCCCGGATATGGAAATGTCGATTTCAAGGTGGTTTTGGCAGCTCGAGCATATTAACGGCCATGCGGCGGGCCCCTTAGGAATTTATAATATTTCAACATTTATTTTAAAGCGAGCTAAAAAGTAGACGGATTCCGTCTTGGAGGTGATCAAGTTAAAGTAGGCGAGATAGTCTGCCTCGGCAGACGAAATGAATGTAATAAAATTAAATTAAATGGTCTGTCGAAAACAGTACATAAATCAGGCGCAATTGCGCACTACTCCAAGTAATATAAATGCTTCAATCATTTTATTGGCGCATTATAATGCCCGTACAAAAAGAAAGAGCTAAAGAGACAGCTTAGGAGAGAGAGAGGGAGAGTGAAACAATCGTAGGCGTTTCGATTGAAAAACTCGCGTGGGAAAAAGTGGTAATAAGGAGATGAGGAGGGGCGGATCATCTGAAGGGTTGAAAATACGTGGGTAAAGTTGGTAAAAAAAAAAATAATAAAAAAAGAGAGAGAAAAATAAAGAAAAAAAAAATTAAAATTATGCGTCACCGATGTCGAGGAGATAGATCGAGGTAGTGCAAGTAAATGAGAGACACGCCGTCCTGAGGGATTAAGAGCCGCAAGGGTCCATTCGCCGTCGTCGTCGTCGTCGTCGTCGTCGACGTCGTCTCTCTCTATCTCTCTCTATCTCTCTCTCTCTTTCTTAAGCTCGCCTTCGATAAGTCGGACAGTGCTACCGACACGGCATAAATTTAAATGAACAAAGTCCCGGCGTTCCACTCGAAAGAGCCTAACGGGCGAATGTTATAGTTGTGGCAGCAGCGGCTCGGGTCATAACGGGTGACCGGGAGTGGTTTGGGGAGGGGGAGGGGGGGAGACAGCTCCAAATGAGCATTATAGAACGAACGCGCCTCGCCGCGACGTCATAATACTTCGAGTCGGTTAAGTCGGCCCTCGTGGAGGTACCGACGTTCGTCCCAGGTGCGTCGGGGCTCGCAAGCCTACGGGCCGGAGCTTCTTCGAGGATCCCGAAGCTCCCAGTATTAAAAAAAAAAAAAAAAACAAAAACAAAAAACGAGCCCTTTGGGTAAAATACCCGGAGTCGTCTCGAGTAATTAAAGCGTCTCTCTCTCTCTCTCTCTCCGTAGTCGTGGATTGGTCGGGTGGTTAGGGTGGTGGTGGTGGTGGTGGTGGAGGAGGAGGAGGAGGAGGTGGCAGGAGGTGGAGGAGGAGGAGGTAGCAGGAGGTGGCAGGAGGTGGCTCGTCGAGCGGATGCATCTTTATTCCATTGTTGGAATAACGGGCGCGTGAAGCGACGGCTCAGATTTTGCCTTACAGTCGAATTCACGGCTCCTCGCGCGCTACAAATTAATTCGGTTAAACACACAGGGACACACAGCCACATTCGGCCGATTGTTCGCGCATTTACAGCTCCGTGGCTTCATCGCGTCGGAGTCCCTCGCGGGAGCGCGACTCGACAGCACATGCACACGGCCCGTCAAAATATATACATTCATACATACAGACATGCACGCACGCACGCACGCACACGCACACCCACACCCACCCACACACATATATATATATTCCTCGTGAACTCGCGCGTACCCGTCTTTGTTTTCGCTTACAGCTATATAATGATATTACACGTGTCATTGACTCGAGAGAGAGAGAGAGAGAGAGAGAGAGAGAGAGAGAGAGATAGAGAGAGAGATATCGCGCGATACCCGCTTTCACGAGCTTTCTTTGACACTCGGATCTACCCTTATCCCATTCACGGGGGGATAATTTACAAAAACTCAAAGTCTCCTCGGTGGAGGCCACTAAAACGTACTCTGCATGCGCATCGGGGTCGCCGGGGATCCAAAGAGTAAATTATGAGAAAATATCGGCTGATTTTATTCGGAGATAGGGGCGCGCTGATGCGTGGCCAGAGAAGATTATTCCCGGTAATGTTCCACGGGGGCTCCGACGGCCAAAATAGAGACGTCTAATCAGATTCACCTGATACATAAATAGGACTCTGCCGCTGCTTAGAACAATGGAGCACCGAAAGTGCATCCCACCCCCCCACCCCCCGTCTGGAGATCTAAAAACTTGCGGATGAATAAAGATGAGCGAATAATAATAATAATAATAATAATAATAATATAGTAGTAGTAGTAGTAGTAGTAGTAGTAATAAGCGGCTGCGTGGGTTATGCGGACAAATTGTCTCCGAATGATTGACGATTAAGTTTAAAGGTTACTTTGCGAATGAATGGGTTTTTTTTTTCGGGAACGAGGAATACCCTCGGAAATACTTTGCGTTCTCTCGTAAAAAAGTATTTATTAAGAAGGAATTGATTCGACGGTGAGTACAGCGGGGGGCATTTGAATAATAATTCGATTTATTAGGAAAGGAGCGAGGCGGCGATCGATAAAAATGATCTCCCGGCGAAGCGACCGAAGTAATTAAAGTTTTTGTATAAAAAAAAAAGAAAAAAAAAAAAAAAAAAAAGAAAGAAAGAGAACGAAAAAAAAAATTGTTTAACCAGTTTGCGAGCTAAGGTAAATAGATGGTCGGAATTAGAATTGCAGGGAGCGGAGGCTCGATTCTCGAGGATAAAGTTGAGCGGAAAATGAAGCCAAAGTTGAGATGATTCGAGGATTGATTGAGTATAAAATGACAAGTACAATGCTCGCCGGGGCCACGCAGTTTACTACTTGTTATCGCAGCTCGAAAATGTTTGTAAAGCCCGATACGGATTGCCAGAATACCTCTTTAGCCTCTTTTCCTTCATCTCCCTCTACTTCTCCGTCTACTTCTCTCCGACTTCTTCGACGTTGTTGTTGTTGTTATTATTATTATTATTATCGTCATCGTCGTCGTCGTTCTCGTTGTTCTCGTTGTTCTCGTTGTTGTTCTTGTCGTCGTTGTTGTCATTATTATTTATTATTTATTATTTATTATTTATTATTATTCCCTTATTACTTTCGATCGGCGTTCTTATCTATTTATCTTATTTTATTTTTCGTTTCCGATATAACGTATCCTCCGCGTCCTCCTTCGACGATAAGCATTCCTCGTGGCCCGCAGTCATCCCTTTTTTAGAGCTCGCTCGCCCTCCCTTCGCCCTCCCTTAGCCGACCCGCTGCCATTCGTCAGCCCTAATGCGCTTTACTCTGGCTTTTCCCGAGCTGACAGTTATACAAAAAAAAAGTAGCTTCGACTCCTGCATTTACCTATTTCGCCTCGAGAGCGTCTATCAATTTACAAGGTATACGTAATACCTTGGGTAGGACGGGGGGGGGGAGGGGGAGGGGCGCGTACGGGGCGCGGGATTCCTTTGACGCCGGTGCGGCGGCAGGCATTTGACCTCCTTGGGATGAAAAATATTCCCCGAGTATAGTCGCGAGCACCCGAATGCCCGAAATCCGCCCCGGATGACGAGGAGAGCAGCCAGAGCTCGAGGAATCGAAGCCAATTAAAGGGATCTTGCGGTAGCCCCGAGTAGATTGAAACCTCCCCGAGGTCGTGGGAACGAGGAGTCGGAACGAGGCTGCCGTTTGGAGGAACCAACTAGAGCGGAGGGAGTACTCGAGGCCAACGGTGCTTAGTGCCGCCACCCTCCCGTCACCCGCCTTACTACCACGGAGACAATAAATATCCCGGCAAGTGGCAAGTCTGTGTCGCATCGGCACTCCCCGACATTCGCCAAGGAGTTCACAGATTTTCTTCGCTCGTTACCTCCTACACTCGCAGCCTTTCCTCGCGTTACTCCACTCGGCGTCTAATGCAACCCCCGGCTTCCATTCGTTCTTCCGCTACCCGGCCGCGCTTCCTAATGAAATCCCTGCCCGCGTATGCCGCGGAATCGACTTACTCGCGAGCTCGCGAGCAAGCGCTTTCGACGTTATTTGACGTACGCGTTAAGCCCTTTTGCCGTGACGGCGTAGGAGGGGGACCGACGACGACGACGACGACGACGACGACGCAGCTTGTTCTCCTGGACTTTGAATCCTTCGTCGAGCAGCCGAGGAGGCCGAAATCAAACTCCATGTAAAAGCGCCTAAATTGCGGCGATTATTATTTCAAGGGCAAACTCGTTTGCAGTGTCAATAATAATGACGACGACGACGACGACGACGACGACGACGACGACGACAACCACTACTACGACGTAGTAGTAGTAGTAGTAGTAGTAGTATTAGTGGAGGGGAGCGGTCGGGCTCGGAGCTTTATAAAGCCGCTCTCTCAATGGGGCCTTTGACGTGAAAAAGTGTCGGGACAATGGTTGATAATTTATTATTTAAGAGAGGGCATGTAGCCATTAGAGGTAGAGGGGCACGGGGTATCGATCCAAGGGGGCCAAAGGGAGCGCCGGGATTTTCCTTTGGAGACTCGGGCATTGGCAAATAAGATGTAATTCGTGCGTGAGGTGAAAAATCTCGGCAATGGAGCTCCCGGCGCCGACTACTGCCGCCGATAAATAAAGCCGGCCGAGCGGCTTCGCATTAATCGGGGGGGGGAGGGGGAAAGAGGTAGCCGATAAGAAAAAAGGATATATTCAGCGGCCGGATGGAAAAAGTCGCACTAGACGTACGAGTTCTATCAATCAAGATCGGCTCTATGCGATTAGCCCTCGGCCTCTTATTTTATTTATATATATATTTATTTATTTATTTATTTTTTTTTTTTTGCTGTTCAGCCCCAGGAGGTAAGAAAGCCACCCCGGCCCGGCCGTTCCCGCGTGAAAAGGGACTCCGCAGCAGGACGGACCCCTTCGTCGAGGTCGGAGAAGGAGCGCGCGAACGAGCCCTTCCGTTATTACCGCTCGACGGATGAATCGACGGCCCCTCCTCGGCCCTCCGGGAATAAGTAAGAGGAGGGGGTCGTTGTCAGGTGGTAATGCATAAGCTAAAGCGCGCAAGTCGCATCGTATCGACTCTGGACCTTTGCGGAATACGCGCGGCCTAATGATTCCAATGAAAAATGGCTGGGCTAGTGCTGGGTAGCGTTGGTGGAGGGGGGATGGGGGATGGGGGGGTAGGGACGAGCAGTGGCCCCGTCATCGCTTGGCAAAGGAAGCGGATTGAATAATCTATTGAATTCGATAAATGTAAATTTATTATATTGACTCGGCCCGCTAATTTATTTAATAATCCGGAATTCGGGCTCAATTCATTGTTATGAGCAAAGGAAAGCCGAGAATTCGATGAATTGCAAAACTTTGCTCGGAAAATTAATAAAATACCTCCCAGGAATTATCAATCCGGTGATTTAATAAATCGCTCGGCACGAACCTTTTTGATTAGTATCGCCGGGATTAATGGATGGGACGGCGGACCGAGAGAGAGAGAGCTAGAGAGAGAGGGGGGGAGGTTGTTGGGATGGGGGAGGGATATAAATTTCGAGCCCCGCATGATACTCCACGGGTCTTGGGTACCACCGAGCTCTCTCGAAGCTACCTCTCGACAGCCCCCCCCCCCGGACCGCCTCGTCAAAATCACCTGTCATTGCTTTCGCTTTGGCCTTGCCGAGCTATCGTTATCATAAGCAGCGTTCGAACGATAACGAGTAAATTATCAGCGAGACAGGCTGGGCTCGTGGGCTCGGGCGGGGGCGGGGGGTGACGGATTTTTGAGTCGAATTTTGAGATCGCTTGGCCCGATGAGTCGAGGACTTTCGCCGAATATCATCGAGCCGGACGAGCATCGTCGAGATTTAATTAAATTTTTCGTCGACCCGCCATCCCCTGCCCTCCGCCACCCCCCCTCCTGAGCCCCGCGAGCGACTTGCTCCTCGCGTTCATGGTTTATCGCGCGGATCCGGTATAGAAGCCGAGCCTGGTGAGAGACGGACAGGACGTTTCGGCCACCTAGAGCCGGCCGTAAGCTGCGAGCTGCGCAGGGGCGGCGGGGGCGGGGGCGGGTCAGCCCTCTCCCCATGCTCCCAGTGCCGTAGGAGTGGGTAAAATTCGCGGGCTTTAACGGAAAATCGAATCGCCGGCTATTGTTGCCGGCGTCGCGACCAATCTCCTGTAAAAAAGATCAATCTCATCTGATAATTGGGCCAGGGATAGAGGGCAGGCTCGACTGGCCAAAGGGATCGATCGCCGAAACTCGAGAGGGATTTATAAATCGGCACGGTTACGAGCGATCGCGCGTTTTATTACCCGGTGAAATTCCTCGACGGCCGCTGCTTCAGCGGACGCTGAACCGACCGCGTCCAGCCCCAACAACCCCTGCCCTCCCGCTCCCCCCTCCCACTCCCGTTCCCACTCCCTCCTGCCTCTCCCTCCTCCCTACCCGAGCCGCCCCTCTCGACAGTCAGCTCGGAAAAATAAAATACGAGCGACATCGGCTTTCCCAATGGGCCGTCGGGGCCGTCGAGGCCGTCGGGATCGGGATCCGTGACGGCGACAATCGCCTCCTGTCGCATTTGTCACGCCCCGCGAGCCCGACAATATGCCTCGCTTAC
Source organism: Ceratosolen fusciceps (assembly GCA_018883505.1). Classification (NCBI taxonomy): domain Eukaryota; kingdom Metazoa; phylum Arthropoda; class Insecta; order Hymenoptera; family Agaonidae; genus Ceratosolen; species Ceratosolen fusciceps. The sequence continues at coordinate 9,584,817 of RCIC01000006.1, read as the reverse complement.
GGATTTTCCCCTCGGCGGCAGGAACCGCTCGGCCATGACCGACGCAACGCGCGCACGCACCCTGAGCACCGAGGCCCGATGACACCGATGCCGTCCACCGATTCATCCCTCCCCCCCGCCACCACTCCCGCCCCTTAAGCGCTGTCGCGGCTCTTTACCGGCCCTTTTCCCTTTAGACGATCGGTTAGATCGTCGATTAGTAATTAGTTATTCAAATGCCCGCGATCCCTATCATTAAGCACATGTCTCCCTCGAGCTCTACGCATTAGCTCGATCTTGATGCTACGGAGCTACAGCTCATCCTTATTTCGGCCATGGATTATCGATCGGCCTGTCCTTCGCTCTTATTTCATGAGAAATCGCTTGCGTCGCGACCCTTGCCAAGTTCACCGGCGATGGCGAATTGTCAAAACACGTTATTCCGTGCACCAGATGTAATTCAGCTCCATATATTCTGGGCTATCGACCTCCTTTCCAATTTTCTCAAATAAAGAAGCCTCGCGCTATTTATGTTTCCTCCTCTTGCTCCGTCCTCGCGCCAGAGATTTAACGTCAACGAGCCCCGTATCCCGAAACTCCACGGATTCCGCAGCGATATTACCGAAATATCCTTAACGGATTATTCCAATCGTAGTATTGAAATAGCAAGGGAATTCATTGGGAACATTAAATTAAAGGTCCCTTTCGCTTTCAGTCCATGATTTATTTATCGCCCCACGTATTCTTCGATCTCGCTTTATCAGTATCATTAAATTAGACAGACTGGGACTGGGCATGTTATTTAGCTGATATAAGAAGCTGAAGAACGTCAACAAGGCATGGTAATAAAAAAAAAAACTTAGAAAGTAAAATATACTGGAATATATCAAGTCAAAGATGAAGCGATAATATTAAATTAGACGTTAAAGTAAATGCTGTTAATTAAATATTCTTCGTAAATACAGTATAAACGGCACGAACGCGACAATATAAGAGAAACTCAGCCGCCCCACTCGGACGCTCACCAATACATTACTTTATTTAGTATTTATTTGTTTATTATGCCCACGGATATTTACAATAGACGTCGAGTTGTATTAATTATTTATTGATGTAATAAAATGAAAAGTACATCAATTGACATACGAGCGCAGCAGCGCGGTGTAAAAAAAAAACAAATAAATAAATAAATAAATAAGCAAATAAATAAAATATTTGAATGAATAGTTTTATGAAAATGATGTGCTTTTTTGTTATTTAAATGTGAACTTTAATACGAATGGTATATTGTAAGTATCAGTGTCAAGTTGATTCCTCTACATTATTATTAAAGAGAATATATTTAACAGAAAATCAATACGTACGATTTAAATAGCCGTGAGCCGACAGTTAAATTAGTATTAATAATAATAAAAAAAAAAAAAAAAAAAAAAAAAAAAAACTACCTGACGTATGAAATTTAATATTAGGTGAATTCGGCCTTCAATTATTCATAATGTTAAAAAGTAATGTAAGAAATACGCAGTAATGCTTGACAGGCGAATAAGAATTCGCTCGAATTTTCCTTTAATTTACATTTCTGCTTAAGTTTTTGATTTTAATTTATATTCAGTTCGTTCTATTTACATTTGGTAATTTAACGGAAACAAAAAAACAAGAAAAAAAAAATAATAATAATAAAAAAAAAGGAATGTAATTTTTCGCAGAACAGATCGCAGAAAAAATGCATAAAAATTTTTTTTCGATATAATCATATATTTGTCGGAAATCCTTCCGAATGCCGGAATGTGACGGCTATTAAAATATTAGTGCAGCGCTATTATTATTTATTAGAGTATTATTTTATACAGATATGCATTGCAATGAACCAAGGAATATAAAAGCAGAAGAATGTCTTATTATATATATATATGTCTGGATGGTCTGTATGCGCGCGTGCCTCTGTATCGGTTTACAACAACATTAAATGCACCGGATACGTATAAATAATAAAAACATAAATTATCAATATTTATTGTTCTTCTATACCGTAGAAATATCGAAAAAAATAAATTTTCTAAAACATAAATTTATTTAAAATAGCCAAGGAAAATATTGTATCGCTAATAAAAAATTTATTTACGATGCATAATAATAATGATAATAATAATAAGAATAAGAATAATAATAATAATAGAAAGAATTCCGGATCGCGTAAAACGAGAAGTAGTTTCGTGATTTTAAGCTTAAAAATTTACGGCTCCCGTTTTCTTATTATTTAAACGGAATGATCAACTACTCGAATCTCTTGCACTAAAGGAAGATTTTTTTTTTTTTTTCAAAGATAATTCGAATCCTAAATCTAAATGTAAGTTCGCGTGTAATTTGCGGTAGTCACTTACTTTCTTATAAAAACAAGGAAATAGCCTTTAAATTCCGCCTTCCTTCTTCTCCCTAACCCTTTTGCTTTTTTTTTTTTTTTTTTTTTTTTTTTTATGAATTTCAACAAAGTGGATTTTAGAAAATCTCTTAATGGATGTTATTCTAACGTATAGGTATACATTTTCACCGGTATTGCGAGTAATAAACTTTTTAAGACTAACAGGTAATTAAGTAGATTTAGCGTAAATTTACTAATAAGCCCGAAACTAATGCATTTACATGATAATGAAAATGCTGGGAGGGGCGGCGGAGGGGGTGAAAATGTATGTCGCCAAGAGTTTGTATAAACAGGGTAGACGAGGAATCGCAGGGATCGAAGGTTCGTCCCCGGAAGAGGAATTTTTATTAAACCGAGTCGCAAACTACCGCCGTACTTTATTCAATATCCGCGAGTTGTTGTAACTGGATTTCCCGTGCGTGTCCGTGTGTGTGTGCGAGTGCGTTAGTCGGTCACTCTTCGAAAATTATTAATATTTGAAAATGAAATGTAAACGACGCCGGGGAGCGTGGAATATCGATTGTAAATCGAGTTTCCAGGAGGTAATACGGGGGGGAAAAAAAAAAAAGAAGAAAAAAAGAAAGTATTTCACCGCTATGGATTCGGGATTACCGGCATTACCTGCAAATGCATGTAATTAAGGTATTCGGTGCTGCGCGAACTTGCCCCGCAATCATCGGACTCGGTGTAAAGAAAAAAAAACAAAAAAACAAAAAAAATACCGCAAATGACGGGTGACTGGGATTCGGGCGTGGGCGTGGGCGTGGGAGGCGGTGGCGGTGGCGGAGTGGGCGGCGCGGAGGGAGGGGGTGGTGGTGGTGGTGGTGGAATAACCGATCGCGCGTGAAATCACCTCGTTATCCTGAGCCCTGGTACAGAGTCGCTGGCCGGGTAGACGGCGGCGTCGGTCCGGCGAAACGCCCTGCAGGTGTCACCTCGCGGAGTCCCCCCCCCCGACTCCCGCGGATGTCCACAAAAATACGCCCCCACGGATTTCCAGCCGCTGATCCATGAGATCCAGTCTCGAGATGGATCGGGCTCCGTCTTCGCGTGCAATTACGCACGGCTTCACAATTTTCGCGCTCCTCTCACCGATCCGTCCATCCATCCATCCATCCATCCATCCTTCCAGCCATCCGACCACCCAGACAACCAACCATCCATCCAACTATCCAACCATTTACCTATCTATTCGCTCCCGCGGAAGCTCCGATTTTTATTATTCCCCGCGCGACGCGAGGTCAATCAAACCGTTACACTTTTATTTTGCGGCTTCCTCCGTCCCCACCTCCCGGGGCAGCAGCCCGAGCCGCCCCAGCGACACGCCTCTCTTTATCATTCCAGTCATACGCCCGCGTGCTGGAAAAGATGTTTCGGAGCAAAAAACACTCGAGTCGAGTGTCATTTCGCATCCTCGACTTTAATTCGGTGATGCGCGACTGGGGAATAAGTACCGCGACAATTCTAATTAAGCTAACATTTGCTTTTAAATCGGCCTCTTTAATCAGGACGTTTTTACGGGCTCGTAGATGGGAACCGCAGCTTCCCTACGTACGTACGTACGTACGTACGGGGGGCGGGGAGGTAGCAGCGAGCGATCTTAATTATTACATCGGCAGCTTAACGCAAGCAGCCGAGACATTCATTTGAGCAGATGCTCGCTCCCCCCCCCCGCTTTCCTATTCTTTTCATCCTCTACCGCAATTCCTTTATCTCAAAGAAATTCCTTTTTCGAATAATCCTAATATCAAAAAGCGTGCCTTACAATATCGCTAATGGAACAAACAGCTATTACATTTACTTCTTATTCTTCTTCTTCTTCTACTTTCTTCCTTTTTTTTCTGTCTTTCTTTATTTCAACGATTACTTTAATGCCCCGTTCCTTCATTCCTTCGTGCCTCTGCAATCTTGTAAAAACGTACAAATATAATAATACAATAATCGTAACGATTCTTCTCCTTCTTCTCCTTTTTCTTCTTCTTCTTCTTCTTCTTCTTCTTCTTCTACTTCTACTTCTACTTCTTCTTATTATTATTGTTGTTATTATTATTGTAATAAGAGGTAGAAGATCAAGAGAAAGAACGGCAACAAGATCGTAGAGTAGGCCGAATGAAAATTATAAGCCAGTCCAGTAGATGAAACGTGGATTATTGCAGCGGTAATCAGTTTACCGGATTAAAATATGACCGAAAGAAACGCAAAGCACGGCTTTTATATTTTATGCGAATAAAATTTAAATTTAAAAAAATTCTATACGCTCAAATTATAGTTAGTGATATTTCTTTCTGCATACATTGCTTTTTTAAAATCGTGATAAAAATAGAATTCGACCCGAGGATTTCTTCAAAGTAACTTTCCCAGGCTAATAATAATGATTCTGTACGCTAAAGTTTATTCATGGTGAGTTTTTTTTTTTTTTTTCAAACGGAATACTAAATCAGAGTAATTAATACCGTATTCCAATTGACATAAATCACCGTCAACTCTTTTATTTATTTGCTTTTTTACGTCCGTCAGAGTTCTTGATATTACGAATGTATGAGTGCGCGAGCGCGCGCTTGTGCATAGCGAGTGAGCGAGTGAGAGGGGGGGGGGGGGAGATTTTTTTCAATGGAAACTCTTAGGAATTCTTATCTTATATCGCCGAAATTACTCCGCGTGTATATTTTTCTTGTTTAGGCAAGTTGATGTAACAGTAAATCTGCCAAAAAGTTGAAACTAACTTGAGACTAGAAGTAAGAGCTCTCGCCCGCCCGCTCGCTTCTTCCTTCTTCTTTTTTGTTCCTTGTTTCCTGCACGGCAAAAAGAAAATTACAAGTTGTCCGTCTTTTTGTATTTGTCCCCGATGTGGAATGAAAAAGTTAACCGACTTGCAGCCATCGAATGGATGTACGAAGCCGAGCCTCGTCGGTCAGTGAATTAAGCCCTTTTATCGACGGACGCGAGTTATCATCTATACACACTATAAATCGCCGTTGGTTTTATGATGAATTTATACCGATGACATTAGGAAGAGCGGGGATAATTATTTTTTCGGGATAATTATTGTGCCGAATGGACTTTGCAAAAAAAAAAAAACATGAAAGTTATAACGAAAGTAAAAAGAAGCAGCGGCGGCAGTATCACGAGCCGTAATTAATTTATACATACGTAGCTGGCAGATAAATTTTAAAATACAATTACGGGGCCCCTGCTATGTGGCCGACCGTGTCCTATGTGCGGGTGACCTTATAAATGCGCTTATACGGCGGCGGGGCTCCGCGGAGGCTGGATTTTTACACCTCGAATGGTAAATAAAACAGATACTTACTTGGAATCCGTGAGTCGGGCTTACGGTTAGCATGGAAACGACCTCGAGATTTATTGTATTAGGAAGATACGTACGTTAAAATGAATTACGAATGTCAAAGGGAGGAGGCCGCCGTCTCGTTTCTCTTGCGGCCCGGCAATCGCTGCAGCATCGGCGACTGGAAAAATCCTAGACCCGGTCGGTCTCTTTCATCCGGATCGACTTTAATAATTAAAAGAAAAAGAAAAGAAAAAAACAAGAAAAAAAAAGTAGGGAAAAAAAGACGGTAAGAATAATTTTAATGCTCGAGAATAAAAAAGGCGGGGAGGGGAGGAGGGAGTGCGGCGGAGGGGTCTGGCGCTTCTACGAGCATTATCTGATTCCAGTACGGGATATTAATCATAAATAATAAATTCTCGGGTTTCCAAAGTCTTCGGCTTCTTATGGCGATGGGGGGGGGGGACGCTCGAGCGGAGCTCTGAGTACGCTTCAACGTGGTTTAATCGTCCGGTGCATTACGTCTGTCGAGCCATTTAATTATTTAAATGGGTGGGCCGACGAGGGTTATTGGGGTACAGGTGAGGCAGCAGGCTTTTTAGAAATCCATTTGCCAAAAAGTGGCAAAAACGTAAGGCAAAAAGAGATCGCGGATGGTCGGGGGCGGTTGGGGAGGGTAAGGTGGATGGTCGGGGGTGGGGGTGGTGGTTATTGGGGTGGTTATTATTGCATTATCCGCAAGAAGCCTTAGGTAATGAAGCTCGGAGACCTCCCCCCCCAATAACCTCGTATGGGTGAGCATGGGAAATATGGTATAAGAAGGTTGAAGCGGCGGCGAACTTTACGCATAAATATTGAAACGCAAGAACATCCAGAGAGACTTATTCGGACGTCATATGAAATTACACGTATTAATCCGGCTGCGCGCTGCTGGTGAGCGGGTGAGCGTATGGCGCGAGGGTGTATTGAGTTGGCCGTTGGGGCGGGAGAGTCAGGGATCGCACGCGGTAGGAAGAATGCGTCGGGAGCGTGAAGTGGTCGGTTGAGGGGGAGGGGGTAAGAGGAGCAGACGAGGTCGGGGCCGTGTGCCGAAGCTGTAATAATCGTAAAAATACTTGCGCCTGGTTCTTACGAATCGGTGTCCGCTTTCGCTTCGCGCTCGTAAAGATCCGGATGTAGGGGAGTCCCCGGGGGCGGACGAAGGGGGGGTGGGTCGGAGAGAAGTCAGAGCGAAGGGGATAGTGTATTAGGGGATCGGCCGTGAGCGTAAGTGCCCTGGACGTGGTCGCATCTTAATCTCGATACGGCTGGTGTCTTGTGGTGTTGCGTGGGTGGATGGGTGGCGAGGGGGGACGGTGAAGTCTCACCCTCGCAGCCGCGCCTCGCTCCTATTGATTTCGCATCGGCTTTCCTGGCGCCGAGAATCCCGCGGGATTATCGCCCCTCGACCCCAGGGATGCGCGTATTATCGACGGCCAGCGAGGTCTAATTAGAGAGAGAGAGACGAGAGAGAGAGAGAGAGAGAGAGAGAGAGAGAGAGAGAGAGAGATTGAGCGGGCGTGAGAAAGGGCCGTACGACGTCCCCGTGAGGGCTGCGGAGCGGGGGATCGATCCGAGGGCCACGTGAAATTTTAATTGCAGCTCGCCGCTTTTTCTCTCCCCTCCTCCTTCTCCTCCTTGTACCGCCGTATCAGTCAGCCTCCGCGCTCTCCCTCCTCTCTCGTCCTACCGTCCGCCGCTCGTCTCACGCACACTCGTCTGACATCGGCTTCCACAAGTGTCGCGCGAAGGAGGAATGGTCGCGCGCCCGGATAGTTTATTTTACCCGATTGGACGAATTTTCGCGAGTAGCGCATTTCCTCGTATGTAAATCGATGGATTTTGAGAAGAAAGCGACGCCAGCCTCGGCTCCTCGTAGCCCCGACGAATATTCTTGTTATCCAACGCTGACTGACTTGTCCCCCCTGCCCCAATAACCCCAATATAACCCGCTCAACTCCACCCCGCCCCTCCCCACCAATCACCGGCCACCAACCTTATTACATTTTTTATCATTTTTGCGTTTCCGCGGAGGCTGAAAAGGAAATGCGCTTAAGGAAAATAATCCACAGGGAGCCGAGGGCTTCGTTCGTTTTAACAATGCTTTTATTTCAGCCCCGGGCGACTTAACGTCCGCGACCGCCGCCATAACCGACTCCGGTTCGTGCGAGACCCATCGCCACTTTTACGCTCCGCCCGTCCGCAAAACCTCCGCGGCGACTCCGTAAAATCTCGTAATGTGCCTGGAAGGCTGAACGGGCAGGGTCGGAGTGAGGGAGCCAAGGGTCTGAGTAAATAAAAATAAATGCACAACAGTAAGTGAATTCCATCGATTTTAATAGTCATCTTGTTTTTCTTTTTCCTCTCTTTGTTGTTGTTGTTGTTTTTTTTTTTTGTTTTTTTGTTGTTGTTTTTTTTTGTTTTTTTTTGTTTTTTTCTTTAACAGCTTAATATTACACAGAAATCGTTATTTCTCGTCGACAGCTAATTTGCCCTTAGATTTATATGTTGAGATAGTCGTGATGATGATCTTAAACGAAGGTTTTACAAGTTCGGACCGACGGAAGGATCGGGCTTGACTGCGTCAATGCGACAGAATCGAACCTTTCGAAATCGAGTACAATATACACACTATGTACACAAGCGGCTCGAGTCCCGCATCTTGTTGCGTCACTGACGTCGTAAAATACCAGGAGGTGAATAGGCAGGCGGATGAGAGCGGCCGATGGAGGGGTGTGAGGGGGAGTAGGCGGGGGTGGACTCGACGGGCGACGCCGGGTTGCCAGCGGCGTCAATGGGACGGGGACGGGGACGGGGGACGGTCGCTGCTGCTGGGGGTGGCTCGGGCTGGAGCTACGGCTGTCGGGAGGGGTTAGGGGGAGGGGCGGGAGGGCGAGGGGGGTCGAAGGAACGGGAAAGGAGCGACGCGGATAAGAGCGGCGCCGGAGGGAGGGAGGAGGACAGAGGCAGAGTGACGGCGAGGGGGAGGTGGAGGGGGGAGTAGGAGGGTGGTAGGAGCGGAGTGTACAATCGTTCGCTGCTACCGTGAATAATTTCTCCGATATGTAAAAACAGACGAATATTTGCGATAAAGTGGCACAATACTTTTTCCGGATCGGTGAAATTTTTTACCATCAATATACAGTCATGAATTTGAGATGCTTTAATCATACGTCATTGTTGCCATCCTCTCGATGGCTTCGGATCAATTTCTCCCCAGCAATAATACCTATACCAATAATATTAATAATAACCATATAACATACAATAATAATAGTAATAATAATAATTATAATAATAATAATAATAATTTGTCCACTGGGCGTATTAACAAAAATAGTGTCTTTGTGTTAACAGTGTTAATGACTAATGAAAGTAAGCGCGGCTCGGTAATAGTCCTCTCCCGTTACATTGCCTATCGAATGACACATATTCGTATTTGAAAAGAGGATTGTACGCAATAATAAGAGACGGAGCCAAGGAAATAAATGCCTCGGATTACTATTTAACGTATTTACTTATGAGCGAGCGCGTGCATTAGTCGGCGGCACGCGTTAGGTTAGCTCGAACATTATGCCGCTCCTCGAGTCGATAAGTATATACGGCATGGGGAAGAGGTCGAAGGGTTGAGGGGACGGGAGAGTCTTTGATGTATATATATATTTATAATGTCCTTTGGCTAAAACGGATAAATTACGCTTAGAAATAAAGTAGTGGCGAGAATAAAATTATCACTCGGATAAATGATCCAGCGAATGAATCGTTAATCCCCGGACTTTGGTGCAATTTCAATTAGCCCGCCAGTGCCGAGGATCGTAAAAAACATCGTAATAGAGAATTAAGTGGCACTTTTATACATTCTTTCCTTTCCTCGGCTAGGTTAATCCTAAAGTAAAAACGACGTTACTTACATTAAAATGATCGTTTCCCGAATTTTACGTACTCGATCGATCCCGCGGCTCTTTCGAGTCCCGTTTAACGTTCAAGAATCGCTCGGAGACGAGCGAGAGGTCAGTTCTCGTTGCCTTGACCCGCGGAGAGTCGACTACCGCACGACGAGGGAGCGCCTCGTCGCCGAGGCTCCAGGTAGCGCGAGAAGAACGAGGATACTCCGGTGTTGACGGCCCCTCAGTAGAGCTTGGGGATACCGAGGACGAGGAGGAGGATGAGATGGAGGAGGTGGAGCAAGTGCAGTAGGCGGATCGAGTCAGCGGCGCGGGGACGAGCCCAGGCCGCCGAGCTCGAGGGCAGCCTCGGTGGTTCCTGGGCGAGTCTTTGGTTGCTCGCAGCCAGGGTGGCCGCCTTCTCCGTCCGGTACTCCCTGCTCGTGGGGATGTTGGGCAGGCTCGCGCGACAAGCGAGCCGAAGGCCGCCGCCCGGGAAGTGGTGGCGCTCGAGGCGCAGAGTTATCGAGAGCCGTGACGTCACCGAGGCCTCGCCGATCGTCAGGAGACTCTTCTCGTGTTGCGTCAGCGATCGTTCGATCTGAAAGTAAAGCTTTTTTTCAGTCGTTTGACGACGGGGCAGGGTCAGGGGCAGGGGGCAGGGGGCAGGGTGGAGAGCGGGTCCGACAGCGAGCTATTATTGTTATTTCTCCGACTGGACGTATTGGCACTCGGGTAATTGAAATTTACGCGTTCGATTAACGGAAATAATGGAACGATGTAAGCGCGCCGGCCAACTTTTCCGCTTTGATTCGAGCCAAAGCCCATTCGTTTTCAATATTATCTCAAAATGTTATCTCACTCCGAGGCTCCGCTTCGCCACCTGTTTTACCCGAATTACCTTGTAAATCGAAGAGATTTTCGTAATTTTAAGCCCGGCAAATTGCATTAAAATCCCTTTAATTATCCCGCAACGCCATGCTTTATAAGATCGCTGATAAATTTTCGCTCCTCCGCGCTTGGCTTTTCTCGTCGAACTTTACGTACGTCCTCACATACGTACACCCCCCCCATCACCCCTCCACCCCTTACCCAACTCATATATACATAAATATATGAATACATAAATATACGAACGCATGTGTATACATTTGCTATATATATATATATATATAGAGAGAGAGAGAGAGAGCTCAACAGAATTAAGTAGGAAATAAAAAGAAAGAAAATCAGTGCGTTCGGATTTGAAGAATCGTAGCGGAGCTGCGCTGAGTTCCTCATATAATAACGAGCATTCCTGTCGACCTAATTATATTTTATAATTGCATTAACCAGCTGCATTTATTACTAAATAATTAATGCTCTGTTTTTCATCTGGATTTTTTCATCCCAGGATAATAACGGGAAAATACAATATTTATTATCATTACTGATCTTATTATCGGTCCGTGTATATTTTACTGACGGCTTCGTGCTCCCCCCCCCAACCCCCCGCCCACTACTCTCACGTCTCCGTATCGTTCGTACGCTCTCTCTCTCTCTCGGCGCCCCTCAGCCGTCGACGTAATAACAGGCGTTAAAAGGAAAAAAGTAAACAATGCTCTATAAATTTATGATTTTGCCCCGATATTAAGATAAATCTCCAAATAATTTGAAAGGTATTACATATCGGAAAGGCAGCGGCAGCAACGGTAGCAGCAGCAGCAGCAACGGCAGCAGCAACGGCAGCAGCAGCAGCGAGCGGCCTTTAAAACTTCCACGGGCTTATCTCATTTATATAGAGAAAACAATTTTTCTTAATATCCGTCATTTACTATGAGCGCCGAGACAAAAATGAAAAATAATCGGTCCGAAATTGTAAAGCATTAATTTTCCATTTCCCCCGGTGAGAATTTTCCATTCTCCCGGCTAACTACCGATATTAACTCCCGCGTTCCCTATCATCGTCATTCCATCCCCATCGTTTTGTCAAAAGAATTTTCAATAGCGGATAGTCCGCCGGTACTACTGTCCTCGGAGACAATCTCATAAAATAGATAAATTCGTCCCATAAATGTCGTATAAATTTTGAAAAGAGGCTCGCCCAGCGAATCCATCAGCTTTAACACTTGTCGTACCCCCCCTAACGATAAAATCCCGTACCGCCAAACCCCTTTCGCTTATATTTTTCCTAGTTTCTCTTTCGGTGGATAGGTGGGGGGTCGGAGGGGGGGCGGGGGCGGAACACGTCGTAACAGAGGACCGGGCCCGTAAAGTGGTTGGTTTGACTAGCGATGGGGCCGCTGGTCGGGGTAAGCGTCGCATCACGAGCAATTAAAAGAGCGCGGCCGAGTCGAGGGGTCGAAATTTTGAGAAAAGTCCCCGCGGTGGCTCGGTAGCGAAGGGTCCGATGGGGTGGGGTGTGGCCGTTCGGGGCCGGGGGGATGGGGGGATGGGGGTCCTAACGGCACGGGGAGCAATAATACGAAATCATTGGAGGAGCGAGGCGTAGCCCAGCTGTCGCGCTATTCGAAACTGCTGCTGCTGCTGCTGCTGCTGCTGCTGGTGTTGGTGTTGGTGTTGGCGTTGGTGGTGGCGTTGGTGGTGGTGGTGGCCGCGTTGGTCCTGGCGTTGGCGTTGGTGCTGGCTCCTCGGCCATTGTCCCGCGGCTTTTAGCCGGACTGCCATCCCTCTAATTGAATTCGCGAGCGAAATTATTGAAGCAGGAGCCGGAGCCCGTCAACTTGTGAGAAAATTACTCGGCCGGCTCGGCTAGCTTTATACCATGCCCACCCCCAGACGCGGCCCCACCACAGCCGAGCATCCGACACCACGTACCGCCGTCGCCGGCTCGTCCGTTGCGGAAATGGCCGCGCGGTGTCGGCTGACGAAAACTTTGCCGGTCCCGGGGCTCGATGAAAGACTCCAGCGCGTGTCCCGCTCTCCTATAAATCCCCACGTAGTCCCGCGTATCTCTATATACGCGTACGTACCCTGCCCCCGCCGCCCCCCCGAAACCCAACCCTCTCCCCCGCGCGCCATCCGCCGCTGAAACGGCTGTAATAAATCTTGGAGTTCGTCAATTAATGTCGAAAGTTCGACCCTTGGCCCGGATGAAATGTGTATTACTTGATTATTGCGGTAAAGGTTTTTCCGAGCCCCACTTTTTCCACCCATTTCTAACGCACGTCAGGAAGTGCTTTATCGTAACTCATAAATACACTGGGACAGAGGCGCACGGAAAGTTACCTTGTACTGATATTAAACGTTATCATCGATATTTTACCTCCGTGCATTATTAGAGATTTTTTTCCCCCCTTAAAATTTATAACTTTTATTCCTTCTTAGTTATTCAAAAAATTTTATAACAATATTTTTGAAATATTACGCCCTTTTTCAAGCTCAATCTTCACAGAGTCAGGTAGAGCCAGTCGTAATATAATACATTATTACCATTGCTATTATGATTATAATCCGTTTTTCCTACGATAAGGCCTTCCTCCTCCGCTTAATCTACGCGTGTACACAATTATTTATGTACATAGATTTAAGGAGAGAATTTATCGAGCCCTCGACTCCTCTTTATCATTATCCGATACAAGAAAAAAATAAATCTATATAAATAAATAAATAAATAACTGAATAAAAAGGATAAAAAGAATGGGGGCCAAAGGAAATTCTCATTTCATATGCTCACGCAGTGCTACTATTACATGAAATAACGTGAAATAACGCGCTTGGAATTAGAAATTGAAATTTTCGAAATTCAGCGACCGGTGTCCGTGTTTCTCTCTCTCTCTCTTTCATTTCTTTTTATTTTTTTTTTTTTATACGCATTCGCTATGAAAAAAGAGAGGAGGTGCGGCGGGGGGGGGGGTTGAAAAAAATTGCAGCTACGTACGCGGGAGAGTGTAATTTAAAATTGATGGACATCTTTTTTAAATTTAATAACGGATTTTAATAGTTGATAGGGCGCTCGGCTCCGTTGAGATTCAGTTGAGCAATTACGCAGATAAGTAAATAACGAGTACTGTCAGCTGGAATTTCACTTTATATCGACAGTTTCTTGGCGAGGTTGATTTTGCCGTTGGACGGCCGACGGCCGACGGCGGCGGGAGCAGCAGCAGCAGCAGCAGTAGCAGCAGTAGCAGCAGTAGCAGCATAGCAGCAGCAGCAATAGCAGCAATAGCAGCAATAGCAGCAGCAGCAGCAGCGGCGGCGGCGAGTATTGACAAAGACGGATCCTTAAGCGACGAGAAAATAGGAGTTTGATGTCTTCGCGAAAGTTCCCCGAGACCCCCTCTCTCAAACCTTCCTTCACGTATGAAGGGAAACTCATGGAAAATAAAGTCGAGGAGTAAGTCGATCGGTCCCGACTAGACGCACGAAGTTTTCGTTTTGCGGATTGATCGTAAATTTCGGGGCGATCGGCTTTTTGTAAAGGCGGCGCATTATACCTCGAGCTTCTATTTACTTTTATTTATTTAATTTCCATTTCCATTTTCATCTTTCTTTATTCTTTTTCCTTTATTCTTTATTCTTTTTTCTTTTCACCGAGCGAGCTACTCGACATGAAGGGCCGATTATTATTGGCCGATAGTCTCGATCGCGTGGGCGGATCTACGGTGAAATTAGTCGGCCTATTAAATTCCTAAACAATTAAGGAGGGAATTACTTATGGGGGACGGAGCAGTGAATTCGGGTAAAACGAAAAAGTTGGCTAACGCGTTTAGAATAAAACTCACTTAGGGAGTTGAGTAAATTTGGCCTCGGAAGTCGGGGAACTTTGTCTAAGAGGCCGGTAATTTTGCGCACAATCCGAGAGGCATTCCCGGTAACTTTGACTCGGGATTATAATTATTATCATCATTATCATCATTATTGTTATTATTGCTATTATTATTGTTGCTATTATTGTTGTTGTTGTTGTTGTCGTTGTTGTAATTCGAAGGAGAAAGGGAGCCGTTGGGGGCGTAGGGGGTGGTGACGAGGGGAACGAGCGGCATCTCAGCGTCAAGCACAATAATACTATAAATAAACGCCCTCCCAAGACGCACCCTTTCCCCGTTGAGGTAGAAGGTGAGCTCCGCCGGGGGCAGGCTCGGGGCCGAGGTGCAGACGGCGTCGAGCTGCTCGCCGACCTGGTAATTGTGGGCGAGTCCCTCGAGCACGGGGTTGGTCTTGGGCAGGATGGCCACGCTCACGTTGGCGATCGCGTAGTCCGTGAGGAAGGGCTTCTCCGTCGACACCTCGCACACGTACGTACCCTCGTACGTGCGCATGTCTGTTGGGGGAAAATGTGAAAATGCGTAAGGATTAGCAATCTATATTGAGTAACGGGTTACTCGCCCCCCACCCGCGCTCTCGCAGTCCGGTAGATTTACCTTCGATAGATAATCCGGGCCGACACTTGGCTCCTTAGCGAGCAAAGTTTTGAAAAATGCCCACCGTTATCTACTTTTAATTAGTTCGAGCTCTCGGGGACGCTTTGAAATTTATAATTATGTTGTACGGAAATTTATATGTTATTTAAAAATACTCGTGGCTCCTTCGGATGGGAAATTTGTAAATGTACTTGAGAAGTTCGCAATTTCTTCGCAATTTAAATATACTTTAAAGAACAATCTTACTACCAATCGCTCCCGGCAGAATTTTAATTAATTTAACGAAATAATTTATTCCCCCATTGATAATTATCGGTTTATTAATCGAGCCTTTGTTAACGACTCGATATGCCGAGGAGATCCCCTTTACTCATTTACAGACTTGATCGTCAGCTGTTCGTTATTGTGCGCAGTCAAATCATTTTATTATCTGTTTACCTCACGAATCAAGAAACTTTCCCCTCCCGAGTATTCAAGCATCGGCACCCTTATTCTATCCTCAATTAGATATTATTGCATCGCATGCTGACAAACGCCAATGGCTTTGTTATTATTTGTTAGGATATAAAATCGGAGCTCGAACGTCGCCTGCGCGCGATTCCCAGGGCTTTACAAACGGATCCCCGATACGACTCACGACCATAAAGATTAATTGCATTTACTACCCAAACTACGCGGAATGCCGAAGACGTTTTTAAAAATCACGCAGTTCGGTACTGGACCAACGCCCAATCAGGCAATCAAATACTTTTTAAAGAATAATAATGTTCGTGAACGAATCTACTTCGAAGACTAATCTAGTTGGAAACGCGGTTCATTATTATCGACATAAAATCCCATAGATTTTACCATAGCGGGGCTATGCTGGGCAAATATTAAATTTTTTTAACTCGGCCAATGTCTTTTTTAAGCGGAAAAAAAAAATATGTTCTTGTTTAAATGCTCGGGCGCAAGACTCTCTGCCCCAACAGAGTACAACGTATCGTCGGAGGATGCGCGAAATTCTTTGTCATAATCGGCTAAATAGCTTTGGCTCTTGGCTTTTTATGTAAAAAAGCTATTGCACGATGTCCGTGTCGCATTACGGGATAAAAACACAGGGCGTTGTTAGACAGACGGAGGAAAGGACAGCGTCGGAATTTGATTATTAAGTTTAAACTGCTTTTGCGCGAAGGCTACACGCCCGTTAGACAAAAAGTAGAGAGAGAGAGAGAGAGAGAGAGAGAGAGAGAGAGGAAAAAGAAAATAATAGGTAAAAGCTTAGATAAAAGCAGCGGAAAGGGTGAAAGGGGGATAAAACGAAGGGCGGCAGGGGTGGTAGGAGAACGAACGTCCATTCGGTATCCTATGCACACATAATAGTATTTCAAAAGTCATAAAACCTTTAGTAGATACTTCTAAAGTATAAATTTCACTTTAAAAACATTAAAATATTTTGTAAATGTAGAGGAAGCCTTAGGCGAGCATTGACGTTATAGTACTTGCTTCTCTTATCTCTGTTATAAATAAGCTTTACAAATTTACTCTAGGGGACGGAGGACCGCGAGTACCCGCGCACTTACCCACACCCTTTTTTTTAAAAAAAAAAAAAAAAAAAATAATAAAATAAAAAAAATAAAAAAAACCTAGCGTACATATCTATATATTTATATTCATACACGTATATATGCGCGCTCGCGCGCGCGCGAACACATACACACACGTACATATATATATATATATATACGAATGTGTGTGGGTGTGTGCGTAAAAATTCAAGTCGAAACTTTGAGGTGGAGATCCGGGTGAAAGCAGAGGAGCGATACGTAGTCGTAAATTTATCCTGTAAATATCGCGGAGTGCCGCTTATCGTCCAATGTTATCTTGAAAAAGTCAACTTCATTGTGATTGACTCGGCGATCTAATGGGAATAACTCGGCCCGGGAGCCCTGCCCGCCGACCGATACCGAGCTCTTTCCCTCCCCGTTCTCGCGGGTACTCGGCTTAGTCCCGACAAGTAGAAGAAGAAGAAGAAGAAGAAGAAGAAGAAGAAGAAGAAGAAGATGAAGAAGAAGGAGGGGAGTAGGGGGAAGATGAGCGAGAGAGAGAGAGAGAGAGAATGAGGTAGGGGAGGAGCCCGATACCCCAGGAGTCATGAATTTTTATAAAACTCCGAAAGGTCTCGTCGACCCCGAGCGTCGAGATAAACGAGCCGTTGATTCATTCCTGAGCTCCTGGAGTACATAAACCACAGGCGACGGCACGCGCGCATATTAATTACCGATTTCGACAGCATAATCACTCCCGCAGAATATATCGAGCCCGGACGGTCACGTCGACGGTACACGTATACGTATAGCCTGTACACTTACTCTTGCGGAAGTCCTGGTGCCCGAGTATGAGCAGCCGCTCGCCGTTGCTCTCCTCGAGGCTGACGTTCACGTCACTCTCCTCGGGGTAGACGGTGCCCTTGGGCGTCAGGCTCGGCGAGTACCTGAAGAGCATGTTGTCGTTCTTGTACCAATTGACCGAGTAGAGCTCCTTCCCGTGGAGGTCGTAGTCGCAGTGCATCTCGATCCTGTCCTTGCGCGGGTCGACGATCGCCGGGGCGTCGAGTTTCCTTACCATGCGCTGCTGCTCCAGATCCGCCCGACCTGTGACACGTAAGCAATTTCGGGCTTATATTCGCTTGTATATCTCCGTTTATCAGTACTGCCAGCAACTACGGCCGACAGCCCCGTAGCTCAACTTCCGCTCTAGCCGGTGACACTCATACGCGACTACTCGAGTGTCCGACACCCCAGTTAACCGAACGAGCTGCGCTTCCCGTTACGGCTCCTCCGAGAGGACCTCGCCTCGTCACCCAACCCCCTCGCCAGCCCTCCACAGTCTCTAGATTCCGGCGGATTAGCGAGCGAGTGCCCCGGAAGCTACTCCGGCTTCGGCCATTTACCTAAATAAATTATACGTAGACGTCGTTCCAAGGGCACGAAGCCATTCGTAACCTCCGTACTGTTTTATTTTTCACGCCGCCCGGGAATAATTTCCCGGGCCTTGTTGGTTCATTGAATTTTGAGGCTTTTGAGCCCGAGAGCGGCTCCCGATATTTCGGCTCCCCAAAACTATTAATTCATTAAATCCCATTTAAATATTTTGTTGTTTTTTTCTTTTTTCTTTTTACCTCCGCTTAAAATTACAAATTCAGAATTAACTTCACTGAGATCCATATATATATATATGTATATGTATATATAATTACGTACATAGTTTTCTTCTATGAGCTATTTACGCTTTGAATGTAGAAATTTATGTGTAAATACAAATCTAATTTACATCACTTTACAACTCACTTTCCCATATTCATGAATACTCTCCTCCCCCGCTCTTATGACTCCCACCCTCGATCTCAGTACCACCCTCTCTCTCTCTCTCTCTCTGTCTTTGGTCATGAAAAACTTTTCTTAACATACCATTGCTCCAAATTTTCATGAATACAAATACGATAAACCTTGGCGCACTAAATTTAACCATGCATATTCGTGGCCCCATTCAACACAACTGGAATTCCCTTTTTATTTACTTTTATTCCATCTTTTATTTTATTCTATTTTATTTTTTATTTTTTTTTTTTTTTTCGTTATTATGTATTTATTTTTATCTTCCGCTTACGCTCTACATATATTATTTACGCAAAATATTAGCTCACAGCGAATGCCCGTCCCTGCAACATTTCACCGGTATTTTTATTGTTAATAAAGTATCATTATTGTTCGTAGGTTTCATTGGCTGTTACTGTCGCATCGCGTTTTAACATGTCATAAGCATAAAAGTATTATATTCAAAATTTCGTCACCGAAGCTAATTAATTACTAGGGGCAACAACACGAGCAGCGGCAGCACTGTTGATAATACTACGATTTATAGACTTTTATATCATAGGTATTGGATCTCGATATATAAACGCCCTTCTACGCGCTTATAAACCGCAAAAAAGCCTATGAAAATAGCGATAAAAGTGCTATAAAAATTTGTTTAACCTATGAGTTTGTCGTCGGGAATTGGACGCGTTAATTAAAATGTATTTTCGTTAATTTGATTTTGAGTGCGCGCGGCCGAATTGTAAATTGCCTTAATTGCCCGTTTTATTGAGTTCTGAAAAATCATAAAACATACAGCCCCACCGAAATAACCTTTGTTTATTATTTTACGGGACAGTATAAAAAGATATTTTCATTTGGCATAAAGTACACAAGAGTATATATTCTAATACCTGCATATCAATGTACGTAGTAATGCTGAAAAACTGACTAGGATCTCTTTGATACATGTTGTTTGTTTTCATAGACATCGCGTTTCCCCGCGCCCGTAATACACATTGTTAAAATGTGCCGCGTAAACAAGCCGAGTGACGTTTGTCATTATTAACGTAAGACTTTTCAAAATACTAAATAGAGAATAGCACTTTGTACGTACGCACTATTGGATTTTATAAATAAAAGCCAAATAAAAGCTAAATATAAGAAATCCCCTTTACCGACACGTTAATCTATTATATAAAGCAAAAAAACAAAAAAAAAAAAACAAAAAAACAAAAAAAAACCAAAATCCGGCAGATCACTGATTTCCCATAGTTCACGTTACACGTTATACCTACCGAGATCCCGCGCGAGTTCTAAAATAAGGGATTAGATTTTATGAAAAATCCAGAAACTCCCATGCGTCATGGATAAAGTTCATAAAGATCTATAGGAAGTCGACCGTACGGAAGAACCTCTGAGCAGGGAGAGTATAAAAAATCGCTGTAAGGGCATCGGACCAATAGCCAATTGGATCAATTGGTACGAGAGAGAGAGAGAGAGAGAGAGAGAGAGAGAGAGAGAGAGAGGATCCGGAGGGGCCGATATCGACGGGTCGTTCGGCCAATTATTTATCCGTTGCACCGGTAGCTGGAGATGGCCTTGTAAAGGCAAAAAGCGGCGACGGCCGAGTAATTGTAAGTATTGGATTACGCGAGCCGCGGAGGAGTAAATCCTCGATGGCTGTTAGGGGCCACCGGTGTCGCGGACCCAGCCTCACCGAGATAAATAATCGCTTCCGCGTAGAGAAGCCATTCGTTCCACAGCAGCCTGAGGAGTGCGACCTTCCGGATGAGGAGGAGGGTAGGAGGAGCGGGGGGAGTAGGAGGAGGAGGCGGTGGGAGCGGTGGAGGGGATGTCGAAGGGCGGTGAGGGGGAGCCGGTGGATTTATGTGCGCCGATTGGCTCGGAGACTTTTTCTCCGGGCGCCGGAGGAATTGAGGATAGTTGTCTCGTGATGCCGGGATGACGGTTCGCGGCGAGGGACAGTACGCGGGCTACTCACTGGTGGCGGGGGCGGCGGAAGGGGGACGGCCACTTACGATTAATCTAATCTGGCCGGGCGACTCGCATGTCGCGGAGCCCCGCCACTTGAGGGAAGCGCTTGACATACATAAATAATAAGTGAGTAATAATTCCTCTAAGTCGCTTAGAGTAAATAGATGCTCTTTTATGTAGTATGTATGCATCGTCTCCTCGTGGATGCCATCGGTACGTACGTCCTCGTCGCATTGGAACGCGTAAGCGTACTTTGACTTTAAGATGTCCCGAGCCTTTTTTTATGCGACAGAGGTTAGGTTCGCTTCCCCTTTCATCCGAGGGGCGATTATTTCCAATTCCGTCTCCACCGCACCCCCGCCGCACTCCCGCCGCACTCCGTCGCACGTCGCACCGGCCATTCGTGCTCGGTCCCGGTTGATGGCTAATATAGCTGTATTTATGGATTAATAACCTGGATTATATTTGGAGTTTCAAATTTTTTAGCTGCTCGAAGATATGAAAAATTTCGAGTCTATAAAGCGGAATTTTTACCACCCGGGCATCCTATTATTAAATAGATAAATTACCAATTTCCGGAATAAAATATCGCCGAGTGTAATGATCCAAGAGCCGGATTTAATATTCGATCTTTATGCTCCCCCCTCCATCCCCCACCCCAACCCCTTCGAACGGACGGTCTCGCGGAAGAGCACATATTTTTTAAGAATGGCATATATTCATGCCGGTAATGCTCATGGAATTATCATCATCCTCTATTTTCATTTAGCTAATATATTTTTCGTTAAATAAACGAGGGAAGAGATTCCCGGCCATCAAGATATGCGCTCCCGAGCGTCGCCGCCTCGACTTCACTCTATGTTTTCTTAGAGATTTCCCGGCTAAATTTCAAAGTCAAACAGCTAAATAAATAATGTTGATTATTAATCTGCAGGCGAAATAATGTCCGGAGAAAAGAAATTTCGTCACCCGAACTCTCTCTCTCTCTCTCTCTCTCTCTCTCTCTCTCACCCTTAAACAATGATGATGATGATGATGATTTTCTTCTCCCTCTCTCTCTCTCTCTCTCACTCTTTACCGGCCCGTCCCTTCGTTTCGCAATATAAATCTCTGATTTATGCTTTCGAAATATTTTCAAATGAAATAAATGGAAAGTGTTGGAAATTAAATATGCTAAATTGCAATCTACAATGTATGTAAATCTTTGAAACGTAGGTAGCTTCATTCAATTACTCGGTATGTAAATTAATTATCGTAGACAAGCTATGTATTTTCTGAAAATCTTTTAAAGGATTTTTAATAATTTCCCTTTCTGAGCTTGAAATTCGTTTCCTAAATTTCGTCCCGATAAAACGTAAGGAAGGAGCTTTTTAACGAGATAAAGGCTTTGTTCTAATTGCGTATAACGTAAAAAATTAAAAGCGCATGAATAGATTCGCAGAAACGCCATTGAATATAAAGTGGCCTCTTTGTTACGAGAGAGAGAGAGAGAGAGAGAGAGAGAGAGAGAGAGAGAGAGGGAGAGACCGAGAGAGAGAGACCGAGAGAGAGAGAGAGAGAATTTTATGCGATATGAAATTTATAATTCATTGGATTGACGAGGCAGTAGCTGTAAAAACAATAAAAGTATATTTGATTGGTTGAGTTACAATGTGTCATTGTGCGCGTGAGTGGGCATGTCGAGTAACGAAAAATTGTAAGGCTCTGGCTAATAGAGACAATAAAGTAAATAGAGCCTGATTCAGAGAAAGTATCACTAAATTGTCGACGTCATAATAATTCAGGCCCAGAAGGCGTCTCATCGTCTCCAAGCTCATAAAAAACTATTAAGAAGGAAAGCCGGCAGCCGTCGCCGGCCACTCGATCTTCGTCTGCCGAGCCACAGGGACTCGGTAGTTTGGTGCGATGGTGGAAAGTGGAGCAGGGACTGGAGAGCTGCGGCGACAGAGAGAGAGAGAGAGGGGGGAGGGAGATTGAGAGAGAGAGAGAGAGAGAGAGGGAGAGAGAGCCCGTCTTCGCTCATAAAGTCCAATTAGAGCCAATTACACGCGTCTCGCGAGACGGCAAATGGAATGCGTGGACGTGCGCGTGCGGTCCTCGTCTCGCTCTCCCCCTACCCGCACCCCCACCCGCTATTACCCACCGCCCGTCGACGGTCTAAGGACACTGGGAGTGAGCGCGTGGGCGAGTGCGGATAAGAGGCGGACGGCCGGGGAGCCGCGACTCTGGACCATCTGCTCTTAGCTCGCAAATTCACGGCAATTCCCGGCCTCGGGAGAACGAGACCGTTATACTCCCTCGCGATGTACGGCCACCGCTATTCCTACCCGGGGGCCCAAGAAAAATGAAGTAGACGCAGTAAATAGAGGGAAATATGACGCCAAGGAGAATAGTTTGCCGCCGCGCTGAAATTGCGTGGAAAGACGCGCTGCCGCTTCCTTTCGCTCTGCCTCGTATATCCCGTGACCCTCGTATAGCAGCGCCGGTAGCAAGAGCAGCAGCTCTAGCTCGTCCCCTCCCTCGGGCCACACCGCGCCGCACCACACCGCACCACACCGCAGCTCGTAGCGCCGACATCACACCGTCACCGCTGGGAATACAAAAGTTTCCAAGCAAAGTTCGCACTCTCCTCCGCGCACTGACGTCCCAAATTAACATATTTATTTATTACGATGCGGGATAATGCGATACCGTTAGGTTATGAAGCCTCGGAGTCACACCCTCCCTCCCTCCCTCCCTCCCTCCCTCCAACCTGCCACGTCATTCTCATAGAGATGATAAATTCGAAAATTCGCCTGCGAATTCGCGTACGGCGCTATCGGCGCTAACGGCGCTATCGGCCCTGAATTATTCCCTCAATTTTCTGTCTCGCTCACCGGGGTGCTCGTGTACGCCAACTCGACAAAAGTATATATTGTAAGGATGCGCGGGCGCAGATACGGATGAAATACAAAAAGCCCGAGTGAAAAAGGAGTAAAGCCGCGGCAATTTCTGCTGCTGATTTTCCGTGGCCCTGTGAAATTTATTCGAAAAATATGAAAATAAGAAGGACGGGACCGCCCGAGGCTAAATAAGTAGGGAATAATTTATTTACGGGGCATTGCCGAGTGTCCCCTCCCTCATTCCTTTATCATCGACGTGGCCATTCGGCTCATTCGAACTATCATTTCTGCGGACATTGCGCATCATGACCGCCTGGCCCAACGGCTGCAGCACGTGCATCGCACTAATGAATATTCATTGGGGACGAAGGAGGCGGTAAAAGGTTTTGCAGTTTTTCCGTTTTATTTATTTTTTTTATTTTTTTTTTTTTTTGTCTTTCTCCTCGAAAAACGCGTTGCTCGCACAGTGCAATGATTAAAATGAAACGTAGCGCGCGGGAAGAGGGGCGGTTGTTATACGGTAATTGAAAGAGTTATTGGGGCGACGGGGAAGGGATTGACGTCAAGTCAAGGAGACGGCGGCCTTCGCGGCTGTCAAAGGACGGCCTCCTTCGCGTTAGCTGGATAAATAAGAGGCGAATGAAGCGGCTTCCTCGAGAGCCCCCGTGCTTATCGCTCCTTTAATTAGCGGACGAATGTTACGCGATTATTAATAGGTCGGGTGTGGGGTGGGTGCTGTAACGGCGGAGGGGGTAAGGTGGATGGGTGTGTCAGGAGCGGTAAATTCGAAGAGCCGGAGTTACGGTTACGGACGCCGCTCGTTCGCCGCTCCTCCGCCGCTCGGCCGCCGCTCGATCGCCGCTCGGATACTCTCGCTTGGTTAGGAGGGCTCGGGCGTTTCCATCCCTCCGGCGATGCGAAAACGAGCCCTTGGTTATTACTTGCTAATGAGCGGGGGCCCTGCAGAATTTGCATGGAGCTAAGAGCTCCGAGTGGGGGGGGGAGGCTCTCTTTCGCGATCGCGCCCTACGGATAATATAGACCGGGCGAATAATGAAGTAACGGAACCCGGAGCTCGCTGTCCTTTCGGCCCGCGTCTTTTCTTTACTCCTCCGTACCCCGCCCCCCGACGCTCTTACGGACCCTTTTTATACGAGTCGCTCGCGTTGCCAATGCGAGTCCCCTTCGCGCCCCCCCCACCACCGCCGCTCCCCCCTCTGAGCGAGCGAGTACTACTTACGTCCTTCGGAAACGGCGAGGCTCGCCAAATAATCTCTCCTTTCGGGACTATGAGGGTGGGGCGGCGGTGGGGACGGAGAGAATCTACTCGCGAGTCCCGCGGGCTGTCTGTCGATTCGATGCGGGCCTACGGCCAGCCAAAAACTCCTCCTTCCAACAAATCCCCGAACGTAATGAAAAATGCAAACTAGCGCGTTCCCCGGCACGAGGTGCATTTTAACGATAAGAGTGTCCCCCCCTAAAGAAAGGACGGAGGGAGGGAGGGCTGCGTAATACCTTGGAATTAATAATGCGGGCGTTAAAAGAGAGCGAGGGTAGCCTCGGCTCGCTGGTGAAAGGAGTAAGAAGCGCGGCCTTTGGGGAGGGGGGGGGGGAGGCGGAGATTCGCCCATTATATTTCTATGATTCGCCGTATAAGGCAAGAGCATAAAGCAGCTTTCAATGTCAGAATCGACGCGTCGCAACGTACTTAGGAAGGGCTTAGTCCTCCCTTCTTTTCTCTGACGATGGTGGGCAACGGGGCAGTGAGGCCACTGGGAAAGCAAAATCCGAGCCGCCGAGCGAGTCGTCGCAAGGAAGCTATTCTCTAACCTCCTACAGGAACTCTCTCTCTCTCTCTCTCTCTCTCTCTCTCGTCTGATAAAGCGAGACGCAGCCCCTCGGGGCAGAGCCATTGTCTCGTCGGCCGATCTCGCTAACCCCCCTCCCCTCCCCCGCCAACCCTCGCAGCCGCGCAGTCCCTCTCGTCCTACCGAGTCGGGACCGTATTAATTAATCCATTAATTATTAATGTAATTGCATAGATAATTGGCCCGGTGAATCTCGTTCCCGTGAGTGCGGTACTGCGCCGCATAGAGAGGGTCCGGGGAAAAAAGTCGGCAGGGGACTTGGCTCGGCCGTTTTCTTTATATCCTCCTCATTGACTCGGACGGTTATTTAGTCGGTCGTGCAGGCCAGGGCAGATTGCGGAAGGAAGGAAGGAAGGAAGGAAGGAAGGAAGGAAGGAAGGAAGGAAGGAAGGACGGAGAGAAGAAAGGAGACTCCGCAGCACGAGGGACGCGAGGGATAATTTATTTATGCGATGAGGAGGAGGATGAGGAGAAGGAGGAGGAGGAGGAGAGAGAGCAGCAGCAGCAGCAGCAGCAGCAGCAACAGTCGACCTGACTTTTACAAGAGGGACACCGTCAGAGGGAATAAAATAGCACGTATAAGGAGCGCGGCGACTGATGGCTGTGTGACGGCGGTGGCCGTGGGAGGGTGTGAGGCGTAGGTTGGCGAGTAGGAGAGTGGTGAGGGGGGGAGGGGTTGCAGGGCGAGGCGAGGCGAGGCGAGGCGAGCGTATTGTATCGCAGTTAACTACTGCTTAAGCATAACACAAAGGGGTCGAGAGACTCTTGTCTCCTACGAAAGCTCGCAATTATTTAAAAAGCTAAAGAGAACGAGGGTGCGTGGGACGGGCGAGGGTCCGGACGAGGTCGGCGTCACTGGAAATATATTTCATTATTACGTCGAGCGCGATCGTTCGCCAATGACTGTTACGCATCCGTGGATCCGTGGATCCGCATCCGAAAGAGCGCCGGCCGACAATAAAATAAATACCTCGACTCGGCGGGCCCCTCCCCAAGGCAAACAGATGCCACTTGACTCCCGTCCCCTTCCTCCCTTTGTTCACGGAGCTCCGGAATTTTTGAATCCCGAGCTATCCGCAGAGAAGCTTTGAATATTGCACGCTTCGGAGCTTTGTCTCCGGCGGCTCGGATTGAATGTCGCGCGACCGCGGTACAGGAGGACTCCCTGAGTGGGTCGGGTGGGTCGGGTGGGTCGGGCGGGAACGAGTCGGCTACCGGCTCCGAGGGTGAGCACGACGAGGAGGACGAGGAGGTAAGATTGCGAGGTCGCGTGGTAGTATCAGTAGTAGTGACGGGAGTAGTGGGAGGTAGTGGAGGGATAGGGAGGAAGGCCCAGAGCGCGGAAAATTAATTGAGCGCCGGGGATAAGGACGAGAGGGATCCATCCGAGATGCTGCCGGGGCGCGCTAGTGGTAGTCGTGGTAAAGTTGAGAGGAGTGAGCCGCGCTCGCTGCAATCGAATGAATATAGAATTTCCCATGATTTATTCAGGAGAGAGCGTTGAGACGGGGAAAAGCCGTGAGCGAATAATCGATTGCATGGGCGAAAGGAACTTTCAATGGCTCACGCCGGAAATTCCGAAGATTACGGTTGCGACGTTCGGGGGACCTCGGTAGTAAGGTAGGGGCGGGGGAGGGCCGTCCGGGGAACGGGGCTGGATAGATCAGGAAATCGCGCCCCCCGGCAGCCGACGACACGGCGGATTTCAGGGATCGGCGAAGGGGCGCGGGGCTGGGGGAAAAAAATCTGTTGGAAGCTTGTTGAATTTAATGTATTTCAATGCACTTGCCTTGGCGGGCGAAGGGAGGGAGGGGGGTGGGGGCATGGCGGCGGCGGCGTCCCGACCCGAATATCCCGGAGGGCAAACCAATCGCTATTCAAGTTATAAAGGAGGTGGAGTCCCTCGTTATTCTACTTTCTTTAATACCACCGTTTCTTTCACCTCTTTCTCGTCAACCCCCGCCGCCGCCGCCGCCGCCGCCCTTTTTTTTCTTTTTTATTCGGTACACCGTTTCGTCCCGCTTCGGCAGACGCAGCGCCTTATCATATTTACACCCCCGGCCCCTAATGAGCTCAGACTCTTTTTATTCCGGCCACGGTTATACGTGATTCCCCGTTCGCCGCTCAAATAATTAGTCGTATTAGTCAAATTTCTTGTCAAGACCCATTCTTTTTTATTTATTTAATTTTATTTTAATTTAATTTTATTTTATTTTATTTATTTTTCTTTTACGTCCCTGTACCTTTAGCATTCGAGATCTTTGACCCTATTCAGCCCCGACCAGACAAAGCCACATTCATTTGCGTCCGCGTACACCTACGTGAACCAATGTTTATTATTACAATTTCCGCCGGTAAAACTAGCCGGAATTCTCAGTCTTCTTTTTATTTTAAAAGGACCAGCTAGTTTTAATTTTTTTATTTGTCCTTTAATGTTTTTTTATCCCGCCCGACTTTCTTTCCTCGCCCGTAATAACTTACTTACTTAAGGGGCGAACTCGCTGCGTAGCTCCTCGTCTAACGGAATTTAGTAAGATGAATTTCAATCCCTTTGACGGAGTTTATTACAACTTTTTTTTTTTTTTTTAATTTCAACAATTTTAATTTTACGACTCGCGACGGCGCTTTAACACGCCCATGTAAAAATAAGTTATCTCAAAACTTTTACTTAAATAAGAATCACAGTTCAATTTGAAAGACGTTTAATTGAAAGCCGTTGCACTGTTCCCGAGGTGCCTTAATTAAAAAAGAAGCAATAAAGCCCGTTACTTCGTAAATTCAAGCTCCGGCGTCAAAGTTATGTACTCTCCTAGCACCCCCCCTCCTCCTCCTCCTCCAACCACCCAACCACCCAACCACCCGCGCCCCGACCTACGGCCCCACTTAACCGATCGACGGCCTTCTCTGCCCGTTTCTCCTGACGCTGCTGATCGCCTTTCCCCCCCCCCCCCATCCCCCCTCAATACAAGCCACTCCACGGAAACGCCACTGCGCTCATCCATAACCTGCCAGGGCCTGGACTTTATTACGTCTTCGCGCACCTCGACGCTTCTGGAAATTAAATTTCGATTTCTATTTGCATACGCGCATTATGATATCGAAGCCGGGGCTCTTGGCACAACAAACCATTAGCTTAATGCTTAAGCTGACTTTCCACTTGTGAATCCCATGCCAAATGACAGCTAAGCGTAATTAATTACATTGTCCCAACCCCCTCTCTCTCTCCCCTCTCTCTCAGCCCTCTTTCACCGTGACATCGTAACGCTCCTCAAGATAGTTCAAAGAATTATTATTTAAATAGGATGATTTGGAGGGGACGCGATTAAATTGCGAAACGTTATCGTGCATTCGCGGATGCTTGGATGTAAATTCATAAATTTTATTTACCTTTTATCTCCCTGCCGGCCCTCCCGCCCCGCGCACACACTCGCGCGCGCGTAACATAAATATTTTAATATTTTATGAAATCCAATGTGGAACTTTATCAAAAGTAGAAATAAAATGTAGAGTGATATTTTCATTTCCGATGCGCTCCGCAGACATGAATTGTTTTACACGGGCGAAACTAGAATTTTAAAAGGTTAATGTATGTTCCCGCCGTTCGGGGTTATCACTGTAAATGCTTTAAAAAAAAAAAACAAAAAAAGAACGAACAACAATAATAGAAGAATGTACGAGTTTTTCTTGTTAAAGCGAGAGAGAGAGAGAGAGAGAGAGAGTGTGTGTGTGTGTATGCGTGTGTGCCTGTACGTTAAATATGTCCGGCAGTGCCGATATGCCTCCCGCAGCATTAATTACTTCCTTAATTTACAGTGAAATGAAATAAACAAAAGCAGAAAGAGAGAGAGAGAGAGAGAGAGAGAGAGAGAGGAGAGAAAAACAGGCGCGCATACAAATATGAATGAAAAGAGAGCTTGGCGGGGCGCGTTTTCCCTCGGTGGAAAATATTATTCGGTTATCCCCCCCCACCCCACCCTCCTTCTATCTCTTCTGCCCCGTAGCCGAGTCAAGTCCCCGAAGGCCGTGGTATCATAAGAGCGCATCGCAGACATTACGAGGCTCGTCAGCTCACCTGGAAATCCCGTCGGGGTAAATACCTCAGTTTACGTTCGTTCCTCAGGCGCAGGGGGAATAGCGCGACACCGGGTCCAGGCGTAAATTGCCTCCTCGGTCGTAAAGGGCGAAAAAAAAAAGAGAGTGGAGCGAATAGGGGGTGGCGATAGGGGGTACGGGGTATTGGGTGAGGGGGAGGGCCCCGGCGGTGACGGGGTCGCCGTCGAATAAGGAAAGTGCGGGATGCCAAGAGGCTTCGGCTTCGCCCCCGAGAGTTTTGTCCTCGTGGAAATCGCTCGAGTCGGGTAAAAGGGAATTGCAAATCGATAGGGGGCGCCGGAAGAGGCATAACTTGCGAGCGAACACCCCGGCGTGAAATTGAATTTACTCTTGGGGGCGAGTGTGTACGCCGACCCGTCCGTGTTAGACGCTCCTTGCCGAAAGCACCAGCTGGATCCTCCCGATGCATTCCTCCCGATCTATATACGTATACGCGTCCGCAAACTTATAGATACAGGTGGACGGACTCGTGTCTTTGCGCATCTTGCCGTCTCTACACTGCCCCCCCCCAACCCCTCTAGCTACACCCTCGCCTCTTATTTCTTATCGCTGAATTCTCCTGGAAACTAATTTTGCAACTTGCGTCGGCGCGTTTGTCTTAACCGTTACCACAAATTTCATTTGTTACTATTGAGTTAGGTGGCATCGGTGCATACACCCCCATCCCCTCCGCCGCCGCCGCCGCTCAACCATCTCAGGACACCGTAGCTACGTTCCGCAGTTTATTTTAAACTTTAAAACAACTCGAGCCACGTCCCCTGCGCTTTATGATTGACAGAGGACGTGGCTGCCGAGGGGCGAGGGGGGGGGAGGAGCCCTAATGATCCTCTCCCCGTAATCTTTCGATTTTTCATTCCACCCCTTTCCATTCGGGCATTGATTTTGCTTGGAAGATAATTTTTAAATCCACATCCAGAGAGCTGCACTTGGAGCTAACAATGTTATTCGAAAATGAATGGAGCTCCGAGCCGTACACATTGTCCTTTATTGCGCCCGATAAGCCCTTATTTATCATCCGAAATTTTCCCCATTCTTTTTTTTAAACGTCCCCGTTAATATTTCATTAAAAAGCGGCAGGGAATGAAAAAAAAAAAAAAAAAAAAAAAAAAAAAAAAAAAGACGGTAGATCCGTTGGAGCGCGGGCTCACTTTAAGGATTTTTCACGTTAAATAATCGACTGCCGTCGCTCAAAAGACACAAAGAGCATTAATTTCTTAATTGTATCGAGGCAAAAAAAAAAAAAAAAAAAAAAAAGGGAAAGCGAGCGTACGGGTGCATGCATAAATGGGAATTTTTAATATCGTAGTCGCTTCATTTTTTCCAAGGGAAGAGGCAATATCTAGCAGATGTAAATATCTCGGGAGCGTCAACGATTTCACGAACGAAATGTATTTGTAAAGTTTTAATTTCAAAGTCTTAAAATAAAATAACACGGTAATGGTGAATGTGGGTGGGACGTGGTAGGAGACACGTGCGAAAAATCAGGGCGGCTTCGTTGAAAAATTAAAAATTTCATTATACGCCCCTTCTTCCCTCCCACTCCCCGGCGGCATTATCATTGAATTCCCTTATTATTGCACATTCAGCTGAGAATTAGCTTGGCGAATAAAGAGTGATATTTAGCCGCTCTTATCGCGTAATCCTAATGTAAAAGGGCTCCGGGAGGGCGGCGGGCGGGAAATAAAATAAAATGAGGGCATTATGAAGGCGCAGGCGATAAAGGAGAGCGGGTAAGGAGAAACCGATATGAAAAAAGCAAACAAAGGCGATTGCCTCGTGAAGGAGCAGTAAAACTGTAAAGCCGTGCCGGTATAGACTCCGCCCCGATAGATTACAAGCCCTCGAATCCCTCGGAAACTGCGGGAGGGGGGGGGGGAGGGGGGTAAGCGGAGATAAAGGCGGCGCACGTAGTCGGGGAACGTGGCCGAAGGAAGGAAATTCCGCCGGCATAATTTATCCGGATGCAGTTTGCCGTTTTGCAATAGGTAATGAAGTGGCGTCGTCGTCGTCGTCGTCGTCGTCGTCGTCGTCGTCGTCGTCGCTCAGGTATCGAGGAAAGGGACTCGAAAAACTTGCTTACCCAAGCGAAACGATAAGAAGTCACGTGGGACATGGGCGGAGGGTGGCTTGAAAGGCTCCCGCGAGATGCGGATGTAAGGATAGTAAGGATAATTGCCAGGAGGAGGCGAGGGCACGGGACGACACCTCCAGGGCTCCGGACCCATCCCGAGCGGCAACACCCAACAGCCGCCTTACAACATTGTAGGGTACGAGGACACGAAGCGGAGGATACGCTTAATCCGCGCGCGCGCGCGACTGACGGCTGCGCAATGGAGGTTAGCGGTAGCTTAAAAAATTACTTCCGCTTTGATTTCGGTGCCCGCGCCAAGGCCTTGCCGTGCTCCTGCATTTCAATGCGCGAGCCGGCTTTTATTTGCCTGGCGCTCCGGTTATACGGGAAACCACGGCCCCGAGGAATTCTGCGAAAAACGTAAAGAACAAAAAACGGGAGGAACAAAAAAACGAAAAAACGAAAAAAACAAAACAAAACAAAACAAAAAAAACGAAAAACGAAAAGAAAAAACGATAAAAAAAAAGAAAGAAGAAGAAGAAGAGGAGGAGGAGGAGGAGGAGGAGGAGGAGGAAACAAAGAAAACAGGAAAAAACTTATCTCCTCCGAGCTGAATTTACACGAGGGTTCGGCCCATGAATTCCGAAAGGCTTTTCGGATTGACGTGCCGACCTCAGCTTCAAAATAGCATAGTAAAGAGCATCCTATCCCCCGACGATCCTGGCCACCCACCCATCCACCCAACCTCTGGGAAGCTTTAAATTCCGCGCGCACTGTGCTGTTGCTCCTCTTTCGAGCTCCTTTTCGATACGAGCGGATGCTTAATTATCTCTCGGGCCACCTGACTGCCGTACGTTCGAACGAAATACAAAAACAAAAACAAAAACAAAAAAAAAAGAGGAAAAAAAACAGAAAGGAAGAAAAAGTCCGCGCTCCTTGTCCGTCCCATCCGAAGTATAGGGAGTTTTGATGCAGCGGTCCATGGGAACGAATTGATGACTCGGTCCCCGGCTCCGACTGAGATTTAGTACGCGCTCGTGCATGCCTGCGTACATAGGCGGCGGCGACGGGGCGCGGAGGCGACCGAGCAAGAGGGCCGAGCAGTGAGGGGGTGGGGTGGGGTGGATGCCGAGGAGAGGCTGCTTAACCTCCTCGGGGCCCTAATTTATGAGAAAAATTCGAGCGGCGTTAATTGAACGAAAGCCCCTGACAATAGATTGCTAAATCAAAGATGGCTTTATTTAGCCAGTGGCTTAACGAGCTCTGCCGCCCCCTCGGGAATTAATAACTACTCCGAGCTAATAATTTCTGATTAAGCAATTATCATAATGCGACCCATTGAAAGCGGTTGCGCGCTTACGAGGAAGTCGCTGCCCGGGAGCGTAAATGGAAAAAGGCCTTTCAAAACGGGGCGCGAGGGCTCCATCCCCGCCCGATAAACCAACGACCCCCCCACCCATCCACCCACCCCTCACCCAACCGCCATCCCCCCACCCTCACCCAACCGCCATCACCGAGCGCTCGACATTTTTAAGTCCGCGGCCATTCGAGGCCCGCGACACGATTGTTTCTTTCCACGGATATTTTTTTTTTTTACCGTCCCTTTCCACCTCCCGGATAAGCCTCGCCCGCGTTAAATCTCGCAATCCACAGGATCGATCGATCGATCGCCGTTTAATAGCCTCGATAAAAAGACCTCCTACGTTTCCTAATCCTCGTAAGGCTTTCTTTATGTATATGTGCGCGTATATATATATATATATATATTCTTTCTCTCTCTCTCTCTCTCTATCTATCTATCTATCTATCTATCTATCTATCTCTATCTCTCTCCATAGCTTTGATGCCCTTGTCTTCGACTACTTTTAACCCTTCCCTCAACCCCGAGTGCAAAGTGCATCAATAACGCATTAATAATAAAGAAGCGATGAGCGTTGTTGCACTCGGAGCCGTTTTTCATCCGTTTATCATCCGTTTTTCATCCGTTTTTCATCCGGCTTTTCATCCGGCTTTTCAAAAGCTTTTACCGACTGTTTGTCTCGGCAAGCGTTTGCCGAGTTATGCCAGCAGCTTCTTAAATGCCAAAGGCATTCTATAGATTCGTTATTTATTCTCATTTCGTTGCTCGTTCGAGCGCAGCCTCCTTTACATACTTATAGTCACGGACCCGTGTATTTTTCCATCCTCATTAAGCACCGACAACTTCTCACATTTGTTCATAGTTATGCTCCCGGTCTAACGGAGAACTTTTCTTTTCAGGACATTTGCCCTCTCCGAGCACCGCGACTGACTCCCCCATTCTTTTCAAATTTTTCAAAAATAAACCCGTTATTTCTCTTTCGTTCCTTTTTTTCCTCTCTCTCGCCCCCCCACTACACCCCGACCCACCCCCTCCCCTCCACCCGCAGCCCCGCACCCCCACGACCCCGCAGCCCCCGCAGCCCCCGAGCCCCCGCGAGCCCACGAGCCGGAACCACCCGCGTTATACCATAAACAAACGTTTTTCACCAGTTGATTTTCAATTCCAACGATTCATACATTACACGAATTACATAATGAGAATAACATTTCATGCCGTTAATGCAGAAGCTCTGGTGCACTCGAGAAGCTCGTATTTGTCCGATTGCCCCATTGTACGAGTTTTATTCACGAGCTCGGCAATGCTCTTATTTACCCGATTTAATAAAAATAAAAATCACCAGCGTTTCCATCTATATTTTAACAAAAAGATGGACTAATAATCCGTCCGGCCAAGAGTTAACGTAAGGTTCTGCACTTTCGTAAATTGTTAGAGCTTAAGATTTTCTCTCTCTCTCTCTCTCTTTCTTTCTTTTTTTTTTTTTTTTTAACGGGCAAAAATTACTTTTTACTTTTGCGATTAAAGCCCCGGCGAGGCATTTTCTTATTACTTCGTTTTTAATATATTCATTAATTCTCAATTGCTTGGAAATACATGTAGGCTCAAGGACGTGCTCTACTATACCTTATCCGTGTTTCTTTTCATACAATAACTCAAGGAGGGTAAACAAAAGTCATTGCGTTTAAGTGGACGAGCGATGCGAATAAATTATAAATCAGCCCGGAAAATTTGAATGCACACGTACACTTTCATTCGGCGTAAATAATTTTAAAATTATTTTAACTTTCCTTCAAAGGCTATTTGAAATTAACCGTAAAAACTGAATAGCTTGTTTAAAATACTATTTTTCTTCCCTCGGTTTCAAAAGTATTAAATATTCCCTTCCTAAATGAATTTTAATGAACAGTTTTACATGCAAATGGATACTTATACGCATGCGTATGCGGTGTGGGTATTCATATATATATATTTTTTTTTTAAATATAAAATTAACGTTGCTTTAGGATTCGAATTGTGAAATACGTCCACTTTTTCCTTTAATCAGCAGCGTAGTAGTGGCCGCTCGTTGCTTAGCCTATTGCAATAATTAGAATTAATGGCCTGTTTTGAGAAAAATACTCCAGTCAGACTCAATTCTGATTTGATTCAGATCGACTAATGAGATGGGAAAAGCTACAAAAACATAGAAGACGACTCGTAGAGATGAGCTAAAAATAATGAGCCTCCTGAAAATAGAGGACTTTTATTGACACATGCAACATTGAAATCATCATATTAATTAAAAATAATTTCGCCCCGTAATATTAACGAATGTTATTAATAATGTTTATTTTCTTTATATCCTTTCGTAATTAATTCACTCTGAAAAATAACACATTGTCACGGAATGTAACTTTTCCGGGCTCTCTTCCTTTTTCCCGGTACCCCATAATTAATTAATATGGTTCAATACAATCACGCAAACATGTTTTAATTATATTCCTACAAAGTCTGCTATTAAACAAAATAACACGTTACATTAAAGATCGATACATTCAATACGAAATAAAAGCCTATTTTACAATGAGTTTGTTCAAATAATGCCCGTGCCAACCTGCGATTCTCATTTAATTTTAATCTTAATTGGCCTATCGGGAGTCAGATACTAGAAATATTTATAAACGAACACTTTTTTTTCATAAAAACGCAAGAGATCGTCTAATTTTAGGGAATTCATTTACACAGAGGGCAATGTTACCATAAACTTTTTGATTTTCTACAGTTTTTCCAAAGATAGTGCCTTGCTTTTGTTTCAACAAATATATATATATATATAGAGGAGAGAGAGAGAGAGAGAGAGAGAGGTGGGGGGAAGGAGGAGGTATGTTTGTAGTTTATTGTGATCGAGCTCGAAACGGTTATAAAAATTTTTAATTAAACATCCTATAAAATAATTAAGTTTTTGTTACTTTTGCTGAAATAATTATGTTTTAGGTTAATAAATGGCCCTTTAGTTATGTAATTACGTAATAAAAGCATCGACTGTAAATGAGTAGCTGCTGCTTTCGTTGGCTCCGCGTTCGCAATAACCTAATTCGCTCGTAATATATCGAGCCTCCCCTCATTAGTATTAACAGCGAATGTTTAATACGTATACGTATATATTTGTTGTTAATTCACTAAGGGATGCGATTATGTATGAGGAATAAAAGAGGAAGGTCTCTAATAACGACGACGGAGGAATCCAAGGGCCGAAAGTACGCGTCAAGGACGAATTAAGAGCCGTCGACGGGTACATTTAAATAACAATAAGCTCATGGAAATATGTAATTACGGAGCGTATCGCCGTAGCGATCAGCCAGCAGCTTACATAGTCGAGCAGCAGTTTCAATGGGTAATTAAAAATGTCATTCGCAGAGTAAGGAGGACAGTCGAATCGTTTAAATGGAAATAGGGCGGGAGGGGAGGGATCGGTTTGAAAGAGATCGCTTAAGGGGGTAGGGAAAATAATCGGATTCATATACAGCGCTTAATAAGCCAAGATTTATGATTAGTCGAGGTAGGGTTGTTAAAGGGCAAAGGACGACGACGAGGAGGAGAAGGAGGAGGAGGAACGCGTCTCGGGAGACGGAAATCAAGGTCGCTCACACATTCGTTTGGCCCGGTCGCGACAAAACGACCTCATAATAATATCGTCTAGACCGCTTTCAGGCCAATGTTTCACGACCATTAGCCATTTGGTGTAAAACAATATTTCCACGCTAAGATCTCGACGTTCGCTTAATTCGTTGGCTCGACGATCGGTTTGGTAGTGAGAGAGGGGCGGAGAGGGAGGGATAGGGGTGCGGAGAGAATCAGAGAGAGAGAGAGAGAGAGAGAGAGAGAGTGAGGGTGGGAGAGAGGAATGACTGCATAAATTGCATACTTAAGCCGAGAGCGTGCACTCTCCCTCCCACCGCCCCTCTCCCTCTCTCTCTCTCTCTCTCTCGGTCTCCCTTGCGTACAATGGCCCTTCGAGTCTGGCAATGCCTTCGAGCCCGGAGCCATTTACCCCCGGTTCTCGGCGAATCGCGGCGGTGTCGATCAAAAAACTTCCCCTGTAAACTAACCTACTCGAACATTTCGAGTACAATACTTGTAGAGTAATTACAATATGCACTCGGGCGGAGGCCTTATACAGAGGCAGGTGCATGCCTCTGTTACAACTGCTTTATACTATACACTCCCTCGGAAATTCAGATTTAAAAATGTACGGAGCCTCATTGTTCCGTAATGAACGACTTGCTTTACATGAAAAGTTTACGGGGCTCCGTGCAAGTTATCGCGAGCCTTTAACCCTTTCCTCCATTGCCAATTGCCAACATAATGAAACTTTCTGCACAGAAGCCGAGGCGAAAATATAATATTACTTTTAGAGTATTTATTTTGAAAAATGGAACGTGATTCCTTAAATTTTCCTCCCACGTCATAGACTTACTCCCCTCCACTACGAATCTGATTAATAATTCAGCATTAGCTCGTAAGTTGGATAATTTGAAAAACGCAGAGCCTATAAGTCCCGGCTGTTTCGACATTAAATAAGAAGACGAAGAAGAAGAAGAAGAAGAAGAAGTGGAAGAAGAAGAAGAAGAAGTGGAAGAAGAAGCAGGGCGCAAAGTTTATTACAGTTTATTAGACAATAAATTAAATTACTCGTCATTTATTGTATGGAGCGATCAGTGGGCCGATGCGGCCCACTCACGGGGCCCTGCTTCGCAAATGGAAAAGTAGATGCCCGCAGAGAGAAGTTGAACGTAGCCTAACGGGCAATTTCATTACGGGCATTAAAGAAATCCGAAGGGAAGCTCATTGGGAAGCTCATTGGGAAGCTCGTAGGAGCTCGTAGGAGATCATGGGAAAGCCAATGACTTATGGCATTCGGTCAATACGGACAATGACATTAGATGCTAAATAATTGACGACGAGTAATTACGCCGTTTTATTTAGCATTTTTATTGAATATCTCGAGGGCGAAATAAGAGCTGAAGAGGCTCCCATATAATGGATCCTCGATATATAAGTACGGTCTCGTGGCCGGTCTAGTGGAAAATTCCCGGAATCAGCTCTTTAGAGGAAGCCTTTTTCCAGAGGATAGTTAACTCGCTTCTTCGTCCCTTTTTTTGTCGGCGGGAAACGAATCGGATTTTTATTTTTCGCGGTTCTCCCACTCTCTCTCTCTCTCTCTCTCTGTATGTCTCTCTGTCTGTCTCTCTGTCTGTCGCTCTCTGTCTGTTTCTCTGTCTGTCGCTCTTTGTCGCTCTCTGTCTGTCTGGTTGAGCTGATTGGAAGGGGCCGCGATGACGGATGAGCCGACGGATGGGATCGGGCAAGGCATCGGGAGGGGGGGGCGGGGATCACGTTAATGAGGTTATTCGAGGGTCGTAATGAGGCTACGCCGCACCGAGTACCGAAATAGAGAATGACTGCTTCGGCCGATTATATTCATCGTCGGCTTGAGGGATAGAGCTGGTGGTCGTCGTGGTGACGGTAGTAGCGGTGACGGGTTGCGGGTGGCGGGTGGCGGGTGTCGGCAGGTTCGAGGGCCGAATAATTTCAATCGCGTTTGAAGACTCGGCTGTCCGGTGATAAAGTGTTAATGGCAATTCCGGTGAGTGACGTCAACATCTTAACGCGGACGTGAAGCCGTCCGGGCTCTGGCAATTGAAAGAAAATCCCATCAGCCGGTAATCGCGGACGACCCTAGAGAAAATCCGGTCTCGCCGACCTCGCCATAATATTTCCACTCGTTCCGTTTAATTAAAACGGGAGGATGACGAGTGCGAGCGCGACGTCGGCGTCCGAGTCGGAGTCCGAGTCGGAGTCGGCGTCGACGTTGACGTCGACGGGGACGGGGACGGGGACGGGGACGGGGACGAGAGCGAGGGCGAGGTCGGGGTGGAGAGCAACGAGGAACCTACCACGTTGGCTAATCTTTGAACGGCTTTTTGCTTAAACCACCCTGTGATCGACAGCTTAAACTGCCGGACTCCACGAGGGCCGATCACATCGGTCATTGTCCCGCGTCCTCGGGCACTTGGGACGGACGTCGAGAGGACGCGTAAAGTACTCGGACCGCGCGCTCGCCTCGGTCAGGGAAGGGGTTGAGAGAAAAGAACGCAGACGAGGACGAGGATTGTCCCCGATGTCTACGAGTTAGTTATTCATATCGGCCACTCGAAGGGACCAGTAGTGCGTATTGCATGGACAGCCCGACGTAGACGACGTCCTCCAGCGCGATTGCGGTGCCGGTGGTCCGCTCCCCGCAAATCTCACAAAAAACCTCGATATCGGCGTACAATACTCGACTGTTGTCTTTTGATTTTGATTTTTATTTTATTTTATTTTATTTTAAATTACACCGTCGCTGTTTATTAACTATAACAGCCGATATGGCGGTAATACTCTTTTATTCCACCGGAATTTTCTTCCCAAGTCTGGCCTAATCGTCGGGCAATTCTAACGGACGATACAAAGGCTTTTAAAATCGTCAAATGGAATTCCGATTCTCGGAGAGCACGGAGCTTTCACTCCTTTATTCCTCTTTGGCCCCTTGTAAAGAATCTGGATCCCTGAGCTTATTGCGGGAACAAGATTTACAACTAGATACGCGAGGGAGATAATGTTTTTACATATAAATTGCCTTCGAGGAATATAATATTACGAAAATATTATAAAACGCCTGCCGCGCACGTATTATATCCAATTAATAAAGCGGTACAGGAGCCATTGTAGTCTCTAGATCAAATATTATATTTTTAATTTACTCGAGCGCGCGAGCGGGGGACGGGGGGACGGAGGCTAGGGGAGGTAGCGAGAGACGGGGGGGTCGGGGTACGGGCTTGCGGGGAATAAGAGCGGCGAGGGTAGGGTAGGGGGGAGGGAGCGGGAAAAAGTAGCTTTTATTGTACTAATAATGACATCGTTCGACAAGATTAACGAGCAAAGAGTCGCTATAAAGTACAGGGGATATATGAAGCCAGATAGTAAAGTATTACTCAAACTAACACCTCGCGCGTATGCTCGCGGCCGTCAACGGGGCAAAGGAGGAGAGCTACGTATATACTGGTTACGCAGTTGTAGAGAAAAATAATTGTAGAGCCTCGCTACTGGATTATACGAAAAGGAAGATGTCAAAGCTTACGATATATGAAACAAATAAATCTAAAAGGGAAGAGTACAACGTCCCAGAAGAGATATTTATTATAGCTCCCTTATGCATATCCATTGAACCAAGCAACATCCTCTCTTACGCGCGCGCGCACACCCACCCACCCACGCACGCACCCACGCACGTACGCACGCATGCACATCACAGCACAGCACCGTCTACGTGCGCGGGTTAATACGTAGTAGATAAGCTAATCGGACAATCCGCAAAGGATTAAAGCAAGGGAAGCCGTGAAAAGTTCTCTATATACTCAACGTAAGAGTGGGCTGGAGGGGGTGGTGGCAGGGTGACGGAGGGTTGGGGGGGGGTGAAGAGTGGCATCGACGAACCGGAAATTAAATATAAAGAATGGAGAATTGGAAAATTGAACGAACTGGTCGGCGTCGGTCGGCGATGGCGATGGCGGGGGGGGAGGGGAGGGAAACAGAAGGGGTACCGATGGTCGGCCATCTCAAACTTTCCTGCAATCGTTCGAGGTTGGCAGGCTCACGTGTGATGTAACGGAATACCTCAATTATGGACGAGGCCAAAGGGCCATTGTTAATTATTGCGGCTACCACGTACTCTGTTCTACACGTTCCAAATGATAGCGCCAATGTTTTTCTCCGTTTTTTATACTTTTTTTTTTTTTTTTTTTTTTCGCTCAGTACCTGCTCTCGTCCATCCTCCTCCGTGCCATTCATTCTCTCCCTCCCTTCCGCTGTCCGTGCATGCGCCCCTCCCGTGACCCTCGAGCCAAGCCCTCCGCTCCGCGCCGCCCGCCTTGCCCGCCGCCCCTTCCCCCCTACCCCCTCTCCCTCTTTAATTCCCTCTCTTATTCCATACTCTTTTTGCCGGTTGTGCGTCGCTTGTTATTTTTGTTTGGCCCATCAATGGCTGAGCAAAAGTACTCCTCGGAACTCGACTCGAAAACTCCTCTGCGGGAGCTTTTTCTCGTTGGCTTTTGTGTTCCGGCACTCCTGACTCCACGCGAATACGGAAACAAAAGATTTTCGGAGCTCGTAATCCCTGGGACCCGCGGGATGATTACGTAGTTGCACAGTTTCGCGCACGATTTTCTTTCTTTCGCCTGCCCTTTCCCATACGGGATTTCATAAATCTTTCCCGAGCCCAATGACGATTCCATTAAAGCGCAACATTTGATCTGCCTCATTAAGCCCCCCGATTTTCATTATTCTTATTAAAAAGCTCAATTTATTTTACCCGCAATTTACAAAGAAATTTCACTTAATGCGTCTTTCCTACTTTGGCAATTTATAGTCCGACTGCTGCGAGGCTTTTTTACTCGCCCGTTTTCACGATTTACTCCAGCGGATCTCGTTTTATTTATATTATTTTAATTATTTTTTTTCTCTCCCGCCTCCCCCGCCCCGCCTTATTGTTATTACTATTGTTGTTGTTGTTGTTGTCCTCGTCGTCGTTGTCGTCGTCGTTGTCGTTATACTCGCTCTGATTTTTCTTCGCCACCCTCTTCTTTTTTATTTTATTTTATTTTAAATACGTACGAGGAATTTAATGTCTCATATAATATGCATAAAGTGATAACGCTAGTATGCTGGGCTAAAAATCGTGTACGTACGAAGGAGATCATTTGTACAGTTTATTCGGAATGGGGCGACGTATTGCCCGAGGAAAAGCCGAGCCAAGTGCTTTCCTCGGCGCTCTCGGCTAAAAATCAAGATGACGGCAGAGAAATCTATAAGAAGGAGTATGGCTTTAGCTTGCCTTGCGTTTTCATAAGCTAATGAATTTATCGTTTTTGTATTTGCTTGA
This sequence comes from Ceratosolen fusciceps, assembly GCA_018883505.1. Classification (NCBI taxonomy): domain Eukaryota; kingdom Metazoa; phylum Arthropoda; class Insecta; order Hymenoptera; family Agaonidae; genus Ceratosolen; species Ceratosolen fusciceps. The sequence continues at coordinate 9,543,261 of RCIC01000006.1, read as the reverse complement.
CAAACGGGAGCCGAATATACGTACCCCAGAGAGAGAGAGAGAGAGAGAGAGAGAGAGATCCGCGCTCCTATTTAAGTGAAAAATTAAAATAACCTCCGCTCCGCATTTTGACTTATTTAATGCTGTTATCTGGCACTAAAAATTTTAATACTTTAATTCCCTTTCCCAAGGATATTACATTTGAGGACTCTAAATCTTTTCGAGCTCGTGGGCTCTAAGCTACTAAAACGGCGAGTGATATCAACTCCAGCGACAAACGCGTCGTTTGCATAATTTTCTCAACCGAGTCTCTATGTAATTCCAATCAAATATCTATGTGATTTCCTCGTTAAGACGACGATTAATGGATCCTCGAATATAATCCGATTAGACCTTGACTGCTTGATTTTTACAGTCCCTCCGTTATACCCAAAACTATGCGTATCCCCTTGAATTCATAAATATTAGTAACATTTATTCCTCATCACCATCATCATCATCTTCTTCTTCTTCCGTTTTAATCATTTTTTTCCCTCTTTTTTTTTTATTCCGAAAAGAGAGATTTTTAAAGAAATATCCGGGTATTCTGCAATGCATAATAATTCTGTAATGAAATTTAATTGAAAGGCTCAACTAGATCGTTATGCAGATTTATTTTTCCATTTACGTAACCAAAATGAGACTAATGACTGGCGCAAAATAACATTTCTATTTTCAATTTGCAATAATTAAAAAGTCCTCCCCCCCTCCCCACCCCACCCTCTTCTTACATTGTTTTTTATAATTTCAATTTAAAAAAAGTGTATTAAAATTAAAAGGTAATTGAGCCCGTGACAGTTTGTTATAATAATTATTTTAGAGGCAGCCGGCGCCTAATTCGGCCTCGAATTTACTCTAATCTGTAAATAAACATTCTGACGTGCAATTCGAAAGAGCAAATAAACCTGATTTTTATTCGTGGGTTTCATTTCATGTAAAGCAAATACGGAAAGAGAATTGAAAAATTATATGAAGAATTCTAAATAGAAGAATAATAAAATATGTACGGTATCATCTTCTTTTTACATATTTACACAAAAATGGCGGAAAATGAACTTTAATATGCAGAACACATACTACTACTACGTTGTGTGGAACTTTTATTAAGGATATGATTAAGCTAATTAGATTACAATGTATTAGTCTGGCCATTAAACCAACAGACTTTCGTATAATAAATCCTTTAACAATCAAAATTCAGAAATATAAATATTATTCATAAGAATTAATTCTACTAATTTTTGTCAATTATTATAATTAAAGCGCTAACCAATGGCCAATGCAAATTAAATTCGTATTTATGATAGAATTATTTATTGTAAATAACTACTCACTATACGATGATTAAATTATTATTATTAATTTGACTTTACTACAGGAGATAATGAACTGTTCTGTAGTGGATACATTGCTTAATAATTAACTACAATAATAGATTTTGGATAATTGTTCATAACTTAGTAGTTTGATTGTCTTCGTATTAATACAAATCAACTACATCGTTATAACTCGGTCATGAATAAATTAATTAAAAATTAATATTTGGGAAAAGTACGCTTATTTCTTGTTTTTGGTTTGTAAAGAAAATACAAACATTTGATTAAAGAATATCAATTGTATATAAACTGATACAATAATTCTTCAATAGTAAGGGGAATGCATATTTTTACATAAAGTAAAAGATGCATTAGTATGAAATGGCTGTAGAAAAATACTGAGATTCTTTTTTTATAGAAGCGCAGTTTATTCCTACTTGTCTAGAATTATTAGAGCTCGGAATAAAGTTTGTATTAAATTATTGTAACAGTAGGGTTCCTTAGCAGGATTCTTTAAAACCTTGAAATTTTCAATTTCACGTATAAAATCTTCGACGCATTTAGTATAAGCATTTAGTTTACAACTGCATTGTTGCGCATGTCGTAGAATAGAATGGAACTCAATTTCTTGTCTTTCAAATAAAGCGAATTCTCACCTCCCGCAAGAATATCATAAAAATTTGTTGTTCGTTTTTTTCTTTTCTTTAATACATTTCACAAATTTGCATATTATAATAATTTTTAATAAAAGGCGCGTTCTTTTACCTCCCCTTTCTAAATACGTAATTAAAGGATTTATTATTAAAACTTTTATTGGTACACTTTTATGCAAAAAAAAAAAAAAAAAAAAAAGAAAGAAAGAAAAAAAGAACGAACAAAAAATATTTTATTTCGATCGTTCCTGTTATTAAATCAGATACACTGATTCGAAATTTCAACAGATTTTATTGTACTGTCTATCAATCTTTGAAAAATCTATAATAACACTACGCGTGATTGTCTTTTTACATATTTATTTAATCTGAAATAAAAAGCATCGAGTCGAATAGATATAAAATAATGTAGCGGAAACCGAGCTCGAGCCTATAATAAATATAATTAATTATTGATGGATTCGAATGTAAATCCGGATAATTTAATCCTTTTTCCGTATGAAATGTAAGCCATTATTCATTGGAAGCGAAAACTTTAATAAATTACACAGGTATGTAATCGGAGTTGTAGGCAATCATTACACGTATAATTTGACTAATAAATAATAACAATACATCTTATTTTTTTATATTATTATAATTTTTTTTTTTTTTTTTTTTTTTGCAAAAACATGTAGTGATCGCCATGTAAATGCGCATAGAATTACAAGAGGTAGTGCAAAGTGTCGTGTTTAAGGCAGATTCGTAGGTTTTTCAGGGTAGATTAGAAATTTGACGATCCGTATTCGAGGATAATAACTGATAAATTCCAGCGCAAAGACATATAAATATAAAGCAAGTGTGCTTCAAGGACGGGGAGTGTATTATTAGAGGGGATTATCATTGTATTTATCTGGGAAAGTAATTTGGGAGTATCGTTACTCCTTCGGACGTTAACTATGAAAAGTTATGAAAAAGGAAATTTATGCGTGGAATATCCGAAGGAATTCGATCTCTTAAAGAGTTTGTTAATTTCCATTTTCCTGAGATACGGCCGCGCGGACTGTTATCTCTCTATTTTTATTCCCGGTACATATACGCTTATAAATTTCACGATTCCGTTGGAGGAAATATATGCCTTTATGCGAGTCTATGATTTATACGTATAGAGGAGGGTGTATTTATATCGAAGGAATTCGTTTCTTCAAGTGCTCCTTTATCGCCTATTTATGAAAGTGCCCGAGCACTGATCGAAATCTATTCGCTGTTTCAGCAAAACTTCCACCCGAAAGCCCCCTCCACATCCCTTAAAGCGGTAGCAGTGGCCCGAGCAAAGGGACTCGGCTCCCTTAAATAACGAGCTCGATATGGTACCGAGGGCGCGTGCGTATGGGATTATAATTATCGTCAGTTGGCCGATTGGTTCCGAGGTCCCGAGGTCCCGGTTCAAAGCAAACGAACGAAAAAATGTCGCGCGTAATAAGAGTGGAGGAGGAGGAGGAGGAGGATGAGGAGGAGGAGGAGGCGGCGCTCGCGATCCAAGCGAAGCGCGTAGCCGGAATAGCTAATCTCGACGACTCGATCAAGTTTACGGGAAAGTTCGGGACAATCTTATCGCGCGGAGTTGGCAATGCGGTATCTCCATTCTTCGAACAATAACCTAAAAATTACGTAAAATAAGCTCGGCCAAGGGCAATAAAACTTCTCGTCTTCTCTAAGCGAGCTTGCCTCTTGCGAGATACGTTTGTTTTACGTAGCCCACGCGAGTTTCGTAAATGAGGGCTCGCAAAAAAGTTTATCGCCGTCCCGGGGCGAGCGTCAGGAGAGGAACGGATTCCTTCCAAAACGAGGAATTAATGCAGACGATCGGATCGCGGGACCGAAGGGTCTCCTGCTCCTCCTCCTCCTCCTCCTCCTCCTCCTCCTCCTGCTAGTCCTCCTCCGTCCAGGTCTTCCGGCTTCGGCTTCCTAGGACCGTTCTCGAGCCGGTCGAAAGGCTCTCCGGTCTCGGCCAAGAAGTCCAAGTGGGGCTGCTTGATTCCTGAGCAGTAGACTGGGGCTACGGGGGCGGGGATGAGGGTGTAGAGGGGGGGGATGAGGGTGTAGAGGGGGTCACACACGCGGAGGAGCATTACACGCGATATTCTAATGGATCGCCTTCGTATAAACGGCTTCGCATTTAGTCGAATGGGTAAAAGAGCGGTTATTTGCGGTGCACTTGAATCGAATTGGCTGCCGTTTGCATAATCTGCAGCAAAGGGGCACGTACCTACCCTCTGCCGGGCTAGGTTTCCCTGCCCGTGTATTGGCCCGCTACGTGGATATGCCGTAGAGTCGGTGTACGTGGCTCGACGTGGCCGCCCGTCCGTGTACGTGGGAAAACGACGGCACTACCACCTCGAGGCTCTTGGTCACCACCGGTGCTCTCTACCGCACTACGGCCTCGTTTCTTCTTTACGACATCGCCCTCCCGCCCCCTCCCGCCCTTTCTTTTTTTCCGTCCCCAGCCTCGTTACGTCTCTTTGCCTTTTGTCTCTTCCGTTTCTGGATCTTCCCTTAAGCCACATCGGATACACGCCCGCACGGAAATTCACACTCTAAGTGTTTCTTTCTGGATTCTCCCCTTTACACAGCCGCCGATACGTAAATCGAGATAATTTCCCTTTATACTTTTTGCGCATCTTCCGAGCCGAGGATATTAGCCGTTAGCGTTACTCCATCCCCACCCCCTCCGCCCTTAAACCCAATAACCCTTAAGCCCGTGTAATTCAGCCTTGAATTTCTGAGCTAATCTTACAGAGCTATACCTACCCCGCCCTCATCCCAATAACCTCCCGCGCTCAATTATAACTATTATCAAATGAAGAATCACACGCGCCGATAGTAATGACTGGGAGCATTTATTGGCGAGGCGACTTTTTACTTGTACTCGCAGCCGCTGTAACGTCTTGCCGCGGTCGCGGTATCATACATTCCTTGCCTTGAAAATTAAACGAATTTCGCCGCCTAAAGGATCTCGCACGAAATTGTATTTTATATCAATTTAGCTTATTTAGTGAAAATTTTTTTCCACGAAGCGCTTAATTAGTGGACCGGCCCCGACCGTATACGCCTCACTCACACACGAAACACCAGTTAAGTCTGATACCGCGTTGAAATTTTACGACGCTTACACATTATTAATATCGAACACTTCTATAATATACCGTAACAAGACTATTTACTAGGCTTAATTAGACATTCATCGACTTGGTCGAGTTAATCTCCCATAAAAAAAAAAAAAAAAAAGAAAGAGCCTCCCTTCCCGACACTAAAACTTTCATTACGAGAGATTATTTATAAGCGATTACATGAGAATTTTTAATTTACAACTCTTCGGCTAAGCATACTTTGATTGTTTCGAGTTAATTATGACTGAAAATTCAAATAATCTTAGAACTTATTAGACAGGCCAAAGTTTTAAATTAAAAACATCAAACACTTTTTCGTATACTTGGAAAAATGTCCCCTTGACGAGCGTTTACGTGCAACGTCAATTTTAAGTAAAAACTTCCTTACGCGCATAGTATATTCGAGCAAATAGACAAAATATTGGCTTCGCTGCAGAATAATAATCGTAATGACGTATTTAATGAATAATCTCCCGCGTGCGTTGGAGGCATTAGGATGCGATCTATTATATAAAAGTATAAAAGTTCCCAAGGATTTACGCTTAATTATCGAACGCTTATGCTTTGAAATTCAAATGACGAAGGAATCGTCTTACCGATATTGTAATTTTTCTCGATTAACAATAATGAGAGTCCTCGAGCCTTTTTAAAATCTAAGGATCTCTTTACTTGTGACGCGATATAAAAATCATGGCGTACGGAACAATAATAATAAACGAAATGAGCACAGAATTGAAAAATGTGTGTATACTCGGGGAGGGAAAAAAAAAATCATAATAAAGGAAATGGAACACTTCCTACGGACGACATTAACATAATGTGTTTGTTATACGTATGCATACGTATGTGTGCAATAGACTCTGAATCCTTTTTACATCATTTAGAACTACAGAGAGCGAATTCGCGGGATTGCACAAAGGCTTATATATATATATACGTATATATATATATAGGATACGGCAATAATGAGTAAGTATACGGCGTATAAATTGATACTCGGAAATACGTAACTATTTAAGAGGTGTTAATTAATTCAGACGCGATTCCCTTATCTCGCTTGCGAAAACAGTAGAAAGACTCGGGAGCGTTTTATAACTTTCCGGTCTTTAAGCAGATCTTTCGTAAGAGTTATTATCCTCGTTCGGCTGCAGGTAACGTCAATGGGATTTTTTTTTCACCGGCGAATAATTCGGATTCGCCACCTCGGATTCGTTCATTAACACAGCACAGCGGCGCTGCAACGCTCACCCGCAGTTTAAGCGTCAATATTTATCGTTCATTTTAAATTTAATCCCGTCCGTCGTCCAAGTAAAATGCAGCTTTTAAGTGCACAGCGTAGGTTAATTAACTGCCAAGACGTTTTTCGTTCGGTCTCTGGCTCATGGACATCGAATGGCCGGTATTTTGTAAAATGCTTCAACGATGCTCTCAAATGATCGTTGTTTTATCTAATAATTCAGCGGCGATGCTTCGGGATGTTAAGCTATTTAATATAAAATCATAGGGCTGCGTTGAAAAATCTTTTCAAAGCCCAACGTTTCCTATGAATAAATGAATAATTTATTTCGGTTTCGTTCAGTTCCGTTCCCTTCGGCTCGCTTCGGTTCGTTCCGTTCGGTTCGGTTCGGTTCGGTTCGGTTCGGTTCGGTTCGGTTCGGTTTGGTTCGGTTCACGTATTCTCGCGCTTTTAACGCGATTTAGGCATTGAAACATTACATCCAGACCAAACGCGGATTTAAATGACACGAGAGAAACGAATTGAAATACATTAATTATTACTGAAAACTTACGATTACGGATAAGAGCTTTTAGAAATGAGTTTAGGGACGCAGCAAACATTAATTAATTAATTACGTTGTAATTAATTTTTATAAATTTCGAATAATCTTAATAATGAGAAATACTTTAATGCTCAAACGCTCGAAATATAAATGACACGAATATATTCGAGCGCCCTGAGCTTTAGAAAAAATTAAATCTCATAATTCTGACGGATGATATAAAAATTAATCAGAATTTTATTTTATAAATTGGAATTTTTCTCCACGTAATATATAAATATATATATATACGTATAAAACTATTGTAAATACAGGGCTTAGATAGGACTATTAAAACAAGTACTTTTTCTTGGCTGCCCAAAGGATTATAAAGCTCTTCGGGTAGGATTTGATACAACCAGACCTTTTTTCTCTGTAATTGCTGCTATTTTTTAATTAAATAAGAATGTTTGCATGTATTTGCGAAATTTCTAATACTAGAGAAATAATAGGAGGGTTAGAAGAACTTGGCCGCAAATACGTGGATTATCTCTAGCCAATCGCAATATTATAATGATGAGGAATCGAAAGAAAAGCTCCTCATCGATTCCTCGAATATAAACCATATAATATAACGAGGTGAATAATAATAATAATAATAATAAAGTAGAAAAAAAGAAAAGGGAAGGGGTTAAAACTTAAAAAGAGAAGAATCGTTATTTAAATGTTCGATGTAGTAATTTATTATAATAATTTCAAAACTTTTTCAATGTAAATACCAGCCATTCGAGATATTGCTTTTGTAATTATGAAACTAATGTAAAAGGCCGATGAATTATTCATAAAAGTAATTAATTGTAATGATGTTTGCTGTCCTATATAAATGCATTAATTGAATGGAAAAGAAAAATCGATGATTAATTACAGAGAGCGAATTGGCTTGGTGAGAATATCGATTATAATCGATTACCAGGAACATTATTACGAATAATTGATTTTATTCAAAATTCTGATTTCCTCCGCAGTCCATCTATACACCTATACACGTATTTTGTTTTTCTTCCATTATTAATATTATTATTGTTATTATATTACTGGCAGGATATCTTAGTAACTTTTGGCGAGAGAGAGAGAGAGAGAGAGAGAGAGAGAGAGACGGCCGACATGAAAGGACATTTGAGCTCAAGACGTATGATTATCGAGATTTACGAAATCATTATCATAGTTTGAGAAACTTGGGCTTTCGATAGATTTTACATAAAGTTCGGGAAAAGTGATTAAATTATACATAATTTGAGTTAATGGGAGTGAGTTTTAGGAAAATCGCAACTTTTAAATTAACCCGAACTTAATAAAATTCAATTAATTCCTTTGATAGTGAGTTCGACGACAATTACTTCTAATACAATGAAGCTCTACCGTTCGAAACAATTAGCTCTTAATAATAATTTTTTCATAATATCGCCTCGACGAAAGGAAACAAGGAAAGACGACGGCGTAGAGAGCGAGAGGTGACGGGCGATGGGTGAAGGGGGGAGGGGGAGGTCGGGGCGGTCAGGGACAGAATAAAAGCTACGAAAGCTCGTGAAAGAGATCCAGAAAAAACGCGCGTGCACCCGTATATATATATATATATATATACATTGGAGGAAGAGCTCGAAGTGGTCTCCTTCCACTTTTCGCAGCAGGTTCCGGAAGCCAGTATTTTTCAGCGAGCCACTAATTTCCCGGGGCATTAAAGTCACGAGGGAGGAAAAGGCGGGGATGGTCGAGGGTAGATCGTAGATCGAGTGGTAGCGGCCGGGAAAACCCGCCGATCCCACCGCCGGCAATAATAAAGCTTCGTCACCTGCGCCGAGGTCGGCGAGCAGTAGAGCAGTCAGCAGTAATAGTCGCATCCCGTGCAAGCTGTTCCCGTGGCAGAGCTTCCTTGAGTTCCTCGTTTCCTGCACGACACTCACTCGGGCCCGGGTCCCATAAGCTTTCTCGCGCTTAGGCCCGGGGCGCGCACATACCGATAACTGGAGCGACACTCGCGACGGCGGAGGCGGTTCCGGCTGCGGCTGCGAGTCCGTGTACGACGTCGGCGCGGGGATCAGTTGATAGGGGGGGTGGGGAGAAAGACGATCGCCGAGGCGGCGCTCGGTAACCGTAATGCCCGTGCTCTTCTGGCCCTGGTTCCACGTGGATCGAGGGTGCGCGCGCGCGCGCTCGTCACGAACTAGACCGGGAGCGAGGCGTCGACGCGGTTCTCAGGGCAGCGCGCGAGTGCCGGCGCCGATAACTCCGAAACTTCCGTGGCCGCGACGCCGCGACGCCACTCCCACGCCCGCGCATGCTCCCCGAGCGACGTAGAGCCGCCACCACCCCCCGTTGTTCTCCACCGACCCCCTCCGCCGTCCACGAAATCGCCCCAACCCCTCTACCGGGCTCTCGGCCACCCTACTACCGTCGTAGGAGCTCGTCGTCACGGCAGCCATCGCTACCCGCTCTCCCCTCCCCCCATGGCCCACGGTCCCGGTCCGCCCCACCCCCCCCCATACGCCGCGTCCCCTTTAGCACCGATTTGACCGATCCTCGGAGCGAGGGACCGGGGACCCGGACCGATTCCTTCGGCTCGTACGACCGCTCCCGACGCCCAGAGCCTCCCTGGCCGTTTTCTAATCTCCACGATTGACTCAGCAACCCCCGGCTATTCGTACGGGTATGCTCCTCCCGGCGCTTCTTGATCGCTGTCTCGGGATTAGCTATTCTCTCGCGCTTCGTATTCATTATTTATTTTCTTGCCGCTCGCAAGCGACCTGCGACTTGTTCCGAAATTCCGAATAGTAATATCCGATACACGTACTACACCCGACTTTACGTACATTTATCAACATCTATGTATGTATAACAAGTACACGAATTTTGCCCTCGACCCTTATTTATCGCTTCTCATTACAAGATCATTCGCAATTAAGGCTGCGTCCGGCTACCCTCGCCCCATTGCCCAATGCCTTATTCATTTATGGATGCTTAGGATAAAGAGGCTCCTCCTCGCACGTACGTGGAACGAAATCAATTAACTCGTCTCGGGTCAATCTCCTTCCGGTCCATTACCGAGGCAATTATTAATTTTCCAACTGCGCTTCTGCTGCTTAGGCGTTTCACATTGATTCGGCAAGTCGTTAAGAAGTCCCGTAAAAATCATGGAGCTTGACAAATTTTATGAATACGTTACGGTACTTTTAAATACGTAATACCGGAATATCGAGTATACGATTAAATATTAATCACTAGAGGCGTCAAAGTTCCGGCCCGGGCCAATGCCGCGTGAAAGCAGCGCCGATAAGAAAATCTTGGCTGCCGGGGGAGAAAAAACGGGACGTTAAACCGTTAAAATGGCAACTGCGGGGGCAAAAAGACCTTTAACCGGTGTAAGGCCGAGCGACCGAGCACTAAGCGACGCATCCTTACTGCGGTCTTCCAATCCAACGGACCTGCCTCCCAACCCACCTGCCCCCTTACTTGCCGCGCCGCGACCCACCGAACCCCACCGAACCCCACCGAACCCCAATAACCTACGTCTCAAGAAATCATCAAATTACGAAGAGCCGAGTCCGCCAACTCCGGCATTAAGTCTCTTTACCGTGAATTCGTACGACTATCAATTTATAAATGGGAGACTTGTAGCCAAAACACGTAGGTTTTTAATTCGTGGTCGAAATAACCAGCTGCCGACAAAATCCATCAGGATTTTCAATTCAAATAAACATCCTCGTAATTACGATTGCCTTCGCTCCCTCTCTAATTGCATTTTTATTAAAGCCCATACAGTCCTGTAAGTGTATTAAAAACTTCCTTTTAATACACTCGATGTAGTTTTTCAGAAAAACTTGTATACTACTGGACTAGTGGATATGTAAGCACTACTCTGTCTTCTTTCTCTCTCTCTCTCTCTCTCTCTCTCTCTCTCTCTCGTCCATAGCTTTTCTGAGCAGGAAATTATACTTCTTTTCAGAAGAACGTATACAGACAGATAAAGAGAGAGAGAGAGAGAGACACGGATATTTAATACGTACACTCGCGGCTCGTGTGTCTCTTTTGTGCTTGTATTCGAAATGTTGAAATTTCTTCTCTTGAAAATATATCCTAACTTTACCTTGGTCTTGCCGACTGCATAAACGATGACTAACATTAATTATTCCTCTCGTACAACTTATCCTCCATTAATTGGCTTACGCGTCTTTTAATTTATCCGAAAATATCATAAGTTAAAGAATCGTGTAATGGAGTACTTTGAATGTGTATCCGTTAATGCGAGGACCAGTCACTCGACAGCTCGGCTACGTAAATTTTCAGTTAAATACCTTTGCTGAATTTACGCCAAAATTATATCAAATTGTTATAGAGCGTAATTGCATAATAATATTCTATACTATTATTATCACTATTATTATTGTTGTTACTATTACTATTATTATTTTTATTACTATTATTAGTATTACTATTACTATTACTATTATTATTATTATTATGCTACAGCGCGTAATTCTCAGATAGTAATAATATAAAAAAAATTCGCAGTATTTGTAACATTATTTTTAAAATTCCTCATCACTTCTTATCATAAATTTGGACCAACTGATAAAATCCACCTTCTGCAAAGGATATTTCTAATTAAAGTCTTCGACAGACTGGGGCAAAAAAGGGATCCTGACACCGGATTCTAACCCCACGTGAATCTAATTATTCATCCTCTACCTAATCGGCATTTATTGGCATTTTTTTTATAATACTCTGTTTATTTACGTGTGTATGTATGATTTGTAAAAAAAATTGACGGAGGAAAAACCAAGTAAAACGAGCTCTAGAACTCATGTCTGTAACATGTATTTATCTTTTCTATTTACAAAATAGGTATGCATTACCATCCATCACGGACACGTGCCCGTGCTTACATACATGATAAATCCGTCTAAATAGACCGGAAGTATACATATCGACCGAATTAATGAGAAAATCTCATAGAATATTGGCCGATCCTTGTTAATTATATCGAATATTCCTTATTTCTTATTTTCGCATGAGAATATCCAGATATTGTTTACAAGTTTATTATTAACATGCAGCCGAAACTGATACTTGGCAGGTATTATAATAAATTAACGGTTATCAAATAAATAAAAAAAAAAAAAAATAAAAAAAAAACGAAAAGGAAAATTAAAAAGGCGTTTTTAATAAATTGCTCAAGAATGCGCAATAAGTATATAATCAGGACGGAATTGGTTAATTGGCTCAATAATTCACCGAGTTAAACAAACTGCGGCGTCGAGTCCGTGCAATCCATTCCTTCAACAGCGAACGCAACTACAAATTTGGATTAATAAAGAAAACAGTATTGCAAACGTTCCCGTACGCGGCACTGACCTATAAATCTAGTTGTCCAGCCCCCCCCCTCCAACCCCAACCACGCCACCCGTCGCTTCAGTCCCACTACTGCCCGACCGTCACCGTCACCGTCACCGTCACCACCACTACCACCACTACCACCACTACCACCACCATCACCACCACCACCACCACCATTGCGTTGCCTGCTCTGCGCCACCCAATACATTGCCGTCTATTTACCACCTATCCACGAGTGCTTCGACATATGCGCGCTTGATGAGTAAGGTATTCGTCCCCCAGAAATTTTTCGTCCTCCACCCCCCCGCTGGCACACGCACGCCAGCAAGTGCTTAACGCGCACGTGCGGCCCTTCGCCCTTCTCCGGCCTCGTACTACTAGTAAGCCAATTAATTCGGACGGTGGCCGCGTTTCGGAGAGAATAAATTTTACGTCCCTCTCTCTCTCTCTCTCTCTCTCTCTCTCTCGCCTTGACTTTCCGACATTATTATACTCCCCCGACGGAGTTTCCGTGATCCTCCCGGTGTCCGCCCCGACTCCGAGCCTCTACGCGGAACTGTAACCTAAGGCTCCTCTACGCGGGATGGAAAATCGCCCGAAGCCAATCGCGCGCCCTTAACGAACTCTCTTTCGAATTTATTCCTCAATAAACGACCCCAACGAAACCTCCTCTCCTCCCTTCATTAATCCCATGCGGAGATTAGCTTCCTCTGATTTTCATACCTCGGTCCACTCCTATTACATCGCAGTTACTTTATTTAATCCAAGGACGCCGGCACTCGGGCCACTGTGCGCGATACCCAAGTCTCATAGCGGAAGCTGCTCAGGAACACGGTCGTTAAGGAAAAATTATCCCCCCCCCGCCCCCTCACCCGTGCGCGTATCCGTGTATGCGTCTACCTTAATGTAAACAATACGGGGATTCTTAATCGCGATTCCCAGACCTTCGAGTCGTATTATTGAACGCTTAATTCCTTAAGCCCCCCCACCCCCCGAGGCCTCAACTTTGTTAGAGAATAATTCAACGTATTCCGGAGTAAGTAAATAATTTACGAATCCGTGTGTGTGTGTAAGGAGACTCTATGTGCTACGTACGACATCCGCCCCCCTCTCTCTCTCACACCCTTCATTTTACGCGAATTCAACGCAGACGAGAGCTCAAGATTCCGGCTTAACGCCCTTTCCAGCCGTTCAGAATTACAATACGAGCAATATTTAAGGAGACAAACGAAAAAACCGAATACAAAGCCTAATCATATATATATATATCTAGAGAGAGAGAGGGAGAGAGAGGGAAACGAAACGAGATTATGCATTCGTTTATACGTAGAGAGCGAAGATAAAGAGACATTGCTTACTTTCATCTACTAGGTTCTATTGATATTCGTTGGATTATTATTACAAGGTAGTACGTCATATAATTTGTCTAATCGATATGCGTGCTAATACAAAATCGTTTTAAAAACTTTTCGAAAAGTTCGGTATTAGTTTGAGGGCAGCGAGCTGAAAATGTGCCGGGGCGAGCAGGGGCCGTTAATTTAATATTCAATCAAAAGAAATACCGCATTAATATGTAAATTATTGATAGAAATGTAATAATATTGTTTCATCAGTTTTCATTTATCGGTCTCAAGCTAGAAAGGAACTTATTTTCCTAAGTTTGCGCAGTTCAATAATGCACGAGGGCCAAACTTATTCTTCGTTTAATCGCTTGGAGAGAGAGAAAAAAAAGAATGAATAAATAAATAAAAATAAAGGATGCGAGTTTCTCAAGCAACTCGCTTGGGAGCAATTAAAGTATTAATAGCTTTGAATTTTGAAATTTTATTAATAGCCATGATACGGTCTGCAGCTGAATTTGCATCCCATGTAATGAAATGCATGAATAACGGGGATTAATTTTCAAATTAATTTATTCGTTCGAAAACAAAATGTACAGACTTTATACGTTTTGTGATAAAAAAAAAAAAAAAAAATTTAAATATAAGAAATTAAATAAATGAATAAATAATATTAGATAAAATATACCGAGTTTATAAACAAAAGGCTTCAACGAAACTTGCTCTACATATATATATGTTTTTTTTCTCACGAATTTAACAATATAATGTAAAAATTTATTGAAATAGTCAAAACCCGGTGAATAAAGTTCTGTAAATTCACATAAAGTTATATTATTATTTTATTTGAAATGAAAGCATCAATTATTTGAATATCATCTGATGAACTAACATTGTAAAGTATAGGGCTTGCGCGTTTCCTCTCCCTCTCCCTCTCCCTCTCTCTCTCTCTGACTTTTCCTTTATAATAATATAATAAAAGAAGATTCGACGAAAGCGAAAAGAAAAATAAAAAAAAAAAGGTAAAATATAATGGAAATAAAATAAAAAATAATAAAAACACGTGCTTGTTGTGCATACGTACTTAATAGAAATTGATTTTGTCTGAATAAATTTTTTTTTCGCCCCGAACAGCTCGGTATCATGTATTAGAGTTAGATGAATAATTCTCACTTCATCTCTCAACAGTCAAACAAAATCCTTGCCGCGATAACGTTAATTAGCTGCGTTTAAAAAGTACCTCGTTAAAAGTTTCGTCGAGTGAGTAGTTGCGCTCGCGAGTTGCCTTTTTCTTTTTTTATTCTTCTTTTATATATATATATATACATATATACATATATATATATATATGATTTTAGTATTAAAACAATTTCGGATTAATTATTTTATTACATATATTATAATAAGAATAGAGATAAAGTACAAATTAAGTTTAAGGAGCTTAATAAGCGTGAAATTTAGAAGTTTCTATCAAAGGAATAATAATTACGCGATAATCCCGCGCCTGCTATTCTTTCTTATAAATTTATTATTATTTTCCATTACTTTTCCGAAGAATTATCTAAAAAAAAAGAAAAAAAAAAGAAAAGAAAAATAAGATAATTATATAAGCTTTTATATAATGGATAAATCTTTTAAGCGTAAACCCGTTTCCGTAATTATCTCCCTCGTTCGTAAATATCTCAATTTACTCGCCTTTATTTGCAATAATAACAACAATAACAACAAGAACAATAATAACAATAATAACACCAACAACAACAACAACAATAATAACACTAACAATAATAACACTAATAATAATAATAATAATAGCTGCAGCATGAAGTAGTAGTATGAGGTAGTGGTGGCGGCGGTGTTAATAATAATAATAATAATAATAAAATGGCTTTATTATAGGGAAGGAGGCTACGCATTACCGTCATACAACAGTTTTGCACAATACGTTTGTAAATACTCGGGGTACTTTTCGAGCAGTCAGCTGTTAGTCGACGTAATTGTCGTTTGTTCGAATACACGTATAGGAAAGTAGAGATCGGCCAGCGTCATATCTGTTGAATTTCGCTTTGGACGGTGCGGCCGGGGGGTGTGGGTGGCTAGGGGACTTCCGCCTTTCTCCGCTTCCATCCTTGACGATCCGGCGATCCTTGCGCCGGACAAATTAACGAGCCTAGCCACGAAGTCACGGGCGTACGCGCGTTAACCAACATCTTGCTTCATTTTTCGATAAAGTTTTCGGCTTTTGCCCCAATAATCCCCCCGACTTACGAGATCCATCTCTCTCTCTCTCTCTCTCTCTCTCTCTCTCTCTCTCTCTCTCTCGGGATATTGCTTACTATCGTATTCATCGTAACAACGCCAATGGCCAGCAGTCGTCAAAAATATCAACAGACCGTATTATTGAATCGACGTCGACGTCGGAGGAGGAGGAGAAGGAGGAGGAGGGATTAAATGCAAAACAGACTAATCTACGATCTTTTCAAATAAGTCAAATAAGACGTATTCAGTGGAAAATCGTGAGCTGCGGCGAGCATGTACGGGTATATTGATTCCTTGAAGCTTCCGTTCTGAAATTTTAATTACGATCGCCTCTCCCACCCCCACCCCACCCCCCGACGATTGAAGTGATCATGCTAAATAAAGTTCCGCCGATATTTCGTTTATTACGGTTCGACTGCTTTCGACTAGATTTTTTGAAAAAAAAAAAAAAAAAAAAAAAACGGAAAACTTGCCTTCAAGAACTTTGGAAAATTGCTGGAAGATGAATCTCTGCGAACGACTCATCAAGTTGTAAATACTTTAACTGACTAAGCACTTTTACCTCCACTTTACTCTTCGCCCTTCCCCACATATTTTTTGTCTTTTTTTTTTTTTTTTTTTTTTTTCTTCATTTCTCTTTCCTTTTCCTTCATGTTTAACGAAATTTCACTCACTCCCAGGCACTATTATAAACAGTTGGCTTCGGCACATAACCATTCTTTATGGAATAACTTAAATTTTTAAGCGATTTAAAGGTCAGTATGTTTTGAAACTTTGGATGTGGCGCGTAAAATATTCAAACTCTATGATTTTGAATATTAACTTTGGAAACGAAAATATTTTTCATCCCCAACTCTCGCGAGCTTCCCCGTTCAATATCGAAAATTAACTTACGTTTGTTTCAATGGAGCTTAGTTACAGCTTTCCGAATAAGTATTCCAGATACAAATATTATCTCATAATCTTACCGGTTTAAAATAGCAAATAACGGATAAATATAAAAGGCATAGTTTAATTCACCATTGCGTAAGTAGATCGAGCTTACTTTACATTATCCGCAACGGTTTCCGTCTAATGTTCAAATTGCCTTGGCCTCGTGACGTATTACTAATCCATCTAGGGTAATCGACGTCACACTTGCTGGATCACCGAGTGGCCCGGATTCCCCAATATAACCTTCAACGGGGCTCGATCGCCTTGGCCGGCCCCGATAAAATCCTTACGTTAATTGGCAATGTCCGTCCCCCGGAAGAAGTAAAATTTTTCCACTCGCAACTGTACATTACCCCTCGGCAAACCGTCCGCACCCCGTCTTATCCTGGCTCCAACTCATCCAGTTGGTCTATCGCGCGTTGGCCTGTAAGTTCGCCCCCATTGTTCTCCGCTTCGACCTACCTGTCCAAACAATACATATTCAAAATTAAAAAAAAAAAAAAAATAAAAAAAACTTCAAAGTGCTTGAATTTGTTTATTCCGGCTCCGGCTCAATAATTATTAAACTAGTTTACAAAAGACCTTTTTCATTAATATTTGCTCCAAGAGAGCCCTTACAACCTTTTATAATGTAAAAAAAAAAAAAAAAAAAAAAAAAAAAAAAAAAAATTAAAAAAAAGGAAACTTTCGACGGAGAGAATTTTTACATTTTTTTTCAATTTACATAATTTTCATTTTTCGCGTGTGTAAATACTAATTAAACGAAGGATAAAATAAACGCATTTTAATGTCTCGATATTATAAACAATATTAAAAGAAAATATATATAAACTAGGTCAAAATAATGCGCCCACGTGAAATATTAAATTCAACGCATACATTTTATCTAAGTTATTTTTCTATTTTATATATCTTGTTATTGTTATTACCATTGTTGTTGTTGTGTCGTTGTTGTCGTTGTTGTCACCGTTGTTGTCACCGTTGTTGTTGTTGTTATTGTTTATTTTCGTCCCAATACTAATTACGGGAGATAAAACAAATACATTTTTACGATTCAGTACGATAAACAATATTAAACAAAACCAATTGGGTCATGTTAATATATGAAATCGATTTTATCTACGTTGCCTTGTGATACTTTGTGATATGATATTTAAAAAAATAAATAAATAAATAAATAAATAAACATTTACACAGGCAAATTTAGCTTGTCCAATAGGTAGCCGAATGATATAATTGAAAAAGATTTTAATTCGTTTTAGTTTAAGTATAGTTGTAAAAGGCGTGCACGTGCACGTCGTTAATTATTGAGCATATAGAGTCGAGCCTTTTAAATTAAATTTCGATTCATTTTAGATTTCGGGTATTGTTAACAGGTAAATCAGTCACCATCGGTCGATAATACGCATTAGAAAATACGGATTCGTACAACGTGCGCGTGTTATGGAGAGCAGAGAGAGCAGAGAGAGCAGAGAGCAGAGCGAGCAGAGCGAGCAGAGAGAGAGAGATAGAGAGAGAGACAGCTGCTTTACTCTATGGCGCTTCAACTCGGTGTGCAAAAAATCTTTTAGCAAAAGCAATGGAGACGCAACGGAGAAAAAATCTGTAAAAATCCATTAGCGAAAGCCTGTGATGTGATGATTTTCTTGTATTTGCCTCCCAAGTTGTTGATTTATATATTCAGCTCCGAGGTATTCGTTATGATCTGCGCGAATGTTTATGCATATATACATATATACATACATACAGGTATATCTTTATATATTTATAAGGCATTAAAGTAATTCTGGGCATTAAAGTAAAGCTCGGTTGTATCAATATCACAAATATTATGTTATAAATGATACTTTTCCTCGTCGCGGTTCAAAGTATAATTGGCAGTACAATTTATCAGGCTACAGAACGAGGGAAATCTTTATTTAATATTTAATTCTCTCTCTCTCTCTCTCTCTCTCTCTCACTGCTCTCTATCTCTCTCTCTCTCTGTCTCCATCTCTCTATCTGTCTATCTCCATCTCTCTATCTGTCGGCCCATCTATTTTTTTTCCTTCTTATTCTTCTTCTTCTTATTCTTTTTTTTTTTTTTTTTTTTAATACCCCTTTTTCGCTTTTATTAAAGTATAAGTGAATTTTAGTTCGAGCGGTAATGTATTCGAATGGAAGGAAAATTAGTTGAAACGTAAGGCGAGAGTGTACTTTTGATAATATAATTCCGAGCTCTAAAAGTCCGAGACGGAGTATGTCGAGTATTTACTTGTAAAATCGCGTTAGTATTTCAGAATTAATTTAGGACACGGTCGTAATAAAAATGTTTAAATGTTGCTGCGGGCTCGGCGGAGCCGGTTGATCGTAATACCGCCAGGGCAATTAAAATTATTCGAGTCAAAGAGTTGGGAGGGTTTTTTCTTTTCCTTTTTTTCTCTCCCTATTTTTTTTTTCTTCCTCCCCCCACTCCCCCGCCCCCGCCCTAAGGCGAGTCAAGTCCATCGCCCGTGAATATCCACGCGCCGGTGGAACTTATCGAAAGAAGCCGAGCAATGTTAAAGCGAAGAGTAGTCGCGCGGATCTTTTCCTCCCGCATTTTCCACCCTTCCGAGTCTCGAACCGCGCCCCCACCCGCGGCAGCACGATCTTTGCCTCGCTTTATCTTGCTTTGTCTTTATCGATTTATCCTTCCTTCCTTCCTTCCTTCCTTCCTTCCTTCCTTCCTTCCTCCCTTCCTTCCTTCCTTTCTGCCTTCCTTCCCTACGTCCTTTGACTTGGCACATCTCCGTCGCTCGCGTATACCCTCCGCTCCTCTTACTCCTCCTCCTGCTCCGCCAACCCCCCCGCCACCCGGCCCCCGCCCCAAACCAACCAACCTCCGGCCGTGATGCACGCATAAACTGAAAACTCCTGTACACGAAGCTCGGCTCGAGGCCACTAATGGACCCTTGCTCCCGAGATCCTATTTCACGTACACGGGGGCACACACGCGCGCACGCGCGCACACGTCAATGCCCCTTTCATGGATCCTGTACAACCATCAGCCCTTTCATCGCCTGACTCCGCGAGCTGCTTATGCGCTCGAATTTTCCACCCGGCAATTGAATACACCCCGAGCCCGGCCATTATATATGTATATTGCTGATTTAGTCCGTCCCTTTCGCGTTGTTGCATTTTCTTTTTCTCCCCGGGAGCGGGTGCGGGATATCCGGGAGCCCCCTGCCCGCCCCCGACTCACACGCGCACACGGGCACCCGCGCACCCTCACTATCCCGTATTTTATTTGAACGATCGTAGGCAGACGTAACGAGATGATTCCAAGTTTTTTACGAGGAACTAGGGAGGACTTATAGGTGTGACTCGACTTTATAGGCATTTTTTAAGGAGTCGGGAGAGGCAGGATAGGGCTTTCAAGTGGTGATAATATCCTGAAAAGGGTGGCCGACCCACCGGTGGGGGACGAGCTCTTTTTTATGGCTTGCTTAATATGTAATTATTTTAATATTGGGACGTGTAAACGAATGACGTTATGTAAAACAGTGGCGTACGTGTAGTGCAGCGCGCTACGGTGGTGTTAATAAACTTTTCATGCGGCGAAATTAAGTGATTTAATGGCATGATTCATGAAAGAAACTTTCCTTCGCGTGACTCATGGCTTCAATCAATTCTTATCCGGCTTTATTAATATTGGTTAATATTGTAGATAAGAATTAAATTTCGTTATTAAAAATTTACAGTAGATTTATGGAAGGGAGCTAACATCCCCGTTGTTGCCTTTGCACTACCCAACTTTCTTTCTTTGCCTCCCCCCCCCCCCCCCCCCCCACCACCCGTCCCTTATTCCCACCTCCACCACCTCCTCCACCACCTACTCCTCCTCCTCCTCCACTTTTTCTGCTTTTTAATAGAAAAACTATTTTTCACCGTGCAGCTTAATGATTGATGTAATATTTGAAAGGGATTACTTTACTTTTGTTACATATTCCCTTAATAAAGCCCTGGCCCGACTATACAAACAAACTAAATCTCTACATAAAAGTATATAATTTAATAGCAGCAAACTTTGGTAATTAAATCAGCTAAATTTATATTGCTTATAATATATATATATTTGCACCTCTTACGGATCATTTTACCTTAAAATGTAAATTAATTTTCCCCTGCAGAAAATTAGTTTCACATAAATATTAAGTTTGGGCTTAGCCTCGCCGAAATAGATTTATTAATCAAATACGCGGCCTACGAATTATAAATTCCACGATCCCTCTCTCCCCCCCCCCGCCCCAACCACCCGTAGCCGTATTTTTCCTATTTTCATTCTTGCTCCATACGCGTTAATTTATTACACACACCGATTTACTTTACACGCGACTCGCTTACGTACTTGCCCTCGCCCCAATAACCTACCAACGATCTCCTTTTCTGATAGAATAGTACAATGATATCGCATGGCTTTGACGGGGATCATTCGATAAGATTAGTAATGTTATATTAAAGGACTTATTGGTCTTTCCAAGTTAAAGATTTGTACAAGAGAGGGAGAGGGGAAAAAGGACTTTCTTCGTAAGTTGTTGACGTTTCGACAGACAATATCGTCACTTTCGAAACTTTTAGCGAAGAACATTTTGAGGAAGAGGCGCACCGGACGCAAAGTCAGGTAGATAAAGTTCCCCGACAATGATACATTTTTTATTACTGAAAATATGTTTAACAAAAATTCCATTCCTCTGCGACGTCCTATTCCTCGGTGGAGCTTTAAAAAGAAAAATTTAGGCATTCATCTTCCTCTTCTTATCTTAATTGGGATGATTTCTTAGGGAATGAAAAAATTGAATTTCTTCAGAAACGGATCGTTTTACTTTTACATTTTACTTGGCTCGGACGTAGCAGACCGGGAGCGCGTCAAATCAGGTAATCCCTCGAAGTTTGCATTCCAGGAATTCGATAAAATATCCATTAAAATTAATTATAAACTTTAATGAATCCTTTATTTAGAAAATTGTAGTGAAAGCAAAGCCCTAACGCTCGTGCGTGCGACTGTGACGGAAAACAACTTTCCGGATTAAAGCCATCCGATCGTTAAAAACCTCTCGCCCCGTATTTATTATATAAAAATACGTTGCATTAGAACTATTTCTCTTGTTTTTCAAAGAAATTTTTATACGGCGCGAGCTGAATTTTATTTTAATAGTTCAATTCGGCTCGATAAATTCAATTCATTTAACTTACGAAACTTTGAGCACAAAAATTTACGGGACTTTGTCAAAATTACTAAAATTTCCAGACTCACTCTATCCGTTCGGATTACTCCACGCGTACATTTATCATAAAATGATTTCTCGATTGATTCGTGCATTATTACATTTTCTACGGCATGTGCTCCCTGTAATCATGCTCCGACGGGTTATTGCAGATCCACAATGCACGCTTACCCAAGGATCGTCATTAGGATATCGACCTTTCGACGAACTCGCCGAAATTTATCATCCCCGCTGGATCATTCCTTGTCCTCTCGTATACTTTCCGGACCTCCGTAGCGAATTAATACATCCTCCGGCAGTTATCTTTTAACGAATTGTCGTTGTAAGACGTAATTTATGAAAGTCAGTTTTACTTGGAAAAGTCGCATTATTTCGACGTTAGACGTTAGAAGTTATTCCTTTCATTTTTTCGGTTTACTGCTTTTTATTTGCAGGTAAACAGAAAAATGTCACGAGAATAGCATTACAAATAGGATTATGACTAATACTATACAAGTCGTCGTGTATATTTAATATATATAGCCTTTAAGATCTCAGCCGGTCGTCAAGTATTTTATTCATAAAATCAATATTTCACCGAATTTCATGTTTCGCGACATATAAATAATTTAATCGCTAATGCGATGGGAAGTAAATTTTATGAATTCCTAATGAAAAACAATTCCAGGAAGTACAGCTCGTGAAAGCGTCGTATGGAACATTTTTATTCGCCCCTTTGATCTCCGTCATTACAGTAGTCTAGCCGAAAATCGTGAAAAAAGGAAAGCACTGTAGGGTCGTTCGTACGAATTCGCGTACTCGAATGGGAAAACTCGAGGAAGAGAGAGAGACAGAGAGAGAGAGAGAGGGAGAGGGTGGGGAAGGGGGCAGGGAGAACAGGGAGAACAGGGAAGGAAAAAACTAGGTGAGCATACGTAATTAATTCGACAAGGATACGAGGGACTAGGAGGGATCGGCTTCCTAATTCCTCTCCCTCACTCTCTGTTCGTTGGGGGGGGGTGGAGGGAAAAGGGTGTAAATGTATTTTGTTATACGACGAGAGAAACTAAAAACCGCGGTAAAAGACATTTTTTTGTTTAGATTAAAAAAGAGATCCGCGTCGGATAGCAGCGCTTGGGAAGAGCGCGAGAGCCTCGCGCGTTACGTGAGCCCTTCGATTGTTCTTCGTCGCCTCCCCCCGCCCCCCCAGGCCCGGCCCAGCGAGGTTCGCGCGGCCATTAGCGGGGCGGCTGGAAAGGCACGGCCGCGTCCGTATAAAACCGGCGAGAGCTCGCGGACTCGCAACTTTGCCCATTGAAAGTTTCGAGCTAGCGGCCGAGATAGGGGCTGCAGGAGGCTAACGGGGGAGGGAAGCGCAAGGGCCGCGAGCACAAAGGGCGCTGCTCTGCCCGTACACAAACGGATCCGTCGCGGGATCCGCGCGTCCGCAGGTGCACGTGCCCACAGACTCCCCTCCTCCGCCACCCCCCCCTCTCGGCCCCCCTCGGCGAATCGCGTAATTCCTGGCTGGCTCGGAATTAATATCGGGTTACTCGGTTACCGGGTCCGCAGGCACTACAGGTGTCCGCTCATTATATCAATTACTTATTTTTCCGCGTCGGGAGCGCGTAACCCCAAGGTATCCATTAATGGCGGCACGACGGCCGTTGGAAAACTAAAACTTTCGAGCCCGTGCTCGTGCCGGCTCCGCTCCATTTTCATGTATGCGTAATGCCGCGTGCGGCTGGGAAAGGGTCAACGGCGTGGATGGTTAAGGGGTGATGAGGGGTGGAGGAGAGGGGATACGAGGGCACGTCGGAGGCCTGCTGAAATGCGGAGCAGGGCCGCATTGTAAATTGTTTAAGCTCCTAATTTCGCTTACGCCTGTAAGTATTATCTCATTTACAATGGCCCTTTATCGCGCGTTATCTGCTTTCATTTAACCAATGCGATAAACGATATTCGTGTCCTGCTTCCTGATTTCCTCCTCCTCCTCCTCCCCCCTCCACGATTCTCTCCGTCCTTTTTTTATTCAAATAAAAAGTCTTTCGCGTATTCGTTTTACACGAAACGTCAAAAGACAGCTTAATTTGCGGGCTCCGGTATCGTATTTCCGCATTGTGGGTCTCGCAATACGACTTTGTTGTTGTTGTTGTTGTTGTTGTTGTCTTTGTTGTTGTTGTCTTTGTTGTTGTTGTTGTTGTTGTTGTTGTTGATAATGAGTGATACGTGCTAGGGCTGCTCTGATTTGAAATTTATTTTATAAAAGCACGCGCATGTCAAAGAAAAATATTTTAATTTGAACAAGGGCATTTAAAGGACTTTTACCCTATTTTATTCATTGTAATCCTGTTATTCAGTCCTTATCGTTGCGTATTTTAAACAAATCAAATGTACGTGCAATGTATTTTGTACAATTTTTCGTATTATTCCATAACACGGGTAATATTAACGTTGCATTATATATATATATATATATTTAATATTAATTGCCAAACACGAGGCCTGTCGTTTAAACAGAACTTGCTCACAGCGTAAGAAGGGCAGCACAAATAAGAAGGGCCGCGGCGGGGATCAGGAGGAGGGTAAGAAAGGGAACTTTTAATGGCTTCGTAATGGCATGAATGGAAGGAAGGGTGGGCGGAAGGGAGGCTGAGAAATAAAAAGAGTAAGTAACGCTGGCCAGCGACTGTACGTTCAATTTATAATTATTTGTCGTACAAAGTGGATGAAAAGCTCGGCGAGCATGCGACAATGCGTATAAAGAAGAGGAAGAAGAGGAAGAGGAAGAGGAAGAAGAGGAAGAAGAAGAAGAAAAACAATCCGGAAGCCGAGGTTAATAATATCGCGAGCCCTCCCTCGATGAATACTTATTTACTTTTAATCTATAAATCGTGGTCCGGCCTCGATCGCCGGTGGTAGTCCGTAGGCGAGTTAAATGGTGCCGGGAACCGTCGCGGGCACGTACAATAGAGGGAGCCGGCCACTCGAGATTCCTAAGAACCTTTAATTGACAAAGGAGCCGCAATGCCATTGCTGGCAGGAGTCGTAGGCCGGGGCGGGGACGGAGCGGGGCGATCGGTCACCGCCCCGGCCGCGACTCCGGGCTTTTCCTCCCTTCGGTTTCGCGTACGTTCGTAGTATCCAAGCAGGTAGGCCCGGCACGCACGCACGCATCCACGCACGCACGTACTCACGCACGCATCCACGCACGCAAGGACGCACGAACGCACGCACGGAAGGACGCACGGAGGCAGGTAGGGGGAGACGAGGGCCTCGGTGAATAAGCGCGAGTGGCTTTGTCCGCGGCCATAGAGAGGCAGTTAGCCGCGCTCGCTCGCGTCGAGATGCCGGTTATTGAATTATTAATTAAGCCACTTAATTAACAAAAGATAGAGGGCATGGGTCCGAAGGGTCGCCGGCGCCAGATTGCAGCCACGTATAAACGAGCTCGATCTCGCTCCCCGTAGCTATATGTCCCCGTCTGTCGTGTATTGGCAGGCAGGGAGGCAGGCAGGGAGGCAGGCAGACCGTATCGTCCGCCCTGGTGGTTAGCGCGTAGTTTCGAAGGGACGAGGAGGAGGCGGCCTCCTCTGCCCGACGAATATAATGAAACGCGACCGAACGCGTATGACCTGGGCCCGGTGATATAAATATTACCCCGCGCCCGGATCTAGAAAGCGTCCCGGATCCAAAAGCTCGAGCGTCCAGTTAATAACATCGGCTGCGAAAGCTCATTATTCACTCGGAGTAGCTGCTAATGCCGTCCTCGCTCGTCCCCCCCCCGTCCCCTTTATTTCTCATAATCGTCGTCGGGAGCTATTGCGCGTTTAAATTATTGGCCCGATTCGCGCAAACGAGTCTCCCAGTAGAATAACGTCCCGTGCCTTGGCACAGTTTCGTAAGGGCGGACCTTCTTCGCCATTAGCGGTGCGCTTATTCTACCATACAAAGCCGGGTATTACTCGCCTAGCCGCGATTCGTCATTAGCAACCGCCGCGTGCACTATTTGCAATACGCGTACGAAAATAGCCGTGAATGCATGAATTAACTATCGAGCCGGCTTATATGGATTAAAATGAAATATAATCAGACTAATTGCCAAGCAGCTCAAGTATTGAAATCTATTAATATTAAACTAAATACCCAGACGGTAAGATTATCTTCTCTGTAACGTATTAGCAATCGGCGATCAATTAACGAGCCTTCCTAAGTATCATTTATTATTGCAGCCAAGATCGAGCACGTAAGATATTTTTATCCTTTCTTAACAATAACAATAAGAAGGTGTTGCCTACCATCAAGTCCTCCATAACATCAAGCCATATATACATCAACACATAATACTGCATTAACCCACTTATAATACTGCAAATACGCTACTTTACTCTTACAGCATCAATAACCCAAGATTATTTACTTGCTCTTGCGGCAATTATTTTATTAAATTTAATCGAATGTTTAATAAAATAGTTAATTTTTTTTACGCGGAAAGTATATCGAGACTCTGGTTATTGGGGTATTTATTCAAAGAAATCCGTCTTATTCAGGGTAATGGAAAATATTACAAAATACTCGAAATACCTTAAGAAAAATCCTTCGATAAATATATAAATGCATTCAATTATCGTCATTATTTGTTGTTGTTATTGTTATCGTTATCGTTATCGTTATTGTTATTGTAAACGTTGTTATTGTTATTGCTGTTATTATTATTATTATTATTATTATTAACCCAAGGGAAAACAGGAGATTTTAGGCATAAAAAATCTTTTATAAAAAAAAAAAAACAGGTAATTATTAAAGAGGCTTTCTTGTAATTTTAATTACGCTAAGAGGCAATGTTATCGTAAAATTGATTAAACATTGCATTAAATAATAATTCGGAATTAATAATAGCGGGTGAATTATGCTATTAACGACATGACTCTCTATCACGGACGCTTATAACGGATTGTCACGCATTACAAACATAGAACTCCCAAGTTATTTACTTATATTCCACTTCTGCGGAGCAAACCCATCGATCCATTGATTCATAGCTTCTCTCAAATATACCTTTAAGGCCTATATTTTGTAGCGGTGGCGAGGGTGGGTGGGGGGGCGGAAGAAAAATAAAGTAGCTTGAAATATAAAGTAAATTAATGCGGCTTAAATTCAATTGTTTAAGTATTAAATAATACGAATGTATTATTATTATTATAAATACATGAATGCCAGTCATTAGTAGATTAGGCATAAATATAGTACATATTTGTCTTGCATTATTAAGAATAAATCATTTGTAAATAGATCGTTTCGTATTTCCCGAGTACGGAACTTAAGTAAACGAAAAGAATATTTTTAAATACATATATAATAACGATTACTTTGTCATTTTTGTGGAATCGAATAATTTGTAAATAACGCAAGTGCACTGGTCGGCCAAAGCTCGTTATGAAATAATTAATACGTTATTAAAATCAAATCGGTATTTACTTACTACTTAATTACAATCAGAATTACATTTATTTGATTACGTAAGCACGAAAATGCAATATTAAAAAAAGCCACCCTCGGAGTGCGTATCATGTATTTGTGTGCGTCTGACAATGTATTCCTGAATTTATTCCGGAAAGCTAATAAATATATAATTCGCAATAAAGTCTATTTAACGCATTACCGTTAATAACGAATGCTGATTTATAAATACTATGAATAAGCCCATAAGAGGAGTCGGATGTTCATTTAAAATTTCGTATCCGCGTTTTAATATTGATCTCTTTAATTAAACGCTTTAATAATTATTACGAAATTTAAGCGTTTGTTGCAAGGCTGAATTTTGTATTCATTCAATCATTCGTTCGTTCATTCATTCATTCGTTCATTCATTCATTCATTCGTTCCTTCATTACATTCATTACATTCATTTAGTTATTTATTTATTTATTTATTTATTTACAAATTTATTTATTTATTTATTTTCTTCTGTTAAATATTAATTACGTTTGCATTTCCACTGATTTTCCTTGATAATTACGGTGAAATGGGATTGAGATCTTTTACAGCCAGATCGGATGATATTGCCAGGGGGAATGTAGACAATACAGAATAAGGAAGAGTATATCGCCATGTAAGTCTTAATATTACCAGTGTGATTAAAACACGTAACTTTACTTAAGCCAGATAAGTAGCTAGAAATGAAAATGAAAGGAAAGCTTTTAAGATTTTAGTACGACGGCTAAAAAGCTGAAGACTTCTAAGTAGACCAGGACGAGAAAGTAGCAGGTTAATATGAAAACCTGGCTAATTAAAAGCCTGTCCTCCCCATTGGCTTTGTCTGCGAATTTATCATGCAATTTATAAGGGGATGTCGTTACAAAGAATTACACGTCAAGAACGCGAGCCGAAGGCATGAGTACTCACTCGGTCACGTGACAATGCGGGGCCAACGGCGATGACTAATACGGCCGCGGTTCACCTGATAAGGCAGGGAAGTATCCTGCATCTATCCTTACTTCGATGAGGAAATCGACGATGTTTCGGGCCGGAAATCGATACGAAATTTTTCACTCCTCGACTTATAAAAAATAAAGCATCTTTACATAATGGGCCGAGTTTTCCTTCTCAAGCCGCTTCTCCTTTCATTTCGTTAAAATGAAGAGCCAAATACTGTAATAACCAGGAAAATCAATAAACGTGGATTATATTCTCTTTTTCTGCTACTCTGTCTCTCTCTCTCTCTCTCACTACTTTTATTATTAAGATAAAAACTACATCATCCAACATGAGAAAACATAAAAACGTATATATAAGTATACAAGTTCCCTTAGTAGACTATTACACACTCATTTAGCTTTTCCAGTGTACGATCAACGATCCCATACTTTTTATTTCCGCAATAAAATGTATTGTTTTTTCTCCTTGTTTTTTGCCTCGCGCTTCGTTTTTTTTTTTTTTTTTTTCAACTTCTTGGCCGTTAATCCTTTTCTTTCGTTGACCATTACATTCTTCATTTTTATAAAGTAAAGTCGTGCCGAGCGCGATTCGTTAGAAAGTCTTAAATACAAAATATTTCACTCGGCTCGAAGGTCCTAAATAAAAAATGTTTCCCAGGATAAGTCCGTAACTAAGGATTCTTTTAATTCTTTTGTCATTATTTCCGTAATATTTCATTCGTATTGCTTTTCAAAGAAAAAAAAAGCAACAATGAAGGAGGAGGAGGAGGAGGAAGAAGAAATAAAATAAAATAAAGCAATTATCGGGAGGTTGTACTTGTGATTCTTGTAATTCCGCGCTTTTCCCAATGGGTGAAATTTTTTTAGAAAAGTCCATCCTTCATCGGTTTCACAACAATGGCTCTTTAATCGAGGCCCATTTTGAGAAAATTTACTCGGATTCGAGGGCATTCGGTGCTAAATTATCTTTCATAAACAGTCCGAGCTCCCGGTCCCGTCAAAATTATGTTCTTCCCTTTAAAATTCCATGGCTTTAATCGAGAAATGGGGCATCGGGAGAGGCCGAGGGTAGGACAAAGTCCTGTCAAAAATGAAAGCATTAGGAGCTGAGAGAGAGAGAGAGAGAGAGAGAGAGATATGTCCGAGTAAATTATTGATATTCCCATTTGAGTTTGAAAATTCTCGAAAATTTTGCCGCTCCTCGAAGAATCTTCATAAATAATCGGAAAACGTAAAGGATTGTGGAGCGGCTTTAATAATTAAATCCAATCTAAATACCGAATCTGCCCTCCGGGCTCACAAATCGTGGGGGCTCATCGCGCGCCTTCCCCTCCCGAGCCCCTTAAATTAAAGGATAATCGTGACTGAATTACGTTAGCCGCGTGCCGACTCGGCCGCGGGAGAGTCCCG
The DNA here is from genome assembly GCA_018883505.1 of Ceratosolen fusciceps. Lineage (NCBI taxonomy): Eukaryota > Metazoa > Arthropoda > Insecta > Hymenoptera > Agaonidae > Ceratosolen > Ceratosolen fusciceps. Next base: position 9,513,370 of record RCIC01000006.1, on the reverse strand, counting down.
CCCGCGAAAAAGGCGGATCCGCAAATTTCTTGACCTCCCATCGCTTACCATCACTTAGGCCAACCGTACGCTCGATCCCCGGGAGAGAGTCCTTGTCCATTTTTTCGACTCTCCGCTTCCCGGGGGAAATTTTAAAGCCCCCGTGGTCCATTGCCGCTCCATTCCACGTCTCATACCCTTTCTCTCTTTCCCTCTTTCTTTCTTTCTTTCTGCCTTTCTTTCTTTCTTTCTTATGTCTCCCGATAGCCAGGCCCCTTCCCAATAACCCCAATAACCCCCGCCCGTAAGAGTCTCTTACGCATTCTGATCGGCACCGACGCTTATTTTCGGGGGCGCGGGTGCGCGTGATTGTCCAAATAAAACGAAAAAGTAACGTCAGAGCGAGTGCGTGGTGAAAATTCGGTGGAAGGAAGGATGGAAGGGAGGATGAAAGGAAGGAAGGAAGGAAGGAAGGAAGGAAGGAAGGAAGGAAGGATGGAGACGGAGGGACGCTACGAGACCTGGGGGATGAGAGGCGTAGGCATAAAAATGCAAAAGGGATCGTTTTTTATATAAGGCGGAATACTGAATAAAATATTTGTTTGGTTAGAAGTCATGGCTATTCAGAAGTTGTCGCTCAGCAACGCCCTGAAAAATTAATCGGTCTCGAGAGCGTTCTCTTCTCTTTCTCTCCCCCCTCCCCCTTCCACATCCCTCCGCCACTCTCGCTCTCTCCTCTCTCTCTCTCTCTCTCTCTATCTATCTATCTATATATCTATCTCTCTCTATCTATCTATCTCTTCGTCACCCCACCCACCCCCCCCCCCAGCCGTCCGATCCGGCGCTCGTCGGGCTCTCGTCGTTCCCACAGCCGCGCTCCTTCCTTGCCCGCTCGCCAAAGTTGACGGACGCACGCGCGAACTGAGGGCAAGTAAGCCCGTAAATTGTGATAAACGGGACGCATCGTTTCGCCGCATTAAAATTAATGAAATGGACGACTCGAGCGAGAATGAGAAGGAGAGGGGAACGTAAGACGTCTCTAGTTATAGAGAGAGCGGGAGCGAGAGAGGGGGCGAAGAGGAGGAGTAGGAGGAGTAGGAGGAGGAGGAAGAGGAGGAGGAGGACGAGCTCGACTAGCAGTAAGGAACAATAATGCAAACAGACATGCGATAATCTGGGAATCCCTCGTTAGGAGTTTCTGCAGAAGGTCCTCTAAACTCCCCGTCCTTCTTCCCTCTTCAGTCGGTCTTTATCTCTTGGCAACTTGGAGCGAAGCGAATTGTATACCTTCAATTCCTCTTCGCTGGAACTTATTACCAACGATCTTGCTATTACAATGTTTATATATACTGTTTGTCCCGCTCCGTTTTTGTTTGTCTTTCCTCCTTTACCTTCGACTCGATCTCCCTTCAAACAGATTTATTTTCCTCGCGCGATATTTTATACATGTACTCGATCAAACTAAATATCAAATTCCTTTCCTCTTTCTTTTCTTTCTTTCTTTCTTTCTTTCTTTTTGCACATCCCTCGCGGGCTTAATATCTTCCGTATGCTAAGTATTTGTCCGTTATTCTTGCTAAATCTATAGATTAACTTTATAGGCCATCAGCCCATTTATTATTATTTATCTTTTACGTGATAATCAAAAATTTTAAACTCCGTTCTTAAGTGCTCAATTAAGATTGGAGTTTTTCTTAAAACGGAATTAACCAATCTCGAAACCGGTGCTCAAAGAGAGAGAGGGAGAGAGGGAGAGAGAGAGAGAGATCTGATGAATCAATAATTCTGATAAATAGACTCGGAGCTTTTATTTAATGAGTACATTCTTTACTTTTATATAAGAATCGATTTTTTTTTTTTTTTTTTTTATTTACAGGCACTGCATTTTAACGTGCCCAGTTAATGTAATTCGACCTACACTTTTGCATTTTCAATATTATACAATTTTCGATGGATTGCTTTTCATTATTTTTAACTATGGCTTCTTAGAGCTTCAGTGCCGAATAATCCGTCCAGCATTAATATTTCCAGGATATTTAAAACGTCAGAAAACAACTACGGAGTTAATTATACGCGTCATCGTTTTACAAGAAGTTAATTTATTAAAAATTCCCTCAATGTAAAGGGAGGCGTCCGTAATTACTTACCCACACACTTTTAAAGATTATTATTTTACTTTGACGTTGAAAAATAGCGTAGAGATAAAAAAAAAAAAAAAAAATGGTGGCAGTGAGGGAGAGAGAAAAAAAAATTATAAAGAAAATTAATAAATAAAATAAAATTGCATTTTGGCAAATAATGAGGAAGAAATTTGTGGGACTACAGAGTCTACGAGATTTTAAACACACACGCGCGTACACGAGCAGGCAGGCAGGGAGGGAGGGAGGCAGAGAGGCAGGGTGCCAGGGAGGGAGGCAGGGAGGTACACGTAGAGGAAAGAAAAGAGGAAATTAACCATTTAAGTAAATAAAAAAGGTGAAGAATGTACGGTTAAAGTTGGGAGGAAAACATAAGTAATGCATTTATATATAAGTAATGTCATCTAACCAGACTTCGAACATACTTACGTGCATATATAGATATATTAACCATGTCACCATGAAAAGTTTAACCGTATATCTTACAACTTTTTCTGCACTTAGGAAGTTAAAATTTGTTCTAAATATATTATCCTTGTGCGTCCTTTTATAATGCAGTTCGTCTTATTTCCCGTATCTTATGAAGCCGGAGTAGCGGTCGAGATATAGGGGGGAAGAGAGAGAGAGAGAGAGAGAGAGAGAGAGAGAGAGAGAGAGAGAGAAGAGAGCCCTTATCAGGGAAAAGCGGACCGGCGCTATTAGCCATTATTGATAGAATTATCTCCATTATACGTGGAGGGCGCATATAATAAAAACCAAAGTCTACGTTGGAAGCTGTGAAACTGCGTTAGAGAGGAGAGGATCGCGAGCCGAAAATATACAGTCTTGGACAACTAACTCCATAAAACCATTATGGGCACGTCTCACTATTCAAACTAAGATCCCTTTCCCACTCCCTCTCCCTCTCCCCCGCCACAATTCGCAATTCCCAATTCCCCTTCCCCTGTCCGGAGCCCCAGCGGCAGACGATCGAAACTTCCTGACCACATGTGACTTTTGCTCCCGAGAGCGCACCCTTAAACCGCAGTGTATACAGCTTTACAAGAGCTCGATAACAATGTAAGCATGTGCGCGGTGAGATTAAAGCCTCGGGTTACCTGTGCCGACTATTAGCTCGAGTATTGGCGGCTGATCTAGGTGGAGCCTTCTCTCACCGTTACCCTGGCCCGAGTTCCTCGAGCTCCTCTGCTTCCTGCAGAGCTCGCGTTAAAGACGAGACGCCTCTTTACTACCGCCTCCCTTAATTTACCTCCCGTAATTTACCGTTTTTCACTTTATTTTACCCTGGAGGAGGACGGGGCCGCGGAGACCGAGATCGTCAGCGGTAAGCCGATTAGCATCTAACGAACCGACCATTATTAACAAACCGATGTCCCCGGATTAAGACGAACCGTCCTTCGGTGGATCAAAAGAAAAGAAAAGAAAAGAAAAGAAAAAGAAGAAGAAGAAGAAGAAGAAGAAGAAGCTTTTATTTAGAATTCAGTGCGCTCGGCGTTACGATCCGCGCGGCCTCTAAACTAATATCCAAAAATTCGTGTAATCGCGTGATCGCTCGGAGCTTATTTTTTCAGCTTACGCAGCCATTTGAATATCAAGTTCTCGGGTATGTGAATAAAAAAAAAGAAAAAAAAATGGAAGAAAAGAAAATAAATAAAAGAAAAAGTTCAAGTAAAGAGGTAAGGAAAATTTTCTCCCATTGAATCTGAGCCAAAAGCTTTTTCTTACCCGTCAAGTTACTTGATACTTTTGTATACGTACATAAAACTAAGCGATATTTTAACGTTTGTATGAGAGAGAGAGAGAGTGAGAGAGAGAGAGAGAGAAAACTTCTCCTCCCATTAGTAAAGCATTTCTTCTTATTTCAGGGGCAATTTAGACGAAGGGACGCAATTATTTTCTATGAAATGCAAATGCACCGGGACGAGTACCGAATTAAAAGTTCTTGCCGTCCCTCTGTGGAAAAAGCAGCGATTCGTTATATATCTAAGCAAAACCGTGCCTTATTATTATTGTTAACAATAATAATAATAATAATAATAATAATAATAATAATATTATTGTTATTGTTGCCGGTATTATTGTTATTATCGTTATTGTAATAAGGATTTATTAGAGAACGTCGAATCGAGGTGGTGCGCCCGGACGGGCAAAAACTTTACGCTCCCCGTCTACCACCTTCTGCCTGTCCTTTTACTCAAAACGTTACATTACGCTATTCCTGCAGCGTATTCGCGTTTTTGCTCGTCTGCTTTTAATTATTTTTAACATTTTTAAATATTAATAAGCGAGTTTATTAATTCGCTTGCGAACGATAATCCCTCCTGTAATTATTATACGATGCCGGAGTAAGGTGAAACGGAACCATTGAAATCCATTACTACCAATGAAACGACGCCGGTTTTATAACAACGACAACAACTACGACAACGACAACAACAACAACTACGACAACAACTACGACAACGACAACAACAATAGGGACGACAGCGACAACAATAATGATATTAATTAAATAAACGAACAAAGCATAAGAGCCAGGCGTTATCTTCTGCTTTGGGATTTTTTTCACAATGCCTTTCCGTTACAGCGTCACGTTGTTATTATAATTATAATATGAATTTCCATGCAAATGAATGGGTACTTCGGGTGACCGCTCGGGCTTGGCGGTGGTGGATAGGGGGGAGGGGTGGATAGGGGGGGAGATATGCAATCGATCCCGTTTCGAGCGGGGAAAACAGAATGGCTAATGTAATGGCAATTAACCGGGAGCTTGGAAGGTGAAAGGGGGGAGAGGGAAAAAAAAAAAAAAAAAAAAAAAAAAGCAAGTGGCACCACTGGCCTCTCGGTGGGCGAATGAGAGTCTCGCCGAGAGAGCACGAGGACGCGGCACCGACACGGCCGCGCCACCCCGGGGGCTCGGTGTAGAATAGTGTGCGGGTATAAGGAAGGGGCAGGGGCAGGGGCAGGGGCGCGTTGAATATTTAATCCCCGAATAATGGAGAGACAGAGAGTGAGCCCGGCAGCGATCCTCCTAAAACGCTCATTTTATGAATGATTGAGCGAGTGGTTGGAAGGGGGAGGGGGACGGGTGGAGCAAGGTTCCTTGGCAGGCCTCTCCTATACTTTTCAGCGCCACTTTCCGTATATCTTTTAAGATCGCGCGCGCGCGCGCGCGTGGCATCGCTTAGATGCGCATTCCTCCCGCTAATAAGAGTCACTGCCTCTCCCGCCCGCGCATTCACCATGCATAAACCATATTTTCCTTCTTTACGTGCCCACTTCCCTTCGATACATGTATCCGCGACCCGGCGCAGGACGAGGAGAAGGATGGGGGGGGGGGCAGGGAGCAGGAGAAGCCGCCTTATACGCCGGGCGTAAAAAGGCCAACTTTATGCGCCGAGTGTATAACCGGGTGACTGGAGGGTGACTGGGGGGTGACTGGGGGGGTGGGTGACTGGGGGATGGGTGACTAGGAGGGTGACTGGAGGGTTGCCTCCTCGGGAATGGGGTTCGTAGGGGCGAGGGTGGGGGCTGCTCGGGAGGTAGGGAGGTTGGCGGGCACACGCGGTGCTTTCGGTTCGAGAAATAAAGAGGGAAAATGGATCGCGAGACTCGTCTCGGTGCTCGCGTCTATCTATCCTCTTCGGGCCACCCCGATCCCACCCCTCGGAGAGCTACGTTGGCTCACCCCAGTCACACTGCGCCGCTGTACACTACATTTCTACCGCGCGCCCTGCCTTTTCGCCTATTAGGAATGCCGAGTTGGCCTCTGCCAATCACGCGGAAGCTCCTTTACCCGCATACCAATTTCCTTTCTCCACCAACGTCATCATCCTCCTTCTTCGTCCGTACCCTCCCGGAAACCCTCTCTGCCTCGCGTCTCGGCCTCGCTCTCTCCCTCTATCCGTCCCTCCCTCGCCCGCGCGCTCGTTCACTCGTGTCGCTTTAGACGATCGTTCGTCATCCCCATATATACCTCGCCCACTTCGCGCCAGGAGAGGAAAAGCAGCCCTTGGGATATATCTACTCCTGCGCCACACGCGCAACCCACCCCACCCCACCCCGCCCTGAGTCCTCGTTTTTTCTCCAACACGCGGACGTACGTATACGTACACGGATCGGAAGAGATCGTGTCAGCCAGCCAGTCTCGGTCTCTCTAATTGCCGATCGCTGGTACGTTTTTCGCTGAATTCGCTTCCCTCATCTTCCCTCATCTTCCCTCATCTTCCCTCATCCTCCCTCATCCTCCCTCATCCTCCTCCTTTTTCTTCCCTCATGCCCACCCTTACCGGATCCTTACGTTTGCGCTAGAAACTCAATAGTCGATGATTTATCTTAAGAGTCGATTCTTTCATACTCCGTTCTTTATTTCCTTCTTTTTTTCTTTCTTTCTTTCTTTCTTTCTTTCTCTCTTTCTTTCTTTCATTCTTTTTTCCCTCCATACTCCCCAATGCCCCTCACCCTACCACGGACTCCTTACTCCCGCCCCTCTCGCCTGTCTCGGATGCTGGTGGCACATCACGGAACAGAAGAAAAAGAAGAGAGAAAAAAAGCCCTCCCCGTAAATCAAGAAAGTGAGAGCCCTAATATATATATGTACATACATATTTAGCGAATATCTCTTTATATTTGCTATTCTCACTCATCCTTCCGTCTCGCTCTCATATTATCTCAGCCTCTCTTGCATACAAAACGCCATAATGTATTTTTGCCCAACAAGATCGATATCTAATGCTTCGCCTCTTCTTTGCCTCATACTCGTACGATTCTCCTCAAAGCTTAACAAATATACGTATGTACGTATACGTATATACTGGGCTAGAAGGGAAAAATAGAGCGCGGGGCTTCGTGAGTAGCTTACGTATACACGTAAATTTTAATTTAAGTCACTTGGCTCAGACATCTCATAAAGTAGTCGATCAGGCGCTTACACGGGAAGTAAATTTGTACCGCAAATGCCTTTTGTTACTCGAAGGAGAAATTATTGTAGGCGAAATAATAACGCGATCATCCCCCAACGACATTGAAATGCATAAAAGATATAATAAATAATTAAATACATATGTTGAATTTTACAATCGACTCGTACTCTTATTAAAATCCATTTCAATTATAATCCGTATTTGCATACAAAGAATTATGATTTTTTTTTTTTTCTTTTTTTTTCTTTTTTGCCAGAATACGGTAAATTAATGATCACGGATAAGTTTGCAATTGATTGGAACCGTGACTGCGTACAACTCCCCGGACCGAATACAGATAAATTCTATTATATACATTTTGAATTGAATAGCGCAGGCAATTCTAGTTTTTAAACCATAGGCGCATCTATATTAATGAGTACGTCATACTTAATATACGTTTAACGACCAGTGATTAAATAAAACGCTCTCGGTGTGTATACAATACAAATATAATTAGATCGGAGGATGCAATTCCTACGTACGTAATTGTATAATAAATACAATTGATATAATCTTTAAAAGGACTTTTGAATAAAATTATAAAAATTCTAAGGCTTGAAATTAAAATTTTTACTTATCATTCGCATTAATCCGGCGATAGGAGAGGGAAAAAAAAAAGTTCGTTCTGCTCGTGATAAATAAGTGGGAAAGGATCTTTTCGTAAATAACGGTACGGGGAACTAATTCCCTTTTGCCCCACAATTTAAATTAATTCTCCGGTTAAAAAAAATATTTGGCCAACGCATCGGTAGTTTTACATTTAGCCGATAATCATCGGGGAAACGATCTTATCGTATTAAACGATACAAGCTTCCTTATACAAGGCTAAAAAAAAGAAGAAGAAGAAGAAAAAAAAGGGAAAAAAAAACTCTGAACTTTTAGCCGAGAGAGCTTTTAAAAGTAAAAGGCTTTTCCTTCTTCCCCTTCCTTTTACCTTTATTTCTTTCCGTTATCCCGTCTCTCTCTCTCTCTCTCTCTCTCTCTCTCCTCCCCACCGCCGATCTCCCTTCGGCTGATATAATTAGTTAAAATTACAATGATAAAGTAACGCGCGCCACCTTCGAGATCCATCAATTCGGTCCCTTATTTAAAAGAGAGTAAATCCGCCGGCTAAAGGGGTTATTGGAAAAAATCTGGGCAAACACATTTATACATGGTTTTAAAGCAGTTATCTACACGTGCAAGAAATTTTCATCAAACTATCTATGGCTGAGTGCGCTTGAGAAATATTGTACCATCGGATGTATTTAACTTTTTTCATTCCGAGGTAGATTATGAGAGAGCCCGCACAGGCCATTTTTTGATCCACTTACTTTCATTTTATTTTCAGTAATACAGCCGACGCTACTCCCGCCACCCTCGCTGCCCCCGCTACACCCCCTACCCCCGCTACACCCGCTACTGCTGCTGCTGCTGCTGTGAATTTTAAAAAATGCACTTACTCCTATATTTTAAGCAGGAGCAGCGGCAGCAGCAGGAGCAGCAGCAGCAGCAGCAGCAGCAGAAGCTTCTTTTATTATCCGAAATTAGTAAACCTGCAGGAATTACGTTTTATCGGGCTCGTAATTTTTCCTCACGGATCGGTATACCGATCGGCTCCCGAGCGACTTGTCCGGCAATTATTAGCAAGCGCAAATACCTTCCAAACCCAAATGATCCGGCTCGATCTCGTTATCAAGGTTATCGTCCCCCGGCGCCGGTATCGGCATCGATGCTCGGCCGACCGGTATCGCGCCGTTTATTCCCACCCGGACTCTTTCATTCGTTTCGCCTTAAGGACTTTGGCCTCTTCTAACCCTAATTGGCGCGCAATTTATCCTCGTTAACAGAGCTCGATGACTTTTCAGATTAGATTCAGCCGGAAGCCTGCCGAGCGCTGATACTTATCGGCGGATGGAGCTAGCCCGATCGATGAGCTTTCTGCAATAAGGATAATAGCGGGGGGGTGGGGGAGGAAGATGTGGATTCCATCAAGGAAAAGTATAAGTGCCTATCCGTGGAGCTCCTGCGTAGCTCTCTGTAAGTCGCTACAACGAGGACGCGTTCGCGTGTGTGTTGGGTAGCTGGTAGGTGGTAGGTGGTAGGTGGTAGGTGGTAGGCGGTTGGGGGAGAGGAGAGGAGAGACAGCGGACGCTGCACTCGCACCTATCTATATTTCATGGGTTTAAAAGCAACCTCTTACCCCGGGAGCTATGCGGCCTTCCATCCACGGGAAGAAAATGTCCCGGTGGTATGGGTACGCGCGTCCCTGAAAATGATTTGTCATTTTCCTTTGCGTGTGTGTTAAAGTTTTCAGCGGCGGACGTCTGCGGTGGCGCGAACGTGTCCTAGAGAGCATGGAGCGATGCCGGTGAGGTTGTTGGGTCGGGACGGTCGGCCGTAGGAGGAGGAGGCTGAGGCGGAGGAGGAGGGTAGGTGGATGTCGGTGAGGTGGTGAGATGGAGGGTGGGAGGGACAAGCGTATAATGATATTGCCAAACTTCTCCAAGCATCTTGTGTGGGAATTGAAGTTAGTTCCCCAGATATATATATGTATATTATTTTCGGAAAGCGGAAATTTTAATTAGCACCAGCAGTTGCACTCATACATATTCGACGTATTAATAAATGCAAATTTTTAATTTATTATTACCGAGCGCCTCCGCCGGCCGTATTTACCCAGGTAAATAAAACTTTTAATATTACTTCGATATAAAAGTGAGACTTGTATCGAATATATAACAGTCCTCGCGCGCTATTCTCCTTATAATATAAATTCACGTCCGGCTATTTCATCATCGGGCTCAACCGACATTCATCACCTGCATCATTCGCAGCATCGGAAACTTGTTTTTTTTTTCTTTTATTTGTTTTTGCGTTTTTCTATCCCGTTTCGATCTTTCGAAAAGGATTATTTTAATCAAGCGAAGGGGATGTTTATGCACCTCCCGAAAGTAAAAAAAATTACTCTCGCCACCCCCGTTCGGCACCGTTAGGCCCCGTTCGCCCCCTGCCCCCTCCCCTCGCATCCATTTAACCGTGTCGCCCGGTGAAAGTCCACGAGGCATTATCCTGTTATTTAATAATTGCATCCGGAAAGGAAAAGATATTAACCTCTGCGGGAAAATAAAGGCAAGACAGGTAAGTATACGAGCTACCTGACCGCGCTACATCTTTTCCTACTTTCAATATTCATAATTATATTATAACTTGGTATTTATTACTCCGCTCCCGTCCCATCCCATTCCATCAATTATTAATATATCACCATAATTTATGAATCAATTAAAAGTATTACACGTCCACATTTTATTAACTTTAATATTATAAAATTACACCATTACGGCGTACTTTTATTTACAATTTTAATTGCATGAAACTTACACGGCTTTTTAAATACGCTCCCCAGGAGTACGAGACCCGCTGAACCGCCGAAGAGACTACTAAATCATTGTTAGCCATTGATAATTTATATCGCTAATTTATTAAATAAATTACCTTACTACCGTAATTTTACGGAAGGGTATAAAAAAAAACAAAACAAAACAAAACAAAACAAAACAAAAACACAAATCGTGTTTTTCTTCTTTTTGTTTTGTTTTACTTAAAACAAGCGTGTTTATAATATATACGGCGAACGAGAAAATAATAATATTTAGCGGCGATCTATTTGTACAAGGAATAATAAATACTTTAAAAGTGACATTTAAAAATTCCACAAACAACATACCAGCAACGAATAATTCAGATAAAAATGTGATGCTTTATAAAAAATAGAGAGAGAGTGAGTGAGTGAGTGAGCGAGCGAGGGGGTTGAAAACATATCAATCTTTGTACATTAGAACTATTATAAATATCTCGAGTATTTATTAGAAAATTGTCGATCTATATATATATATATATATATGTATATATATATGTATATATTTATTTATTTCCTATAAAAAGATAATAAATCTGTCCGGCCGGCAGATAACTTATTTTAATTTTTATAACTTTATTTCAACAATTTGATTTATTTAAGTAGTAATATCGAGCGGGGCTGATTGGTAAGCCGCGGTACTCGTCTATCTTGTAGATAAGAGATCATCGAACGTTACGATCCGAAAGAAAAAGTACTTTGTTATCCTTTAATACGAGTTCCTCAATAATATTCAACTATTGTACAACTCTATAATTATGCAATAAAAGCATAATAGCCCTTACGCTGATATAGTACGTAATTATGGCCCCAAGATTGCTTAACGAAAACTGTTCCTTTATAATTATTATGGAATAAGCTGATAAATTAACTTTCTTTAAGTACCATAAAATTATTAGTGCCATTTATAACCAACACATAGCCAGGCGGCGTACAAAGTAACGCACTAATCTAGCCTCGGCTTCGTTATGGAGTACAGAAGCGCTGTAACCTAATGAGTCGCTAATCTTTATTTGATTGCATAAAGTAATAAAATGCTCAAAGGATGAGACGTTATAAGCGCTCAACGGATTTTTATCAATAATTTTTCATACGTGATAATTGTATTTGGGAAAGGAATATTTTTACAGCTAATGAAGCTGTAACTAAAATGCTGTAACCATGAATGCTTTGGCAGAGGCTCGTAACAATATTTTCCTTAATAATGCATTTAAAATAGAAAGTTGAATTAGCTGAATACTTTGCAAGGACTTTCATACATAATATTCTTGTCAAAAAGGGAAAAGAAAAACTGGAATTAAAAGTTATAACAAAAAAAAAAAAAAAAATTATAAATAAAAAAAATAAATAAATAAAAAAATTAATTTATAAATATGTATGTATATGCGTAGTTGTATGAATGCGCGCGGGCGTGTGTAATAAATTTATAATACATAATAAATTGTAAATTATAATCTGCTCTCGAGTGAATTGCAAACATATAAGTATTTATAAGAAAAATATAGTTTTTTAGTGATCATTAAACTTCTATATCTCATAAATCCAGAAATGAACGTTAGATTCATTACGGTCTTAAATATACTATTTCACTTCTTTTTTATTGAGCTATTGCGATGTCTCGTCACTATCTTAACGGATTTATGTATCAACTTCATTTATTTTCCAATATCAACTTTCTGTTCGGATAACGTAATATCGATAATGATACTTTACAAACAACAGCTTAATTTTATAAAATTTATAAAATTGCGTCCTCAAGTCCATTAGACTCTGGCAGTGTCAAATAAATTTTTATTGTAAATGAGGCAAGAAAATTCGATGGGCGATGGGATTCCATAGGCCTATCTGTTTACGAATCGTGTTTACGAATAATGCGTAATATTTAAGGATTTTATATTTCGAAAAATAAGAAAGAGAGAAAGAAAGAAAGAAAGAAAGTAAGAAAAAGATTTATAGAATGGAATAGCCGATTGATCTCGTTAATCCAACTTAAAGGAAAGTTTTAAAACATTGACACAACGAATATTATTCGAGTCACGTGGAAATTTGACCCGCAAGGAGAACCCATAATATCCATGGCATCGTTTCAGAGAGGAAAAAGATTTAATTAAAAAAAGAAGTAGAGAAAGAAAGGAAGAAAGAAAGAAAGAAAGAAAGCAAGAAAGAACCCTTTTCACTTTTTCTCCTCTTTTATTTTTTTCTTTTTCTTTTTTTTTTTTTTTTTTTTTTATCAAAGAGAAAAGTGAATAAAAGACCTGTAAACGTAAATGCCATTCACTATATTTTCAAGTAGATGCAGAACGAATTAAGTAAAATACTCGTTTTCAGTGAACTTGAATAGCTTTTTGTGAATTATCCCAGCTGGCTGAGTAATCAAAAGATTCTTCTTAATTAAACTTTTCTTACGTTCGTTTTCAATAATGGAGGTTATCCGTAAAATACAAAAAATACTCCGCGCTTGGGATTATTCATCCCGCCCTTTCCCCCCCCCCCCCCCCCCAGCCCTTCCCGCAACATCAGACCGCCGCTACGGACGAGCACCATAATAATATCTACGGTAAAGCTAATAATCTGTTCCTCGTGATCGTGTTCCTCGTCCACGGGAGGCCTCATCCAGTCGTCTTGGGCGTGAAAAATTTCCGTCTCGCTTACGTCGGTGGGGATTAAAGCGGCGCCTGGCAACGGCGAGTAGTCGTCCGACGTTCCGTCATTCGTAGCACGAGCCCATAACTTGGCCCGATTCGTCTTTCCAATGCCATAAACTTAGTTTCGGATTACATTTAATCAAGAACACATCAGAAATCCTACAAAGTCCTTGCGCCACTCGCTCCTGTGTACCTATCTACGTAAATGTATATTATACGCAAGCAATGCGAGCCTCGGTGGATGGAGGGGGCAGGGGGGGAGGTGGGTTCGAGTACACGCGGAGAAAATAGGGAGGAAGCGGGGTGGGGGGAGGGGGGTGGACGTGGAGGTAACGTGGAGGTAACGTGGAGGAAATGTGGAGGAAACGTCAGTACGGGAGACGAATGAAGTAGCCAAATAGCACTTTATAGGGAAGCCGGTCTATACATCAGGCAAGTTTCTTAGAGCTAACAAAACCCGACCCGGGGCTTGTAAAGCAGCGGTGCAGATTTTCTGAAATCCGAGCAGCGGACCCGGAAGGGCGCGAATATATTTAAAAAGTCGACGAGCCGCGATATATCTCGGCCCTCGGCGTCCGCTGCTCGTGTGTAGTACGGAACGCTCTCTTCGGTGCGCAGTACCAATCTGGGCTTGGCAATCTGGTGTTCGGTCCCCCCACCCCCCTACCTCGCGCCCCTCCCCTTCCCTGGCTTAATACGATCGCACTTTAAGTCGAGCGACTGCCCGGAACGAGGCGGGCTTATATCGACCGGGTCCGGCATCCACGGGAAAAATCATCAGGGTCCGCACGAGCGAATCGCATTATGGGCGGGGGACAAGGAGGTATGTGCGCGCGCGTGTGTTTGCGCTCGTGTGTGTGTGTGTGTGTGTGTACGTGGAGTGAGAGGAGCGTAGACGCCGACCCGCAGCCAGGAGGAGCCTCGTCGCTTCTCGCTCTCTCGCGTGCCCGGAATCCGTAAGTCAGCTTCGCCACCGACACCGCCACCGCCGCCGGCTATTACTTAACCCTCGTCTGGGCAGACCGGTGAGGGGTCGCCGTGATTACCCCCGCGGGCGCCAAGTATTTAGAAGGGCCACTGGCCGCAACCGCTGATAGAGCGACTCGCGTGCGAGCTTAGCGGCTGCTCCTACACTGCCGGCCAGCTTTGTCTGGGCCACGACGTTAGAAGCTCGTCCAGCCGGTAACTAGTCGGTAACGGGTCGGTGGTCCGCCACCGGGGGACCGCCCCCTCCCCGCTCCAACCCCCGGCCCCATCACGCCCTTATCACCCGGTCTCCCGTTTCCCCAATAACCCGACGTGTCCCGCTCCCGTCCGAGATAGATCCGCGATCCGCGACGGGCCCTCAACGGGACTCTATGCCTCTCTCTGCCTGCCTCCCCCCCCGCTCCTACCCACCCAACAATTACGTCCTAAGACCATGGAAAATTACTTTAATCCCGTAGGATTGGCCATAATAGCGGTCGGCTTTTTTTCTTTATTCTAATGAGCGGAATGCGTCAGCTTAGTCCGGTGGAAAGCCTCGCTTTTATAGAGCGCGCGTGTACTTCATTTTCCCTACTTTTGTACTTTAATCGTCCTCCCGGAAAATCGATACGGCACTCTTGTACCCCTTGGCTCTCAACTATTTACCGGCTTTTGCACTTAATATAGAGTAATCTGCAATCAGCGCCCTTAAATAAATAGTTAAATCCCGGCTCTTAGACTCCCGCGCTGCTTACATTGCTTGCCATTCTTATCACATGTTAATTTCACTTTGTGCTTACGTGCCTCCCTAACTTTTACAAATTCCTTCCACCTATACGTGCACGCGCGCACCTACACCTCCGACTACATCGACATTTTTTCTAATTCATTTATTCGGCAGAGTTACGTACACGGTAACGCCGCGGTTCGTTATACTCAACGAGAAATTATTCATTACTATTCAATCCTATTAAATAAATTACGACGTTTATTAAGAGTTTTTTTTTTTTTTTATTCTTCTTCTTCCTCTTCCTCTACTTCTGCTTCCGCTTCTGCTTCTGCTTCATCTTTTCGTACGCGTATGCGTAATTATTAATTTTTTTAAGTATATATAAATCTAAACTTATCGTGTGCGACTAAACTATAAATTCGTTTGTCATAACAAGCTCTTACGCGTAATGACGTAAACACTTCTATAAATTTTCAGACTACGAAACCACCAAAGAGACGCACTGGCATACATATAGTTATATGTATATTTTAATTTTGATAGGAATTTAAAACAAATGAATCAACGTTTTGTACTTTTTTAAGTACACGGAGCAGAAATTCGTCCCGTATAAATATAAATTTTATATATTATATATATATATATATTTTTTTAAATTTTTGTTGTTGTTGTTGTTGTTGGCATTTTCAGTAACAATTATCGGATATTTTAAAAAGTATTTCAAACATTTATGATCGCTTACTCGAGGGCACGTAATTACTTTTTTTCTCCTTTATTAATAAACGTAATGTAACAATAACGCGTGGGAATAATAACGAAAGTAATGAAATTCGGCAACAATTGATTGAAGTATTGCCATTGTCAGAGAGCATTTATCAGGGACTCTCGTAACATTTAAAATCTATGTTATATTATTATAGTAAAGGAGGGACGGGAGATGGAGAGGAAGAAAAGGGGGAAATATACGGGCCGAAGCCATCCGTTATGTAAGGGTGCGTTAGCAAAAGATATTTATTCGGTGAATTTCCATAAAATAACGTCGTTGCGAACACTCGCCATAAAACAAGTAGCGTAAACAACCGAGAGAAAGGAAAGAATTTACTTTAATTTTCATTCCTCGTCTTAATATCAAGTCCAGCTGTTCGGTTAATTTCCCAGAAAGACAATGCGCCGTTTACTCGTTTAAAAGTGTGCGCGTCGTGCAGTAAAGCTTCTATTTCGCAGATTGAAGCGTCGTCTCCTTTTCTCCCTCTCAGCCTGCCTCCCTCCCCCCATCCCTCCCTTACGTCTCCGACCATTCCCATTCGTTTCTCCTTCCTTTTTTATTTAGTCCCGGGCTTGATGGGCTCGCTCAGTCGTTTTGCTAAGTGGTTGCGTGAAGGAGTGGCGGCATGCACGAGGACTAAGCCAGCCCGTGTCTACATCCCGTACTCCTATACGAAAGGGGCAAAAACAGGCTCTGTGTGCGAATAAGGTAGAGCGAGGGAGCCCAAGGGAGAGACCGAGAGAGAACGAGTCGTAAACATTAAGCGGACACGCGACTCTTTCTTCGAGACGATGCTATGTTGTGTAGCGTGTGCGCGCTACATACACCTCGGCAGCCCCCCCCCCCCACCCTCCCACCCCCTCCCTACCTCCCTCCCACCCTCCGTTCCACCCTCCCGCACACCGCGGCACTTGGCTGCTTTAATGTTTTCAAGCCTATAAATGCTCGTGTACATATATATATATATATGTGTGTGTGTGTGTATATATGGCGAAGAAGGGAGTGGGGTTATCAACCCTTGCGCTCGGCTTCCGGAAACTCGGTTTCTCGAATCTTCACAACAGATGAGCAGCGTTTTAGCGAGAACAGACCATCTGCACTTTCGCGCATTGACTCGAGCAGCATCGGAATCACGTAGTATAATGCACAAACCCCGACAGTCTGCAACGCGTTCGTCCGCCCATGCGTGCGTGCGTGCTGCGTGCGTGATGCGTGCGTGCTGCGTGCGTGTCTGCAACCGAGGAGAATTAAAACTAGGTAATTCGGTTTCCGAAAATTCTAGGAGAGAGCCACCGTTGCCAGCACTTCTTCCTATCCACTTCGATTGCCGGCCGACTGCCACTAATACATTACCATCGCTCAACGTATTTCCGACTAATGACCCCCGACCCTTACCTAATTTACCATTTACGAACACACCCTCTGGCCTACTTCTCGCTCTCGAGCTCCGTTTTTAATAAGCCACGCATAAGCGTAGATCTGCTTTCTTACCGGCCAACTACTCAAATACTTAAGTATTCAACTAACTATATTCAATTTACTCTGTCCCCTCTAGCTTAAATTACTACTTATCTCCCTCTCCCACCCACCCCCACCCCACATCCTCCACCTCTATTTAACTATTCAAATTTATTGCTTCAGATTACGATCCTTAATAAAAATTCAACTATGAGATACGCAATGTGATTGCGCGCTATTTATTACATCCCTTTTCTAATTCACAACAACGAACCTCGCCACGTACGTCTTTTAATTTTAGTAATATAATTCCCCCCCCCCCGCCTCTGGGCTTGTGCATTTAATCGTAGCGGGAGCTAAGGGGGCGCGGGGGATCGCCGGAGATAATAATTTATAGGCCAGTGTCGTTAATTGGTTTGTAAAATACATTTTAAAAAAAGAAGAAAAATAAAAACCTTTAAATTCGAATGAATGTTTAGATCGAGCAAATATTTGTATTCGGAATGTCGAAGGGAAAAACAAGAAAAGAGAAAATGAAAAAAAAAAAAAAAAAAAAAAAAAAGAAAAAAAAGAAGAAAAAACGCGATCATTGTTTGGCGAGCGAAGCCATAGGTAAATAAGAATAATTTGAAAAATTGATAAGCGCTCGATCGGGATGCATAAATGCCACGGCAATGGAAGAGGCTGCGCAGGAAGTTGGTTATTCGTAGTTATTGGATAGCTGCAAAGATTTGCACAAAGAAGGATGGGTTTGTCAATCGTAGGGCCAGAAAAAAAAAAACGAAGGAATTTAGATGGGCTAAGGTTCTGCGGCTAAGGTTATCCGTTGTAGGCGTGAGGGACGGGGGGGGTGGGGGAGAGAGGCTGTTGCATTTGCAATTAAAAGCTAACGGTCGTGGGTAAACGTAAAAGTTGAATCTTTCCGGCCAATCGGCGGCGAATTGAGAATTCTAAGAGGCGTACAGAGGGCCTGTATAGACCGAGGGAAAACGGAAAATGAATGAAAATGAAAATGAAAATGAAAATGAAAATGGGCTTAAAACGGAAAGGCTCGAGGCATTCATTGGGCTCGAGGCAAGAATTACGTCTCATCCGTAGAGAAAGGAAGGAATCCGAGAGAACGGCTTCGTGATAAAGAGTCGCGGTGGTAGTACGGGACTGGAGGGGCGGCGGGAGCAGGACGGGGAGGGGGGAAGCGTAAGCAGCAGCAGCAGCAGCAGTAGCAGCAGCAGCAGCATACCAGCCACACTTGTCTTTAATGAGTGTCGGGTTGGCGGGGGGAAGCTTTTTTTTTTTTTTTTTTTTTTTTTATTTATGAAAGAAGAGCCGCCGTTCCTGCTTATCGTGGCTACGGTCTTGGTCTCGCGGTGGTGCTGCTGTTGTCGCCATCGTCGCCACCGTCCCCCGTCTACGTCATTTCGTAGCGGTAAATCAAACAGCATCTCGCAGGCGGCCTCGGACCCTCAAAGGGCTGATGAATAAGAAGTCGCGCAGACTGTCATCGGTCTGGCTACGGTCCTCCGCTTATTATAATCGTAGGCCGCCGCGACCACCACCTTACTCACCAGCACGACCAGCACCACCAGCACACCAGCACGACCAGCACGACGAGCTCGACCAGCAGCACCAGCAGCACCGTCGCAGCCTCGAGCCCCTCTCAATAATTGACGAGGCTTTCAGCTCGACACCAGCTCCCGGGAGATCGCTCGAGACATTGTCCAGGCCCGCGCGGCGGATTACCGACCCCGAATCCTGGGACCGATCGCTCGGAGTCGTCCACCGAGTCCCCCCGAGGGCTTCGACTGACGAACTAACGACGTCCCGCTCCATCCGTCTCTCGCCGCTAGGACTCCTCTTTTCTCCTCGGGCGGGAGCCGGGAGCTGCGGTCAGGGCTTTTCGGCCCCGTTCTCCGAGGGTGCGAGCCGAGTAAAACTAGTAGTTAGCTTGGGAGTCGGTGTCAAGTCGTTCCGCATCGATGAAAGCTTCCGTAGCCTCGCGGGCATACCTACACCTCCTCCTCCTCCCGAGCTTATTGTTTAGTCTTTATATTAATGGCTCCCCGTGACGTTTTCGGTTATCTCGATAAATCACATCTCCTCTTAATAAATGGCGCCGATTGTATATTGAATATTGAATATTGATTTGTCGTCGTCGTCGTCGTCGTCGTCGTCGTCGTCGTTGTTGCTGCTGCTACTGCTATTATTATTATTATTATTATTAATATTATTGTTGTTATTAATTATTGTTGTTAATTATTATTAATCATTATTATTATTAATTATTGTTGTTTGTTGTTGTTGTTGTTATTATTATTGTTATTATTATTGTTATTGTTAAGGGGGCCTAGTGGAGGCCCGGGCGCTTTCCATTAAATTCCAAACTCAAAGAGCCATGAATTAATGCGCCGAGATAGAAAGTTAATAAGGTTTTATGCGCTCCTCCTCTTATTCTCGAAAATGCAATTCAGCCTCGGCCCCGGCATCTCCTAGCAATGACTCAAGTTGTCCTTCGCCTTGAGTACCGCTCCCTGCTCCTATAGACTGCCGCTGCATCTTTGAGCCGGCAAGTAGGCGACTACACACTTTAAAATTCATGCGCGAGGTGGAGGAGGAGGTGGAGGTGGCGGTGGTGGCGGCGATGGTGGCGGCGATGGTGGGGGTGGAGGAGGGGGGAGGAGGGGGACTGGGGTGAGCCACGCGAAAACTCTCCCTCGCTCTCGAGAGCCCTGAAAAACTGGCATAAAATCTCAGAGGACGGTGGCTCTCTGAACAACTGCCTTTTCTCCATTATTTCATCGTCTCTTACCTAACACCTACTGGACTTGTTGGATTAGCTCATATATTCAGCCTGCACGCTCCCACCCCACGCATATATACGTACACGCATTATCCAGCCTATACTCATCTTATCTTTCTTCTTCTTATTGTTGTTGTTGTTGTTGTTGTTATTATTATTATTATTATTACTATTATTATTATTATTATAACTATCAACGATATCTCTTTTCAACTTTTTACACGGGACATTAAATACAAATCAGTACACAAATCGTTTGGCGTGTTTCTCCAGCTCTCCTCCCCATCCCCCGTACCCCTGCCTATATTTACTGTATGATGGATTACTCGGTATGTACCTATCTCTATAAACCCCTACGTGTATTTGCGAGTGGAACGACGGGATTTTACGATATTATATCCTACTACTTAAATTTATTTAATGCCATAATGAAATTTCGTGTTTAATCACGATCAGCTCACGACTAGATTTACCAAAGAATTAATCTATTTATTAATACAACATTATTCCCCATAAATATATTATCGAGCCTTCTTACATTATTATCAGCTTATGGTTGACCACAAATACCAACGACATGTCGTTCTGTTAATTAAGCCACCCCCTATGTTTTATCTTCTATTCTTTGCTTTGCTTTCCTTTTCTTTTCTTTTATTTATTTTTTTTTTTTATTTTGTTTTTAATAAGCCAAACTATCTGAATAAGTAATCTGAAATAATCCAATTATCAAAGTTAAGAGCCTTACTTGAAAACGTCTCTTTATCTTATAAATAATTATAAATCATAAAGAGGACATTAAGTTTATTTCTTTAAAAAATTATGACGAAAAAGATTTGCACAACTTCGCGAAATGTTGTTTTCGTAAACTTGTTTAAAGCTTTAAAGAGCTTTATTACGTCTGCTTTAATTTCGGTGCGAAAAATTAATTGGATAAAATGTCTTTAGCAAGAAGTGTAATGCACACCTTTTGCATCGCGTGGATACATACGCGAGCGCAGCCGGTCCCGCACACAGACATTACAACGTCACTCCACCGACACTTTTACATCAATATTAATATTTTTCGTTCTCTCATATTTCCTATACACACGGAGTGCATAATTTCGTAATCTCATCAATACGTCAGCTTCAGAGTCCTAGAATGGCGAATAAAAGAATTTTTCGGGAAATATCTCATTGTTGACGTATTATTTAAATAGAAGGGAAAAATGCATCTAAAATAATTTTTACAAATCCGTGGCCGACAATGGGCGAGCGTATGTAACAAATACATAAAACATTATGTGTTTCGGGTAAAATTCCAAGCTGTTAATTTTCATTGATTTCCATTCCGTGCTTTTCTTTTCACCGAACAATGCGCGAGAGTCTTGTCAGTTTTAGCAATGAAGCTTACGAGACTCCCTATGCATACACGTACACGTTCATGCATATATATATGTATATATATATATATCGGGGCTTAAAGCCATTTACGAAAAAGGGAAATAATGAATTTTAAAGCCAAGCGAATCGATATATAATAATATTTCATTTGGATCTTGGCTCTTACTTGGGGGGAAAAAAAGAAAAAAAAAATGGAAATAAAAAAAAAAAGAAAAGAAAAGAAAAGAAAAGAGTTTCCAAGTCAGCGAAAGCCACGTCGTACTGTACAATCAAAACATTTCTCTATTGAAAAAGTTTTTACCCGATTGAGAAAGTATCTTTAATCGGTGCCTCCTCCGTAAGAAAGATTTGCCGAGCGAATGACGAAAGGATCGTCGGCCTATATACAATATTCGGCGGCCTAACGAGGGCATTGGATCCAAATGAGATAACGGCCTCCTCGCATCTCGTGTGCTTTATCTATGCTAATATTCCTCGGCTCTCGGCGAGCGTCGGAACATACGCGTCCTCGGGCTCTTCGATGTTCTAGCTAATTTGAAATTTTACTATTGACGTAGTACGACGGGGAGGCAGAGGCGCGAGAAAAGGTAGAGATTGACAAGGGGGAGTGGGGGTGGGGTGGGATAAAAAAATAAAAACAAAGAGCCAGCGACGAACACGACAATACGAGGGGAATAAGTCGAAACGTTGACATTTTCCCCCTCCCTTCCCGCCCGAACTTAATATCGCAGCTGACCCCTCGCAATCCCGTCCTTCCGCTTCCCGTCCTTCCGCCCGCCCCTCCCCGCCGCAACCCACCGCCGCCTCGTCGACGGCCCTTGTGCAAAGAGATACGGTGTGGTAGCCGATACGTGATTACGGCTGTGTGTGCGGAGCTGCGATCCAATGCTCCTCCTGGACGTCTCGTGTAATATCGGAGCGCTGCCGCTCTGCAGGGATTGGAAAGCTTCCGCGGGGCGGATTTTATTTTCCCTGCGTAAGCGGGCGCTCGAGGTATTTGCCCTGGCGCTAGGCGGCTCTTATTCCTGTGGTAGTTTAACGCCGTCGGCCGCGGTATATATATCGCTACCCCGGCCCACCGCTCGCCGACTCTCCAATAACTATTTAATGCCGAGCCCTCGTAAATCCTCCGATAAGTTCTGTATCGCTCGGCATCCCTACCTCCCTACCCCCCCCTATCCCCCCATATCCCTCTCCCCCTACTTTTCTTTTTATCTTATACCCATTAACTCAATTGTCGACTCGAACGCGACCCTTTTTTTTTCTTTTTTTTTTCTTTTACCTTTTTACTCTCCTCCTCCTCCTTCATCTCCGTAGCTTTCTCTCGCTTTCTCGTTGTCGCCCCCACCAGGAACTCACTGTGACGATTTACTTGAATAATATCCACAACGAACGTCAAGTCGATAATTCGATAAAATTAACGGCAACGCCGATCGTACGGTAATATTTTCCTAAGATTCATCTTGGAATTCGTCATCGGCAGCCCCGTGAAAATTATTCATGTATATTTTTACCGACGTCTCGCTTCAATTCTCCTTTTCCTCTTCGTCGTCGTCGTCGTCCTCCTCCTCCTCCTCCTCCTCATTTTCTTAATCTTCGCTTCCAATGTGTTTTAAATTGTATTTAATTGTAATGCCGAGTCGATTGGGCGATCGAGTGAATTGCGCCGGCTTTGAAAAGATCTATGCAAATTAATTATGAGTTTGTATGCACGGAGGGGGTGTTCCGAGACATAAGATTTCTTAATTTGAATCTGAAGATCTCGGATCCGGGATCCAGTGACTCGATGGACCGATTTATTGGCATCTTTGTCCGACGAATAAATTATTCGGTATTGCGCGCGATTGCCACTTACCATTGCCCTCGTAAATTGAAATTCTATTTATAATTAAAAGGAAGCCTTTAAAGGGTGAGACGGGGGGGGGAGAGTGAGAAGAGAGTGAGAAAAGATTTCTGCGAGATATAATTGAAAGACATTTTAGCTCCCGCGCCGATAAGCTGCTGCCGAGAAATTATAAATAAAACATGAGAGATGAGGCGTCCGAATTCCGGGATTCCGGTGTAATAAGAAGGAAGGAATCGCCTCCGTGATGATAATCCCTGATGAAATGTTATCGAGGCAACAGCTTGATGTATGTTAAGAGGAAGGAAAGGGTTATACGCGGACGCGAAGGTCAATTATAATTAATCCAAGTCGAATGCGAAGGATCGATAAGGCAGAAGCAATTTATGCTCGCCGCTGCATTAGGGATTCATTGAAGCGAGAACTGTTGCATCTTTCAAAGGCGGGCCAAGGCTTTGGGTGTCGGAGGGTGAGAGAGGGTGAGAGAGGGGGTAGTAGTAGTAGTAGTAGTAGTAGTAGTAGTAGTAAAACAAATCGATCGCGTGGCATCGGGAGAAGGGGAAGGACCCGCCGGGGCGCATTACCCGGTATAGCATTAGTACGAATTCGAGGAAGGCTCGGCTGGAAATAAAATTCGTCGGCGTCTCTCGCCGCGGGGAACGGGGTGCAGTGGGATAGGGTGGAACGGAGTGAGATGGGATTAGCGAGGGCGAGGACGACGACGACGACGACGACGACGACGACGAGGACGACTACGAGGACGACGACCATACGAGATAAACTTGACCTACGTTCGGCAGCTCCGTCGATATTTTCCCCGACAGCCGAAGCACTTTTCTCCGGCCACTCATCCGCCACCCGGTCCACCCCCTCCCCCGCCCACGACGAGTGCACGCGCTCTAGACTCCTTATATATCGAGAGGCTCGGCCCCTCCTCGGCATCCACGCTCGCGCGCCACTACGTGCAGTCCGTAATTTCCGCCCGGTTCTCGGTTCTCGGCTCTCGGGGCTCGGCGCTCGGACCCTTCTTATTTCCCGTCACGTTTCGCTCCCTCGACCGTGAGCAGCGGATCCGTTCTTGATCCTAGGAGGGCACCTATTGGCCGGAGCGGACCTTCTGCTCAGCTGCGCCCTAAGCGCCGCCCTTAACAATTAGATCTCCGACTGATAATTATCCCGAGCTACACCTCCCTCGGGAGCACCTCGCCACCTTGCTTGATCTCCCTCTCCCCCTCCGCCCCCGCCCCTTTCTCTACTCTTTTTCTACTCGTTTTACACCTCTATTCGTCGCCTCGCCCTCACCCACCCCCTCACCATCCTAACCCCCTTGATTTTTCGCTCGCGCCTCCCGTCGCTCTCTCTCGCTCTCTCTCGCTCTCTCTCTGTCTGTCTGTCTGTCTTATGCTCGCGTGACCTTTTAGCCTCGCGGCGCCACACCCTCGCGATTCCCACTCACTCCCCCTCTCCTCTCTTCGCCTGTCCGTCTGCTCCTCTAAAAGAATATTCCTCGCGCATCGCACTCCCCGTCCGTACGCCATCCGACCCGGTTTCTCCGGATCCGTTGCATTTTTAAAATCCAACGTAATTGATGAGCCGAGGATTCCCCGCCTAAGTTCCTTTCCCTCCCACGCGTAGTGAGAATCGTTACCAAAGTGCCATTGAAATTAGTCGGGGGTAAATCGATTGTCCCGCGGATAAGTGATTGATGATTATAACGCCGACCGACTCCTTACGATCATTTTTATTCTCTCCCCCCTCACCCTCCCCCTCGCCACGACTCAGTCGACGAATCGAAGCGATCGCGAGGCCTTAAAAAAATCCTTTCTCCCTTGAAATTTGTAATTTCTCCTCGCTTTGCATTGCCTCGACCGAACGACGTGGTCCACCGTCTCTCTCTCTCTCTCTCTCTCTATATATATATATATATCTATCTATCTCTCGCTCTGTTTGATGTCGCCGTATATCTCGGAGCTTTCGGCACTCGTGCCAAGCCGAGTATTGAGTTACATGAGCCGACGATCGCTTGTCTTTAGAACTGCGGTTTACGCCCATCGCCACGTACTTTTACACTCGAGGTCCGGCTTCGCTCCCGATAAGATCTGCAGCGGGGAAAAATCCTTTCTGCTTTTACGCTTAGGCGTCAACGTACAGCAAGCCCCGTTCGCTGCTCGTCTCCCGCTGATAATAGCGTATTCGTGTTAGTGCGGGCATGCGTTGCTGCGCACGTCGGTGTCACAGGCTACGACGGAATGACGACCTCCTAGAGATTCTCCTTAGCGGAAGTTAACGAAGGGATGTATCGACGCGCTCGCCGCCCTCGAGTCTCTCATCCGTTATGTTTACCGAAGAAACCGCGAGGGCAATAGCAATTATTTCTTTATAATTAGTGGATCATTTAGCATAGCGTAGCATAGCGTAGCATAGCGTAGCGTAGCGGCCTTTTCCTCCTTTCGCTGCTTGAAACGAAATTATTTTTAACCTCGTCAACGGAATTTATTATCTTTCCAATTGTCTGACAAAACTCACCTTCTATCCCCCACACCTTTACCTTTACGCTTATTATAATACAAGTAGTACAAGAAATAACAATATTCTAATGCCTACGCTCGGGAGAGCCCAGCGGCAACGACCGCGGCCACCACCACCACCACCACCACCACCACCACCGCCGACAATACTAATACTAATAATAATATTAATAATGATAAGGATAACGATAACGGTAATAATGGTAGTAGCGGGGGCCATTTCTTTTGTAATTCATAAATATAATTTAATTCCGTAATATGCTGAGATAAATTGAAATTCGACGAAAGGCTAACCAACCGTTACTTAACTTGGCAAATGAATTTTATTCACTAAACAACATTCAATATTTTAAGTGCTTTTATCCAGCCACTAAGTTAATTCCGCTCATAATTTTCCACATACAGGAATGGGGAGAACGTCTCCCGGCACTTCCGAAGTAAATAAAATTTCTCGGGGCCATCGATCTAAGGAAATCGAAGGAACTGCTAGTCATCGCATTAAAAAGACCAGAGTAAAGGTAAGTTTTAAAACGATATTTAAATAGATTACGTTAGATTCGACATTCTTCTTTTTTTCTTCTTCTCTCTCTCTCTCTCTCTCTCTCTCTCCCTCTCTCTCCTTATCCTTCTGATCTTTCTGTCTTTCTTCTTCTACCCTCCCCCCCCCCCAAACCCGCACCCCCTCCACCAGAAAATAGACAGCGTACCGATCGGTCTAATAATGTAATAAAAGAGCATAATGGAGGTAATAAAAATAATACTCGGACGAAAACTTCCGATAATCATAATGGATTTTATAATAACAATAACTGTGATAATAATGGTAATAAGGGCATTTAAGTTCATCCGTTAGTCGAGTTCCTAATTTCATTAATAAAGTATAATCTCAGGCGCCTCGAATCGTATCGGTCAATTAAGAAGTACCCCGCGAGCCTCGGAATAATGAAATATTATCAAACGTGTGCGCTTAATGGCGAATGGCTAATTAAAATTAACGTTAAAAATTCAATGATAATGATGACGATAATGACGGGAGGGGGAGCGGTCGCGGTGGTGGTGGCGGTGGTGGAGGCGGTGGTGGTGCGTAAGGGAGGGGAGGGAGAGAGTGGCCGAGACAATAAATATTTATCGGGTATTTTATATTAGGTTAAAGTGTACTAATGAGGATGTTTTAATTGATTTGCTCTCGACAGCTTTGGAGGAGCAGGTCGACCCTCTGCCATAGCAATCCGAATCATTTAGTCAGCTTTTGACATTACGCTCGTCGGTGGCAACGGCTCCGCTGCTTCCTCTGCTTCTGCTGCTGCTGCTACTGCTGCTGCTGCTGCTGCTGCTACTGCTGCTGTTGCTGCTGGTGACAGAAGCACGTCCTCGATCGCTATTGTCCTCCAGCTGTTCAGTACTACTCATTGTACTATTTCCCTCCTCGATATTTCTGCCTCTTTAACCTAGCCCGCTCGAGCTCCACTCATCCGCACCTGTAAATCCGAATGGATGTTGTTACGCAGTTGTTGCGCAGTTGTTGCCCTCGGCACCGAGGTACCGGGGATCCCGTTTCCTCGAGCCCTGCGCTACCTCGAACCGAGCCCTTACCCCCGCACAATCTCTCTATCTCTCCCCCCCCTCTCTCTCTCTCTCTCTCTCTCGACTACGGAGCCGCCTCGATGGCAATGGTTTCTCAGGTGCCGCTTAAGCCGCTCCCGTCCCAACGAGGCTGTCCTCTACGAGCTGATACCCGGTGAAAGCCTGCGCTTTCCGCGGCTCGTCCACCTGCCCGAGGAAGGAGTGCACGTCTCAGTCTTTGAAATGGCAATTTCCTTTCCGCAGCTGGTTCGTGACAGGGACTCGAGGAAGCAGAGTAGACAACGGAGCCTCGTCGGTCGGAGCCTCTCCCCACCCCGACCCCCTACAGCCATCCACCTTCCGACGCGTCAACTCACAAGTGTACAAACAAAGGCTGAGCGAGAACGACTGAGGGCGTATGTGAGACAGAGAGAGAGAGAGAGAGAGAATAGAGAAAACGGCGGCAATCCGCGTCTCCGTTCCTAACGATATCAATGAGATTCTCGCTGATTGGCGGGGCGGGGGAGGGGCGGCGGCTGACTAAACCTTTATCGATATACATCGAGTGCATATATACGAGCCGTCCTCGCGTCGTTAAAGCTGTAGATCGTTAAAACGGAATATCAGCCCTCGAGGCGAGCATTTTGTTCACCGCGACCGTGCGATGAAAAGAGTAAAGGGCAGCCGGCGCCAACCGCGTCAACGTATCTGCGTTCGCGAGAGATTCAAACGGTCTGCGTCTAATATAATGCGTTTAAATAATATACCAGCGTGTAATGGTATTGTAAATAATGTGGAATAGATGGTGGGAGTGGAGTACTCGGCGAGTGAGTAAAAAGCCGAATAAGTCGAGATGAAAGCGCTCGAAAGCGCGAGGATCGAATGGCCGTCCCGACCTAACCAAACTCTGAATAATTCCCCAGGTAGTCGAGGGTCGCTTTCTTCTACGTGAAATTCGCCGCAGCGACTCGATTCTCGCCTCGGCTTTTATCAGGCACTGATAGCTCGGACAATACGTATCCCGAGCGATCGAATGTCCTGCCTCTCGGCGGATACTCCGACTAGTCAGGAAAGTTAGCTAAAGTGCCCACATATGCGAGGGTGGCGAAGGGCAGGGGAGAGGAAGGATTGGCCGTCGAACTTTCTCTCCGCGCCACCCACCCACCTACCCACCTACCCACCTACCCACCTACCCACCTACCGACCTAGCACCGATAGCACCGAGCTAAGATAAGCCAACTTGGATAAGATAGCCTCTCTCCCTCCCCCCTCGTCGCCCCCCCCGTCCCACAGCCCGTTCGTTCGTTTACTCTTGTCCCCGTCGTCCTTGATTATCTTTCTTCGGAAGAGTAGACGAGCTCGCATCGCAACAAGGGAGTCCTCCCTTGTCCACTTTTTACTTATTTTGCTACATCGGCGTACTTTATCCACTCCTTATCTAGCATCCGGACACGGAATGTTTGCCCTTGGGCCGATGCGCGAACAACTTGCCGACTACGTTCGCATTGGTTCCCCTTTACGCTCCTTTTTTTCTTTTTTTTTTTTTTTTTTCGTTCCCACTCGTTAATCGGCGGACGTTCCTAGCGACCCCTCACCCCGATGCTCCAAGGCCTTCCGTTCCGCACCCTGGCCGAACTTACGAATGATCTTTTACTTTCTCTATCGCTTTCCATTTTATTTCGTTCTCTCTCTCTCTCTCTCTCTCTCTCTCTCTCTCTCCTGTCGGTCAGAACGAAATTTTTCAACATCCACGCTATTATGCGATCTTATTATAACTACAATGCTCGGATATTTGCATTTTAATGTATTTCGGCCACCATCTCCCTGCGCTATAAAAGCACTTTAATTCATAATGTTTATAAAAGGATCGAGAATTTTTATTTCACGCGATCGGATAAACGAGTGAGGGGCTTCCGGCCCGAATTTCGATGCCTCCCAATGTCATTTCCATTTCCAAAAATATTCTAATACGTCGACCATCGCCGGACGGAAAATTATTACAATTCACGAACACAAAGGAATTTTACCGAAGCCTTATTTAATTTTAGGGCCGAGCCCTTTATTAACCGACCCTTAACAACCCTTGCAACTTTTTTAATAAAAATCATTTAAAGTGATGCATAACAGGTACGAAACTTACTTCGAGACTTAAAGGCATTTGATACCTTAAAGGCTAAATAAACAGCTCCGTTAAATACATATAATTTCCCTTAATTTCATTAATGTTATTACTTTAATTAGAAAACTAAATTAATAAATTTTTTTTTAAAATTAAAACTCTTATTACGTATATTCGCTGGGAGCCATACCGATTTTTTTATAATTCCTTTCCTTTCCCCTCTGTAATGTCTCTTTAATATTAATCCCCGAGATACGCGTACAGTGAAACTAAAGGGAATCGTTACGAGAAGAGATCTGTCATAAATAAACAAAATAAAAATGAAGGGCATTGTATTTACATAAGTTTTAAGGTACGGAAGGGAGTTAAAGTGTTCGGAAAACACTTTTTTTCGAGTTTGAATAAATTTCAATTACGGTTACATTTGAAAATATTTCCAACGAATCGGCGTCGTGGTCTCGAGAGCCGAGTTTGACAAGCTTTATTAAAAAATTACTCTGTTTATTTTTCTATATTAAGTTGTCTTTAAGACTCGGTGGTCTGTTAGTTTAAGAAAACTTTAATCTAGAAGATGACATACCTTTTTCTCAAAATCATATTATTAATAACATGTTGTTCTTACCCAGTGGCTTACTTTTCCCAGGATCCATAATGGATTTTCAAGTAATATAAAAGTCCCTAAATAATATATTATTTCAGTTTTGACTACTATTTTCCTTTCGACTTGGATAAATATTCATAAATAATAAGAGATTGCTCGGCGAGCATTCTCGGTAAGATTGCAATAACAAAAATTCGTTAAACCCCTTTAAACCTATTTGCTCTGTAACGCGCGCGCGTACTTTGTGTCCTTCGATAGCAATATCTGATGATTACGAGTCGCCTACAAATTTCATTAGAATTACGTTGCGTTTAAAGCGTTTAAAACCGCGGACGGGCGGTCGGCGGAGGGGTAGGGGAAGGGCGTAAACGTTTGAGTTCGGTTAACGCAGGGAGGAAAGAAAATTTATTATTTACACACACGCGCGCGCGCGCCGGCCCTTTTATTTATCAATGTTTCCCCGAGCTGAAATGGAACGCGCGTTATATATTACAAATACAATTACGGGGACAATAAAAATACATTATAAAATTAATTTGAAAAGAAACGTAGAGCCCCCGCGTCATTTACAGAACGAGTTTTCTTTGTTTAATATTAGTGAAATGGTCGTTTAATTTAAATGCGAGTTTCATTCTAATACATAATTAGAATTTAAATGGAAACGTTATAATGATCTAGGCAAAACAATTTCCAAGTTTAAAGTTTAAGCCATTGTCCTGGGAAATAAAAATTCTTCCTATTAATTGTCTAAAATGCCGGAATTGCTTAGCTCGAAGGAACATAGATTTTTCTGAAAGACCGAGGACGATACGACAATAATAGAAATATATATATATCGTAGAAATGCATTTACCCGTCGCCCGACCTTAAAAGCTCGCGGGCAGTCACGATTTTCGAGGAATCGAATTGTTTTTATTGCATTTTCTGAAAATATAACGTCTTGGGAACATCCCGTTAAATTCCCGTCCTCCATCGAGCCGATCCGTCCGAGACCGATAAGAAGTAAGAATCCGAGGAAGCTGAAAAATGACTTTATCTAATACATTTAATGCCTCTAATAAAGGCATCGGAGGCGGGTGCTGGGGGCGGGAACAGCGTCGACCTCTTGCGGCGAGAGAAAAACAATAGGGAAAAATAAGGGAGAGGGAAAGGCGCGTATGCAACAATGCCGAGGGATTCGTAAGTACAGGGAATTGCAAGGGGGCGGGGAGAGTGCGGGCGGAACGGGGCAGCGGAGGCTGGTTAAACAATCTTATTTTCCTTTTTTGCCGTTCCGTAAACGGTAAAAATTTCACGAAAAACAGCGGACCGACGGCAGCAACTGTCTCGAGACGCGAAGAACGAGTTGTAAAAGCGCGGATGTATAAAAGTCTTTGTCGGGCCGCTTTTCGCTTATTTGTTAT
Organism: Ceratosolen fusciceps; assembly: GCA_018883505.1. NCBI lineage: Eukaryota > Metazoa > Arthropoda > Insecta > Hymenoptera > Agaonidae > Ceratosolen > Ceratosolen fusciceps. The sequence continues at coordinate 9,482,087 of RCIC01000006.1, read as the reverse complement.
ATAATGCCGGTAAAGTTTATGTCTTAGTAAAAAAAAGTGTTTATCGACAAAAGCGTCTTGGTATTTTAGATGAAAGGAGCCCGGGACAATATGCAAGGCGAGCACTCGTCGCACAAAGAGAATGAGCGTGAGAGAGAGAGAGAGAGAGAGAGAGAGAGAGAGAGAGAGAGAGCGGCGGGGGAGGGGGCGCGGCACATGTACAACGAGACGAACGATTAAGCTGAAGATAATTTCATAAAGGACCTAAGCGTTTCCTTTTCCCATTCTTTGCTTCGTTATTTTTATTCCATCTGTTTTACATGAAGTAGCTTCGGGCGCTAGCTCCCGGAGCTGGCTCGAGACGTCTGCTCCAGAAGCGCAGGATCCTGAGTTAGCCTGACTCTTTGTAACGGGCTCAGATATTAATGCACCGCACTGTTATTTAGTTGAAATTTCTTGGCTCGAGCTCGCGCTCACGTAATAACGTTTGGCGACAGTAATTATAAGGGGTCGGGAGGGGGCGGGCGGTGGTGCTTGTGGATATGGGTGCGATGGGGTTGGGGGGGAGCAGCTCTCGCCAAGACAACAAAGTGATATTTTTCAAAGCCGGTTAAATAAGTACACCCAGCGGACAACAAAGGCAAGTTGAGCATGAATCGGTGAGCGATCCATCTCGTCTCTCTCTCTCTCTCTCTCTCGTCTCGGTATTTCCTCGGTATTCGCCCACTTCCTACTTTCCACCCCTCGTGGGGGGGGGGACACGGCGGCCTCCCTTAAAGCGGAGATTTAATAAAGTTCGCGTCGCGAAAGTGTGAAGTCGTCGTGACAGTGAAATTGACACTCGCTCGGTTATCCTGTTCCGTGCTCGTCCCGTACATGCCAGCCGTACCAAGGAGAATCTGGGGTCAGCGGGAGTCCGACCCTCTACGGGAAAAAACACCGACTGCTAGTAATATCGGCCGTGGGTTTGATTTACTAGCGAATTGGGTGGCAGGCTGCTATCGTCTCCCGGAGCTCCTCCTCTACCTGGAACGTGAGTAGACTAGGTCGTCGCGCTTCTAACCCCCCCAACCCCAACCTCCAACCCCATCGCACCCGCACCCACGCCCCTCCCATGCAAGTTTGCAATTAAACGCGATTATAATTAAGGGTAATGGAGTTTCGGCTTGGGAGTTAGCGGCGCAGGCAGCCAGCCACCTGCGATCTAATGCGAAGGCTCTCGTCGTCCTCCGTACGCTCCGTCAGGATCACCGTCGCTCCGCGAGTCCTCCTCTACCCCCCCACACGCCGACCAATCCCCCATCCCCGCCCTACGAGCGCGCGTCAACCAACTGACCCGCACCGCAACTTTTTCCCCAAAGTCTTCTTTATGCTAGGATTGGCGCGAGTCCCGTTACACTTGTTCGGCTTATGTCGCACGAGGCGCTTGCCCCGGTGATTAGTTGCCTTATCGAATCCATTGCGACGCTTCGGGTCCATAGATTTTCCAAGGATTCCTCCACCCCACCGATTTGATTCAATTAGGGTGAGCAGAGCCTATACCGCATGCGGACTATTCGCCCGCTCTGACCCATTTTAAACTCAACAAATATACGCTCCGGAAGTAATAGACCTTAATTGCCAGGCCATTACATCCGCTCATTAAATAGAGAAGAAAAGGTCAACCTTCATCATTAATATTTATTGCGCGGAGTAATGATAATTTTAGGTTAGGGGACGGGTGAAGCCGCTGCTACACCGGCGAGCGAGCAGCGCCTAGCTTAGTCCCGTCATAAATAATACCTTACGCGATACAACTTTTTTCTAATTAAAAACGAGAAACGTGTGTCATAAGACATACGTGTTTTTTTCCTCGTTGCATTTTTTCCCCTCCCCCGCCCTTACCCTTCCCATCCCATTTTTATTTTATATACGTGATAAAAGCGTCGAAATAAGAGGACAATGGCTTTCAAGGCATCATAAAGCTCGTTCCCTCAAAATGTAACTTAACGTTTTCCTTTTTCTCTTTACTCTCTCTTTACTCTATCTCTCTCTCTCTCTCTCTCCCTCCCTCCTCTCATTTCATCAGAAAAGAAAGCGATTTTTTATCGCTGCCCGTTACTCGACTGCTAAATATTGCTAAAGCTTACTTATTTTACTACTTGTTAGCATCGAGTGCCCCATTAATTTATTCCTTCTCGCGAATACTCCAATTGCCGAGGATTTAAAAATAAAAAAGAAGAAGAAGACGAAGAAGAGAAAGTAAAAGAAAAAGAAAATATAAACGACCCGAGCTTCAAGTGTATTTATTTTTGCAAATGCATTTCTTAATTTGATATTCAGCGCCGTAATAAGAAGATATTCGTCATCCGTTTTCAGAAAATAAACTGCATTTCTGAAATTAAAGTAGCCTTTTTTCTTTTTTTTTTTCAAGAGCATGAATATGTAAAGGACGAACAATTGCTGCCTTTGCATAAATCTTATATTTAATAACTCCGGTTCCGAGTGGAGCGAAAATCAAATCTTAATGCTTACAATTACAAACTTATTTATGCTTTGTTTGAGATGTCAATTAACCGGCGCCGGATAATTTTATTTGCTATTCTCATTCCTTGGGAATTCATAAAAGAATCCCCGACTCCCCTCGCCCTCCTCCCGCCCAGCCCCACCCCACCGACAACCCTCCACGTTTTCTCCACTTTTTCCAAATGCCTCGGAATTTTAACAATATCAGCAATACAAACTCGCGTCTCCTATTGGGAATTCCACTTTCCAATGAATGGGAATGTGTTTATTTAAACTTTGAGTTATCATTAAAGAAACATGCCGTAGTCGTTCGCTGTATGGAGAATTAGCAAAGCGCAATAACAATTGTATTTCTTTCTCCCCCGCCCCCCCTATCTGTATCACTCTTCGATTAGCTAAGAAACGAACGAATTAAAATGGGATTCCGGAGGCTTTCAACCTCAATGTTTATATTACAGCTGCCCTTTCGTAATTATCGTTATTGTCAATGTTGTTACTACTACTACTGCTACTACTACTATTATTATTATTATTATTATTATTAAAGTCCCGCTCGTTCAATTTCCGTTCCTTTTCAGCGTCGAAATCACATGCTCGGTTATTGGGGCGCAAAAGGTTGTATTTTTAATGAGAATCCCCGCTCGCGCTCCCTTACCGCCCGTAATAACAGATCCGCGCACGTTTGTTTTAACGAGCTGATGTTGGATCGAATGAGATAGACAGAGACGGAGAGACAGAGAGACAGATAGAGACAGAGACAGAGAGTGAGAGAGAGAGAGAGAGAGTTGTCGATGTGCGGCATTTGATTATCGTCCAGCGCGCGCTCGCGCATTCTGTAATTGCGCTCGATCGTCTCCAGCAGCAGTTGAGCCTCTTCGCTCCTGCGCGCACTCGATAACCTGCATAAGTAACCCCGCACAGACTTTAGAACGGTACGCTACGTATGCGTGTCGCTCGGATTATATCCGACAAGGGCCGAGCGAGGGCCGGGGGAGGGGGGAGGAGGAGGCGCGGCGGTTAGAGAGCGCAGGCCAACTTTACGATGAAATTTCCAACTCGAAAGGAAGACGTAATATAGGAGAAAATCGTCGTGCTCGAGCGAGTACGAAGTATAAAGCGATGTTTGGCCAAACTATTGTCTTACCAATTACTTTGTGCAACTAATTAATCCAGTGTGACACGCGCGTCACGTAAAAATGCGCAAATGCTCAATACTTACACGACTACTCGGCGAATGTAAAATACGCGAACGATTGAAGCTAAAACGTGGATCTCTCCCCCCCCCTACCCCCTACCCTGCCCCTACCCTCATATTCTTTATTTTCTATTTTTATGTATTCCCTTTCGGGAAAGAAAAATGTCGGCGGTATATGTGCCAACTGCTTATCTCGACGGAGAATATGCAAACACTTTGCTTTTAAGATAAACGCGTATCTGGCCAATTTTCATTTTCTACATCTCAAAATACCATATACATTTATAAAACTTTGCTTTTAAATAAAATGAAAATCTATTCTACTTCTGTCGGCGGGAGGGGGAGGGGGGAGGCATGTCAGAATTGAATGACTTTGAAATTTTCCGAACGGAATAACCCTCGAATCTCGTCCCATAAACCGTGCTCTAAGAATATTAAATCCCCTTACCCCTCCCCCCCCACCTCATTCAAAGCACACGGATTAATAATCACAAAATATACAAACGATCCAACACTTTCTTTTTTAACCCTTACTTTATTATTCTTGCGAGTAAGCGGACGACTTGCGCTTGAATTCGACGAATTCCGCGAGCAATAGGGAGAGTGATAAATTATAAATTATAAATTATAATATAATATAAATTGGAAGGCTTACATGAATAATTTATTAATCAAAGCTTTGAGTTTAACGAGACGTTGCGAATATTTGGATTTACTTGTAGCGATGTAACGAAGAAATTTTAACTTACCTCACACTTACACTTGAAGACATGCATTTTTCCATATTTGTTCCCTTAGGAGTATATAAATAAATACGGAAGGGGTGAATTATTAAATAAACACGCCGTCTCTCGAGGATGTAATCAATTCATCGTCTCATTAACACAGAATTTTGTATCAAAGATGCTAATTCTCTTGACATAAGTTTACCACGTAGACTCATCACAAGTACGTCTTGGGCTCGTTAACTGTTCCCAATAGCTTATTGGGGTGTTCCTAACTACAATAATTACATTGAAAAGGCCGTGTAATGCGCTTAGCTTTGTATCAAAAACTCCGTAAATATAACGAAGGCGACGCAGCGGCCAAAATAATTAAATATACATCACTCGAACGATAATTAACGATGTTAAATATTCGTCCTTGTAGAGGACGCGGGGAAGGTGCTGTGCTGTGCTGTGGTGTGGTGTGGTGTGGTGTGGTGTGGTGTGGTGCGGGGCGATTTATTACCGCGGGGGGAGGGGGAGGGGAAACCATTACCGAAAACATTTCATCATCGAAACAATTCGATCGCCGCTCAAATCTAATAGAATTGATTATTATATTTAATAGCGAGTTCTTAAAATTTATAGCCATTCCATTAAAAGTGATATATCGTCGGATTTTTTGCTCCTCTCCTCGAACTTTTAGTTCGAGCGTGTATTCAATATGTAAAACAAAGAGTGCCGTACAATATATCAAGACTTTTATTGCAAAGGAGACGATTTCTCCTTTCCCCGGCTTCGTGAAATATTAAAAAGACGTTTTCGATATAAATAAGCTCTCGTGTAAACCGCACGACACACGACACACGGCACACGACACACGACACACGACGACACACGGGACTCGTGCGTAACAATGTCATCGATCCCGCGTCACATCCGTCCCCGTGAATTACATGCAATAATTACACGAAATACTTGGGGAAAATGCAATTTCCCCACTCTTAATAATTATTACGAGGATTATTTATGAGGTCGGTTCTCGTATTCGGGATACTCGGACACTCGAAACTGCTGAATTATAGATTAAATTATAATTATCAAGTTTGCGTGCTGCCGTTACCAAAAAGTATCCTCTCGAGCCCCTAGAAATAGCGGTTGCGTACGTTTATAATGGTTGAGGGTGTTTAGCAACCAAGGCCCAGCTGGGGAGGTGGTGATTTAAATAATTCATTAAGGAACGGACGAGGACGACGCGTTTGAAAGAAGAATTTCTAAATCGAGCCAGAGTCGACGGTTTATAGAAATAGACCTCCTCCTCCTCCTCCTCCTCCTCCTAGAGAACGGGGGGGTTTACTTAATCCCTTGCCGGCTGGCTCTATTGATTTCCGGATCTGCATGACTAATGCCCGCAAATGCCTACATTATAAACTCCACGCAAATGCATTTTCAAATAACGGCCCTTTTTACTTCGACTTCCTCCTTCTCATTTCTCTCTCTAAGATTTTTTATTAGCCGCTTTTATTGCTTATTCCTTAGTCGGCGGTAGCCTAAGCGGCCCGCCGGGCTTCGCCGTTCCACTTGACACTGTTCGACAAAAAAAAAAAAAGAAAAAAATAAATAAAATAAAATCACAATTCAGAGATTATATAGCTTTATTGTTACAATATAATCAGTTGCGGCGGCGCCATTTACTTCCCAACCGTTTCTCTTCCCCCAATAAAAACCTTTTAGCGTCAAAATGTAATCCGTTTAGAAATAAAGTCTATTTTTACTCTTTATTTTAAATCCAATTGCTTTATTTCAATCTTTATATCTGATTTTGAGTGTAAAAATGAGAGAGAGACAGACAGAGAGAGAGAGAGAGAGAGAGAGACGTAAAACGAAAAACAAAAATTCTTCTTTTCTTCCATTAAAGATATATATATATAATAATTGTGTACAAAAACTAATGAGAAGCTCTATATGTGTACGATAATTGTATGCGTATTAAAGATATAAAGGGTGGACAATGGAAACAAGCTAGTTCATACTTGTGTACTAAATGTAATGTGGGTGCAGTGGGGTGGGGGTAGCTTATAAACGTGCGTATGTTATAATTCTTGGAGAATCATAACTTGACAATTAGGTTTATTATACAAAATCACTGTCTTTATCCTTAAAAAACGCTCAGCTCGAGTTGAGAGCGAGTTAGGTTAATACTGTCTGTTGGTCGAAAAGCTCGGACTGCACGGCATTGAGGAACATGGGGACGCTGTGCTGGCGCTGGAGATGCCGTTCTATGAGAGTGGCGAGGGTAGCCGAGAACGGGGTCTCGATCATGTTGACCCCGTCCTCGTTGACGATGAAGAATAAATAATCGTCAGGCGACTCGGCGTACTGGCTCGACAGCTTGTACTGACTCTCCTTCGTCCTGTCGACGCGCCAACCGAACAACTGATAGCAAGCTTGTCGATACTCGTGCGACGACGCCTTGAACGCCTCCTTCAAGCGACTTATTTTCAGTTCGTGTTTCTGCTGAAGCTCCGAAAGTTCTGAAAGTTTAATTTTATATATATAGGGGTGGGTGGGGGGAGGGGTGTGATAAGAGCAGGGACCGTTACTCAACAGGATGACGAGGAAGAGATCGACTGACCTTGCGCTTGCAATGAAGATACCGTCGGCACGCCCGTATGGTTCCCAGAAGCAACGACGGTTCGCAGCTGTTCGACTTCCTGCAGCAACGCCTTCTGCTTGTCCTCCGCCTGTTGTTCAGCTATCGCGGCCGGGTTCATTTTGAAATGTAAAATACGCGTATTGATATTGAAGTCGCCTTTGAGCGCTCGGTGCTCGAACTCGCCCCTCAACCTTTCGACCTCTTCCCTCAGTTTCCTGCACTCCTCCCGTTGTCCTCCTCCATCGATCGCATCGAGATCGGACTCGAGCTTCGCCACCAAGTCTCTGGAAATTTTACAAGCATATTATCATTATTATTATTATTACTAATAAGAATCCCTTGCGATTTCAATAACGGAGCTCGAGTTCTGAGATTATTTTGACAATTCACCTGTAGCCTTCTATTGCCCGTTCTAATGCTGGGATCCTTTCGTTCGTTATGTTTGGCGCTTCTCCGCTTTGGTAGCCGGTTATCTCCTTTTCGTATGTGTCCAGCTGCTGCCTGTAGCTGTCTCTTTCTCTCGTCACAAGGGACATCTTCTTCTGTAATCTGCCTATGAACCTTGTCAATCTGTCATGAGAAGTCGTCGTTTCGGTCAGCTGTTTTTTTATGTCCTCGTACTGCTGTTGACAATTTGTCAATTCTCTCTGAACGGCTTCTACCCTCGATCTTAGCTGGCCTTCCTCAGCCGTCAACAAAGCCTCAGCGTGCTGAAGGCGATTTATTTCCCTTCTGATCGCAATGGGACCGCCGGTAATTCCAATTTCCTCGTATTCAGAAATTTTATTACGAAGCTCCGCTTGACTTATTTCCAATTGGAATACTTGCCTTTCTAGACTCTCCGTATGCTGCAACCTGTCAATTTATCGTTAAGCCGTGTAATAATTGATATATACATAAGATAGCTTCATTAATGCAACTGATGTTTTTTTTCTACCTGTGTTCCATACTTGCCATCTGCTCTTCCAACAGTAATTTCCCTTTAACCGATTCTCTCAAGCTTCCTATCAATTCCTTCGCTTTCTGCAAATCCTTCTCAAACTCATTTGCTTGATGAGCTCTGTGGGCAAACTTTTTATTTTCTTCCCAACCTATCTTTTCTGACTCAAAATTTTCTATTTTGACTTTTAAGCTTTGTACTTCAATGCACTGTAGCTCATACTTTTGTTGAAAAGTTCTGGCTTCCTTAAGTTTTTCTTCAAGGTCTGCAATTCGCTTATTACTAGCCTCCAGCTTGTCACTGAGCTCTGATATTTTATCCTCTGAAACTTTCGTGTCTGTGTTATTCTGTGCCTTAGTTTGTTGCTTCACTTGACTTCGAAGTTCTTCCGAAAGCCTATTATTATCGTCTAACAAAGACAACATCTTTTGTTCCAGTCTATTTTTCGTCTAAACAAATAAATCATCGTTTAGTATTTGGCTTTATAATTTCGTAAGTACTTAAACAAGGTAAATAAATTAACCTGAACCAGATCTCGTTCTGCATGATTCTGGGCAGTTTTGGCTTCTTGAAGGGCTCGTCTTCCAACATCAATACGTAATTCCAATTGATTGATCATATGCTTGTCCTGTTCTACCTGTATTTCTAGTATTCTCTTTTCTTTATGACAAACCTCTTCTATTTCTCGACGAACTTTATGCAATTTTTGAACCATTGCCTCTTGATGAGCAAGTCTAGTTTTTAAAGCAATTATCTAGAAAAAATAATTTTAATATTTTAATTTATCAACAATATTAAAACTATTTCATTACTTTAATACACTTACTTCTCCTTTCATTCTCCTCCATTCCCAAGGACTTCCTGGTATAGATTCATTGGAAGTGTTGTTCGCATTCCCTTCAGCCGATTCGTCCAATTTTTGGCGTTTAGGAGTTTCAGGAAGGCTTTCATTCTTTGGGGTAGATGTGGATGCTCTCACCATACTTTCTCGATGTAAATTTAATATACTGCTATTGCCAATCCGTTGTAGCGTTTCATTTCCGTAACGTACATCCTTTATCATTTTATTAATATTTGTTCGATTTTGATCCTCCATCTACAAATACAACTGTGGTATAAATTTTTACAGAGATAGGTAATATGCAAGCCTTTGAATACAAAGTGAAGTGCGAATTGAACTATAAGTATAATTAATAATAATATAAATTAACGCTGTATATTCAACGACTACGCGACCGGCATGGAAAATAAACAATACCTACACTTAAAAACTAACCTATAAAAGAATATACCAGCTGAAGACAACCCGTCTAGGTCTTACATAAAAAATACATAAGATGTATAATACCTTTAAATATTTATGTAATGAAGGAAAACTTTATCAAACTTCTGTACACGCTCTAAAATCGGGAAGCTACGTTTATGCTGCAGGTATATACATAAGGAGTCCGGATTATCTGACAATATTAAACATAGTTCGACAATGATCGTAAGAGCGGCTGTCGATTGGACAGTTTTTTCAATTTCGACCAATCGTGGACTCCCGATGAATGGAAATGACTAAAGAACAATCGGGATTCGTCGCATAAAAAGCAGGTGGAATCGCGTTGTGGATTTACTCTTATTAGCATTGAGCTGAGGTGGCCGTTTGTGTTTTAACGTAGGTGGCGCTGACATCTAGACAAGTGTGACAACACTTTTAACCTGAAAAATATGAAGAAGATGAGAATGAGACACAAGTTTTAATCGATTTCCATAAAATAATGCCTATAATTTATTAGTCAAAAGTTTATTTTGTATTATATAATACTAAATTAGGCTTAAGAGTGAAAATGTATTTATCCCTCGCTAATATATTATTAGTACTCGGCTTATCGTCATTTATATCAGCTGTGAGTATATTAGGCTTTCCAAAGATTACTTTTAATTTTTGTTTCTATTTCATGGTTTCTTAATATCATAAATTTCTTCAGAGCGAATTGGACTTTGATGGATGGTTACAAGTAAGATTATGGCATTCCTTTGATAATGAACCAGTACCTCAGTACATAGAAAGAGGAAACGTTACTATTTCCAGTATACGTAGTGGAGCTGCTGTTATAACTCAACCAGGGCTCCACAAATTGAATGTGGAAAAATTGAATGCCCTTGCCAAAAATGGTAATAAATATCGATTGAAAGCAATAGTGAAGTCATCATCTGGTAGTGAAACTACTTTTCTTACTTCTGTCTTAGCGGTAATTATAAATAAAATTTTTTACTTTTAGCAATTTTACGTGATAGCGTGTAAGATTCATTTTAATAAGGTAATTAAATTGTTTCAGTGTAATTTATTAGGCTCAAATTTAGAAGATATATTAAACGTATGGTTGGATAGTTCAGCTGAACCAGTAGCAGTAAATTTAGTTTCCAGAGGCCCTTGCTCATTGCAAGGTCCAACAACGCAGATGTGGACAACAGACGTACAAATGAAATATCCAGACGGTGGTCCATCTCCTGACACTGCCACATATATTCAGAAACTTGAGAGGGAAAAGCAGGCTAGAGAAAGTGGAGAGATCAAGGATAACCGTTCCTTTTTTGCAAAATATGTAAGACATGCATTTACTTTATCCGTTTTGGTTAACGTCATTATAAAATATCCGTAAAAATCATTTAAACCGTTTTCAGTGGATGTACATAGTGCCAGCACTTATATTCTTTGTGTTGTCATCGGCAACAAATCCAGAGGCTGGTAACGCAGTAACCGGCGGAAGTGGGGCCGCTCAGCGACAGTAACTACCCCGTGTTTATATGTATATTCTTTTTGTACACACGTGTACATTTTGTTAAACCTCAGAGTGCGTTCATATCATGAACATATAAAAATTTGATCGGACGATTGAATGGACAGAGTAGATGTAACGGCGAGGGTCGAGGTGGGGTGGGGGGGGTAGTGAAAGAATTCGTATTTCTTGAAATTGAAATGTAAATTTAAAGGAAAATCATAATGTACAAGTGGAAAATAAGGAAATAAATGACAGCCTGAGCGATTTGCAAACAAGCATTGCAAATTGAAAATTTTATTATCAAACGACGCTTGTGCAAAAATGTCACCGAGACTATTCGATATAAAATGCAATAACTTTATACTCTTATTGTTGGATTGAATAAAAAGTTTGAGATTTAAATGAGACTGCACGTATAATCCTGATTATTCCCTTATCATTGGCGTGGATCCCGGAGGAGAGGGAGGGGTAAGTTCTGGAGAAAAAGGCAGAAAAAGGCAGAAAAAGGAGGCGGCGGACCGTCGGGTCGGCCGGTAGGCAAGTATGGTGGTAGTACATAGATAGCCCCATAAAAAATGTATAGCAGCACCGGTAAAATCGGGGGAGTAAAATCGATAGGAAGGTAAGGGAGAGCACCTGGCCGGCGAGCAGTTAGGGCTGTTGGGGGTCTGTCGGGCAAGCGTCGCGACGCCACGTCGGTCTTGGTCTTGGAAAAATGGCGACGTTCTCGCTGAACCTGCACCGACGCGTGGAACCTGGACTCGTGGTAAGCGGCAAATTCGACGGGTCGCACGCGTGCTTGGCGGGGGCGACCTCCGCGGGCAACATCCTCGTGCACAGTCCGCACCGGGAGATCGCTGCCTCGACGAACCCGGATGCGAGGACCGAGGCGAGGCTTAGCTGGAACGGCGAGCTCGTCGAGCTCCAGATCGGCCGGGAGGTTCGTTCCCTTCCTCTTTTCAAATTTACCGCTCGAGATTGTATTGTAGCCGTAGCCACGCCGTGAAAGATAAGATTGCGCCTATTTAAAGAATAATATTTATCTGGCCCATCTATCTATCGGGGAGGTGTCGTTTACCGAACTCGGTTACCTGGGTTGCCGCCGCATTATCGAGCCGCGTGATCCGAATATCCGTCGGGCCATTTATTTTTAGGAAGGCAAACTTATAAATAATATTTTGAGAAACCTTTGCTCTTATCTCCTTTTCTAAATAATATATCGATTACCGCTCAGCGTGTATACATACATACATACATACATACATACATTCGTACGTACGTGCAGACGTACATATATATGTATGTATATATATATATATATTACATAAAGACTCGCTCGGACACTTTTGGCTCGTTAATAATCAATGACATAACTACTATTTATAGAATTTGATATACTTTTTATTTAACTGAAATCAAACTTGCCGGATTCGTTTTTAAGGCATATTCGTTAAATATAAATAAATATTCTTGAGCCGAGCGGATGGCGAACGAGCTTCTCAATACATTTTACGGACACATGCTCTCGCGCTCAATTCCTACGCCAAAGTAAAACAAAATCAACAATTATCAAAAGAATAGCATTTTACAATTACGCTACTCTATTCTAATAAATAATATATATATATATATATTGTTCGGTCGCGAGCAAATAAAATTCACCTCTTCTTTCCCCCCGTAAATGGGTATTTTGCAGCAAATATTTACAAATCGTTTAACGTAATGGTTGTAAGTGATTTTTTTCGTTCTCTCGATGTAATATTTTAAGCGGTTCTAGAAATTTGAGAAGAGAGAGAGAGAGAGCAGAGTCACGTTCGAAAAGACACGACGGAAAATGATTTTTCAACAAACAAACAAATAATTCGAATGCTTTTGACGAGTTGAATAATTGCAATGGGCCACGTGGGGCGAGGCTCCTCCGAACAAACGTCAAGCGTCGAGCGAATCAATTTGAAAAAATCAATCTTCTTTTTCAAAAAGAAAGAAAAAAAAAAAAGAAGAAAGAAGAAGAAAAAAGAGCCTCGTTGGGGTAATTCGAGAATCGAAAATAAAAAATGCAATGTAAAACGAATGGCTCGATCGTATAACGCGCGCCGCGGTCCGAGCGTTGCTTTGTAACCGGGTGCGCGTGGCTGCGTGTGGGTGAGTGTACATGTGCAAAGGTCATTAATCAATGCCGGAAACCATAAGGTCACGGCAGTGTATACAGGTCGGCTAGGAGAGGACGAGAGGGACACGCTTTTCGTTGGGACGTCGAGCCACATACTCGCCTATCAAATCGAAGATAATGCGGATTTGTTTTACAAGGAAGTAAGTATAGCAACATGTTGTTTCTTTCATTGGTGCTTCTGTGTACGTAAGGTGGCGGAGGTGGAGGTGGAGGTGGAGGTGGAGGCTGACCGAGAGTTGTAATTCGAATGGGCGATTCTCGGGGCGACTCGCGCGAGAAATACGTTGGGCCCGCAGCTCGTCTGGACCGGGTCGAGCTGCTTAAGAGGACAAGATAATGCCCGTAAAGTTTATATCGAGCCGGCTTGTATAAATAAAGCTTTCCACTGGCCAGTCGGTGTAAAAGCTGCCACTGTAAAAGGGCCGGTGGGTGGGGCGGGGGCGGGGAGAGGGTGTAGGGTACGTGGTAGGGTGAAAATGGGTGAAAATGGATGCCCGTGGAGGCGAGAGGCCAGAGGCTATTTGTCACTATTTCGGGTCGGGAGGGGGTGGCGGGTGGGGCGGTTGGGGCGGTTGGGGCCTCATGGAGCATCGCCCGAAACTCGAGTTTGGAAATGTGCAGCTACCTGACGGCGCCTACAGTATCACCGTGGGAAAGCTCGGCTGGCTGCCGAACCAAGTCCTCCTCGTCGGCGGCAACTGCTCCATCACTGTTCTGGATATCCATGCAGACGAGGTCTTCTGGGTGGTGGCACGGGAAAAGGTCACCGCTCTGGCAGTTTTTGACTTCGACGGCGACGGCGATAACGAAGTGATTACTTTATCTATTTTTACTTTTCACCCGTAGCCAACGGAGTCTCGTTTTCTTCGTTTCTTCATTTCTTCGCTTCTCTTTCTCTCTTTCTCTCTTTCTCTCTTTTCTTTTTTCTTTTTCTCCTTAGGCTTGACGGGCCTTGAAAAATTTCTTCCTAGGTCTGCATTATGTGAGGCCGGGCAAGGGGGGAGGGGGTTGAGGAGGAGGAGGAGGAGGAGGAGGAGGGACAGCCGAGGCCGCCGACGAAAATGCCCAAACGCTCGTGCAACACGTGGCTGTCCCTCCACCCTCGCACCACTTCTTTCCTGCATTGCATCTCCTTCTGTTGGTTTTCGTGCCAGTTTGCCTTGGAGTCCAGGTCCCATTGGGACATCTTAAACTCCTCGATAAGACCCAATAACTTTGTCTTGCATTTCACCAGCTAACCTCACTCGATTTTTGATAAAAGCTCACGACGTCTCTCTTCAATAACGTACATCTCCAGATAACAGAGGTTTAAAGTCAAAATGTACGGGAACGTTGAACGAGCGTTAAAATACATACACACACACACACTCTCTCTCTCTCTCTCTCTCTCTCTCTCTCTCTCGTCCTCGAGTCAAATATCAAGCTTCAAAGTCACATAAAACTTCTAAGCGGTATTAAAAACTTCTCATTTTCTCCCTTCTCTTTCATTATCATCGTCGTTCCCTCTCACTCTCCCTTTCTCAATAAATAACTCACTCGCTGGCTCGCTCGCTCACTCACTCACTCACTCACTCACTCACTCACGCACTCTCGTTTTCTAAAGATTTTGTCAGGTACGTCCGACTTTGGGATCCGAGCCCAAAAGGAGGATGCCATCCTATGGGAGACCGTGGAGAATGCGCCCGTCGTCGCGCTACTTGGACTTTCGGAGCGAGAATTCGCCTACGCGACTCGCCAGGAGGGAAACGGAACCGTCGGTGTCTACGACTCTGGACACATACTTTGGCGCATCAAAGTAAATCCACTTTTATAACAATATACTTTACAACGTATAACGATAATTATAATGGTCCGAGGCAGAATTTAAGTCTTTAAAGCGACATGTCGCCTTCCTCGGGACCCTCGCGGCTTTATTCGCCCCCCCCCTCACACACCCACTCACCATGGAGTGAGAGTAACGTCGCGTGGCGCGGGCGCGGGCGCTGCCGACGAAACGTATATTTCGTAAACGTTGCAGTCGAAGCACAAAGTGACGGCGATACGAGCTTTCGACTTGAACGCCGACGGAGCAGTGGAGCTTTTGACTGGATGGAGCAGTGGGAAGGTCGACGCGCGCCGCTGCTCCAACGGTCAGGTCATCTTCAAAGTGCAGATGAGCTCACCGATCGCCGGGCTCGTCGAGGCCGATTACCGTAGGTCCGGGATGCCTGACCTCGTCATAGTCACCGTCACCGGCGAAGGTACGTAACCCCGTCACTCCCGCCAGCCACCCCTCGAGGTCACCCCCACCTTAATTACCTGTAAGCCCGAAAAACAAGGCGTCGTGGGTGGTTCCCGTATCGTAAAGAACCGTAAAGGTAGCCGAAGGTTTTTTTTGTCGATCGGGTAAGTGCGGGGCTTAGCGGCGGGCACGGCGATGGAGGAAACGGAGCCAGGGGCCAGCTATCGAGAGCTCATGGCCAGGAAGCAGGCCCTGCAGATGGAATTGCGTCAACGGAGCGTCGCCGAGTCGAATTATTACCTCGGCTCGAGACTCGCGGTCAGCATCGCCTCGACCCGAGGTGCCGTGCGGCTCGGATTGGCCTCCGGACCGGGACTCCTCGTAAGTTCAATTATCCCGTTCCCCGAGAGGAGTCCGACTAATCCAAGGTCATCGTTCGTCTCGCAGATCTATTACTCGATGGTCTTCGCCGAGGGGATCTTCGAGGGGGAGAGCTTGGTGATCCATCCCTCGAAGCCCGAGGGCGAGCTGGAGATCGCGCTCCGCTTCCCGAAGAATGGCCCGGTCGACATCCACGTCAAGACCTGCATCGGCGGATCGGACAGCGAGATCCTCATGGTCCTCGAGCTCACCCATCAGCTTCCCCATCTCTGTATGTTCGAGGCCGTTGCCCGGCCCGAGCAGCCCCCCGATTCCCTCAAAGACTGCGGAGTCTTCCTCGAGGTGAGATCCGACTCCTCGCTCCCTTACCTCGCCTCCCTTACCTCCTCCGGTTACCCAAACCGCGGGTAATTCTATAATCACCGAGCCCCGAAGCTCCCTCCTGCCGCCGAACCCCGTTTTTTTTTTTTTTTTTGTTTTTGTTTTTTCCCCCCTGAGAAATTACAAATAGATTATTATAATAATACGAGTAACGATTGCTTGGCTCGCGCAGCTTTACTCTTCCAAGTAACGATAAAGGGATAAAAGGTTCTTGTCTGCCGGGCCTTCGACGGGTCAGAGTACGGAGCAGTAGTTGAAACGGGAGCGGACCCCTATTGGTAGCCTTCTTCTCGAAATCAGGAGGATGGGTGGGGGGGTGAAGAAGTGCGAAAGCGTCGAGAATGTCGAGAAAGAGGGTCGAGGTTGGCCCAATAACCTTGAGCGCGGAGCTCAGCGGGACTTTCGCTTTTGGGCTCCAGGTGCCGGAGCGGCCCCAGCGCGTCGCTCTCTGGCTCAACCAGAGCCTCATCCTCTCGACGGAGATCCAGGTGCCGGAGGTCGGGCCCGAGGCCGGGAAGCTCGAGGTCTGGCTGCGCGGTCTCCGGGACCAGCGGCTCCACTGCATCGAGGCCGACGCCGCTGGGAAGCTCAGGATCGCGACCGAGGACCTGAGCTTCGCCGGGGACGTCCTACAGTCGCTCGCCGCTTACCTCGGGCTCCACGAGCTCCGCTCAAACGCCAACTTCCCCGAGGAGGAGAGGCGGATGCTCGAGGCCCTCGAGAGACTCAAAGGTTCGTAATCTCTGGGCCCGCACGTCTATTACGTACTAACGACGATCGTGTAGGTTACAAGGAGGTGGACGCGCGGCTCCAGGCGGAGTCGGCGGGTAACGTGAGCCTCGTGAAGAACTTGATCATACGCTTGGAGGACGCGAGGATCCTCGAGAACGTCGAGGGTATGAGGAAGCGGCTGAACCAGCTGAGGATCGTGAACAACGATCTCATAAAAGACCATGAGATCAAGTCGAGAAGCTACGGTGAGCTCGTGGCGACCCTCAAGGAGCTCAACGTGGGAGTGCAAAATGCCTCGCGGCTACGAGGTTCGTCTTCGGCTTCCTGATTACCGCTATCGTTCCCACTATCGTTTCTTTCCCTTCGAATTACCGGCGACTCGGCCCCTCATTGGCTCTCCTCGACATATTATCCGATAATGTAATTGCGCCGGCGGTATCGGCGTTAAAAATTTATTAACTTGTAAACAAGCTCTCGAGCCGGCTAATCTCGTTCGTTATTATTATTATTATTACTATTATTATTAATAATAATATTATTATTGTTAATTGTTAAGTGTTATTATTATTATTATTATTGTTAATTGTTATTGTTATTTGTTCTTATTATTGATGTTATTATTATTATTGTTATTTGTTCTTATTATTGATGTTATTGTTGTTGTTATTATTATTATTGTTATTTATTATTATTATTATTATTGAAGGAAATGCCGGGGCGATCGACAATGATGGGCTGTTTACGCGATTCGTCCATAGAGTTAGTTACGGGCTCGGGGGCCGGCCGAGAGATTTCGAATTATCTCGAAAGTAAAGGAACGCTGACTATTTTGGGAAAACAGGAAAAGTCTATTGTGAGTCGGGGTGGTGGTGGCGATGATGGGGGGAGTGGGGACAAGAAATATATATATATATATACACAGATTGTCTCGCTCGAGGAATTCGACTACAAACAATGACATTTTAATTTTAACTTTTTCCTATAATTATATCCACAATCCCGATAAATCTACAAATATATATATATATATATATGTATATGTATATAACCGCCCACCCCCCTCCTCCCCGACTAACCAATAACCGTCTCGTGGTCGTCGTAATCGTATCGTAATGTATCGTCGTAGAACGAGACCGCGAGCTGTGACCGATCGGTAGAATTACGTAAAATTTTCATTCCCATTTATTTGGTAGATTAAGCAGTGGTATAACGGTAAAAGACCCGGACAACGACATTAGCCTCGCTAATAATGATTCTATGACGATTCTACGTAATGAACGCGCGCGTACGTACGCGAACGCGAATAAATCATTAGGTTCGCGATCGGAGTCCTTGGGGACTTTGCTTAGGACTAAGCAATGCCCGCAACGTTGTTTGTAAAATTTTATTACTTTTGTTTTTCCAGTCGGCAAGGCGGCGACCAATACCATCCGAAGCTGTAGAGAAGCTATCAAGGAAGAAAACGGAAAAGCACTTATCTCGGCGATGAGGCATAATTGAAAACAGAGAGCGCCGGCTAACGATTTACTAAGCGCGCTCCTAAAGCAGCTCATTTTGTACATGTGATTTTGAAAAATGCACTCCTACTGCACACCCTCGCTTTCGCGCATACGCGTACATAAAGAATATCGTAGTCCTTTTATCGCGTAATTCAAATTATATCATAAAGTATCATTACCTAATAACACGTGTATCAGGTTTGACGAAATTTCAAATGAGATAAGATTTTTTAAAAGACCATGAAATTAAATTGTATTTCGTACTAAATATCGGGACGATAATTTTTTTCTTCTACTTCTTCTTCTTCTTCTTCTACTTCTTTTTCTTCTTCTTCTTCTTCTTCTTTTATTACTATAATCTTTTAGTGAATCAATAGCGTATACTAATGTTAAATAACATGAGATCACTAACGGAGATGTTATTAAGACTCGCGTTTTATTTTTAACTCATTAATTTCTTTAGATAAAGTATTACATGCGATCGTAATAAGAAAAACAGAAAATCATCAATATTACATAGACTATATTATTACAATTCTTACGAATCGCCATAAATCATTGGGCAGGCATTATTAATAAGAAATATTTTGACGATACGACACGAGAACTTATAAACTTTATTGCCGGCAATCCATTTTGAAAATTCGTACTTTATTATGCACCGATATTCACGGCAATAGCGCATACGTATTTATTTATTACGCAAAATATGACGTATTATTATTGCAGCGATGTTGTCAGGAATAAAGTGTTGTTATTATGTATTTTAATAGTTAACGGTAATTATCGTTGAATTATTCATTTTACCATGAATTGCCGATTAAAATGAACATTGACTCAATGAAAACTCGATGGAAGAAAATATTTCCTGGAATATCATCGTTCCTCGTTCATTTTCACTCTATGAAAAGTCATTACATATATATACATACATATATATATATATATATGTCCAACATTAATAATTACGTTGGAAAAATCAATTCCGCGGGTGTTAATAAATCAATAGGAATTAAGAAGCATTGTTAAAGCAGCTCATAGCGATCACAATGAAACGTAATTAATCGAAGGAAGCTAACGGAATCATCGTTCGAGTCTGAGTCGAGCTGAAATATTTGAGCCTTTGGAACGCGAGTAGATTTTTGTTTTTGAATAATTACAACTAATCGCCGCGTCAGACCGAAGTGAGATAGAAAACTTAAGCGAGCGAGCGAGCGAACGAACGAACGAACGAACGAACGAACGAATTTGTAATAATTTCTAAGGAAAAAGAAAGAGCAGGATAAATAAGCCGTATAAATAATAAGAAGAGTAAACAAGCCATTAAGTAGGCTTATAAATAGAAAATTATGATTCATTATTTCTTTTAAAATAACTGTTATTGAAAAACAAGCCGAACGGTGTAAAATATGTACACATAAACTTGACCGAGGATGACAACATTTAATCCATGAGTCTGGAGTTTGTCATTATCATCGCTGCGCATTGTTTGCGAGCAACTTCCTTTTTTTTTTTTTCTTATTGTAGAACACTTTATTGTGGTAAAAATCAATGTGCGGCTAATTGAGTTTCATTATAACGTGACCAGTGGCTAAAAAATATGTCTTTAGGGCGTGGTAATTGGCTTTAGGTAGTACTGCAAAAGCGGGGGCGGGCGGGGGAGGGGGGGTTGTGACAGAGGTAAATTCTTAAAAACGGCCTTGCATAATGATGCATAGGGAGCGCACGTGATTTATAACACGAAAATAGGCAGGACAGCCTATGGATGCAAATAATGGCGTTGAAGCGATCGAGTGAAAGGAGCGACGACGGTCGAAATTGTCTAGCGAAATCGCCTTCACGTGATAAGCGAGTGTCCCCCACGAGTGCGCCCGCTCTACTATTTTGACTTCTAAGAAGCGTATCGCATTTCTCGAGCACTCGGGGCACGAGGCGCCTAATCAGCCGCTCGCTCGACAAGCCGGGACTTAAGAAACGCAACGGGGAAGAAATTTGTGTGAGTGTGTGAGAGAGAGAGAGAGAGAGAGAATGAGGCGCAGCAGGGGTGGTTGGCTCCCACCCACGGTCGTCGGAAGTATCCGGAAGGGTCCGGTCTCCCCGACTCCCGGTGATACACCCGGTTACGGCCGCACGAGCCACGGGCCACTAAACTATGACGGCCATGACCTGCACACACGTACACGAGCTTAGAGGGTCTTTATCGCGCCGATTGCGCAATAGAGACAGACAGAACCGAGCAGTCGAGCAGCTCTCGTAGGGGTGGATGAACGAGGAGGGCATTACTTGCTTAGGCGCCGCTTCGCTACCGAAATTCGCTTCCACGGGGTATTTGCCGAAACTTGAAAAGTAGACGCGATAAGCTCCCCCATAAAACAGAAAAGCATCACGCGACAATATAATATCGGGATCCTCGATGGCCCTGTAAATAGAGAGAGACAGAGAGAGAGAGAGAGAGAGAGAGAGAGCGAGAGAATTGGCGGTACCCTAGAAGCGCTAAGCACTTGACACGCGGCTAATTTTAAAAGTACTCGCACGGGAGAGAAAAATGTTGGAGAGACTGGACGATTAATAAAAACACTTGAGATAGAGAGATTAAAAAAAAAAATCGTGGAGAGTGTGTTGAAGCGAGAAGGCGCAGGGATGGATAAAAACGTATTGCATACATAATATTATATGTACGTATTCCTAAAAGCTTATGTATTTGTGAAAACAAAACAAAAAATAACGAAAAAATAGATGAGACCGGAGTTAAGAAAGATACCAATTTTATTTACTGTCCTAATGATCACGGATGAGAGCCATTATTAGCTGTAATAAAGTTTGAAAGAGAGAGACAGAGAGAGAGAGAGAGAGAGAGAGAGAGAATGCCGAATTTGCTCATCCATATTTACATCAATAATTGACTAAAATCTAGTCATACGATACAATAAACTTGTAAATACGAATTATAAAAGCACAGATTGTTCCTACTGATATTTAATAGTAATTATCAGTTGGTCAAAGCACGTGCTACTAAGCTTATTATAGCCAGCGAATAATAAGCCAGTGACGATTTGCAAAAGGAATAAAGAACGTCCTATGAAGTAACATTTATTTTTGACTTTTATATTTCAATATTAGCGAGATAAAGGTTTAGAAAAACGTCTTCATTAAACGAAGTGACTGTTTACCAGAGAGAGAGAGGGAGAGAGGGAGAGAGAGAGAGAGAGAGAGAGAGCGGGGGGGGGTGCGTGAAGCTCGATAGTTAATTTAATAAAAACCAATGACTAATTTCTCAAATTAAAATAACATTGTTTATTTTTACAAAACGTTCTTCTGAATATATTAGAAATTAATGATTAATTTTTTTACGCTTACATGTATATATTAAGCAGGATAAAAAAAACTTATTGATAAAGGTAAGTGTATCGCTATCGGTGTCAAAAAACGATAAGACTTATCGCTTGGCTTTTTTCTTAAAATTTTTATAATTAATTACAATGTTATACATCATGTGTGATGTATCTCGTGAAACGGATCGATTTAAAATAAAGTCGTTAATTTTGAGGATCGACGTTCTTTTTTGCTCTCTAGTGAATTTCCGCAGATGAGCCAGAGATTTGCAAGTACATCAACTGTATTCGTTCGTAATACGTTCGTCAGTCGTTTTAAAGACGTCGCTTGCGTGCACTTAATTTATATTAAAGCTATTGATCTCGCGAGGCTGTTTACGTTGTTGCGCTTTATTATTAAAGTTTATAGTAGCCGAGTTATCGAATGGAGGATCGATGGAAAGCGGATTCCTTAGCCGAGGCATGGCGATTGAGATGATTAAGCGGACAGCCGGGCCCGGGAGTATTTTAATGCGAGAATCGACGGAGTACCGGCACTTCTTTGCAAGGAGGCCTCGTTCCTTTGCCAATTTAAGCCCAAATGAAAGACTGCTGGCGCTGAAGATAAAGCGCGGACGCGCGAATAAAACAATCGCGGACGTTCTAAAATTGACAAGTTTATAAATAGGCTCGTCGGATTATGAGGGAAACCGTCGCCCCGGACGTAATTGTATTTCGATGGGGCCGAGATAGCTGTCATTTCATGCACGTAAACACCCGCGTGTACGCGTGTAAGAGAGGCCCGAGTCTAATTAACTGCAGGTAGGTACACTGGATACTCGAGGACGAGCCCTCTAGAGAGGATATTATGTTGACCCATCCGCTAAAAGCGATGACCTGACCACGTAAGTAAAATTACCTACTTTCGAGAGTAAAGGATGTTAAATTCGGTACAGATCCGCTGATGGAGTTCCGGCGGATATTGCGGACATTCGCGTAAGAGCTTTCCGTCGTTACGTCACTCGCCTTGGACCAATGAAATCCAGCGCCGATTCTTACTCGATTCTGGCTACTCGTCTTATTAGTATCTTATTCCATTATCTCCAGTGGCATGTAAATTTATAACCTCTTGTCCTATCCTAGGAAATAAGAGGCTTTATGAGGCGTTCATAAAGATAGATTTAATTCCCTAACATGATTTTATAAACCGTCAAGTGATGTTCCGGCTCGGTCGTTACGGAGAGTCTACGGCACGGAACAGTCGATTCGTGGGAGTTGTTCGCGCTGCTCGAGATGATAGAGAGGTAGATGGAACGAAGATCCATTTCCAGCAATGAGCAGCGATCGACCGGTGAAATTCCTCTCGACAACAAGGAAACTTTATCGACGACCGGCATCGAGAGTACGAGCCTCCACAGGCTGCCGTAGATTAGCTTCCACAAGGAAATAACAAAGAGGACGGAATCGGCTAAATAATTTAAATTTAAAAACTACCCTCTCATAGATCTCGACTCTAAAGTCCCTCTCTCGGCCGGATACCCAAGTACATTTAGCTCATCTGGTTGCGCAATTGCTTTCTGGCAAACTTCCGCTCTCTCTCTCTCTCTCTCTCTCTCTCTCTCTCTCTCTCCATCTCTCTAGCTCTCACTCTCTCGAAGGTGTCGAATCGGGATCGGATGTATAAGACAGCGGATCTGTTTACTATTCCGCGCGGTCGCCGACTCGCCTTCGCAGTACGACGGGCACCGCCGGCTCCGGACGGTTATCCCACGGTTCGATGCTTCGACCCTGTCTCTCTCTCTCTCTCTCTCTCTCTCTCTCTCTCTCTCTCACACACACACACACACACACACACACAATATGAATTATTTATTATCACCGCGATGGCTCTCGGCGCCTCGTCTCCTTGCTCTCTTCTGTATCTCGCGACCGAGCCCTCACCCCTCCCACCCTCCCGCCTACGGCTCCTTTACGATACACTACGGAGGAAAGTTTCCTCCCGCACGTGATCCTCGCCGGCGTCGCTGCCGCCACCGCTGCTGCCGCTGCCGCTGTTACAGTGTCGCCTACGTAGCGCGCGCTCGGGGCATAATACCGCGCATAATACGGCGCATAATGCGAATTCGAGGAACGTAGCTCCCGTGCGGGAGCAGTCAACCCCTTGTCGCCGGATCTTTTTTCGCAAACCTCTCACTCACTAACTAATCGATCTTTCCGCGACTCCCTGCGCCGTCGGACATCGGTATCGCAACGACGCTCATTACTCACTCACGGAAACGTCGACTGTCGACTCGACGAGCACAGCCTCCAACCAATCTTAGACCCTTCCTTCTCGATCCTATCGCTCTCGTAACGTTATTATAAATCTCGATCTCGCTGCCAGTCACTTGTTGCAAATTACTTGCTGATTGTACGCAATTGAAAATTTCCCAGCTCAATTACAATTTTCCACGGCAAACATCGCTCTGTATCTCATTTATACGGCATTTTATATTATATAACCTCGTTTGTCAGCTCAACCTCTTCTCAACTCGCTCAAGCCCACGGTTCCTTAGAACTCTGCGACGAGCAAATGGATTTATTTCAATCCACGTCTTCGTGAAGTACTTTACGCTCTGACTCTACGAGCTTCTCAACTCCAATGAGACTCAGACAACTTGCATCGCGCTCCCTCTCCTCTCCTTCTTTCCTTTTCCATCTATTACTTCCTTTTGTCGCTTCGGCCAGCATTACATTATAATTTTTGCAATGTAATTAGCACTCCCTCACTTACAATAAGTCAAATAGATTCGCGTCCGGGCCTTAAATTTCATGTACTATTCAAGTTAAAGTTATACTTAAACAATAATAGATGTTACGAGATGTAATTACGAATATTCCAATTGAGAGATAATAAAAACTAATGATAATAATACAAATGTGTATGTGAGAATTCGCGTGTTTCCGTAATTGACATTTGCCTGCACGAGTAGCTGTTTATTAATACAAACTACCTGTTTCAACTTCATGAACGTGTTGAATGAACGTCGATTCGTCGATTTTAAGATCGGCATAAGGGCTTGAAATGTAATTGCGATGATAGACCGACGACGGACGAGCGAGCGTAAATGCGAGTTTACTATGCAACAGGAACTTTTTAATCGCATGGAAAGCGTATTAAAAACAAGAAAGCACTCGAGTCAAATAGGGATAAAGAGAAAAAAGAGAAAAAAATTCAATGAAAAAAAAGCTAAGATGCAGTGTTTACTTCGACTTTAGCAATATCACGTTTCTAAACTACGGACGAAGACAAAACTAAATAATATGAAATAACGAGAATGCAATCATCTAATTAGTGCAGTGAATGCATTATAATTATTTTCATCAATAAACGAGTCGAGATAATATCAATCAACGCTACGATACCGAGACTTTTTTTTTGACTTTGAAAGACCTCCTTCGATAATGGATTTGTTTTTCTAATTTTAAGGGATTCACCGAGCGATAGGAGATACGATCGCTGGGATGGATCTTCTCCCGCCCATCCGAATCACCGCCCACCCCCTCTTCGCCCACCGTAACCCGTTGCGCGACATTGTGCACTTTAGCATCGGTCGGCTAGGCTGCCGGGCGCCCTCCCCCCTCCCCCCTCCGATCCGCCCCGCCGACGCCGCCGCTGCCGCCGCCATCGCCGCCGCAGCGTCCAAGTCTCTCTTGCCTCCCTCCCGCCCCCGATCCGCGATCGCTCCCACCCGGCCCCGCTGCCGCCCACACGCGCCGCGGTCGAGCTCTGTTTACAGTAGCACAGCTACTCGCGCTACATGACCCAGATCTCAATTTAAGATGCCTCTCGGCACTGTAATCTCTGGTGCAAAGCTGCACGCGAAGCTCCCTGCAAGTGGTGTCCGCCGATCGGCTAGCTCCGGCTTTCTTCCACGGTCCCCCGGCGCTTCTTCGGTGGTGCGCGCCTCCCCGCCGTCTCCCCAGGCCAGCAGCCCCGTTTGGTCTTAACCCGCTTGTCCGTGATTCGTGTAAGAATTGCCGGTGGCCGAGAGGGTGCGGGTGCCGAGCCGGCGACGGCACCGTCCGACGGTCCCCTGCCAATACCTGTCGGAGCGCAAAGTTTTTTTTAAATCGGGCCACGCCCCTTCCGGCCCCACTGGGCCTGCCGCCACTCACGGCAACGATTACGAAGGTAATCTACCGAGGCCTACCGACCCTAGGTGGTTCCACCTCACTGATAAACATCATTATCTATCCCGTTATTAACGTCAACCCTATTACATGAAAGGCCAGTTCTTTAATTGTTAATTAAATTATAAGCACCGATTCCAATGAGAAATCTTGAGCTTCGATAGAACGTTCCAATAACCGGCTCTCGAGACTTAGCACTTTAAGAAAACTAAGCCAATCTAATATGCATCCAAGTGGTAATAAGTGGTAATTTGTTTATTCAATCATTGAATTATACGTATTCGAGTAGGAGCGAACTAGGAAAATTAGCTTCTGAACAGCAGCAACAATATCATCATTATCTTGGAAAAAAAAAAGTGCAGTGGAAATTATATTTTAGATAGAAATTTATTCGTGAAAACGTGAAATTTATGAATTTTCTTTATAAATAGACCGATTCATTTAGCTGGCTGAAATAGGTTATCTAATACGAATGAAGATTTAAAAATTTCACATACGAAGAACGTTATACTTATTGTAAACTTATAATTATGGATGATATTAAATTATTCAACTGCACTCACTCGTTCCGATCGGATATTCCGACGTCAAAGACATTTTTTCGACTAATAGAAATTTGGAAAACACGTGATTTCTCTCAGATCGTAGAATGCTTACAATATGATTATAACTTCTGCTTCTTCTTCTTCTTCTTCTTTTTCTCTTTTTTTTCTTTTTTTTTTCTTTTAGTTTAAGAAACGGTCTCAAAGACATTATGTTATATCTGAATAATTGTTCTTACCTAATAAAGACACGTGGCAGTAAAATAATAGTTATAGTTGACAATATAATCATAGTTCATCATTGATAGGGTAATCGTGCCGGAAATGAAATCATATTCCCGTGATCAACGGTCCATCCCTAATTATTATCAATAAAATATTTTCGGAAGATACAAATTAATTTGATTTAATAACGTGTTAATTATCACTCAAAACAAGTGAAAAAGTATAAACATGAAATTTAATAGGTATTAGGCTTTATCCGTGCTTTATATGTGAAAAGTAACGTAACAGTAGTTTAGACATTTATCAGTCAGACAACGGTTCTCAATTTAGTAAAAAAATTGTTTACCGTATTAGTTCTCGTAATTAAATTGAAAATACACTAAATAGATGTTTAGAATAAAAGAGGACGGCCGTTCGTAACTAATCCAATATGATAATAATTTTGTCTATAGCCCAAAAATTATTTTTGTCTTTAGCTTATCAATTGCGATACGACAAAAACAAAAATAAGAAAAAGTCAAGCCCGATGTCAATTTTTCTCTCGTTAAAAAAAAAAAAAAAAAAAAAAAAAAAAAACAAGAAAAGAAGTCTTGGAAATTAAGATATCAAAGGGTCGCGTATAAAATGTGATTTCAAACTTTTTTTCTTCTTTTTTTCTTTCTTTCTTTCTTTCTTTCTTTCTTTCATTTTAATATAAATAAGTCATATTAAATAACAAATGCTAATGATATACGCTAATGTTACGTAATGGAAATGAAACGAAGGTAAATAAGAGAAGCGTTTTTATTTTATTATTTATTTGAAGTGGCCAAGATTTCTGGCCTAAGGTTTATCGAAATAACTTTTTATTTCTAAGGCCGACTTAGCCGAAGCGCGTTTACGAAAATTTTAACATTACTGGGATTGATAAAATGTTTTGAAGACACGGCCGAGAAGACGAAGTAACATTATAAAAAGAATCGGTTAAAGCATTTTTTTCTAGGCAATCGATGTATTGATTTGATTTTAATCGGTTGTATTCCGTCTGTGCAACCAATATGAAATAGTCAACATTTATCCAATGGTTTGTCCATTTACACATAATGTATTACAAAAAGAAAAAGTAAAGTATTCCTATGCTATTGACACTTTATTTTTAGAAATTATCGTTAGATAAATTTTGTATTAAAGTATTAAAATGACGATTAATTAATAATTATAATTAACCTATTTTATTTTATTACCAATAAAATATAACGGCTTTATATCGAGGTACTGCATGGATTTTATCAATTTTGGCGCCTTAATTATTTGTTACATTAAAATAATTTCTTTGCGTAATGAAATATTCGTATCTGCTTGTTTTTTTTTTTGTTTTTTTTTGTTTGTTTTTGTTTATTTTTTACATTATTTATATAAATAATACCGCGGATTCGTAATAGTTCAACTGAATGCGTTTTAAAATGTCCAATAAATCATGGAGCCCATTTTATTCTGAAATTAATTATAATGTTCATTTTTACAGGACTATTTGTATTGTTATTTATTAGCTTCGGGACATAAATAAGCTTCGATATCTTGATAATGGTATGTGCGTTTAATAAGCGGAATAATAAAGCTGAAGACGTTTACAACATTCCTGTTTATACTATTAGTACGATCGTTGTCGTAAATATTTTCAATTGAAGACAGAATTGGCAAAGTATAATGAAATCTGTCTATTATTGAAAACATACCTATACAGACATTACTTTACTTCCGCGACTATAAATTTTCAAGAAATTATATTGTAGAAACGTACTATTAACACATTTTTTATCGTGCACTTGTAAATAAATGCAGCAGAGATCTTATCGTTAAGTTGAGCGCGCTCAGTAGTGACTTTTCACATGCATTAGAAGTTCTTATGCAACGATTTAGAACTTCATTCGTAAAGAAATCTGGCGCGTGCAGGTTTCGTAGAAATCGTTTGATGGACTAAGTTTGATGTGCTTAGGAAAACTTGAAAGCCCCGATAATGTGTAATAGATACCACCGAGCCAAATACTGACTTATATTCTAAGTCAATACGAGTAGCCGATGATCTTTCGATCAACCTTCTCACACGTACAAGGCATATACAAGCAAGCTTATACACGCACGCACCTTAGAAATTGAATATTTATGACGCGAAGAACATAGATCGACGGATGAATTAAATGCTCGACTGTTATCTAAAGCTCGAGAGCGCGAACGTTTCGGGCACTTTTTCGATATTTCGTTCATTTTATTCAATAATATCGCTTCAAAATAACCTGAGACTAACTTCTTCCGAATACTGATAAAAAGAAAAAGAAAAAGAAAAAGAAAAAGAAAAAAGCCGCAATACAATTATAACATTATGTATGTAGGAAAGCGCATAACAGAAATTATAATTCATAAAATAATTACAGTTTTAGTTAATGCGCTCGGTAAATGTTTTATTTTAAATTAGAACAAAGTTCCAGAAATATTAGGGAAAAGAGTGAAAATAAATATGCACTTGCACAACCGTATTCATTATTATTGTAGAGCAATCGTTATTTAGTCTATGTTATGAGAGAATGTATTATTAAAAACAATAATAACGTTACTCTGAAAAATGCATTATTATTGTAGAATTTCCGTCTGATACTATGAAAAGTGCATTTATTATTAAACTCGTCTCTCTAAGGTTTTAGTTAAAAATAATTTTATAATGAACTATTTATTCAATAATAAGATTAAAAAGTCCATATTTAACAAGAATTGCATCGCTTTAAACTTTCAGTCTATTGAACTCCTTTCGCTATCAACTTTTTACAGAAAAGAAAGAAAAGCTCCGATGATTAACGTAAAAAACGAGAAAATTTATCGTTTTTGCCGAGTGCCGTGCATTGTTAATAATAATGCAAAAATTCATTTATATAAATGTATACGTATAATTTTCGTTTAAAAAATTCGACTTATCGTCGCGCTGTGGATCGTGTGTCCTCACCCGAGGTTAACGACGCCAAAAATTTTACAGCTTAATTATTTACATTAACGAAATCTGTAATACGGCCCCTACATTAGTAGTAGATGCAATAGAAGAGCAGCGGCTAATCTAAGCTTCTCTACTTGCTTGATAATGGGAAGAAAATAGAAGCGAAGAGGATTTATCGTATATTTTATGTATTACTTCACGTGTACGGTGCGAGGAGGGACGAATTGAAATAGTAACGTATTAAAATTAAGTTGTTGTACATGCGATAGCTATAAAATGTTATTTCTTTAAAGATACGTCATATTATCTAAATTATTTGGAATAATTAAAATATTTTAGTAATTAATTTTTAAAGAAATCATAATTCGTTGAGATTAGCCAAGGATATCAAAATACGTATTATCTTAAAAAGTTTCTATTTATACGTATTAAATTCCAAATAATCAACTTACATTATAAGAAAGTTAAATAAGAATTATTATCGATGATAAAGTTTTTAGAATTTTCTTCATTTAAAGTCGAGTAGTCTTAATATTATAAAAATATAAAGAGGCAGCGGAGAGGAATTTGTCTGACAATCTGACATAAGGGACGGGAAATCCACGGTATTTATTTACCGTGCGATTAATTAACACAAATTATATACGCTCGGTGGGAAATAAAATATAAATAAGCTTCGGTAGTAAATATATTTAAGAGCCGCTTATTTTCACCGAATAATTTCGTAGTTGGCGTGTAATTCTTAATTTCGGCACTGCTTTTTATCATCAATAAAAAAAAAAAAGGCAAAAAGTAGACGAAGAAGAAGAAGAAGAAGAAGAAGAAGAAGAAAACGAACACAACGAAATGATATGCTTGTAAAAATTACTCGAAGCGGCGAGATTAATCTTTTTTAAGAGTACGCTCGCACGCATCACCTGTGTTGCCAAATGCACTCGCTCTGCTCGACGATAATTACAACAATAACAGCAACAATAACAGTAGCAGCAACAGCAGCAACAGCAGCAACAGCGGCAACGACAACAACCACAATATCAATAAAAAATATTAAAATAATAAATAATAATGAATAATAACGACAATAAACGAAGAGGCGGATGTTTTGCAATAGTTTTCCCACTCGGCGGACTTGTATAATAAAATATTTAAGCTTTCATCGGATACCCGTTGCGGAGAGTCGGTCCGAATTTTTTCTCGGTGTGCTCGCACTTAAAATCACTCTCGAGAATGATATAATGAGTCGGAGATAGGAAATCAGTGCATGCGAGAGCGTCGAGGAAGAGAAAGTGAGGCCAGAAAAGGGTGGAAAGAGCGTTCGCGCGCATCTCGACGACTCACAGGAATTCTCGAGGCTATGACTTTTTCATCGACCGATCCTTGACGGCCCTCCTCCGCTCCTCGCCCCTCGTTAAAAGCCTTACGTGCGTTACGCCCCCCCCCGCCGCCTCACTTACCTACAGGCCCGTGTTTACCCGCTCTCTCTGCCTCTCTGCATCTCTCCCTCTCTCTGCATCTCTCTCTCTCTCTCTCCTCTCTCTCGAATTATATACATTTATTTATTTATTTATTTATTTACACGAATAAACAAATGGTAAAGCGCGCGCGCGTGCCTGCCTGACTGCCTTTTTGTCTATCTGTGTGTGCGTGTAGTATACGTTAGAGTATAGCAAAAACTAGGAATTTTCTCCCTGGCCGATAAGATAATAGCGCCGAACGCGAGACAAGGAAAGCAAATCGGGAGACGAGATAAAATAGCTCGAAAATGAGAGTGAGACGGAGAGAGAAAAACGGCTGTTTGGCTATTAATTTTGTTTTCGTAACGAAGCGAGGACATATTGTTTATACACGCACTCGGTTGATGATACGGCACATGAACGTAACGAGTATTTCCGCTCAAGTACACGGTGAGCCGTCGCCTCGGATAATGAGGCCCGTGAGCGAGCGGTCGGCAGGGTGGGGGGTGGAGGGGCGCGGAGGGGCGAGCCCACTAGTCCAGGAAGTAGGTAAAGGTTTCGTAAATAGGGTCAAACCTATACACCCGTCGCTCTATCGTTATATTTTAATGAATATGGCAACTTGCGACTTGAACCCCTACCCAAAAAAAAAAAAACCCAACCCCAATAACCCCGTCTATTGTTCGATTCCCTCTACTTCAGGCGCTCGATCCTAACGATAAATAATAAAAGTTGAACGGAACATTTATACGGAACCGAAGCGTGATCGCGCTCGCGAGCGGTCAGTTTCGTGCGCAGGTGAAGCCGAGGAGAATTCGAACAGGTACGATCGGACTGGGCTTCTTGTACTTAGTACACGTACACACTCGGACTGGTTCGATTCGACGAGACGACGCATTCTCGTATTAATGATTCTCTCGATTACTAAAAGCTTATAAAAGGCTATAAAGTTAGGCTGAAAAGAAATAATAAAACGAAATGTATTATAAAGTCCGTAAAGACGTGAAGATAAAAATGTTAATATTCGACCAATAAGTCCAATAAAGATGTGTGAAACGACTATTTTGGTACGTCGTTGGGCCGAACGATTTGACTGAAGATAGAAGAAAAAAATAAGATTGTCGTATTGACTAAGGGATCATTTTCTTCCTATTTACTACGGGCTCCATGTAAATACTCCAATAAATCATTGGCTAAGGCGAGAATAATGAATAAAACTTTAAGCATCGGGAGTTTTTCGAACAAAATCTTACGACTCCGTTACGTAAATAATCGTGACTTTATAAATCCGAGCCATTAGGATGTTAAAAATTCAAATAATGAACCGAAACGTTTATTTCAAACTGAAAAATACGTCTTTATAATAATAATAATAATAATAATAATATATACATATATACGTATATACACATATATATATATAAATATACACGTATTGTACGTATGGCAGTGGTCGCATCACATATATATATAATATTCCCGAAAGTCTTATAATTATTTAATCGACTCGCGTTAAATATTTTCGATACTTTATTCGTAAGAAAAGCGAGAGAGAAAAAAACCATAATAATTTTTATTTATAGCGAGATACAATATTTTATCTAATCTATTAATGACTAAAAATTCATTATTTATGATCGTATCGTGACTGTAAGGTTTTCTTTTAAATAACAGAGTTAATATCCGAAGTTAATTAAGATTTCGGCATATATTATAAATTCGCAACTATAAAACGCATGAACAGGGACAATGAAAAATAATTAGCCAACGCTTAACGTTTTATGGTTACCGTATACCCCGAATCACCTTGTCACGTGACTTTTATATTCCATCTTCATAAAACAGGACGTTTTTAGAAAGTGGATTAATCGAATGAAAGATAATATCACTCGTATAAGTCCCACGTGAATAACATTTATTCCTCTCGAAGGCGAACCAATATAATACCTTTTTTACTGGGCTCGGGGTCCTAATAAGTAAATAACCTTTTCTCTTTTTTCTTTCCCCTCCCCCTCCCGTCCTCGTGATACTATACGTACATACGTTTAAAAATATTCGATTGATCCCTCTTATAGAAAATAAGGTGTAGAAGTGCTGCTCTAATCACTACTAATAATAAGAAAAATAAATAAATACATTAATAAATAAATAAATAAATAAATAGAATAATAAAGAAATAAGGAATGAGGAAACGAGGATATTTTTAATGGCTTGAGGCCGGCGAATATATTTAAACTATATACTGTTTGCTTTATTTTCTTAGCACTAAATCAAGTTTTCATGGCTCATTATGAATAACGTAATTAGCTAGAAGTTCGATATACATGAATAACAAATATCTTTCCGAGAGTATTTTTAGAATATCGTGCTCTTGTATACGCGATATAGAGATTCGTAATATTCATATTTATTCAATTTAGAAAAAGATTACTATAACTCCTTATAATTTATATTTTGAGAGGTTATGTAAATTAAAAGTTATGAAAATATTATTGGCTCGTCGGGGGCGCTCGGCGAATAAGTGCCCGGCTCCCCCCTGCCGCACAAACGCACACGGGCATGCGGCAACAATGTCCGTGCGTATAAAGCACATGGAAAATTTCAATATAATCTTGAGAGCGTAAAAATTATTCATATTACTTACTTTGTTAAGATTAAATATTATCGCCGAAAAGGAGTCATCGTCGAGTAAGTTTAAAAAAGTCTTGCGAAGGAGAGCGTGTAATCGAGCTTTCTCAGCGCCGACCACTAATCGCGGGCGAATAAAAAGAAGAGCGAGAGTACCAGCAGAAATAAGAGTACGGGGAGGAGCGGCGGAGGAGGAGGCTCTAAGGTTTTCCGTGCGCTCGGCTTCGTCGTCAATCTCGACCAAGTAACGGGATTTGGTGGGTGGGGGGGGCGGAGGGTCGATCGATCAATGAAGAATTTATCCCGGAAATCCCTCGGCGATGGCGTCCGGTGGAGCCAAAAGGGGGCTAGACTCTCGTATGCCACGTGCGCGGTGGGACCCGCGACTTCTTTTGTACACGATCGGGAAGATACGCGATGGGGGAGGATGACATTTGGGGTCAGTGGCTGGCTGACTGGCTGGCTGACTGGCTGGCTGGCTGGCTGGCTGGCTGGCTGGCTGGCTGGTTGGTTAGCTGGTAGCGGCGAGCGATTACGGGGAGAGACGCGCGCCTCGGAGCTCGAGTCTCTCGATTATTCGGTCCGGTTCGTGTCGGCTAATCTGCGGGTGTGGGCCATTTTTGCGGACGAATCCGATACGAGTGCCGAGCGGCACGTCAAGTCCCCGCGATAACTTGGGTCCTATCTATCGGTCGGTTCCAGCCGACCTGGCAAAAGTCACGCCTACATCTCTGCCGGGACGAATATAACATCTCAGCGGATGATTTCCCCCCCTCCTCCCCCGGCACATTATTTTCTCCTATGGCCGATGTCGCCCTTATCGACCGGGAGATTTCATAGAGAGATTGAGCCAGGTACACGGATCTACGAGGTCCGCTCCCAAAATCCCTCTCTTGGCCAAAAATAGCTCGCGATCTTCTTACAGCGGGTCCACTCGGAGATCGGAGATCGAGCCCTTATCAACCTCTCGATAATTAAGCGTCCGAGGCTAATGACGGAGCCGACGTGCACGTGCACTCGAGTCAGAGCCCGGCCGTCACAGCTTTCTCGGCTACGCTTATTAAACGTGGGGCGGCCAAGGTCAACTACTGACCATGCTTATTGAGAAGATCGACGAAGCTCCTGATCCTCGGCGGCCCGCTCACTTGCCGCCTCCCCGGCCACAGGAACCAGGAGCGACCTACATATATATATATATATATATATGTATAGAGGGAGGGAGCCCCCCGTAATTATCCTCCCCCTCTTGCCACCGAGTGATTTCATTTCTTTTCCGCGGATAATTGCCATTTAAAAGAAACATACACGATTATTATATAAGTCCGCGTATCTCCAGCGCCAAAAGGAATTACACAAAAATGAATAAAGAGCAAGAGCAGGCGATACAATAATCTTCGAAAGTAAGAGACTTATCTAACCTGAACGGTCTCGCGTCGGACAAGAGACCGCCGCCGGCTTACTACATATGGCTCCTTCTCCTGTCAGAGTCGGAGAGTCGCGCTGACGTTTTCTTTCTTATTAATCTACTGATAAGTAGCAACGTACACCTTATTGGAGCGATCCTGGCCCATTGGCCATCCTACCGACCCACCACGACGGATCGCTCATATAAAGCGCTAAATCTCTCTCTCTCTCTCTCTCTCTCTCTCTCTCTCTCTCTGTGTTATCGTTCGCGACTATTTTCCCATTTTAACTGGCCATTAACAATTAGCGTAATAGCAGCTCGACATAATAAATTATACAAACGAATCGAGCTGCGCTTTACGACGATAGGCTGCGGTTGAAATTGTTTGTGACAATCGCTGCTTAACGAAATAAATAAGTAAAATCGGCTGAAATCATCATTTATGGTTCACTTAACCTTGCTCTTACATGAGCCTGACGCCTCTCTTGTGCCAGAGAAATGCACAAGGAATACATTCTTTATTTCGCTCGTCTCTTATGTCTGGAATTTTCGACGCCTGCTCTTCATTTTCTTACTTTTCTTGCTTCTCATTTTCCCTCCTGCTCGCCCTCACCCTTCTCTCTCTCTCTCTCTCTCTCTCTCTCTCTCTCTCTCGCGTCCCTTTTCATCACGATTCTCGCAGACTCGTAGTTGCCAATAATTTCAAGTCTCTCAACGCGTCCCTCTCCAAGTCCATGTCCCTAATTTCTTAATTAATTCTCAGCGCATTCATTTGCATTGCGCGATAGAGATGCATAACGCTATTCGTATTAAAAACTATGTCCGAGGACATTTTTATTACGAATTATCTTATGTAATTCCGACGCTCTTATAACAACAAATAATTATTGCGTCGAAAACTATGTAATATTTAATTTAAAATATTAATAATAATAATAATAACAATAATAATAACGAAAAATCCAATCGAACAATAATAATGATTGCTCTTGTTGTTGTTGTTGTTGTTGTTGTTATAATAAAGGCACAGAAATTACGTGTTTATATTTTCAAAGATAATTTTAAAATACGTGGCACTTTTTTTGCCACTATCGTTGTACATAATTTTTCTAGTCGTTATCCAAAACAAAGTGTGCAATTATTCTTATAAATTATGTAATTTAAATAAACATATTGATTGAATTATTTATAAGCATACCAAACATTGTCTTACTGAAAATTCAATTCCGTAGCAGTATTACAGATATTTTACAATTTTTCCTATAATAACTAATGAGCGAAAATTTTCATTACGTAAATTTTTGCCTTTCTCTCTCTCTTTCTCTCTTTCTCTCTGCGTTCAATAACATAAATAGTACAGACAATAATTCATAATAACATTTGTAATTCCCTAATTCTATTTATACTAGCATGATCTCACATCATGAAGAGTTTTCTTAAATTACAACATAATAGAAGTTAATTTAATTTTTTGTTTGTTTGTTTCATTTAATGCTATTTCACTGATATATCGCATGTGTTTAATTATATTTTCTGTTTCATTGATATGCTGATAGCAAATGTTTGACTCTGACATGAAACCAAAATATATTTCCTTATATTACAAGTCCGTAACGGCCATCGATAACCAATAAAATACAAAAGCAATTAGAAGAAAAAAAACCTATTAAAAAAAAAAAAAAAAAAAATGGATTCTTGGAGTCTAATATGGAAAAAGGAGGAAATAATTTTGAATCTGCTCGGCTCGTATGCATAAATTTGGACAATGCTGTTTTATATTGTTCAGGCTGGATTGTTGTGCTTTTATTGACAAAATGCAATTTCTATTGATATTGTTTACGCAATATTTTTTTTTTTTTTTTTCAAGAACAACGTCATTCTCACGTAATAGTATAAATTTTAAATATAGACGTATTAAAGAATGGATATCCGCGATTCAGAAGTTATAAGCCATTTTGAATGAATTAATAATTCTTCAGTAAGCATAATTAAAAATAATATTATATCAGAGTTAGGAAAATTTAAATGAAGTTTATCTGATTAATTAATAAGAAAATTGAACTTGGAGAAATATTTTGTACTCGAGTGGCTATAATTACGACGCTGCCTATCCGTATTGAATAACGAGTAAATAATTTAGAAAATAAAAGCAACGAGTCGCTCGCGATATTTTTGGTAAAAAATGCTATTTACGACTCCCGGTTTATTAAGTGTAAACTGAAAAGAATAGAAAAGGAAAGGAAGGGGCGGGGGACGGAGGGGGGGATGGGAAAAAAAAACTTTTACTCGATCGATATGGAAAACCAATAGAAATTTAAATAAACGAAAAAAAATTCTAGGTCAATAGAGATTTGGAAAAGTCATTTAATCTTTAATACTGAAAAGCGCCGATAAGTGTACGAGTATGGAAAATTTTCGTAGCGCTTGATGTCTATATATAACTAATAGTCTCTATATATATCCTACGAGTGTAAAAGTTTATCAACGACGTTTCCATTCATCTTTTTATATACTTGAAAAACTAA
Source organism: Ceratosolen fusciceps (assembly GCA_018883505.1). Taxonomy (NCBI): domain Eukaryota; kingdom Metazoa; phylum Arthropoda; class Insecta; order Hymenoptera; family Agaonidae; genus Ceratosolen; species Ceratosolen fusciceps. The sequence goes on along the minus strand of RCIC01000006.1, from coordinate 9,444,731 downwards.
AAATTTATGAAACGATACAATGTTTATCTGACTGAAAAAGGATACATTCTTGTTTCCCTGGAAAGCAAACTCTTTACCCGCTCTCTAATTACAAATTCGTAATGAATTCGTAATAATTGAAAGGAGCCCTCGCTTAAAAGGACGCGCGTTTTTCCGAAGCCGAGTTCGACTTGAGTGCAAGAATTGAGTATTCTTGCATTGTTTTATTAAACTTCTTCTGAAATACGAATGCGCGTCTCGATCAATAACATTTCAGCGGCTGTTTACAAACCGAGATATGCCTCTATAAATAATAATAATGACAACAACAACAACAACAACAACAACAACAACAACAATAATAATAAACGAGGGTTGAAGTTGAGTGCTTGCATGTAGAACGTAAGGTGTGGAGGAGGAAAGCGTAATGTTTGGCTAATTTTCCTTTACTGGTACATAGGAAGATCAACAACACGTACTATCCCAACACTACGTAAAGCCAAAATAACTAATACTTATTCTACTTATTTAAAGGAATAGAATCGTTTGACTATTTCGCTTAGAGATTCCCAAGGGGGCAAATATTTTACGTATATATATATATATGCATTGTGAAGATGGATGGGTGGAATAACGAAATTGGCTTTTTACCGGAGCAACGCTCACCAACAGTACTATTTGGAATTATATAGTAGTGTGTCTACAGTGGCACTAGAAATAAACATTGTCCGTCTGTGAGGCCGTCAGTACCTAGACCATTACTTACGCTTTAATTATACGTAAATATTTACTTTCTCCAACTTAACAATCGTCGCATTAGATTAGTTTATTCGTCATGGCTGTAAAGATAATTAAAGTATTATTCACGATCAAGTGATGTTTTACAAAGCTTTTATAGTGTAGGAGTAATGAGGTTAATAGTATTAATTTTATTTTCTTGTAATACACAAGCTTGGCTATAAATAGAATAAAATTTAAATGAAATCGCGGTATATCTATATAACGGTGATCTTATATAGCTTATACGGGCGTATATATGCGTATGCGTATGCGTGCGAGTGCGCGCGTGCGCGTGTGCGTGTGGCTGTGGGCGTCGGTGAGGTTGTTGGTGAGGGTGTGCGGTGGAGTAGTTTGATAATTAAAATTTAATTACATCAGAGAAGAGAACTTTATTATCTAATTATATTGCAGTCTACTTAAGAGTTGCATTCATTATATTTAGACTTAAACTTGAATGCTCGGAGATTAATGAGAAAAATAGTCAATAAAAATATATTCAAACAAAATGCTGCTGGCTCGTTGAGTGAGTAGCTTCGAGTTTTCATCGTCTCGACGTACGAAACAATATTTTCCCTAGTATATAATTAATGCTCGCTCTACTGATTACGATTATCTTTTATTATATTATAAATATCTTTTAAATTACACCTTTAGCATACTATATACTTTGGCGTGTCTCAATATATATATATAAATATATATATATACATATATGGATATATTTATATACGTACTTGTGTATAAGATATAAATTATCGTTGTTATTACATACTTTAATACGTTTTACTACTGTGTTATTCCTCGGCACAAGGTTATGTGCGTAGCAGCACATGACAAATAAACTCGGCGGCAATCAATCAATTAATGAATTACGGGGGTTTAAGAGAAAAAGAAACTCGAGCCGAGAAGTAGGAGGCGGCGGAGGCGGTGGTAGAGGAGGAGAGGGTTGGCGCAGCTGATCCGCGCCGCTCGTTAACTTTCAGTCAGCCTCCGTCTTGGTAAAAAGCTCCTCTCGTTATTCCGCGCTAAACGTACGGAAACGCCAAAAATAACATCGACGAGAGAGGAAGAGGGGTAGTGGTGGAGGGAGGGAGGGAACCCACAACACTCGTCGCTCCGAGGAGAATAGTAGGAAAATCTCTGGTCGCATATAATTCTTGTCGCTAAAAACGATAAGCGACGGACGGCGTTTATCGGCCCTCGTCTGGGTGCAGGTCGCACTTGAGCCGCGCATCGCACGTCCGTCTTTATCGGGCTGCAGGAGTAACTGCCGACAGAGAGAGAGAGACAGAGCGGAGAGAGAGAGAGAGAGCGGAGAGAGAGAGAGAGAGAGAGAGAGAGAGACTACTACTACTACTACTACTACTAGTAGTACTACTACTTGCCCCCGTTGGCTTTCCTCGGCAACGGCCGATGCGTCCGAGGGGGAGTTGGCGCGGGCGCGGGGTCGGAGCCGTCGCTCGCTGCATTACATGTATATATTATTCCTGGCGCGCAGAGTTCATTCTACTCGGCATAATTAAGACGCGGTCGGCTCTCAAGACGACGAGCGCCACGGGCATGCGATCCAATAACAATTGCACGACCAATTAATCGTCTCTTGTTTATTGCGCGACTCGGCTCTCCTGGCGTCGCACCGCGACAACGTCCGGGACTCCCGACGCCAGCCTCCCCCGCGGACGGCCGATGTCGTCGGCCGCACGAACCCCGATCGCGGCACCTCCTCCCCCTCCTACGTAATATACCTGATTCTAATCCCGGCATCCGCTCCTCCCTCGCCCTCGTCAGCTGTTCGATAGCCCCTGTCCACGTGACCACCTCGCGGCCCATACCTGTCCCGAACCCTTTCGTGGAACTCGATCGACCGACCGATCCACGGACCAACCCACGGACCGGCCCCCTGGACCGACCCATGGACCGACCCGACCGACCGACCGACCGACCGACCGACGGACCGACCGACCGAACCCGGGATCATTTCCTACTACGTCCCGTAACCCGGATTTACCGCACTTACCTGACATCGACCGACCTCGTTATCCGATTAAAAGGCTCGGGATGCCTGTCGTCGACAACACCGTCGCTCCCACCCGACGCACCGAGTCAAAATATCGATACGGCGGTTGGGGGAGGGACCCCCGTCTTCCCTACGATCCAGCCAAGAATGTCGATGCGACGGGCTCCCCTCTCAGCTGGACCCGAGCTGTATCCTTTCCTACAACCGACCGATTCCCATAGAACGACGGCACAGAACGTCCCTTAACGGAACCGAACGCGGGGGGCGTGTAAGACGAGGGTAGGCGGGAGGGAGGGAGGGAGTGTATGGCTGACGTAGCACTCGATGATCGGAGGGACGCGTGTGCGCGGTGCGACGGAGGCGGAATTAGGAGCGCATAATCGGGGTTAAGTTCGCGATAGGCGGGGCTCGCTCTCTCGAGGGCTTAGCCGCGGTTACGTGATTAGCATGCGTACAGCATCCACGCGTCTCCACCGAGATGATTAATCCGGGAGGAGTGTGACGGGAGGGGGAGGGGCGGGCGGCGTGCTACCGATCTAACCGTCTAGGCCGAACTAAATTTTATCTCGGCCTATTCCTATCCTCCATTCATGCGCATACTCCCGCGAATGTGTCAAAGGTCGACGATGGAGGCGCCTCGTCTCGCTCTCTCTCTCTCTCTCTCTCTTATTACATAGGCCAAGAAGAAGACGAAGAAAAAGGAGAGGAATAGGAAAAATAAATAAGTAAATAAATAAATAAATAAAAATGCGGATGTTGACTGACTAGCGATCTAATGCTAATTGAACGATAGCCGTTTCGCTCCTCGGATTTTTCGTACATTACGTATTATTCTTACATACATTTGTTTGCCGATATGCCCTCTCTCTCTCTCTCTCTCTCTCTCTCTCTCTGGATTCTTCTCCACTTCTCTATGAATCTATATGCTCGCCTTCTCTGATTAGCTTTGGAAATGTTGAGGCGATACGACAAGAGGGCAAAGAGAGCCGTTCTCTCTCTCTCTCTCTCTCCCCCCTTCTTTTATCCTTACCGCCTGTAAAGTACCCTCTATCGGCGTCCAGCTCGTAATGGAGTAATAATCCGTAGTAAATATCCGAATTCTGTACGTGAGTACCGAGAGACTAAGAAAAGGAATGCTTTATTAAAAGTTGGATCGGTTGAGCCTCGAGAAAATGCAGCTGCTTGTGATTGGTAAACAAATGAAGTAATTGGGCCAAACGAATACTGCGCAATTGATAATGTTTTATATTGTGCGCTGATATTATTATCGTATAATTAGTTGGCGTCCAAGCCATGCACATGTACATAATATGACATGCCGCGCAGGTTAGATAAGAGAATGTCCTCCTCCCCCTCCCCCAATAACCTTCCCCATCAAATTGACGATCTTTTCACTCCAGACACGCGTTACTTTCTCCATTCGTAGACTCGCGATTTATACGGATTATTTCTCCCGATCTCGAACTTTGGCAGCCTCCTTCGATCGGCATCTCCGTATACTTGTTTCAGCTGTTGCTGCTCGAAAGCCTAAGAGCGCTTGAATAGTACGACTCTCTCTCTCTCTCTCTCTCTCTCTCTCTCTCTGGATAACACAGATTTCATCCTGATTAAATATTAAATCGGCCGTCGTAGATGGACGAGCTCGTTATTCCATTAATGGCCCACACCACCACTACTTTCATTACATTCATTACATAAGGACACGCATTAATTAATCTGGCCTATTAGCTTTCAAAACAATTTTTTCCTTTAAAATGTTCACGTGTTAGCAACTTGTCTTATGTATTCCGTACAATTAACGATTGTATAAGTAATAAAACATGTACAAATAAACACATTTATTTATTTGTATTTCAATAACAATAGCACGGGATTACGTATAGGGAAATAGTGTACAATCGAGGAACTCTGTGTTTTTTTTTCTTCTAAACAAATATGCGCCTGTTATATATATATGATGTGCTATAAAATTAGTCGGAGCTCCGCGTCACTGTAAACAGGTAAAAATATTATATTATACTTAGCGTTGAAGAGCAACTTATCTGTAAAGGTAATAAGGAAGGAATTTTCGAGCGGCTAACGAAAACATGTTTTTGAGCCTTTACACGTAATAGCGAATTCTAGAATTTTGTCTCCTTTTTCTCACGCGCCTCTCATTCTTTCATTAGAATCCTTCGGTTTAATCTGCATTTAACGCATACATGACACTTGCTCGAAAGGATTATAAATCGATGTAAGGGTATATAAATTCTTGTAATACAACGAGCCTTAAAGAGAGAAAGTAAGAAGAGCAGGAGGCGAGAGCATTGCACGTAAACGCGTAGAGTTTCATAGAATACTTGTGGAATATCATTGTAAATTCGTGAACGTGTCCCGGACGTTCAAAAATACCTTCTTCACGTATAATCTACGAAGACTCTTATTGATTTGTAAATATCTTGCTTATTTACCCCCACGGGCGGCGATCTTAGCATCGAGTGCTACAATTGCCCTTGATCGATAACGGAATTACGGCTTCGGCTGTATTTGAAATCTGATTGATAGAGAGAGAGAGAGACAAAAAAAATGGAATCGACGTTAAAGCAGGAGCTTAAAATAACTGCGATAAGTCCAGGCTATTTGTAGAGAGATAGTGAATAGTGTATTATAAGGATAAGCGTATGCGTGCCTTGGGGAACGGTATCCGTATCCGTATCCGTATCCGTATCGGTATCGGTATCGGTATCGGTATAGGTATCGGTATCGGTATAGGTATAGGTATCGGTATAGGTATCGGTATCCGTATCCGTATCGACAATAATGATAGAATCCGACGTGTTAGTGCGGAGCGTGGAGAGGGTCTTGCTCGACGCTGCTGCATTTATGAGAAGAACGGCACGAAGCATCGGCAGAAGGTTATAAGACAATTTAGTCGGAGGAGCGTTCGCAGAACAATCCTTGCCTGAAAAATATCCATCCATACCCGAAGCACGTGGAATAACATTGACGGTTGATTTTCAGGTAGGAGTCATGTGTTTACGGGCCCGAGGAAATATTTATCGGCCAGAGCCAATGGCCGGTAATGCCCCAATAATGCCCTCAGCCTCGGCTCCGCCGTACGAAGTAACCTGAAAGCAATTTAAAAATTAGCCGGAGGATCTGCCCGTGGGCTGGACGGGCCATCTGGACTGCAAAAGCTTATCACGTGATCACCGGGCCTTCGCATCGACTGTCGACGCGTGCAAATTGCTTAAGCTAAGTGCGCCGTTGCTCCTCTCCCACCTAGGCCACCGACACCCTTTAACAACCGCTCGCTACCCTCCCCCGAACTCCCTCCTCCCAACACGTAGCTTCTACATGCTCGGCGCACTTACCTTTCGCACCGAGCCATTACATAAGCCGGCCGCCTGTAATTACGCTCCATAAGAGCAAATCTTTGCTCGTTCCTCTGTATTATGCCTTTCTTTAGCCGGCCACGGCCGAGGTGTTTATGGAGTCGACTGCTGCTGCTGCTGGTGGCGATGGCGGCGGTGGGGCAGGGGAGCACCTAACAGTGGGACATTCGGCTGCGCGCGGGTGAGTGAGTGAGAGAGACTAAGAGAGAGAGAGAGAGAGTGTGAGAGAGCGGGAGAGGAGGGGGCGAGCTCGTGAGAGCGGTATTCGCTCGAAAACGACGCGTTCGCCTCGAGGGGATAGTTTGGTTTACCACCGACTCGGACATGGTCGGACGATAAAAGTCCTGCGCACGTACCTACACGAACGTGGCTTATTGACAATATTACGGAGCCCTCGAAGCCAAGTGACTGGCCATTCATTGGCGAATGAGTTTTCGCCCAAGAGAGACCCACAGAGAGAGAGAGAGAGAGAGAGAGAGAGAGAGAGAGAGAGAGAGTGCGTGTGCGTGTGCGTGTGTGTGTGTGAGATGCCTCCGCGAGATAAAGAGAAGCGCGCCGTAAGCTCGGAAGCTCGTTTAATTCCGCTTTTGCCGAGCCTAAATAGCCCAAAGTCTAAATATATAAGAAAATAATAAACGAGAGCGAGAGCGCGGCGGTAATACGCACATTATAGAGTCGTTAATCCGCAGCTCGTCTGTTATTACATCTTTTATATGCAATTTTCCTCTTTAAATAACACTGCTTGCTAAATTAAGCCCCGGGAATATAATCTTAGCGCAAGTATTATTAACCAATCAATGTTAATTAAGGCTAGCGAGTGTTTAATAATTATCGTTACTCTTTTTCTTATGTCATTCATAAATCATGGAAGAATATTTAAAGCGGCGCTTTAAATCGACGAGCGATTTAACATCGATTTAACAAAATAATTTATGAACAATTTTATCGTAACGCGACCGCAGTGCAAATTATAATAAAATTATTATTGTTAGATCGTGGCCGTCGGCTCGGACGTTAATTTAGACGGGCGTAAAAGTAAAACGCCTCCCTTCAGATTATTGCAATATAGCTTGGAATATATTAATATTCGCGGGTCCCTTTCGTCGTTTTATTGGACGAATCGAGTGTCGAGTTGCGGGTCCGAGGAGTCGCTAACGCACTCGTTGCCGGGCAAACGTACTCGCATTAGTATCGAAGTGTCAAGGTGCACTAATTACGCCGGGGCCAATCGGGGGTGAGGCTGAGGGTGACAGAGAGAAAGAGGTGGGAGTGGGGAAGGACAGGTGAGACGGCATCCCGAAAGGACCCGAATCGGCGAGTCGGTGTACGATGAATTCCGTAGCGCTGCGAGCGACGATTACGTTCGTTGGCTTCCACTAAGGTCTGTTTTTTGACCTAGAAAAGCTTTTTTCGCACTCGGCCGGCGACCAAACAAACAGACTTTAACTGCTGTGGTCGCGGATTTGACCACTCGGTCACTTTTCATGCCATGACTAATCGCATCCGAGATCTTTGTTGGAGGCAACGAGGGCGCGGACGCGGACGCGGACACGGACGCGAACGCTGTTTAACGCGACCGGGTGGCGCGCCGAGCCGTAGGGGGTCAAGGGAGGGGGCCGGGTGGGGGGCGGGTGGGGTGGCGGGTAGAGGGGGCGTTCCTATACAGTGGGAAACAACGGGCCGGGGCGGGGGGAAGACTCAACTCGACTCGATTAAAAGGCTTGCCGGGTTTATCGCCTCCTTTATGCCTAATTGGGCTCCTTTGCATATCACCGTTTGCCGGAGGGGGGGGGGAGATCGATATGGGCTTTCGTGGAGTCGACCCCGGGCGTGCGGGCATTTTTATTACCGGGACGACTATTACTCTATTTATTGTAGACCAGTTGAGTAGCTTCGACGAGCCCGAGCCTCGATTGAGCCATTAACCCGTAAGCCATAAGCTACAAAATCTCTAGCCACGAGTCAGTTTATAAAAATTAAATCCCACAAGTACTTGCCCGCTAATCCCGTCTCTCCGTGTGCGCGCATTTCTCCACGTACACGAACGGGCCGCGTCTAAAATTATAATAATAACTAAGAGTGATAGAGTGACAGAGGGGGGGCGGGGCGGGCCGAGGGGGGGAGGGAGAGAGAGAGAGAGAGAGAGAGAGAGAGAGGAAGCGAGAGAGGAAGTTGCCTTAAGCGTGGAGTTCGGCCGGGCAAATGTAATTTTTAATGAAAAATGCCCGTAGAAAGAATAACGATTAAAAGGAGGGGCAATACGAGGGGAGTTTAATGCATTCGACAAATTGGCCACAATGTAACGAGCCGAGAGACATGATTTACAAAAGCTTGTAACAGTTTGAATCTATTTAAAGATGAATTGGAGCTCGTAAGGCCGGTAATAGCTTCGTGTCGTCGTTATAGTAAGCGAGCGGCAATCTATCGGCCGGCTCTACTCTATATTAAATGTTTCAAAAGGAATTATTGGAAAAGCGATTAGATGAGTTGGCCATAATTGATTCCCGCAATTGGCTCTTCAGTGCACTTGAATACATTGAATCACGGATAGGTTGGTCGGCTCTGCCAGGAGTGTAATGGCGATCGCTCGGGAACTGTATGATGAGTCCGGGCATACGCGGAATTTGAGATCGATGCGTAGGCGGTCCATTGGTGACGGTGATGCTGATGCCGATGGTGATGCTGATGCTGATTGTGGTGGCGATGATGGTGATGGTGGTGGCGGTGGTGGCGGTGGTGGTGGTGGTGGCGGTGGTGGCGCAGGGCGTCGATCGCGAGAGATCGTCTAGTCAAGGGGCTGGTATCGTTCGGGAAATGGGTCGTCCGAGTGGCCATTGCTCGGCTTCGGAGCCGCGCCTCGAGATAGGCGAATCGGCTCCGCTGCCGGGACGTAATGAGGACAGGAGGTCGGGCAGCGGCGTCTGTAGGAGCCGTCGCCTCGATCGCGACCATCGCCGTCGTCAGCCCCCGCCAACAGGCAACTTCTCTCTCTCTCTCTTGCGCTTTCTTAGCAGTGTCTCCTCCCCCCCTCGGCGGTTCGGTGCCGCCGTGGCAGCGACGACCACCACCGCTACCGCCTCCACTACTACTACCACCACCACCACCACCACCGCCACCGCCACCGCCACCACCACCACCACCACTACCGCTACCTCTTACCACCACGGCTACCCCGAGGAGCAGCGGCAATAGCGGTGTCCAGCCGACGACGAGCGACCCCATGTTGGCGGACCGGACGGGGCGGGGAGGGGGGCGCACGGCAGAGAGGACACGACGGTGGCCCCGTCACGTGCCAACGACGTATCGTTGTCGTAATAAAGGAGGCCAAGTAGGTCCGAGCAGGACCAAATAGGACCAACGGGGAGGGCCGACGAGGAGCCCCGGCGAGAGGAGCATGGCTCGCGTGAGCCGGTGGGGCAGCGGAGGGGGTCGCTAGGATTGGCGCGATTGGCGTGCGCGCGCCCGGGCGAGAGACCGGTCGCGAGTGCCGGCTAGTGCCGGCGAGGGCCGCGGCCACGGGGCAGATAAAGGCCGGACGCGCGAGAGGGAGAAGGGAGAGACTCGACGCGTCGCGGCCTCAGTCTCCTGCTCGCGCTCCTCCCGGCCGGCTCTCGTCGTCCGCGTCGTTGGCGTCGCGCGCGGCGCCTTATCCTCCTCATCGACGAGAGTGCGCTTGCCAGCCGAGCGGAGCCAGAGCCCAGGAGGAGAGCCAGAGAGACGCCGACGGCCACGGTGTCGGCTACGGAGGCTCTGCAAAAACCAGGAGCCACCAACCAGAAACACCTACCCAAAGAATATTAGCTACATAAAGAGAGATAGCTAAACGGAGAGAGAGAGAGAGAGAGAGAGAGAGAGAGGGGAGAGAAAATATTATACCCAGAGATATATAGGGAAATTGATAGCCGGAGTGCGAGAGGAAAGGAGGAAAAGAAAGTGATTGTCCAAAGAGGGACAGGGTCAGAGAGTGACGGAGAGACAGAGACAGAGACAGAGAGAGAGAGAGAGAGAGGCAGGGAGGCAGAGGGAGTGAGTGAGAGAGGGAGCAGAAGAAGAAAAACAGTCAAACGGAGCGAGAGGGGAAGACAGGGAGTGAGAGGACAGAGAGAGAGAAAGAGAAGAGGATAGGGAGAAAAAGAGAGGAAAGCAACATGAGGCCCGCGGCGGCGCTGCCCCACTGAAGGGCCGCCGCCGCCCCCGCAGACATGAGCCGCTGGCCGTGCCTGAGGATGCTCTTGCTGGGGCTGTTGCTCCTGGGGCCGCTACTGCTCGCCCTCACCGAGGCTGGACCAGTGATAGCCGAGGCCGGGCACCGGCGCTTCTACCGGCGCGCCGTTCGGCTCTGCTCACGCAGCCTCAGCGATGCGCTCTACCTGCTGTGCAAGGACCGGGGATACAACGAGCCCTTCAGCAGCTCCGGGGAGACGGAGGTACGGCACACGACGGGGCCGGGCCTCGTCGAGGAATGCTGCTACAACGCCTGCAGCATCGAGCAGATGGAGCAGTACTGCAAGCCCAGGGGGAAACAGGGCCAGTCCTGAGTACGGGGACTTCCCCCGGGAAGTTGAGACGTCCTGGCCTCCTTAGAGGGCGCGGTGCGCGCGCATTTCCATCCTGGCCACGAGCTTCGACGGGCCCGAGGAGACACGGATCGGCGACGGATCGGCGGCGACTCTCGGCCCCTCGACCAGACTGAAAAGGCAGACCTTAGACGGTGGAGCGCGTCGTCGGATCCACATAGTTTTTAAGTAGATAACAAAAGAGTGAGAACTGAACGGTGATTTAGTTTTTAATAAGCTCGATTGCGATGATCGTCAACCTTATTTCCGTAGCCTACCTCCCTCTCTCTCCGTACCCCTTTTATCCATTCTTTTTCTTATATGAATTTCCATTCGCCTTGTTACTCTGCCTGCCCTTCGAGTCGGCCAGCCATCGTCCTTCCCCCTACCCACCCCCGTCCCCCCACCCCCCCCCCCACGCCACCGCCGCCGATCGTTCGTCTCATCCCCAATAGCCTCGTCCCGCCACCCCCCCTCGCCCTTCGCTAACAACTCGTTCTCTGTAATTGCGCGCCGTTCGTGGATTGTGTGATGTTGTTGTTGTTGTTGTTGTTGTTGTTGTTGTTGTCGGTTTTCTTTTTATTTTTTAGAGGAAAAACGTTTGAACGTTTGAACGTTTGAACGTAATGAAAGGGCACGATTTTTCGAAAGAGGCGAGTCCGCGCCACCCGCCGACCTACAGGATTATTTGTCGAGGCCGCGCGCAAGAGTACGACGACGAGAGACGGCGATTTAATATGAGAACTTTCGACTCCGCCGACGGAGAAGTTCCTCCCTCCCTCCCTCCCTCCCTCCATTACGCCCAATCGCCGCTCCCCCGCCCCACCCAGCCCCACCCCACCCTGTGAGCATATAAGTTAATTAACGAATCAACGATATTTCATGTCAGAATGTAATTCTGGATTCAACAACGGTAGCCAATGATATTATTAACGTTTAAGCCTTCGATGCATCTCCTCTGCTTGCCATTTATACGTCCATCGTGCATACCAATACGTACCCATGCGTATGCATTTACGCGCATACGCATACGTAATACGTGTGCACAGGTGAGTTGTATCGTATTTAACAACCGAAAGCAATGATAGAGACGACGGGAAGGGTAAAGGGGAAAAGGGCCCGATCGACGCCCGGACGTCCCCTTCGAGCCTCCTCCTCCCCCCCCCGGCTTCGCTTCGCCAAAAGAGATAAATTTTATTACTTTCTTTTACTCTCTTTTTATTTTCATTATTTTTCTGGGTTTTTTTTTTTTATAATTTTTTTTTATTTTTTAATTTTTTTTTATTCTTCCTCGTCTTTTTTTATATCTTTCATTCGTCGCTCGATAGATACATTGTATAAATCAATTCCAAGTGTGATGAGAAGTGATGGCTGCTAATTATACAACGTAATTGTATATGAACAACATTGTAAAACAACAATATCGAGAACGGCAACAACGATGATTGCATTGCGTATGGAACGAAACGAACATCGAAATACATGGAAAACTCAAATCAAAAGTAATATGTACGCTAGACAACTACTTACTACGTGTACGTGCTGCTCTGCCCCTATACGTACAAATTGTTCGCGTACTCTTCTTGTATTTGCCAATGTATGCCGTAACGCGCGTACGGGCCCATGCACGCCCAGACGTACGTGTGCTAGCAGGCAAACACGTTAAAACGCGTATGCATCTATGCACATACAACACTTGCCCGTGAATTAGCCGCTAGCTCCTTCCTTAACAACCGATGATCTCATTAGTATTAATTTCTAATTAATATATTGTCAAATGAAAAGTGAAACTGCGGCGAACGAGCCTGTCGTATAATGATAAAAAAAAGAACACGTTGTGTGAGAGTGCGAGAGAGAGAGAGAGAGAGAGAGAGAGAGAGAGAGAGATTGATTGATTGAGAAAGAAAGAAAGAAAGAAAGAAAGAGAGTGAGAGATAGAAATATGTATGTGTGTGTATATATATATATATATATATATATATATATATATATGGATGTATGGATGTATGGATGTATGTATGTATGTATGGATGTATGTATATGTATATGTATATATACAAATGCGTTTGTACATATATCTATGTATACGAGTGCCTAAATCCTACTTGTTGTTGTGTGCACCACGGCACAGATACACGTACGTATATATATATATATATATGTATGTATATATAGTTATAATGTATAAATATTTAGTAGCTGCCGGCTTTTTTGCTGGGAGCGCACAAGAGATAATAAAAGAAAAACGAGAATACGCAAATTATTTAAACAAGTCTTATTTCTTTCGACGTTCCCACACCTCTCCCTAGAATTCCTTCGCGAGAAACAAAATAACATTGTAATTCATGTATGCGATGTGCGCGCATAAAAGTAATCTCGAGGTTATTGCTCCACAATTATCGCATGTAATTTTGAAGTGAACTAAAAATAACTCGGTACATCGGTCTATTTTTCTTCTCCTCGTGTTTACAATGCAATTTTTGCTCTAACGTTACTGGCGCGATAGACACTCATTAAACAAAATCCGACACAGATGGCACGTTTTTAGAACGTGCACGGCACGACCAATTGTTCCGTTCCGTTCCATTCCGCATTCGGCCGAAATGGGCGAGGAGCCGCTCTCTCGGATTTTCCTCTCTACAGACCCCAGCCCCGTCCACCGGCCCCTCACCCGGCCGCCGCCACCTACATTCTCGACCCATCTGATTTCGCGCTCACTCAAATTACTGGGAATTTGCGCCAAAGTACGGCAGATATTTACTTTGTCCCTTCTTACATCTGATGATTTCCCAACCACAAGAGGCATTTAACCACGCGTGCGCAATAACATTGGACGATGATGCCTGGGCTCGCTCGGGAGCCATCGCATACCAGACACTCACGCGTACACTCATTGCGTGCGTGAGTGCGTGTGTGCGTGTGTGTGTGTGTGTGTGTTGTGTATGAGCGAGAGAGAGTGAGTGAGTGAGCGAATGAGTGAGTGAGCGAGAGAGAAGGGGGGCGGGAGGGGCACAGAGAGAGAGAGAGAGAGAGAGAGAGCGGATGGGATGGTCGGGCAGGGAGGGAAGGAAGAAATTCTTGATAAATATACTCGAGTTACACATGTATTTACGACTTGTACAGATAATAATCACAAGGAGGATAAGGTGGCTTGGCCGTCTCATCCGGCCGTATTATTTAAACTATAGCTGCAGGAGATAAAACAATATCGGCAGTATGGCCCTGGGGCCTGAACCAACATCGAGGATGTTATGTGCAATCTATGGGAATGAGTTCTTTCTTCGCGAGACAAAGGTCTTGATTCTTACAGCACTCGTAGGCGAGCGCGACGAACTCCCGCATGGACTCCTCCCTGGTCTTCGCCGGGGAGCGCGGTATCCTCTCGTAGATCTCGCTAAGCAGGCCGATCGTCGTCTCCTCGATCTCGACGTCGCCCAAGTCCAAGTGGCCCAAGTGGCCGCTGCTCTCCTGAAACTCACATAATTGCTCTCTCACTCGATCGGATCCTCGGATTTTTCCCCAATTTTCCCCAGGTTTTGTCCCAGGTTTTGTCCCAATCAAAGTCCCTCTCCTCCACCCACCAGTACCCGCTCCACCCACCAGTACCCGCCCCACCCGCCGGCAGTTTACCTACGGCGACGCGTAACCAAAGTCCCCGTCGATTTCTCGTTTCCCAAGCCTCGAGCTAATAATGCCGCGCCGACTGACCTTGTCCTGAGCGCACACGTAATGCATGAATTTGGAGTTGAGCAAGGATTTCGAGGCTCGTCTACCGAGACTGAGAAAGTCATTATCAGGACTCACCTCCTTCGGCTAAGTAGACATCGAGCGGCCAAGCGACTAAATAGAACGACCTTACGAATATTAACCTACCCATCCCGTCGAATTCTTTATTTTATTTATCAGACCGTCTGACGGACTGGCAACACAATTACACCCAACACTTACATTATTACCTCCTGAGTCGTGCGCGCGTTCTCGCGCTATCGGACAGCAGTGGCGGCTCTAATGCCGCTCTAATGTCTGCTTATTAGCGGATCATGCATACCACGAGCATTCCTTGCATTCTAATGCTTAGAGCTCGACTCCGTGGCTACTTAAAATAATAGAGAACGAACTCGAGACAGAGAGAGAGAGAGAGAGAGAGAGAGAGAGAGAGAGAGTGAGAGAGAGACGGGTGGGTGGGTGACAAATGCAGCCCACTCGCAGTGATTTACGGGGGTCGACGCGTCACTTTCCTATCAACTTATTACAATGTATTTTGTGGAATAAACATCGTTAAAGATGTCCGCCGCTCTGGGCTTATACGAATTATGGATATAAGAAAATGTAGCGGTTGATATTTTATTCATTAGGGAGGCTATAGAATAATTTACTCGTCGGGTGAATTCGGCGAATTCTTTCGCTACGACGTATAACAATACTCGTCGATAACAATTGTCACGAGATCGCAGTCCCCCATACCCCTCTGCCCTATAATTATTATTTTCTCCAATGTGCTTTACCACTTACCATGCGCTTTGACCCTCACCGTCTAACATAAACTTTACCTTCGCCACAAGATCCCGCCCGCACCCGCGGCTCCGCCCCCGATCCTGTCCATCTTCCTCTAATCCAAGCGCATTACTAATCGATTGATCAACGGACAAACGAACGTACAACGATCCTTTTACCGCCATTCCTTGAAATTATCGAGCGAATGTCGAGCGAGCAATAAAAGAAATTAGAAGTCCGTTAGAAATTTCCGCGACTCCTCGTAATCGCCAATTGTTATAGATAGCCCAACTCATCTAAATCGTTTATTTTATCTCTCGTCTTATTATTGTTGTAATTGTTTATCCACATTAGGCTTCGGCTAGCTAATATAATAGCTAATAGAAGCCGCGGAAAATCTACTGATAAAACGATGTGTTGTTGCTGTTTGTTTGTTTTTTCTTTTACTTTTTTTACAAAAGCTCTTTCCGAAACGTTATGAGCGTTTTCTATAAAACGGCTCTCTCTCTCTCTCTCTCTCTCTCTCTCTCTCCCCTCCCCGTCATTTTCTTCTACCTATTATAGAAGGAAGGTGATCGCCAATGCGGCAGAGTCGCTAAAAGCTTTATTAAACGACGATTCTGATTTATATGACTGTTATTGTTAAAAATCTCGAGTGGTCGATGCGACTCTAACCCTAGTTAATGCTATAGTGAGTGCTATAATACATTTATGCATTTCAAGCCATATAAGCTTCATCATAATAGATCAATAACTGTCGGTAGGCGATACAAACTGTAACTGTAATTAAAATTTACTCTGCTAGCGATGACAATAACAGTTATAATAATAATAATAATAATAATAAAAATCAGTGCATGCATCAGCAGTGGCAGCCGTAAGAACAGTAGTCGTCGTAGGAGCTGCAGCCGCAGTAGCATTAGGAGCGACAACAACAACATCCACATAAACAACAACAACAACAACAACAACAACAACAACAGTCACAACAAGAAGAATAGAGGAGAATAATAATGTAACGGCAGCGAGGCCGAATGCTACAGTGCGAGCCAGTAATAATAGCAATGACAATAATAATAACAACAATAATAATAACAACAAACAACGACAACAACAACAACAACAACTACATAAATAATAATAATAATAATAATAATAATAATAATATCAGTTGTAATATTATTGTCGAGAAGAAAGGGAAAAAAGTTATCCCAGTTATATTATTAATTTCATTGTACCAGGAATACGCAGGCCGCTGAACAAAGTGAATAATAATAAATATGTAGGTTCGACGGTCAAGAGCCAATTATTCAGCGTCGTGGTGAGAAATATTAATGGATGGACCGAAAATAACGAGGCTGCCGATAGGGATCCGCGCAAGCTAAGGCAGAGTAGCGGCCAGGAGAGCCGCCGAGAGACTCGCTCTAAGGAGATTACGCACGTAGGGGGTGGGAGCGCGGCGTCGCGGAGTTATCGGCCGGCCGATGGAAGGCCGCCGACGGGGGAGTGTTACGTTGACGTTGGGGATCGAAGCGCCGCAGCCTCGTACCTTGGGCAAAGGCTCGAATCTTTTCGTTGGCTTGTAGATTGCGGACTCGCCCGGCGAAACTATCGAGGCGCTTTCATGTCTGGCGCTGCCCCGGACAGCCGGCTTCGGAGCAACATCGTGTATCGGTACTCTCGCCGATACTATAATTTCTCTTATCGACATTATTTGCCTCTTCTTTCTCGCCTGGCTCTCCTCGATCCCACCTAAAAACCAACAACAATACCCGAGCGTTATTATTACATTATTGTTACTATCGTTATTGTTCTTATTATTGCTATTATTATTACTCTTGGTATTATTACTATTATTATTATTATTATTATTATTTATTTTATAATTGCTGCTGCTGTTGTTGTTTGTTGTTGTTGTTGTTGTTGTTGTTTGTTATTGTTATTATTAAACTCTCCGGCCTTTATTGTCCTTGTGGAAGATAGTCCTTCGTCGTCAACGAAATCACTATGTATTAAGAGAGGAGAGAAATAGAGCACGATTGATTGCAATAAATAGAGATACAGGCCTTTTACATTTGTATGCAGCATAATGTGATACAGAAAGGTATAATAGTCAGGCTCAATTTCTACGGGTATTCAAGATCCTCCGCCGCCTCGAATCGCTTAGGCCCATTGTGCGCGTGTTGTGTAAGCCACACAGTCACAATCGTGCTCGCCATTCAATATCAACTTATGATAATTTACGATAAAAACATAATAAGATATTTCTTTGTCAAAAATAACTTACTCTTTTTCTTTTTCATATTCATTTATTCTTTTTCCTTTTTTTTCTTCTTTTTTTTTATAGAAACATATGCTTATGTATTTAAATGTATATATATATATATATATATATGTATATTTATAGGTACACAAACATATATATATACATATATTATAACGAGAGAAATTATCTAATAAAAATTATCATTTTGTATTGACCAACAATGATAAAATATCTATTTGGATGAATTTTGCAACGCTATCTTGGAATATTCCAAGAAAATGTGAGAAATTATATCAGAGATCATTAATTTCATTTTTATTATACGAATTAAATTCCCAAACTACATATTTTCCACAGTAATAATTATTAGGAAGTAGCTTTATACAGCGATTAAAGCTGTATAAATAAGCATTATCATATTAACATTCAATGAACCCGGGGATAATAAAAAGTGTCTATTACTTATTTTGTACGGCGAGACGAATCGCGCGAATTCTACCGAAATGTGAAATAATCCAAACTCGATCCTAAAACGGGGCGAATGCGCCACTCTCTCGCCTAACAAGCTCGCAAGGAAAGTATAAATGAACACTTATGTAATCCACCTTCGCCTTAACATCGTCTCACACGCGCAAATTAAAGCAATAATTATTAATAATTAATTAATTTATTAATTATCAGCGGTAGCAGCGGTAGCACCACCACCACCACCACCACCACCACCACCACCACTTCCAGCAGTAGTGTCGACAACAACGGTAATAACAATAGTAATAATTTCTCAGTCCAAGCGAATAAGGATCAAGAAAGAACGTTGAATTTTACACGGTTTTTAAAATCATATGTATCATTTAAGCTGCAATTAAAAGATAAGTTTTAGCAGCACTTCCATCTCAATTGAACAGGGAAAAATAAATATTATCGACCGAACTTCCAATGAACTCGCAGAAAACAATATCAAAAACAAAAAAAAAAAAAAAACAGAAAAAAAAACGGAAAAAAAACAGGAAAAAAAAGCAAAAAGAAAAGAACAGAAAAAGAACTAAAAACGAGAACAAGAGGGAAAAAAAAAATTCGTTCCAATGTCATACTTTACTGATTTCGCGAAGAGTAAACACGAAAAAAATGCAAGTAAACCAATTTACCAGATATACAATTTGACCGTGAAATCTTCTGTTAACCCCGCCAGTCGCCAAGTAATTCTATTAAGCCGAAAAGCTTTTAATTTTCTGCTCTTGATTACGTCTAAAGGGATTTCATAACTAAAGCAGCGCTCCGTACACTCACACTCGCGTTGTACACTCCGTAAGCGCGCGCGCGCGTCCTCGAGCTCACGCGATACCTAAAGACTCGTCATTATTTTCGTACCTTCTCCGACCAGAACCTTGCGCTTTTCTCATTAAAACGCATCGGCCGTTCGATTACTTCACACGTACTTTGTGGCCAACGACTAAGCTAATAATATTACGAGCTAATATTACGAGCCGCGAGTTCGCGGGCAGATTTAAGCCGCGATTATTGTTATTAGACTGTATTTCTGGCAATAGACGCTCGTGAATTAATGTCGATGCGTCAGAACGATCCTGGAATACTGAAAAGTGATTATTCCGTAAAGTTTTTATGTCCACGGTGACCCGCGCGCTTCTGTTGAAGCGTTAAAAGAAATGTTAAATATTAATCGTGGTTTTAAGCGGTCAGTCGCTGCAGTTATTGTATTTGCCGGTAAGGAAGGAAAGAGGTACGTAGAAATTTTCTACATACCTCCTGTTTATTCGCACCCAAATAAATTACGCTTCGTTCAATGATAATATTTACCGGCGATTATGGATGAGCCCACGGGGAAACAAGGATAATATCACGGGCAAGATCGAAACCAGAAGGTGTCACTTACTTGTACACCTAGGACTAGGTCCAGGGTCAGGACGCGAAGAATGTGCGAACGAATAAGCTCTAGAGGGGCTCGTGCAGCTTGACGTCCATGACATCTCATTGATAATTGCAGTTAACTTAAATGCCCGAGAAATGGGAGCACGTGCTCTTTATCGATGGCTTCGACAATGCCGTGGATCTTATCTTCCCTAAGGGTTCGACGATCAAATGGACTTTTTAAGCCATTTACCGCGTTATTTGCCGCGTTAGGATAGTCTGGAGACCGAAGAAATAATGTCATCCCCGATTACGGGTCGGAGGATCGATACGAGAGATCGGCCCTCTAGGACGGTTAGGGAGGATCGAGGAGAACCGGGAAGATCCATCGGGAAAGTAGAGAAGAAGCGAAAAGTCCGTATAAACGTGCCGGAAGAGCTGACAAACCAGTAGATGGGGTCGGGCTCCTCTTCTCCCTGTAGCCGGCGCAGCGCTCGAACGCCAGGGTCCTCAGCGTCTTCTTGCAGTGGTGCTGGAGGTGGGCGGCGCCCGCGGCCCCGAGGGCGCAGCCCAACAGCAGCAGGATCCCGAGGCTCGGTCCCTCCCTCGCCACGGGCATTGGCCACGGCGTCGCGTCGCTCCAGGAACTCTCGAGCCCGTCGGCCCACCCGTCCCCTTATAATGCCTCGAGTAGTACCCGCGCCGCCTCTCCCCCCCTGCGGAACCGGCCACCGCTGTCGGGGGCCCTGTCACGCCGCCGGAATGCAGCCCCGTCGAGGACGACGCGCTCCCCGGCCTTGAGCCGAGGCCCCGATCGCCCTTCCCGCTACCCCGTACCCCGCCACCGACACCGACACCGCCTTCCTCCCTGTCTCCCGAGCGCGGGAGACTCCTTCTACCACGGCTGGACAAAGCTGGGCCGCGCTCCCTTTCTCCGTAGAACCTACGGAGTACCTACCTTGACAGGGTTTCCGGGACCGTGGATCCAGTCGGTCGGGGTACCACACTCCCATTGCCCGAGCGGACCCTGCCCGAACGGGCTCCCCGGCCACTCGTCCACAATACACGTGTACGCGCGAACGTGTATGACAAAGCGATTACTTAACTATTGAGTAGGCTCGGGCGCCCAGGCTCCTTAAAATGTGCATCGGCGTCTTTACGTTCTCTTTCGTCATTAGCGGTTTTTTTTTTTTTTTATTATTATTTTATTTTACGTTGGTATACCTTAAGGAGCTCGAATCAAGAATCGAGAATTTTATAAGCTCTTATCAAATCGAGGTCTCTCCTGCGGCCTTTGAAAACCGTCGGACCTTCGGCTCAACTAGTCCGACCTTGACCTAGAACCTAATCGCATTATTCACGGGGTCTCGATCAAATAACCCAGGATCTTAATCAAAAAAAGAAATTCGTACGAAGGCTTTATTTATTGTTTCCTTTGACGCCACTGACCGAACGTTAATCCTTGCCGTATGACCCCCAATAACCTTCTCTAAATACTCTTTAGAGCGGATTTGGCGCGTCGCATCTTACGCAGCTTCCCCGTTCGTTAAATAAACCCACTCAGAGACTCGGGTGGTACATTTATTTTACCTTTCTAATGAATCGAACGATGCTCGTAACTCACGGCTTTTACCGATCGGATACATTAATTCGCGCCTTGTAAATACGTTGACTATAATAAAGCCTTCACTTGGTCTAAAGCCTTTCAAAAACCGAGATCTTGCCATTCACCAATATGGTATGACATACTGCCATGTAATATGCAGTGCAACACTTCAATGAACACTAGTGCACGACATATACGTTTTGTCATTTTATATTATACTATTATAATCTTGTCGGTGCTGTTAACTGCTGTTATCCACTTGCGATCTACCTATGGAAACCATTTCAACTCGTTACATTCGGTATATTTAATATTTAGTTTATTTATTTCGTCGTCGTCGTCGTTGTTTTTGTTTATCCTGGACCGTAATATAATTGACATAGATGTTTTTCTGCCGATCGGCAACCACCTTCAATAGAAAATTGGATAAAATGTTCTATTTTTATTATCGAAAACTTTCAATCGTTTCGACTTATCATTACAATTATATTCATAATATAATTCGCTATAAATTATGCAAATATAATTCCTAAGGAACAATCGTTAAAACAATCATTAATGATGTTACGTAAAACTGTCTTCTGTGAAAAGTATTATATTACATTATATTATCCGTTTGAACATTGACAAAATGGTAATTTCATAGCAATACTACGTAAATCGTTATTTACAAATGATTAATAGTACGAACAATAAAGTAGTTAACTAGTTAAGTATATGCTAAATGCAACAAAGGTATAAAGATTCCAATAGCTTTCATCTATTTGTTGGAAAATTAATTTAAGGTGAAAAGCAAGAAAGAAACTGACGTCATTAATACGTATTTTTACGGCGCTACAATGCCTTCATAAATAATGTGATTCATAAATAACGAATAAAAGCGAATAAGATTTATTTCATTGCTTTCATTATTACGAAAATATATACTAAAGTACTAAAGATTTTCTTTTCCCGTTACAAATACATTCGTCTCTTCGTCTCGGTAGCTTCTCAAAAGTCCTACTTCATACGAAATTGTAATAAACCTATTAATTCCAATAAAGATGATTAAATAAAAGGAAATATATATATATATATATCCGTATATATTTGATTATTAATTTAGTCTCCTGTACTCGCGGAGACTAAAAACTCTCTGAAGTTCTTCAGAGAGAGAGAGAGAGAGAGAGAGAGAGAGAGAATAATTATTATTGAACGCTCGCTTATTAGGGCGATCGGTCCCAAGTAAATAAATAAAATAAAACAAAATGAAATAAAATAAAATAATTTTCTTAGCTTTCAAGTGCAGCGGAAATTTATTATGCCGAATGAGAGCGTAAACGTAGGTAAATAAAAACTCGCGATCGTTTGAATAAGGCAGCAATAAGTGCAATAAGCGAGAGTGCAAGTTCAGCACGTTACCAAGAAAATGGGCTAATGCATCATCCACTCTGTCGTTAATATAAAGTTAACCGTTATACTGTGAATATTTATTGTGAATAAGATAAAAATAGCCTTTTAGCATTCGATATTTTACATCATTCTTACTTAGCCTTCCGACAAAATATTTAAGTAAATCTAAATTACGTGGCATTTATTAACCTACATTTCGTTCTTTTTTTAAAAGAAAGTGTTTTCAATAATTCGTATGCGCTCGAGTTTAATGTATCGAATGAGATAAAAATATTTGAAGGAAAACTTGTAATTAGCATGCTGTATAGTCAGCACTAGACAGAACAGAATATTATTGACTTTGATTTATAATTGAAAAACTATTGCTTCTTTTAATTCGTTATTATATCTGTATTGTCAATATATTGGAAATGACAAAGAAATTATCTATAATTATAGATAAATTTTAATGAACAGTGCATTAACATGACATTTAAACTAATATTCATTTATGATTATATAAATTATTATTATATATACGAAAAATCCCCTTAGAAAGCTTTATGCCTGTTTTTGTTGATCAGTAAAGTAAGTCGTAAATAATAATCATTTGCGTTTGAATTATTAATCATAAAAGTATCTATAAAATTCAATTTTATCAACTTTTAATATTTTATACATGTCCAATGACGGAATAGCAAAGATAAAGGCATTTTTCAAGAATGTTAAAGTGTAAACAAATTTCTTGTATATATAATAATATTTCACTAAAACTTCATTGTATAAATTACATTTACATTGGCTTTTACATATTCGCAATACGTACATTCCACATATAATATAAAGAGTTTAATACTCTCACATTCGACTACTCAATATTGCATTACGTTGTACGAGCATTATATTTAAAAAAACTAATCGGCACATTACAGAAATTACTTTAACAATAATATTATTTATTTAATTAACGATAAAATGTAATGTTTACGCTCAATAGAAAGTAAAATGCATGACACGAAAGCATTTGTACTTTCTCATCATTTATGCTGCTCAATAATTAAATATCGAACATCATTCGTATGTAGCTGCTCAATGTCTCTATATGCTGGTATTATAAAAATATTTATAAATATACCTATATCTTTCAAAATTAAGTCAAGTATTATTTAGTTCGTCTCTAACTAAATATAATATACTTTTTTGTTTCCTTAATTCTAGCAACATTAAAATCTATTCGTTAAGTAATAATAATTTTACTTTATTTCTTGTTTTAATAGAAAATTAAATTAATTATTCCTACGTAAACTTACATTTCGATTAATTATTCACTACAAATTCCAATAAACGATGTTTTAAGAATAATTTATTGAGTAATTTATCGAGTTTACAAAAATTTACGAAAATCTCCAAATATTGTAAAATTCTGTAGTATGAAGAGTAGTTGAATTAAAATTTCAATTGAAATAAAACAATTAATTTTCGATTTTATAAATTCGATCTACAGTAATTTTTTTTTTTAAAATTATGAAAATTAATTATTTAACAAGTTTTGGCAGGTAAAAAAACAAATGTAAAAACGCACAGGATCGATGATTGCAATGAAAAGGTAAACTAAAGGCCTTAATCCTTAAATAAATATCTTTGTTGTCAGGTTGTTTTGACAATTTAAAAACAAAATGTCAAAGAACCAAAAGAATATTAATTAACGTGGATTTAAGCGACAACATCTCTGCGCGCGCTAAGAGTGTCATATCACATTGTGATACTAGCAGCGCTCCGAGCGGTTAATGGACAAAGCTCTGCTACGGGTTTGACACGTATGCCGTTTCATTTGCTTCAAAAAGCTAAATGTCAATTATTTGTGGGATATTGGTGTTACGAATCTCATCCGTTTTGTAATTACCAGGTATTTTTGCTAACTTTCTCTTTTAATGCACTTCTTTTATTATCGTATGGCAAGGGTGGCAGGTGTTTCATTATCACGAACATAACCTTACCGAGGAATTTAATTACGAGCTGCTGTGCGTGTTGGCCCGATATATTCATACATTTGACTTTAATTACAATCCTCGGAACTGTTTGAGCCTATATTTTGCTTCTTTACAGCACTATTCAAGCAGATAGTTGATTTTGCGATACATCAGCAAAATGAGTAGCGTAGTGGATCAAGCCTGTTACACGCTGATAAACATCCCGACGGACTCGGAGCCATTGAATGAACTTCAACTTAAGCAGGATTTGGAGAAAGGCGATGTTAATGTTAAAATCGAAGCACTTAAAAAGACCATTAATATGATACTGAGTGGGGAGAGACTTCCTGGCCTCCTTATGATTATCATAAGATTTGTGCTACCGCTTCAAGATCACACCATTAAGAAACTCCTGCTGATCTTTTGGGAAATTGTACCTAAAACAACACCCGATGGGAAACTACTTCAAGAAATGATATTAGTATGCGACGCATATAGGAAAGATTTACAGCATCCTAATGAATTTGTTAGAGGTTCTACTCTCAGGTCAGATGAATGATTGGAAATAAAACTTTAATAGTCTCATTTATTATAATATTTGCTTTATCCGTGATATGAGAGATTTGATTAGCTTGCAGTTTTGGTATAGACAATTACCATCAATTAAATTACTTATAAATAGTAAACTTTATAAATAATTTGACAGTACTTATGTACTAATTATTTTTTACAGAGATATTTTAGTTTAAAAAAAGTAAATGGTTCTCATTTAATTTAACTAAAAAATTATGAAAAAATTTATATCCTAACAGTAGCATATTCATTAATTCTCTAATTTTGTTATATTTTACTTTGCATTTAATGTTTGTATTACATGCATATACAATTTATAATATTTTTTATTAGGTTTTTATGTAAATTAAAAGAGCCGGAGCTTCTGGAGCCACTTATGCCAGCAATAACCGCGTGTTTAGAACACAGACATTCCTATGTAAGACGTAACGCTGTTTTAGCAATTTTCACAATATACAGAAACTTTGAATTTCTTATTCCTGATGCACCGGAACAAATTGCAAAATATTTGGAGAGCGAGCAAGACATGTCTTGCAGAAGAAATGCTTTCCTTATGCTTTTACATGCTGATCAAAGCAAGGCTCTGTCGTACTTAACTGCGTGTTTAGATCAAGTTCCAAGCTTTGGAGATATATTACAACTTGTTATTGTCGAGCTCATATATAAGGTAGAATTATTTTGTTCATTAATTGAATTTAATTAAACAATGATGTTAAGAATTCACTTAATTAATTGTACGAGGCCATAAGTAGAATTGAGAAAAAATATTAAAATTCTATATTTTATTTATTTGAGCAAATTGTTGTGTAGGTTTGCTTAGCCAATCCATCGGAGCGCGCTCGTTTTATCAGATGCATTTATAGTTTACTGAACTCGCCAAGTGCTGCAGTTCGTTACGAAGCAGCTGGTACATTGGTAACTCTCTCTAATGCTCCAACAGCCATTAAAGCGGCTGCTTCTTGTTATATTGAATTAGTTGTTAAAGAAAGTGACAACAACGTGAAACTAATTGTTTTGGATAGGTTAATTACAATGAAGGATAGTCATCACGAGAGAGTTCTTGAGGATCTTGTTATGGATATTTTGCGCGTTCTAGGTAAGCAATGCCCATTAAAGTGAAAGTCAGTAAGAGACCAAAGTGAATTTGAATCGTTTGCCCAGGTTCTCCTGCACTAGAAGTTAGAGCCAAAACACTTGGCCTCGCAATGGATTTGGTCACAACGAGGACAATTGAAGAGATGGTTCAATTATTGAAGAAGGAAGTAATTAGAACAACGGGCGACGAGCAGGAAGACGCTGCCAAGTACAAGCAACTTCTCGTGAGAACCTTGGACGTCTGCTCGATGAAGTTCCCAGACGTAGCGGCAACGGTAATTCCAGTATTAACGGAGTTCCTCTCCGAAAGCAGCGAAGCTGTAGCAAATGTCGTGCTCGTGTTTATCCGCGAAGCCATTCAAACGTTCGAGCACTTAAAGCCCCTGATAATCGACAAGCTTCTCGAGGTAAATGCTCATTAGCTGAATATAAATTGTCAAATATAACCTTTGCAACGCATTACGATATTCTACCGAACCTCAACTGAAACGAATCTCTGCATCATTAAGGTATTCCCACAAATTCGTTCAGTTAACGTTCACAGAGGAGCTTTGTGGATCCTCGGTGAGTACGGAACGTCTAAGGATGACATTGAAACGGTCATGGCGCGGGTGAGGTCTGTCCTTGGGGAATTGCCTCTCGTCGAGGCGGAGAATAAAAGGCAAGCCGGTGATAAGCCGGCCGAGCAGGAAGAGGCGAACCAAGCAGCCCCTGCACAATTAGTTACCTCGGACGGGACTTACGCCTCTCAGAGCGCGTTCAGCGCCTCTTCTTCGGGTAAGAACTCATAATGTTCTCCCATCTCATAATAATAAATAATAATGATAATAATAATAATAATAATAACATAACGACAATAACGCAAGCAGGTAAAAAGGAAGAAAAACGTCCGGCATTGGTGCAGTATATGATAGACGGTGACTTTTTCATCGGCGCCTCCCTCGCGACCACCTTATCGAAGCTGGCGCTCCGCTACAAGGACCTGGAGACCGACGTAAAGAAGAGCAATAGGATGCAAGCCGAGGCGATGCTTATAATGTCGAGTATAATTCAGCTCGGTCGGTCGGGTCTCCCGTCCAAAGCGATGACGCACGACGACGCTGAGAGGATTTCATTGTGCCTGAGATCCTTGGCGTGCCCGACGACGATCGTGGAGAAGGTCTTCACCGAGGGCTGCAGGAACGCCTTGGGGAAGATGCTGACCGCCAAGGCCGAAGAGGAATCGCAGACCCGACAGGTATAGGCCATGACGGCCGCCTTGTATTGCGTCATCGTCACCGCAATGGCGAGCTTAATCGAGCGCGCGTTCTCGTCCCCTAGGCGAAGGAGAAGCCCGGCAACGTGGTACAGGTAGACGAGGCCATTCAGTTCTTGCAGCTGACCCGGGGCTCGGATTTGTCGGGCGGCGCAGGGGACGTGTTCGAGCAGA
The DNA here is from genome assembly GCA_018883505.1 of Ceratosolen fusciceps. NCBI lineage: Eukaryota > Metazoa > Arthropoda > Insecta > Hymenoptera > Agaonidae > Ceratosolen > Ceratosolen fusciceps. Next base: position 9,417,355 of record RCIC01000006.1, on the reverse strand, counting down.
GCCTGAGCGCCGCGGTGGCCGGAAGACCCGGTGGCGAGAAGGAGACACCCGCGCCCAGTGCCTTGAGCAAAGTCACCCAGCTGACGGGCTTCTCGGATCCGGTCTACGCGGAGGCCCTCGTCCACGTCAATCAGTACGACATCGTCCTCGACGTCCTAATCGTCAATCAGACGGAGGACACCCTGCAGAACTGCACTCTCGAGCTCGCGACCCTGGGCGATCTGAAGCTCGTCGAGAGGCCCCAGCCGATCGTCTTGGCTCCGAGGGACTTTGCCAGCATCAAGGCCAACGTCAAAGTCGCGTCGACCGAGAATGGAATTATATTCGGTAACATTGGTACGTACGACGTTGGCAAAAAAAAAAAAAAAAAAAAAAGAACCCCGTGTCTTTAACGCATGCCCCAGGCGCGATAGGCATAACAATATAATAAGACTCCTCTTTTTATTTTTATAGTCTATGACGTTTCCGGAGCCGCTTCCGACAGAAGCGTCGTCGTGCTCGATGACATCCACATCGACATTATGGATTACATAGTCCCGGCAACGTGTACGGATGCCGAGTTCCGGCAAATGTGGGCGGAATTCGAGTGGGAGAACAAGGTATCCGTCAATACAACGCTTTCCGATCTGCGAGAATACCTCGCTCATCTACTCAAATCGACGAACATGCGTTGCCTCACCCCGGAAAAGGTCAGTTGGCATCGATACCACGTGAACGAGTCACGCGTTAACGAGTCAACGTTGCGTCTTCTTGTTTCCAGGCGCTTTCTGGTCAGTGCGGCTTCATGGCGGCGAACATGTACGCGAAATCAATATTCGGCGAGGACGCCCTGGCCAACCTGTCGATCGAGAAGCCGCTGAATAAGGCGGACGCCCCCGTCGTCGGACACATTCGTATCCGGGCCAAGAGCCAAGGGATGGCCTTGTCGCTCGGCGATAAGATCAGCTCGGCTCAGAAGACCGCTCAGAGCAAAGTTGTACAGGCCGCTTAATTAAACTGCAACTAGGATAACGTAAGATTACATTTACGTGGAGGAGAACCGCGGGGTCGACGTGGCCGAGAGGGACCCGAGGAGGAGCCGCTTATCCCGCTGTCGCCATCCCCAGGAATATTCGCGTTTCGAATGTTTTCCAACTACTCTCTGTCTGACGCTCTGTGTCTCTGTGTGCGAACTAAGGAGGGCTCGGACCAACGCCAAGCGAACCCGCTCCTGCTCAAGGCCAATGTTAATAGAACAGAAAAACAGTTTTAGCTTAATCGCCCTGTTCTGGCGAAATAATTGAGAGGATGGACTGGACTGCTAAGCGAGACTGACGCTGAATGATTGTTAATTGCAGACCGTATAAAAGAATAAGACGCATGTATTTTTAGTTGAGTTAATAAATATTATATATATATTTATATATATATATATAATATTACGTATGCATTTATGTATGTATATGCGTGGGCGCGTACCGCATGCATATGTACATACACACAGTTTCTTAACCGAGATTTCTCCATTCGCAGCAAAGGGCAATATATCGTTAATTGTATTATTCTTATTATTATTATTCTTATTATTCTTATTATTCTTATTATTATTATTGGCGATTTCATGAAAATACGCATTACAAGGTTCTGTTATGGATTCTAAGTTATGTACATTATTCACTTGCATTACATACTCCGTGTTGACGTGCAGCAATCGTATTGGTAAACGTCGCACATTCGCGGATCGCTTATTGAAAAGCGAAAAATATGCACAACAACTATTTATTTATCTTCACCTCTCTCTCTCCCTCTCTCCATCTCTCCATCTCTCCTTTACACGCGTATACGTACTCTCGAGGCGACAGTAAAGTACATTGCCAAGGAGCGCAAAGTTAACCGTAGAAATTGCTACTTCAGTTGGAATCAACTGTAAGCAGGTGGTGATGATACTCTTGGTCTAGGATGGGGGGGGGGGGTGGACCGGGCGGTAGGTACGAGCTGTTTGACGATAGTCTCCGTTCGGTGGTTCTTCAGAGCCAACCCCCGTCGGGTTTCGGTGACCTTGTCCTCGGGGATAAGTAGCCGGCCTCGGGAAGGTTGGGCCTGGTTTTGGTTGCGGAGGATGGACTCAGCCTAGGACTCCTCGGTCTCGGTCTGCCGATCGTGCTACTTTGATCATAAATGTTGTTGCCGTTGATGCCAGAGCTGCCAGTGACGACGACGGCGACGACGGCGCCGCCATCGAGTCCTCCAGCCGGTGGTGGATGCTCCATCCGCATTGGCTTGTCACAGACAAGCATCGTCGCAGGCTTACAGCAAGGACTCTTGGGCCGGGGCTCTCCAGGTACAGGCTCCCGGGACTTGCGCTTCACGACCTTCGGCGACGGCTTTTGCAGTCCGGGTCTAAGGGATGAACGGGGCCCAGCAGCCGCTGTCGAGTCGCTCTGGCGACTCTCCTCCACTTTAGGGAAGCCGCTATCCGCAGCCGTTCCTCGACCCTCGTTCATCTATGGATTCGAAAGCCGCGTTTATTACAAGTCTCACATCATTCACCGTCTCAACAATTGGCTATCGATCGAAAACTGACTCGCAGCAAAGCTCAAGCTTCGAGCTTTTATTATTTACTTTCTGCTTTCTTATCAACGTTTCTTATTGTTAATTATTTACGAAGCCGGCCATGCTAATTAGCATGAGAAGCTAGTTTTTCCAATTTTCCAGTTTCCCATCGTATGCTAAGAGGCAAATTTATTTATTTATTTATTTATTTATCCCCCCCTGCCTCCCCCCACACCCTGACAAATTACCGAAGCAGCTGTAGCTGCGATCGCGTGTAATCGCATTATGACGCGGCGCTCCCGGCGATATCGCTATAGAGAGATTTAATCCGGACACGGGGGCGTTTGTCGGCTTCAGTTTGGTATAAGTGGTCGGCGGCGGTGGAAGGAGGAAGGGCTGGGGGCGGGGGGTGACGAGAGAACGGAATTGAGCGAATAAATAGCGTGAACCTTGAAGTCGTTGGCCTGGTCGGAGAAGTCGCTGTTCTTCAGCACCCGGAGGAGATTCCTGGTCGTCTGCTGCTCGGGTAGCCGGATGGGCGAGAGCTCGGGCGTCGGGTTCTTCAAGGAGAGTCGACGGGCCTCCTCCATGATGCGCTTCAGGTTCGCCTGGTTGTTGAGGGACGCGCGGTTGTTGCTCCTGCCGATCTGGGACTTCTTCACCGTATTGTCGATCACCTGTACCAAAGCCGTTACAAGTCCTTACATTCTAATTGCTGACGAATCGCTCGGATATGACGAGGCCTGGCCCGGCTCTCCCGGGATCATACCTGGGTCCAGCGATACTCAGCTGACTGAAGGACCGCCAGTCGGGCTATCCTTTTCCATTTGGCGGCGATGTCCTCGTCCTCCGGTGGCTGCTGCAACCGGTCGATCTCCTCTATAGGGTCGTCGATGGACGGGGCCACTTGGAAGTCCTTCATCAGCCTCCGTTCCCAGACTCGCATCTTTTTACCGAGAACAGCTGAGCAGACAAATTGCCAGACAAACGGGATGTTTTTCACTCCCGCGGACTCGCAAACCCCCTTAAATCAGCTTGACATCCGCGACACGCGGTCCGAACAAGTTGTTTTTTATTTATAATTACGAGAACTTATCTGGTGGAAATTGTCTGGATTTAACGGACGTCGAGGAAAAGCTTCTTACGAGAGTTGCAAGCACTTGCCCGGGAAGAGTAAGTGAAAATAATGACATTGGGGAAACTCACTGCGGTCGGACGAGTCAGCGCTGCCAGTATCCATTCCGTTTCTTTTCAGTATGTCTAAGAGTTCGCAGCGCCAGGAGGAAATGTCGGATTTGACCTCGTGGATGTCGTCCTCGGTCACCGGCTGCATCTCGTGTTCCTCGTGGGCATTGACGACATAACGCCATATCAACGCCTTCATTACCGAACTGTATCTGCGCGATACGATTTTTAATTAATAATTTTCTCTCTTTTTTCTTTCTTTCTTTCTTTCTTTCTTTCTTTCTTTCTTTACTTACGGAGACGCGAACTTTGTTGGCAAATTATTTCACCGGAATAACGATCGTCAATTATCAAAACTTCCATATGCAATACATAAAAAAAGAAAGAAAGAAAAAAAGAAAACCCATTCGCGCATCATGCAAATTACATTATTTATAATATTTAATCATTGGTAAAGTACGTCTCGGTGCTCGCATTAACGAATGAAAAAAAAAAAGAAAAAGGACAGAGAAGCTCGTATTGAAACCTCGTGAAACATAACCAAAGGCACGCGTATATCAGTATTTTCTAATTTTCTACTAATTTGAGCACATATACTTTCAGAAAGATAATTAGATCTGCAGAGTAAAATTTTAAAGAACGCCCACACATGGAAATTGCTTGCATAATTAATTTGAATGTGCGCGTCAGCGTAGAGGGAAGAAAGTTTTATCCGATAGGAATTATTCAGCCAGTAATATCGCAAAGTCCTAACAGAAATATTTATAGAAAAGAAGAAAAAAAACCCCAATGCCATTAACAAAGTATATAAAAATCATAAATATTTTGTTTATTTATTAAGGATTCGAGCATTTAAATTAGTTATGTCTATCGACAATGATATTCGTTTAAACGGGATTGGAACGGACGATTCCCGAAAGCCATCATCATTTTGTTTTCAGTTCAGAGTTTTGACCGAGAAGTCAGAGGAAACGGATTCATTGCTTTAACGCGTAATAAATAATTTTAATATTCATTAGCAGATTAGAGTAAGTAATTCAAACAACATGCGTAGATAATCGAACGACTCCGTGCTAATCAATACGAGTTAATTTCAGATAATTTACTTAGAATCCAAAGAATAAATAAAGAAAGAAAGTAAAAAAAATAAATGTGTCCTGCTTTTCCCTCGTTTTATTCATTACTCACTTTGCTCTTCGTCATTTTCTATGTAAAACCAAGTATTATGATATTCCCATTGTTTTTTCATTGAATAATGCAGTAAAAGCTCCGTTCGAGTCCAACGGTCTTGTATAAATGAAGCAAGTCAATGGGAATTTAATAAGCGCATACGCGAAATCATAATTATTGTTGAGCAACTCCGTCTCGTCTTTGAAATGTTAGGAAATGTCGGCAACGAGATTGTTCGGCCGGTCGAATCGCCGATCGATTTCTCAAATGATCAAAAACTATGTTTAGCTCTCGGATGAATCCTATCAGCATTTCAATGTAAATACTAAATAAAAGTGAAGAATTATATTTTTTGTGGACTAACAATTACGTTCTTACGCCCATTGCAGCTAATATTGACATAAATTTCTTATGTAATTAAAAAAGCCCGTTTACTCCAGTTACACGACTATATATATATATATATATATGTATACGTAAGAAAATTAAATTACGATATCGGGGATTTTAATTAAAATAAGGTAAATTGAGCTCGGTAAATTCGTAGTAAACGCGACCTATTGTTGTTTTCACAAATCTCGTAATAATTTTTGACTCTTTGATTGTCAGGATGATTGTCAGAAGTGGAGCTGGCCAACTAGTCGTTTTCTAATATTAAAGCTACGAAATAAATAAACAAAGGATATTTGAATTAGCTTGTGCGTTAATTTCGGACCGAAAGTCAAAGTCGGATTAGTCGTTTGTAGTATAAAAGTCGAATGAATAATTATTATCGAGTGTGCCGAGCTTCATTAAAACGGGAATACGGGAATGTAGATAGAAAAGGCGTTTCTTAGCTTCGTCGAATTGAATCGCCTGTTTTTTTTCTTTTTTTTTTCTCTCACACAGAGATACGGATGATTGACGGGAGTAGCGCAGCAGCTGTAATTGCATTAACGTACTTATGCTCACGGGCGCGTCTCCGTATGCTGCTGTGCTTGCTCTCCCTCTTCCTTTGGATCCCGAGCGTCCTGAAAACGATCTTCGGATGCGGGAGGATGTTGAAAGGGGCCGGAAGGGTTTCCCCCTCCTCGAAATAGCTCATCCACAGCTTCGTGCGCGCAAATTTCCATTCCGTGTCCGCGTGTTCCTGCGTTACGTCACTCGTTCTTTCACGATAATACGGCAATTAACCGATAGAGAGATATATATATAGAGAGAGAGAGAGACAGCTCGGAAAGAACCGTTACCTCAATGAGCGTGTAGCTGTTGCTCATCATGGCGATCAGAAGATTCAGTAGGACAATGACGTTGATAACCGAGTAGGAGCCGAACATGAGAAGACCCCAAAATCTGGTGTAGCTCTTGATCCCTAGTTTCATCGGTTGCATTGAAAATACGGAAAGCACGGGCGGGGGAGGGGCTGGTGTCGCCGATCGTAAAAGGGTTTAGGGGCGGGGGGGGGGCGGAGAGGTACCTGTGAGCTCGAAGCTGTCGATGCCGACACCGCCGAAGCTGGCCCAAAACAGGCTCTGACAGGACTCGAACAGGCTGCTGAATCTGTCTCGGGGCGACGTTTCATTTAGCCACTGGTCTGAAGCGTAGCGTGGCGGAGCGGAGCGGAGCGGGGCAGGGCGGAGCGGTGTGGAGCGGAGTGGAGCGGAGTGGAGCGGAGCGGAGGACGTGGATCACGTCGGGCGTAAAGGGGACGTAAAGGGACTGACTGCGCCAAAGAGGGGTCTCTCGACCCTCGGTTACCTTCGCCACCTGATGCAGGCGTCGCTCCCCGAGTCCCAGGAGGGATCGCCGACGTCGCCGTAGCACTTCTGCCTCTCCAATTCGGCAAAGTACCAGAGCAATTGGTTCAAGCCGCAGGCGAACGCGAAGAGCACCAGGGTGTATATGAAAAAGAACTTGACTATGTCGATAACCATCCGCCCAAGGGAGATCTAAAACTTTCCATAATCGCTTAATCGATACTCGATGCCTAGCCACGACTATCCACGCCTTGTCCTCTTATATTCACTGCTCTACGTCACTTAGTCTACGTTTCTTAGTGATCTACGTGGACAACGACGACGGATTGCGAGAGACGAATAGACCGAGGTCGCACCTGCAGGGGTCCCAGGTGGGGGTTGATGCTGAAGAGGTGGACGATCTTTAGAGCGCTGAATATGTTGGCCGCGGCGAAGAGGCCCTCGGCTATAAGCTGGGGATCAAAGTCTGACCACTTCTCGCGCGGGACCGTCCCCGCCTCCCTGTTCTCGCTCATCACCCGCCACTGCTGGACGTAGGCGGCTAGCCTCAGCAGGGCCGTACCCACGTACAGGGTGTTCCTCGTGAAGTCGATAAAGTTCCATAGGTCACGGAGGTAGGCTCGCAACCCGTCCGTGTACACCTGTCCGAGTGGATGCTTCGGTCAGTAGTCCGATACGTATATCGTATGTAAATGCGCGATACACGTGATGCAGACTCCGGGTCTTCAGCCGACGTATACCAAGAGCGCCGCGTCGACTTTGTATGAGCGTGAGTAAATGTAAATTCAAGTGCACGGTTTAAGGTTAATTAAAGCGGAATAATTACTATCATTCGAGCGCGAAAGTAGGGAAATCCCCTAACACGGCTACGATCTAACCTATTTCGGAAAAAAAAACCCAGCCTCATCCCCTCCCCCCCCTCATACAGCCGTCGGATGAGGAATGGATGGCGTTTTAATGAGAGGCGAACGCGAGTCTTATATTTTGTAATCGGCGCGTCGCGTAAACACATGGGAGCTAAGCTAAATGCGTTAAGAGCTCGCACTTGTTTTATTTACGGCCGCGATAAGTTTATGGCCTTGAGCCCTTACTCAAGTACTGCGTGCGTCTTTCGTTTATTCAATACTCGGGCCCCAAACGCTCCCCTCGTTCCTCATTTTTTTACTTTTAATTACGTTAAGACGGGAGAGTCGCCAGAGCCTCTATGATACTGCGGGGGATATTAATTCGGACAAGGGAAACTTGTTGGCAAGTAATTTTAAAGTAATTTCCAGTTTGTCAAACTGTGTAGATTAAAATCTGTCCAAGGCTCTGCAGTGCAATACAGACGTATCTGTATTGCACGAAGCAAAGAAATTAAGATTGCGCTTGAAATTAAATCGGTACCTCCCTCATCTCTTCCCAGATGTAGCCGAGCACGTAGAGTATGACGACGCCCTCGAGGAAGGTCGGCCCGAGCCCTCGCTGCTTGTACGAGCCCGGATCCAATCGATAGTAATCCCCGTCGAAGATCCTCGCGAGCCCCTCTTCGAAGCGCTGGGACACCAGTATCAACACCACTGCAACACATATTCGCCTCATAGTCTACGCGCGCTTCTTTTCACCGTCTCCCCTGCGCCACTCGGCCTTCAGACATTTAAAATTCTATCCCCCATAGCACCGCGCCTTTTATATCTCTTTAATATCCATAATTTCCTACGTCTTGCATGACTTTACATTCCCGCTTTCAACGTACTTTCGGTCACGATAATTAAAGATCATCGGTATCTGTGCTCTTTTATATACTAATACACCTGTACGCTTACCATTCCATAACTTCATTTTTATTAATTTATAATATATAATAATTTATATTAATTTTCAATTAATTAACGCGGGAGTTCGTGGCAAGTAACTAACTTTCCTTGTGAAGTTTGACTTCTTTAGGGTACGTTTTAAGTATTTTTTTTTTTTTACTAATCCTATTTGAACGGCAGCTACTCGCTTACGATAAAGTTTATTCAGTTTATTCGGATACTAAGGCTTTCGGTTACGCCATGAGGAAATCTTATTACCGGCAAGCATACATCAGACAAGAGTACCTGACATTCCCCTACCCCCCTCCCGTTTGATAAGATCATAACTATAAATAAAATTATAAATAAATGAAATGAATGAATTGAAAATTGTTCGAGCCTTGCGAGAGTTTAAAACTTCGTAGGAATATTGTCGTAAACGTTTGAGGATCGCCAGCTGCGCCCTCTACTGTAAATCCGGGCGTCGATACGCACAGGACTGAAAGAAAGGAGACAGAGAAAGAGAGCTTTACGTACGCAAAAAGAATAAGTACGACGAGGCGTGGACGAGGAATTTCATGAATGGCCGGCGCAACGTCTGCCCAGTCTTTGAATTCGGCGTGAAAAAGTAAATGGTACAGTAGAACGGGAAGAGGAGGGCCGTTTTAATTAAAATCAGGGCTCGCTCGGCATTGCTCATTCTACGGAATCCTGGGACGCCTTCGTACCTGCATTACCCAATTAAACCTTAACGTTATTGCATGTGGATCATACGTGCCAATAGTTGGCCAATAGATCGGCAACGAGTGCACTGATCGCCATGGTATTGAGGGCAATCGATGCCAATGGATTTACCACATGGCCGACAGGAGCTGCTGGACGTGGGGGTGAGAGACGAACTTCTTCTGCTTGAATCGAATGGCTTGCTTGAGCCTGGCCAGCTGCTTGCTCGGCTCGGAGGAGTGATCCTCGGGATCGTAATTGAGTATGGTGTTGAGCTCCGCGGAACTGCGCGTTTGCTGCAGGAGATCCACCGCGAACCTGCGCAACGAGTTCGCAAGGTGCCATAATACTAGCGCGCTACTGGAATAAAGGGCGAAACGGTCTGGGAGAGCGGTGAATTAAATGGACGTGACGTGGAGCCGGTGAGAAAATTATTTCTAAACCAATATTAAAAGTAACGTCGTTGATTTAGTCGCGATTGGCCGCCGGGTCATTAGTGGCGAATTATAGTGGCTGCGGCTCCACTTCGCATGGTATTCGGTTTATTAGTGGTTGGGAATTTATTGCGGATTTATTGCGGAGGGCCGTGTGCGTGTGCGAGGTGCCGCGCTCGGGCTAATCGATACCCGAGGAGATTTAAGAACCGCGGCAAGAGTCGGCAGAAGCCATTTAATGGCCACCGCTCTCGGTCCGACGGACAACAGGCCGAACGGCCAACAAAAGAGCCAGCGAATCGATGTCAGCAAGGTCCCGTAGCTTTACGAGGATATTCATGAGAGTGATAATGGCGATAAGGGTGGGTCGGGTGAGGGGCACGGGGTCGACGAGGATAATGAAAGCGAGCCCGATGGGATTCGTAATTCGCAGGCAACGATTCGCCGGACGGCAAGTATTCGCCAAAGCTAATTTGAAAATTAAATTGCTCTCTGCTGCGGTGCGTGGCAGCGGCATCGGAAGCTCCAACGGTCCTGGCGGTACAAGGAAACCAACGGGGGAGCATCGGCGCTGCACGGTTTCGTGATTTTTAATTGGTAGCCAGGGTACAGCCGCCGACGGCGATCACGGCTCGCGATAAATTACACTAATGGACGTTACGGGACGGGACGAAAGGATAACTAAAGGTAAAAGGGCGGGGGTGGCTGGGTGAGGGAGGAGGACGATCGAAGTCGATGCACGACTGACTTTTCCACCTGCTTCCGGAGCGCCGTGTACTCGGAGCTGCTCTCGGGCTCGGCGACGGACAGCGTCCGCAATTCCCAGCTCAATTGGAAGGACGTCATGAGGGGATCGGGCGAGCTCAGAGCTATTAAACTCGGACTGGCGAGGGCTCGGTACTCGGCTATCCGCGTACTCGAGAGCCTCAGAGGATCGCCTGCGACAGAATTAAACATCAAAGTTCAGGCGCTAATGACGCGGCACTCCCAACCCCTCATCCGCTCGGGGTGACGTTCTCCAAGCCGCCTCCCACACTCGGCGTATGGCATCGATGGCTTTAAACGCCCTCTTCGGGGCCCATAATGCACTTGGGTCGCGAACGGTTACGGGATTCGGGCCCGTTCAGTCAATGCCCTCTCGTTCGTCATTACCTGTTGCCGCGCGTACGCAATCCTCGCAGCCGCACTTGACGTCGTGGGGCATGGGGAGGGTGGCGCCCCGATCGAGCAGCAGCTTCAGTATCTCGTAGTTGTTCTTCTGGGCGGCGAGTATGAGGGGCGTCATGTCCGGGGGGTATCGCGCCAACGACGAGTCGACCTTCTGCCAGCTGTGGACCATCTCCTCCTCGCCTGGCAAACCGGATAACCAATAAACATTTAGCCAATGCGCTCAATCATAGGTCAATGATCAATTGGACATTCCGTAAAATAATAATCATAATGACGACAAAAAATAGCCTGTGTAAGATTACAAAGTGCCCGAGTCCCAGAGTCCGCTCATGATTACGCCCCTTCATCTCACCTCTTATCGTTCGCGGCCTTTCTTTCAAGTCCCCCTCCTTTTTACTCCCAAGATTATCTAATTATCTACGGACGTCCGAGTCTGAGCAAAGAACTCGTTTATTTAAGGAAAAACGATGGGAAAAACGAAACGTAAAGAAAGAAAGAAAGAAAGAACTGTATTTAATGATGAATTACTTTGGGCTTTTGGTAGTGGTGGTGGGTGGGTGGGTGCGAGATGGAAGGTGGTGGGATGGAGGTGAGGGTGGGGGGTGGATAGGGTAAGGTGGATAGGTTAGACGGATCGGAGCTGGATGAGAGCCCGATGGAAAGAATTGAATTAAAGCGGAAAAGGGAAGTGATGGGGACTCACGCTTTCCAGCCGAGGCCTCGATTTCGATGTTCCGCATGAGCTCCTCGTGCTCGAGCAGCAGCTCCACAGCCTCGACGAATTCCTGATTAATCGCATGCAGGAGGGAGTCCTTGGTCTCGACGCCCATCACTATCAGCAGCTCGACCATTTCCAAATTCTCAGACTCGATGGCCAATGTTAATGCCCCCCGACCGAGGCTGTCGACCGAGCTTATGTCTATGCCCTTGTTCTGCAACGCGACGAAATCGTCGTTGTCGTCGTCGTTGTCCCCGTCGTCGTTGCTCTCTCTCTCTCTCTCTCTCTCTCTCTCTCTCTCTTTCACGCAAGCTCGCGCGCGCGAGCGCGCTTAATTCGACCTGCTTAACGACTTTGTCAAAACTATGCGCATACATTTACGAATTATTACTCCTCCCGCCCGCAGCAACAGATCATTATAGGGAAATAATAATAAGCTAATGTTTGTCGTAAAACTGGAAGGTAAAGGTGTATGGAGGATAAGGAGGCAAGAGGAATGGGGTCGGACATGCAGGATAAGAGGGATAAGCGAGGAAAGCGGTTGCGCGAGCGAGCGGGCGCTGACTTTGACTATTTCGTTTACGAAATAACGAGTGCCTAATGAAAAGACTCGGTCGCAGCAGTCAGCCATCGCGAGTTTCCTCCAGCTCTCGAGGTCTCCTTAACGCGCCCCGGACAGATTAAGACTTTCTTTAAACCAGTCGCTTATTGCATCCACTTTGAGAGAACGCGAATAAATAACCTTGCAGTGGCGCGGGTACGATAAGCCGGTGACGTAGAGAGAGAGAGAGAGAGAGAGGGAGAGCGTAATAAGGATAAAGTATTGTACCCCCGTCCTGTTGGCGGCCTGGAGTATCCTCCGGACGCTGGAGACGTCGCCCCTCTCGACCGAGAGTAGGAACTTCTTCTCGTTGATGTTGAGAGGCCGGGGCAGGTGGAAACCGTAGCTGGCTGCCTCGGGACGGCCCTCCATCCCGGACTCGAGATCCTTCAAGCTCGGCATCCTCTTGGCGAATAAAGCCTAAACGAGTGCCGGGGCCCTACGTGAACCGGAGCCGCGCACTCCTCGCGAGCGCTCCCGTCCGGTCTTCGTACAGCGTAACCGACGCACGCGCCTCGCTGACCGATAAAATCGAATTACCCGGACTTAAAAGCTTTAAATCGCTTAGCCGGCGCATATCTCGTTAGGAGGCCCCGGGCACGTGACCTACCTCCCTCCAACCCCCACCCCCCGCTCTCACTCCCACCCTGCCACCCTCCCGCCGCGTAAGGACGCTCATATCCGGTAGGCCATCCTTACGGCTTCCCTACGGCTTCCCTACGGATATACGCTCGCCCGCGCGTCCTTCCGAGACTCGGCTAATCCTCCGCGGCCGGGACGGACCCCATCTCCCCGACGATGACCTCCGGTAGGAGGCGATCGCCCCTCCCATTATACGATTTGCTCTTAATCCCTTGGCCGGAAGATCTGGCTGAGGACGCACATGCACGCACATGCACCCTCACGCGCGCGACAACTCTCGAGTCGCGGAGTCGCGTTGGAAAAATTATCCCGACTCGACGAGACGCAACGATTAAAACTGCGGTGTGGAGGGGAAAGGCGGGCGGGTGGTTGGGGGCTCGGAACGACGATGGAATCGGCGAGCCGTGAAGCTCGCGAATTATCTCACCGTCGAGGTTCGTCAGTCTCGTACGCTTATAGACGAGCGGGAGAAGTAGGAGGAGAAGGGGGGAGGGGGGAGTGGAGGAAGGAGGCACCGGGTGCACTCCGTGCAAATGAACAAATAGCCTAGTTTTTTCGTAGGAAAGCCGTATGAAAATTGGCGGTTTCGCAGCACATCGGAAACTAATGTTTCGCTTTCTTGCTCGATCTGTCCTGGAAATGCTAATGCAATTACGTTTATCCAACTGCTCTTTTACCTTACAACTGCTCCCCCCCCCAGCCACCCACCTCCACACCCCCCGCCCCGTACCGCTCCAACGCTATTAGCCATTATTAATAATTCACAAGAAATGGCTTATTATGCTTAATGCGTTTCGCTTTCGCGGTTTTTTGCACGTTCGGCAGCCCACCCCGCCTCCACCCCCCCGAGTCTCAGCATACTTTATGTAATTTAAGTATAAGCGACGAGGAGCGACGGACTTGCCCGTGGATTATTGGGGCTGTCGGCAAGATCCTCTGACGAATTAAGGATAAATATAGACATTTTGTTGCTGGGAACAAAAAAAAAGTCAAAATCTCCATTTGAGACGTCAGATTAGGAATGGCATAGAAACTATTAGCCTTTAAGTGATGAATAACGGTTATAAATAACGTAGAGTAATAGAGATGAGAGTAGTAGAGGCACGTGAGTCAGGGGAGTCTTCGAACTTTGCGTATCGATACGTTTAAAGTCTCGTTTGTGGCCAAGGACGGTTACGCGTATAGGCGCGCGCGCGCGCAGCTTAATTAGATTATTGAGCGTAATTTTGATAGCCTTGGAGACGTGGCCCGTGGATGCGTACGCGGATAGTAGCGGTACCGTAGCCGAAGTAAAAAAAAAAAAGACGCCTGGACGGTTAGTAAGGATTCGTAGGGTTGGGAGGCGGGGGGGGCGTGGTTCAGGTATCGGATGGGGACCGGGATCGATGTTTACCTTGCCGTGGATAAGGAGCGGGGTTGGCGGCTGTCAAGTTAAACGCTCGGGAGCGGTGAGGGGGAAAAAAAAGCGGCGAAGCTCGGCAAAAAGGGCGAGACTGCAGCACGACGAATTGGACAAATTGGGTTATGAGCTGAGAAGAGACGGAGTCAATATTGTATTAGCCGCGGTGAAAAAGGTGAGAAAGGGGCGGGGAAGAAAGCCAGGGTAAAACAGCAACGTCAGGCCGGAACCGCGGCGACGAGCCTCGCCGTGGGTAATCGCCCGGTGTCCCGTCCGTGCCTCCTCCTCTTCCTCATTCTCCACCACGACCCCCCCGTCACAATATCAGCCGGACGAGTTCCTCGCGAGCGGTTAGTCGGCCGGCGATGACGGCCGCGAGGTACTCCCGGGCGTCGCATCTTCTGCTCGCGACGATCGTTCTCCTCTGCCTGGCAGCCGAGGCGTCCGGGGCCGTCCGCAAGTACTACAGCCGACCCTTGAGCTTCCGGTACAGCGAGGCCGGTGACCAGGAGACCTCCGACAGCAAGCATCAAGGTCGAGTATCCGAGGCCGAGGCTTCCGACTCGCACGTACACGGCGGGGGGAAGGGGAGGCGTGAGAGAGAGAGAGAGAGAGAGAGAGAGTACGTGGAAGGGCTTCGAGGCCTTGGAGCCTCCGCTTCCTTATCTCTAATCCCCTTTCTCGGGATTTAATAATCGGGTATCCTGAGGGAAGGGCCGGATGATAAACGATCGCTTTGGTTTTCATCCTCCCGAGGCGATACGGCGAGCCTCCGCATTCCGGCAAGATCGATTATTCGCTTTATCGGCCATATAACAGACCGAGATTTTCAATTTACGAATTACATCGGCGGTAGGGGCGGTAGGGCGGAGGAGAAACTCCGAGCACCAAGGAGGCTCCTCTTCCTCGCGAGCCCCACAATTCTTCCCTCCTCACTATTGACTCGGCCGCGACCTCGGCGCGGACCTCCCTCCTGCTCGACCGGATCCTTACCCCCCTCCCTCCCTCCCGCCTCTATTCCCCATTAGCCGACGATACATAAAACGCGAGCTCTTTACAGATAAGCACCACGAGGTGGATAAAAACACCGAGAGCGGAGCACTATTGGAGCACCGGGGCGAGAGTCACGTGAACAAAGCCAAGGATGCGCATAAGGTATTGTATGCCGACGACGAGGGTCATTCGTGCCAATTAAATATTTTTCAATGAGAAGACGTTTTTCAATCCCCGTTTATTACGCGCTCTATTGGCTTAATTTTATTCGCTAACTATTTCTCAGCGCAATGAGGTGTGGGGGGGTGGAGGGTCGTCGTTACATATCATTGATAAATATGATTGGATGAGTAGCACAGATTTTCCCTAATTACGAGGGCGGGGATTAAAATTACGTTGGTTCCAGGGATACAAGAGTTATCAGGAGCACGAGGGAAAGGATAAAGAGGATGTAAATAAAATAAGCCGTAAGGATCACTTCGAGGAAGAGAAAGGACGGGACGGCGGTAAGCACGAGAAGGCCGTGCATTATAAGCACCGGGAGAAAGGCGTGAAAGAGGATGAGTCTGCTGAATTTGAGGAGAAAGCCGATCACCAGAAAGGCCACAGTACCAAGGGTGAACACAACATATTTAAAAAGGTTCGTTGTCTCACCCTCACCACCCTCACCCCCCTCCTTCCATTACCCTTATATATGCTTTATAAGCTTTAGGCTTTAGGCCACGAATTACATTATGATACTTTCAATTTTTCATTTATTTATACGTACGTCATTTTTAAATACTTGACATTACGAGTTGCGCGTCTTTCAAAGAAGCTCAAGCAAAACCCAAGCTTAGCCACATATAAATATACGTCTCTGCATATATATATATATGCATACATGCGCATGAGCCGGTGGGTGCTTCTGTATCTTGAGACTGAA
The DNA here is from genome assembly GCA_018883505.1 of Ceratosolen fusciceps. Classification (NCBI taxonomy): domain Eukaryota; kingdom Metazoa; phylum Arthropoda; class Insecta; order Hymenoptera; family Agaonidae; genus Ceratosolen; species Ceratosolen fusciceps. Next base: position 9,401,352 of record RCIC01000006.1, on the reverse strand, counting down.
ACTACAGAAAAATAAACACGTTTCTCTCAATTAAAATGATAAAAGTATAAACGATACCTTAAAAGTTGTATAAAAAGCTCCGCTCTTTGCACGATACCTAAGGTACTTATTTTCTTCAATTATACTCTATTAAAGTCATACATTTCTATCTCTGACTATTTTTTTCTTTTTTTTTTTTTATACGCTCGGTTTTAATATTATATTTTAAGAATTCTTGAAAATTTAACAAGTCACGACATTTTACAACATATCATCACCATAATCCTCAATAATACACTATAAATAGCTTTCGTATCTTTTGATTTTCTTTTCTAATACATATATCCAGTTATTTCGCGTGTATAAAGAAATATTCAATAATTAATTTATATTAAATTATCGCAACTCCGTGTTATTGTTGCCTTTGTATTTTAGATTCTTAGCAGATAATGTAAGACAGTGTAGCGAAATAATAAATGGTATTTATATAGATACAATAAACACGCTTATTAAATTCTAGCATCATTCATGATTGATGATTACACACACACACACACACATATATATATATATATATATATATATATATGTATGTACGTATGTATGTATATATATATATATTTATGGTTGTACATCGATCGAGGGGGAGAGATAGAGGGAGAAAAGAAAAATACAGAAGTCTATGCGTACGTATATAGGCCTATAAATATTCGTAATGCAGTCTTGCAATATAAATGAGCGGGAAAATAAAGTTGAGAAGATTATTTAATTAGTTCAATAAAGTGAAAATTAAGACAAATGTAGTTTAGCCATTATCAAAAATTCTAATTTTATCTGTATTACATTACAGATCCAACATATCCCAATGAAAACAATCAATAGAACTATTTTATCGTAAAATGGCAATAATAGTTGTATAAAAATCAATTTTCTCTGATTGAATTCATACAACGACATCACGAATAGGCTTTAATTTTTCCGTAATATTCTTAAAAATTGTATTATTCTTGGTTAAATCGTAAAGAAAGCGTTTTCCTTAAAAAAAAAAAATATATATATATATATAAAGTAATCGGCATGTTTTGTTAAAATAAAGACAATAAACATTATCAAGTAGTCGAATTCATGTATTAAAAGTTTGTATTTAATTAAATTTAATCTTTGAAGACGCTCGTGTGTTCTGACTATTACTGCTCGCTTTTCCGATGTGCAAATCACGTGATAGTTGAAAAATATTTATTCCAGGACGAGTATGAGAAGAAGCACGACTTTTACGACGAATTTTATGAGGATGACGGGCATGAAAAACATGGCGGCCATCGTGAACATCATGGGGGAAAAAATGCCGAACACCATAAAGCCGGACAGGACAAGGAGGAAAAGTATAAGGTGATTTTAAAAGAATAATCCTGCGCTGTGCTGATTTCGCAGCATAAGATTTAACATTTAAAAGATAATTTTTTACCTATTCTCTTTTTCTTGGCCGACTTTTTATCAGAATAAAGTTTGGGAGGGGGGTTATTGGGGTTAGTTGTGTTGATTTAAAGAAAAATGGCCTAAAGAATAATGATTGAACTTATTATAATTTTGAGCGCTATAATACCATATTCGCTTGAACTTGCAAATTTCAGGGGGTAAAGGGAAGAGCGGAGGTCCACGAACACGAGCATCACCACCACAAGTTCGTAAAAGACGATCATAAAAATGGAGATTCAGAAAATCATAACCACCATGCAGACCGCGGGGCTGACAGTGCCCGTAGCCATGGGAAAAAATGGTCATACAGGCCTGTATAATGACATTAAAGAAAGTATTGGGGATAGCGGACGGCAAGGATTAACGAGAGAGAGAGAGAGAGAGAGAGAGACCCGCGTTGTGGATCCACGAAATCGTTCGAGACGATCGATCGATCAGCCGTTCGTTGGCTAGAATTCAAGTGCACGTCCCTAAACGGGATCGTTGTTACGTAAATTGTCGGCATTAGACGAACGGACGAGTCGAGCATTGCGTCACTTGACTTGTCAGGTGAGAAGGCCGAAGCGATGGGCTTCGGCGATGACAAAGGCTGCGCAGCGTCGAGCTTTGATATTATGAAGCTATTAGGCCGCTTCGGGCTCTCGGATGTTGCAATAATCGCGGCGGCTTTTGCGAATCGATTGCGAAATCCCTTCTGGCGTTACGGCCGATAAAGAAATTTGACCGATCTATCGATCTGCTCGATTCTCCTTGGTTTTAAAAGTCGAAATCGCGGTCGTCGATCTTAAATTGATCGAGATTTATTATGATGTACACAGCTATCGGCCTTATTCCGTACACACGCACACACTTGTGCACGCGCTTGCGCGTTTACGTATATATATGTATGTATCGAACGATCGGGCGATTATTTGCAGGAAAGTGAAAACAGCCTCCGTGAAATTGGTCACACTCTGTTACACCCCCGCCGCTGCCGCCGCCTTCGCCGCCGCCGTCGTCGTTGCTCTGCGCCCCGGCACTGCTAAGCCTCTCTCATTTTTTTTTTCCACCTCCGAGGCGTAAGTCCTTTGTCCGTAGCCCGGCCTAACTAGGCTAAAGCCTTAATAAATCCGACTTTCCTTGCACTCGCCCGCTCACCTATCGTATTTAATTTAATCCTACCATATTTGCATCCTCCTAATTGAATTCAACACTTTCGATTCCGTATCGGTAATAAAGCGGATGCTTTTTTTTCATCTTAATCCGCGGGGCCATCGACGCGTCCTCGACCAATTATGTCAATCATTATTGTATCTTACGTCTTTTTTACTCGAAATACGTATTACCAAGAGTAAATACCTAGTGAGCATCCTCCGCTCGTACGTAATTCTATATCGAATGTATCATAACTGTCGTAATATCGATTATGCATATGCGTTTTAAACTAGACAATAAAATATTATCCCTCATTGTCTTCGATCCCATGCGATTACAGATATTACAACGGTTCTTTCTGTATTATTGATTGATCGATAATCCTACACTAAAGTAAATCTTGTTGTAAATACATTCTCCGCGATTGACAAACGCCGTTGTCAAATATTTTCCTTACTTCAATGTGCATTAAATATTTATTTCATCGAATATACAACATTTGTAATTACGTACGTTTCACGTAGGATCGAAAAAAGAAAAAGAAAAAAAAAAAAAAAAACAACAGCCAAATAAGTCGTAATTTATTTCCCCGAAAAATGTAAATTAACGACAAGCTCGGACGAATCTGTCTGTTAACATCTGTCCGTTTGTTATTAAGAAATGGAAAATGGACAGACGAATATTATGAAACGTTTAAGGTTATCTGGTCGCGCGACACAAGTTTGTAACATCGTGATCTATTCATGAATCTACAGGTACTCGTGGTAAAAAAGTTTCTCCCGTTATTTTTTGTTTGTTTGTTTGTTTGTTTGTTTATGTACTGATAGCGTTGTATTGATGAATATTTCCAAAATAAATTTACATAAGCCCGCTGTTTTGAAGAAGTGAGAATGATATTGCACAATGAGGAGGTTTATGAGGAGGTGGCGGATACTTGGGAGGTAATTGAAATCGCCGTAAAGGAGAATGACATAAGATCCCGGGCTCCGAATTAATCGACCGGTCGGGGGACGGGGGGGCCGAAAATAAAGTAAAAAAAAAAAAATGGCTCAGCAGACCGTCACGGCAATTTCCGAGCCTCGGGATCGGGCGTTTGCACTTGGAGTCCCAGAGAGTCCCGGTGGGCTTGTGCAACTGGGGTGAGAGAAAGGAGGAAGCCAGCGCCGGGGCGATTCGTCGATAACTGGGCGGGGCGGGGAGGGGGGGAGGTACCGCGACTGGCTCCGGCTCTGATCGCTCAGAAATTGTCACATCATCGGCGAGCGGACCGTTTCCACGAGCATCGAGCCGATATAATTGCCAGGACTCCCGGGCGCCCGCTCAGTTCACTCTGGCGCTCAATGGGACAGAAGAACCATGACTACGAGACGAAGAATCATCGCCCACTCGCTCTTGCTTTACACATACACGGTACCTAAATCAACGCGGCCTTACTTATCGCCCCTCCCTCCCCCCCTCCGACTCTCCCTGGTCAATGACAATGTGCGCGACCCCGCGATGCCGTTTTCTTGCCACGTATTACGCTGCTTGTGATCCTATCCGCGGCCGCTGTGACCTCGCCAGTGTCTGTGTGTCATAATGCACGAGTGTTACCGGTCCATCCGGTGGAAGTGGAACGCGGCCGATCCTTACCGATTAGCCAGCCGTACTCGGCAAAGCCTCGTATTTTTACCCCCTGTATTACGAAATTTCAGAGTGACGTTGTGCAGGAAGTTTCAGAGAGGTTGAGATAGCGAGAGAGAGAGAGAGAGAGAGAGGATCGCTTACGATCTGATGGAGGAAGGCGGGATTCGTTCATTAAAATCCATTGCTTGCACTAAATGCCCCCGATCCGATGACCCGTCACAAGCACCGTCACCTCCGTCCACCGTCTCTCTCTCTCTCTCTCTCTCTCTCTCCACACTAATGTTTATTATTCGCGATTATTATTTGCCACGAGCTGAAAAAACTAATCGAGCGTCTTGCGCAATTCCAATAAAATTGCCTCGGGGGCTCGATTATCTAGCCGCGTAGATAAAATATATTGCTACTGACAATAGCTATTGCTATTGACACGTAGAATTTCGTAGGTTTTACAGTTGTCGGGCAGAGGGTCCGCCACCCGAAATGACAACTACAGTACGAGTCAGGAAAAAAGTAAGGCGTATCCTGTGAAAAGCCAATACGCCGCAACGACCACCGCCTCACCTCCCGTAAGTCCCCACGCTTTCTCCGCTGAAGATTACGATATACTCCAGGACGCGGGGAGCCTACAGCAGGCCCTGTCGATCGTCGCGTACGAGCCGCAAAAGCTTGACGCAAAGAGAGCCGGAAACCTTACGAAAAGTATCGGAGCCTTTGGTAAGACAACCGAGTCTGCGTAAGCCGAATATTTTTATGACCCCTTCATTACCCTGAATTTACCTCTTTGCCAGAGAAAAGAGCTCAGCCGTTGTACACGACTTTAGTACCGATAGAGGGTAGGTATTACGAAGTACCGCGGAAGCATTCGAGAACGAAAGCCTACGCGAATCAAGAGGACGAGGATAAGAAGGACGAGGAGGAGGAGGAGGAGGAGGAAGAGGAGGAGGAATTGAAAGGGGTCGGCGCAAGTAAATCAGTCGTACGAGGGCGACCCCATGAATCCGCAATACAAGTCCCCGGTACGAGACGCTTCGACAAGAGTGACCAAGAGGTGGTGGTTACCCCTTCCTCGTCAACGTCAACGTCAACGTCAACGTCAACGTCAGCCCCGTTATTTTACTTCCGTTTTCGGGGTAAAACGCCGAAGGCATCGACTTTCGCTGGCCCCGGCAACGATCGTAACGTCACGTTGAATCACAAGTACCAGAACAAGGCCGATCAGGCAGGGAGCGAAACGTCCAAGGCCGAACTGGACGTATTCAGAATAGGCAAGAAAAAGGATAGTTTTTATAAAAACCATCAGCGACCGACAAGTTCCTACAAAACCATCGACAGGATCCCACGACCATTTTCCCTCCCCCCTGACTACCAGTACCAGACTCCGCCTGTAGCCGAGGCTCCGATCTCTTCGAGACCACAGTCCTTCACGAGACGAAACGCGCATCCCCCTTACCACGCCCCCTACCCACCTAGAAACGTCGTCCCGTCAACCTTGGCCCAATACTCGGCCGCCTCCTCCATGCTACCCTTGAGCCAGGAGGCTCGATCGCCACCCTCGCCGAACCCAACGAACCGAAAGCGTACCCTCCCGCACCCCCGCCTCTTACAGAGCCCGTACGAAACGACGACAGATCCAGCGGCGCTTCGGACGGACGGTTATCCGAGCGCCCTGGCTAGATCGCCGAGTCGCCAGCCGACTCCAGAGGATCGGCTCAAGCCGATCGCCTACTCGTTCGCTCGGAGACCGGAGGGAGCGACCGCGCCATCGGCGTCCACCGCTCCGTCGAGGCAGCGACGGCCGGGGCCCGGTACGAACGTATCGACGAGAGCCGGGTCACCGCCCGCGTACCAAACGATCTCACGGAGACGGCAGGTCGCCCGGGTAAACGCGGCCCCGGAGCCGAGCGAGGGCAGCACCGGGTACCCGAGCACGCGTCCCAGAGGCAGAGTTGTCCCGGAAGAGCAGAACATCGGCCACCCGACCATCGTCCAGCCGACCTACGCTGACCTGAATCAGGCGAGGCGCGACCGAAGCGAGGACGACCCGGCGCAGAACGAGTATAACGAGAACAACGAGGACAGGAGCGTCTCCGCCGACGAGAGCTACAACGAAGGGTCCAAGGAGGGCGACGGGGACGCGAAGGGCAACGGACACTACAGTTACAATTACAGGGAACGGTACGAGGAGCCGATCGACGAGGAGCCTCGACAAGTCGGCCGTTCTTATAAAGTGAGGGAGGAGGACGAGGAGGAGGAGGGGGAGGAGAAGGAGGAGGAGCAGGCGGGGAAGTTCAATCGGGATCGAGGCCAGTACGTTGACGGCCAATCGACGGAACACGACTACAATTACGACCAAGCTCGAGGACAGAATACCCAGCACGAGGTGGCTCAGGTGGAACAGCTGTCCAACCCTTCCAAGGGGGACGCCGGAGACTTGGCCGAGGAAGCCGATCACCAGCACAAGAAACACCATAAGCCGAAGAGCCACGACGAGGCCGAAGGTCATTCCGAGGAAGGCGATGCTAACGAGCACCAGGTTCACGGGGAAAAGGGGCATAAGGTACCGTAGGACCCCGCGAATCCACGCTACATCTTCCGATCACGTGATGTAAATGATTATTAATGAATACAATTGAACAAAGGGTTACAAGCACTTTCACGAGCACGATAAAGCTGCGAAAGGACACCACGACAAGGAGGGCCACGACCACCATTACGACGAGAAGGAAGGCAAGGACAAAAAGCATCACGAGCAAGCGGGATATCACAAGGAGCAGGAGAAGGGCGAGGAGGGCGAGAAGAAGTCTGCCTTTAACGAGAAGGGGGACCATAAAAAAGGTCACAGTACCAAAGGCGAGCACGTGATTCACAAGAAGGTGAGAAGGCTACTTCAAATCTACTCCCCTCCCCTCCCCACCCCATAACCCCGTTTAATAATAATAAAAATAATAACAACGACAACAATAACGACAACAATAACGACAATAACAAGAACAACAACAACAACAATAATAATAATATACAATAAACTGCGTTGGCGCTACGAGCTGATGGATGATAATCGGTTATTTATCAATGATCTCGGAGCTTGGTGGCTATGCGCAAAGTCGCTGGTTCGCTCGGTGGATGTATAATGTATATTGAAGAGCCATTGACGTTCGACAGAACGAGTTCGAGAAGAAAACCGAGTTCTTCGACGAGTTCCACGACGGCGGCGACGTGGACAAGGACGGCGGCTACCAGGAGGAGCACCACCACAAGAAAGGCGGCCACTACAAGAAGGGCCATCAGCACGAGGGCGAGGAGAAGAAGGGGTACGGGGAGAAGGGCAAGTACGAGAAGGGCCATAAGCATCAAGAGAAGAAGGGTCACGACGAGCACGAAGGTCACGACCAGCATCATCATCGGGAGGAGAGGCACGGGAAGAAGGGGGCTCACGAGGACGCCAAGAAATGGAGCAGCAAGAAGGGCGAGAGACGCTGAGGGACGGAAGAGGGCTTACTTTGTATTGTTACGCTTCCGTCGGCTCGCATATCGTTAAGAAAGCCTAATCCCAATAATCTCGGCCTTTCTCCCCCTAATCTCGTAGTCACGGATTTTGATAAATAGTTAGTTAACTGACTTGCGGGCCCGCGTCCCATGACAATTACCAATTAACGCATCCTCGGTGCGCAGCTTCGCGGTCCCGGACACGTACGCACGCCCTTACCTTTACGCCTTCGCCCTCCGCCCTCATCCCCCCACCCCCCCCCCAATCCCGTCCCACCGCAGCTCGTAAAACCTGTCCTGGCTTTCGACACTCGAGGTTCTTACGGGCGTACTCTTCCCCTTCCCTTTTAAGTGAAAAAGCATTTTCGAAAGGCCGCCCGACCACTGATACCGATTCGACACCCATTACTAAGATTAACGCTCACTTATCCCCGTAGTCCGTTTATTTATTCGTTAAACTCTTGCGACCGCGCCCCCTCCCCGGCCTTCTCCTGTACGCAAGCCAACCCGTGCGCGTGCAATCCACCTCAGAAAGCGTAAACAATCTCACCTGCAACATTTTATGTACAATAATTATAATAACGATAATAGAAATAATTATAATGATAACGATTATGATGATGATGATGATGATAATAGTAATAATAATAATAATAATTAATAACTGTGACGCGTTAGAGCCTAAAACCTTCGAGCTGCGGCTCAAAGTATCGCGGAACTTTGTTACAACACCCACACGCTTAAGATTCATGTACAACAACTCTACGATTGCGTTGAAATCAAATAAACAGTGTTATTTGTAATAAATATCCGAAGCCTCTAACTCATTCTGCACACCTTTGCTTTTTTTTTTCTTAATGCTCATTGGCGAGCATAACAACCTCCCGAGCATAAAATAACAATTTCTCTCTTTCACTCTCTCTCTCTCTCTCTCTCTCTGTCTCTCTCCTTATTGATATGCAAACCGCAGGACGTACTTTACGTCACACGGCAGCCGCCCGGCTTTTACCACAAACTGCTTGTGAAATAATTGCATTTGCCGAATAAACATTTTCTCCGATAACAAAGCCATTCTGTTATATCGCAGCTTAAACACATCTAATAGATGGGACGAATGGGGGTGGGGAAGGGGGAGGGGGGAATTATGCGTACAATAAATTAATAACGCAGAAGTTTGTAGTGAATTTAATTAACCTCCGTTTCTCGCAACGCAATTTTAAAAGTCACAAAAAGAAAGGAAATAGAGAAAGAGAAGCACCAAAGTTGCTTGAGAAGTTTAATAAAAGGGGGCAGGAGGGGGGTGGGTGTGGGGAGGAAGCCAATATTCTCCTTGTAATAATTAGCCTTTTCGTTATTATAAAGAACTAGATAAGACATAATAAAGAAAAACAAAAAAAAAAAAAAAAAAGCCAAAAAACAAAAACAAATAAGATAAAGAAGAAAATAATAAATACGAAATATCGAGTTACGGGGAAGCTCGTGGTCTCGCTTATCGGGTGCCGAGTGAATTTTTAACGCCTGGAGGACGAACGAGTCCGTAGCTTTATCTCGGGAACGGATCGAACGTCACCGAGTGTCCGAGCTCCCGGCGTCGGCGTTCGCAATCGATGACGGATATTATAAATGCCGCGGAATATCGCAGTTGCTCCCTGCGCCTGCGCACCCTCTTCCCCCCGCCCCTGCCCTGCCCCTCCGTCTCGATTAACGACAACCCTCGCCCTTACTAAAAATCATAGGGGACGGGGCAATGGGCGGTGAGAGGGTGGGGACGGTGACGGGGACGGTGACGCGGCGGTGGGGCGGCGGGGTCGGGGGGGGAGGAAGGAGAGAAGGAGGAACGATCGATGGATAGAGTCGAGGAGCGACGGTGACGGCGACGGCGGCGACGGCGACGGCGGTGACGGCGGTGACGGCGGCGACGGACGACGATCTAAACGCACGCTCGGCCGGACTTAATACATCGACTCGAACGTCATCCTTAATCGAAAGACGATAATTCGGCAGATCAAAGGCAATGAGGATATTTGCGGTGGCCCGATGACGAGACGAGCGATCGCTGCGGTCTCGGCTAATTTCTCCGTGGGCAGCGAAAAGTCAAATGCCCTCGATCTGACAGAATCGACGGGAATCGCTCCTTCTATCCCACTCGCACGCACAGGCACAGGCACACGCACAGGCGCCCACAGACCTCCAACCGCCCCAATACACGCCACATGATTATTGACCATTTGGCTATCCATCTGGGATTCCTTCGCCGTTACTCCTCCGCAGCCCGGCAAACTAAATCTCTCTTGGTTATGCTGAGTTTTCTTCCCTCGATCGACTCGCTACTCATTATAATATAAGAGTTTTGAATTAAGGATCCATTCGGAATCACTAAAGTGACGAAGCTTGTAGTCTGCACGAGTCCTCCGTACGAGCATTTCATTTGTTTAATTCGAATTCAAGCAATTGAAATTCATGTGTTCAGAACGATAGAAGGGATTTATTACGTATTATTTATTTATTATTTATTATTTATTACGATATTGATTAAGATCTTCTGATATACTTCAATGGCCATTATTTAACGAATTCTCTCGGAATGCCGGATATTTATTGAAACTAAAGAGCTTCCGTTCCCTCTAAAATAAAAGCGAATGAAACTCAAGTACAATCAATAGTTTACGTGAAAACAGTTTATAACTCTAATCATTTTACTTTAGACGCGAAATATTCGACCCATCGCAGCAATTGCAATGTTTATTTTTAATTTAAACATGACTGGGTAATAATTTATGTTCAGCAACATTCCCCCTCCCTGAAAAGTTTAAAAAGTTCGGCTAAAATGTTACAGTTAATGAAATGGATAAAATAATCAAAAACTGGATTAAGTAAAATGCCGAGATATTATTCAACTCTGATAAAAATTAGAATTTTTCAAACGCCTCGCAAATTACAAATTACTATTGCTCCTGCATTTTTAATTAAACTTGTACAATGCAAAACTTGTGGATCTGTAAAGAAAAAAAAAAAAAAATCTTTTCCCTTTTTCGTCTGTTTTTGTTTTTGTTTTTTTTGTTTTTTTTTTGTTTTTCTTCTTCCCCTTCTTATTTTAATCGCTAAAGAAAAATATTAGCAAGTTATTATCGCATAGAGGGAAACTTTTTATTTCTGCAGGTAAATATAACAATGCAAATATGTAGGGAGTTTATATTATTACGTATTTTTCAGTCATGCAATAGAAAAGCTTAATAATATAATTATGATATTCCGGTGACGCTCGCAGTCTGCTTAAAAAATACCGGAATTAATTAAAGCATTACATAAGATAAGCTTAAACGAAGAATGTTTAATATAATATTCGCATAACTTTCCATGCAATTAAAAATTACTTAAATATGCGCTAATTGACTTTGTTGATTTTTTTCTCTTCTTCTTCTTCTTCTTTATTTACCCGTAGTAGCGTCACGTGGTCAAGCAATACATTTCACTTATGAATTTTACAATCTCAAGTTAAGCGTTACATTTGTCCGCACGTAATTAACGTAACTTTATTGTCGTGTGAGAGTGCACCGTTCCGGAGGCGTTATAAAGACTTTGGCTTTAGCGGATGGCCCGGCTCCACGTGAGGATCATCGGCAAACTCCATTACTCTCCATTGTTACAAATTGCGGAAAAGTATTTCGAATCCCGATAATTCGGAATGAGATAGAGGAGGATTTTTCATCCGGCAGTTTTTAGAAAACGTTTCATAAAAGTATCGGTATCATAAGTAACGGGGAACGTATTTTTGTCATGGATGAGGACTCGCAGACAGACGGACGTGTAGTAATAGTCAATGATTAATCGGCCAATTTATATGATAAAAGGGCAGAAGCTTAGCGTGAGCCGGAAATCGAAGCCGAGGAAGCCGACACTTCGACAACGAAATTAGCAATGAATGCCTAATCTCTGTAAGGAGTCGACCGCAAAGTCTCGCATAAATCCTCCTGCAGGAGCCTCTTTCCCCTCTTGCCCTTCCGATGATTGAGCTCTCAATACGAACCGGCTGCTGTGAGCCCTGAACTTGTAATGGCGCTGAAATGAAAAAGTAGACGAAATCGGTTAGCAAACAGAAACACATGAATGAACAAAGTATAAAGGGACATCTTCGTCGCCGTACAGTCCTCCCTCTCTCCATCCCCTCTCCATCCCGACCAAGACCCCGATGCCACGTTGTCTCTGCATCCCGAGTGCACTTTATCCACGTCGGCGATCCTCGAGGCGCGTAATAATTTATGGATGAGGCTCGCGTCGGCCGTATTACAATTCCTTTTCTCGCTAATAGAGAACCTTAACGCTAACCTGCGAGAACGTGACTTTTTACGAGCAGTTAATGCAAAAACTCAGCGCTCGGTGGATTCATTTACGTAGGGGTAAATTTCAAAGCGAAAATAAAAAAAAAAACCTTACCATCCTCGTTCGCTTCGAGTCGATTCGCGGGTTTCGCGCCTCCGCGTACTTGTGCCGCCGAGTTTTACGAGCATTTGGATTCATAAGGGACGGCATCCCTCGGCTTGTGCCGTCGGCTCGCTCGGACCGATGGATAGACATCGAGAGAAAACAAGTGCCACCGATGCCAATGAAGTGAGTACCATCTCGTTCAACGTTCGTGCCTTCGTAATCGCGATTACGTTTTTCTCTGGAAAATTCTAATCGATCGACTCTGTACATTATCGTTATCCGGATGAGAGAAATCTTCTCAAACGTAACGTAACGTAACGATTACGATTTCGAGCTGCTAGAACGCGGGTAATAAGAACATGGAAGTAACGTGGATACGAGCCCGAACGCCAGGCACGAAATTACTCCGAGACAAGATACTGTATTTTCTCGTTTCTGTTGAAACATTGTATATTCGAAAATCCAAAGACTTAAAATGCAACGGGAAAATCATTATGCGTGGATAAAATATGGAATAAAACATTGGCTTCGTTACAATTTCTTAACGAATTAATGAATGCTCGACTTGCCGGACCCGATATAATAATTACACGGCAGGGGAGATTTTATAAACAAATATGACGTTATAATGGTATACGGTAGCAGCAGCAATATTAATTATTGTTTATGCACTGCGCGTTATAGTAAATTTTAAATTTACGTCGCCTATGTATGGCATTCCAATGGCTGTAATTGATACGGGATTGCAAATACGATCTTAAAACGATGAGCACGTATTAATTATTCGCGATTTTGAATTGGAATTAATTTGAATTACAGTCCCGACTACTTTACGTTAATATTACCAATTATTATTAATTATTATTACTTTTTTTTTCTCTTCCTCTTATGCTTTTTCTTTTTATCTTTTTCCTTTTTTCCTTTTTTTTTTCACTCGCGTAAGTTTACATTAAATACCCCCCGTCGTGAATAAACATAAACATAAGCCTTAGGCGCCGAAGTTTCGAATAGTAAGGGAAAGGGAATTTTCCATAATTTACAAAGGTTATTGAAAAATCAAGGAAATAGAAGAAGAAAGAATGCAGTGATTATTGGCCTCTCGCATTGACGCGCAATGTAGATTGAAAGCTAATGACGGTACGAGTCCATAAAGGATATTACTTTTAAACGCCATCTATCAAACGACAGGCGGTATTACAATGGCATTAATAAAAAGAATCGATAATGTTCTTTACAGGAATGAGCAAAGGCTCTGCGTGACTGATGATTTCAATTGTCAGTGGAAGTTAATAGGGCCGTTTCGATGAATCCATCAATATATCTGCTTTCCTTTACCTTTTCCTTTTTTTTTTTTTTTTTAATTTTTTTTTTTATTTTACTTTACTTTTTTATTATCTGTATAGAAAAGCGCCGCAAGTCCGGGGCTCAAAGGCGAGAAATGAATGGCGATGGGAAAATCTTTTAGACCTGACAGCCTCGGGTCGGACGATCCAGTGAAAATTAAAGACCGGTTGCTCAAACGGCTGGAATTTGCAACGACCCGACGACACGTTGCCACTTAGTTGAACGCCTCGCCTCCTCTCCCAATACTTTCCTCCCCGTAAAGCTTTACGTCCCGTTTCGCAGCCTAAATTAATGGCCTGTTGCTTCACACGATCCCCCCCCCCCCACCTGACAGTTTCATTATGCCGGGGCAAAAAAAAAAAAAAAAAAAGCCGCGGTGCACGCGCGATCCCGAAGTAACCGAACTGCCGAGGGTACCGGGCGGGAGGGAGGTTTTCCAAAATTTCAGTCCCTTTTTAAGCAGCGCCGGAACTATTTACACGGAGTCCGCGTAAGATTTCGTTCGATTATTATCGATACGAGGCAGCGATGACGATAGCGTCGGCTACGGCGGCTGCGGAGGCCAATACAATTGCTTACTTTTAATTCAATGTCATTCGTGTCGAGCCCGAGCCCACACGAAACTTCTCTTCTCTTCGAGTAGCTTACCAGTATTTTTCCAACTGACACTACTCCGACTCGCCAACTCGGACTTTCACGTAGTTAATCTGGTAAATTATTTTACCCCGGCTCCTCCTTACTCTCGACGAATCAATAGTTTTCTTTTTTTTCTTCACTCCTTCCTCCTCCTCCACGAATTTACCAACTTACTGATACACGCACACGCACACGCACGGGCTCACGCGCCCCCCCCACATGCCCGGCCAAAATATTAAATTAATCACTACAAATGACTCAGCGGCATTTTTCACCTACGAACTACCAAATGCACTAAATAATCTCCTCGGCCCTCACTTCATCTCTAATTAATTTTAATATTGCATATTGCATTGACCTCTCCCTTCCCCCCCTCTATTACAGCATTACGCGAATCAATAATATACCTGACGAACGTCGAACGCATCGTATATATATATTTTAATTTTTTTTTTTTTTTTACCAATGAAATTCAGTAGCAAAAGAACGTTCAAGAACATTTAATATCCCATTGTGTGAAACCATTATATTCGACGTGATTACAACGCACCATTTCATATTATTTAAAAGCATCGTTGCCCTTTTAAATTATTAAATTTAAAACTATTACATATCTAATACTATTAAATTCCAATGCTTTTTTTATTTATGTATGTATTTATTTATTTATTTATTTATTTGGACAACTTAAGAGACTTTAGATAACAAAGGACAAAGGAGGCATTCGGTTAAGCTCGAACCTGCCAGGTATTCGTTACAATCGATTAAATATTCAATGAAAAATCGAATTTACTATTTTCCTTCGAGTCTAAACTAATCTTTGGGAAAATAAAAATTACATGCTAGTATATCGCTATTATCAACGGTTAGATTAGATTGGCAAAATCAATATAAATATTTATTGTTAATACGATATGTTTAAGGCCGTTGAGTAATCTTATCGCAATGGTTTTAAACTCGATAGTCCGAGGTATCGGCTTATTACTTTCAGATTAATTTTTCAAGCCATATGTTGCTAATAAATATCTGTATTGGCTAACAAATATTATCGTTAAAGAGCCGTGAGCCGCCCGTATGTCTCAACGAAACGTCTTGTTAATATGTCCCGTTTTCGAATTATCGACAAATCGTGTAATTTATGAGAATTAATTACGCGCGTAATTTATTGTTGTGAACGTTCAAAACTTTGAAATTCGCTCATCCGTTGTTTCAAATGAAACAACGATAGGGGCGATTGGTAATAATACGTTAGAAACGTATTTTTGAACAATTGATCCCAGCTATTTTAACGTAAGAGTAATAATTAATTGTACCGTTAAGACTATACGACAAAAAAAAGTATACGAAAAGAACAATCCAAAAAAAAAAGAAGAAAAAAACAAACCTCTCCCCCTGAAACCTGTGAAAATAAGATTGTTTTCGTTTCACGTAATAAAGTATCAGAGGAGTAAGAGTGCGTGCTCGCATGATGACAAAAATACCTTAAAAAGAGGCAAATATTTAAAAAAAAAAGAAGAAGAATACGAAAAAAAAAAAGAACGTGGAGCTTTTGTGCGGCATTAAAAGCGCCATTTAAAGCCATGGGAGGAAAAGAAAAACCAGCGCGGGGGTATAATGTGGAAATGAGCGATCATCGGGCATACGGGGGACACGAGTGAGATTTCCTATTAATAATATACACCGATATTTATTAACTTAAATACACGTAGGCACGTAGGCGAGTAAGCACACGCGCGCACACACCCTTCGGATAAGAGAAGGTGGTGGAGGTGACGGAGGGAGCCATCCCGAGACCGGAGGTGGTGGGTAGGTGGGCGAGAGAGAGCGTACGCACGCACGCGCGCACATGCATATAAGCAGAGGAAGGGGTACGTGCATTGAGGCTCTTGGACTCGTGAAAGCGTACGGAGGCGTGCGAGAGCACATGTAAAAGCTAAGGAAGAGTGCGCGGCTAAGGGGGAATTCGGTAAGGGTCGGGAATGGAAGGGGGGGAGAGATGTTACGAGCGTCGGAAGGTGCGCGCAGTAGTACAACCAAGGCGCTATCAGCCCGTGAAGTTTATAGAGAAAAATTGGGCTGTAGGCCGAACACGTCCGGGGGATAATGCGCTATTGGGCTTCCTTCTCCCTATCCATTTCTTTCTAACGCAACGCGTTCCTTCCTTCTTGACCCTCCTCCAAGGCGATTCCCGACTATAGACGCACGAGCTTTCCCCGGCGATACAATCCCAAATTAATTTTCCCCAAATTGACGCCCCTGATTATCCCCTTTCCGACTTCTTCTTCTTCTTCTTCTTCTTCTTCTTCCTCTTCTTCTTCATCCTTCTCCTCTTATTCTGCTTCTTTATCTTCGACGTTTCGTTCTTATTATCTCGCTCTTGCTTATCCCGAGCATTAGGTTAGAGACTGGCTGGCATCCAGCGAGCCAAAGGTAAACCACTTACGACAGACTTCCTCCTCCTACGCATTGCCTTTGTTTATTTATAAATTCTAATCCTTCCAAGCCTTCATTGCCCATTATTAATACGTGTGTAAATAGAAAATTAGCCGTTTTTACAATTATCCCTTGACCTTCCTCACGTCGTTCACTACAATATCAAATTATATTTTTCTTAAGCACGAGCCCGAGAATATATTAGAAAAGGAAGAGTGCATCGTAAACAGAATATTTACATTTTCGGGACATTAAGTACGAAATGAATCCCCGCGAATACTTGACGTTTCAACATTTCAACCTCCTCACATTTTCATATATTATTCATCATTATTATTCATTCTTCTTATTATTCATTCTTGTTGTTGTTGTTGTTGTTATTATTATTATTCATTATTATTATTATTAGGGATCGATTAAGTAAAAGCAAGCATTATGTCAATTTACGCGATTTAATTTTATAGTGAAAATCCCATGGATTTCGACAAGTAATCTCTTAAGGTTATTGGGACTTTTTAAATTCGTACGAATAAACGATCCGGAAGAACGACAACCATTTTACAATATCAATATAACGTAGGTCTTATCTGTAATTATTATTTATAATAATGCCTTAGTCTGATGTGCTTTACCAATCTCATTTGTTCAATCTCATGCTAGACCTCGAAAATTACCGGGAGGACTAAACTTACGTTCATTCCTTAGAAATAAGGAGCACGTAATTTTAATATTTTCCCTTAAAGGATTATTATAGATCTAAAAGATGAAAAGGTATACTTTTAATAGCCGGGAATACTAAAGCTTAACAATGGAGTAAATTTACATAGTTACAACTTTTTTAATGAAACGAATGGTTTTTTGTTCATTGCGTGCATTAGAAACGTTTAATTAGACGAGAAATATTAATGTGCGTTTAATGTACGACGGGTATGATGAAAAGTTGGGGAAAATAGTTTCCGTATCGATAAATTACTTGATACTTAAACATATAATAATACATCACTAATGATAACGATAATTAATAATTAGTAATTATTATTATTATTACTACTACTATTATTACTATTATTATTACTATTATTATTGTTGTTGTTGTTGTTATTATTATTATAATAACATTGTTTAGAATTAATATAATTAATGTCGGATGCAAAGGGTTAGCGTAGAATGGGATTATTATTAATCGAGAGGAGAATAGAGGGATTAAGTGGATCTGAAATCTTAGTTCACATGTTGCCGAATTAATCACGTATTCTGATTACAGTATCGACTTTTATTAAATAAAAAAACAACCAAACAAACGAACGAACGAACGAACGAACGAACGAACGAGACGCTTTGCCTTATTAATAGTTAATGATGGGCACGCGGATATCGGAGATGAATATGGTCGGGCAGGTGGATAGGGAGGTTAAATGTATTAATTAATCTGTTTAATTTAGGCGATTGGAGCGTTCGGTTTCGGATTCGCCGAATGATCCGGTAAGGATAAAGGCCTCGTAGGCCGGGCGAGGCTCGGTTAAGGGGGCGTCGGACGAAAGTCGGCCATTCGGTGAAGGGAATAACGCACGACGGCAGGTCTGGCTGGTCTGGCTGGTCTGGTGGCCCGGAGCTAGGGATGAAGACGGTGGTGGTGGTGCGTAAACAGTAAGGGAGACTCGTAGCGCAGCGCCGCGAGAACGCGATCGTATATAGGAGGCCGTCGCGACGTCGGCGTCGTCATTCCCGCGCCGCGAGTCGCCCGAGGACCACGAAGCCGCAAGCTCCCGGTCGTCCATCGTGGGCAGGACAGCGCAGCAGGACAGGGTGGGAGAGCAGCCTCGGAGAGCAGCACGAGGACGAGCATCGCTAGCAGCAGCACGAGGACGAGCATCGCCAGTACCAGCGCCAGCACCACCAGTGGCAAATAGCAGTTTAAAGCAGGCAACAGGTGAGCCACGGCAACAGGCGGAGCGCCGAAGCCCTCGTCCTGGCCTCGAGACAACACCTTCGGCTGAGCTGCCGACCGGGTTCTCGCGTTCCCAACGCCGGCCCCATAGATATCGGTTATCGGTACTCGGCCTTGTCCGGTAGAGGCTCGCTCGAGCTCAAAATTTCCTCGTGACGCCTCTTTATTGTTAACCCTTTCTCGATCCGATTAGGGAGCCCGCCTTCCTTCAAGGGCAACCTCAGCTGCTCCTCGAGCAAATTTTTTCAAAAAGTCTTCGACTTAGATACTCCGTACGACATATAATCCTCGCGTACTCTTTCATTCTAATTAGCTTAAGAAGCTTATTAAGTTATGCAGTCACGGCTTGGTGCTTCCGGAGTTTCCGAATAATTTCTTTCGTGTAAGCTCGCCTTAAATTATATTCCATTGACTGGCCGTCGCCTAATTACTTGGCCAACTCATCATTTGCTCCGAATGAGTTACTTGCCTTATGATGTCTTAGCCCTTCCTTACGCTTCCTTCCGTTCCGTGGATCAATTACACGTAAAGGACGGACGCCAATGGCTACGAAGGAAAAACTCCTCGATCAATAATCAGCGCTTTTAATACGCTAATGGACAATTACGCGAAATGGATTTCGGACGACACGAGTTTTAAAATGAACGTATTCGTCTCGCGGTTACACGATCATGTCAAATAAAAATCATTCGGACAACGACATTCGGCATCCTGACATTGGGCCCAATATCAGAACAATTAATCCTCCTCCATATCGTTTATCTTATTAGCGGACAATATTCATTCGATAGGAGCTGCAAAGACTCGCTCGCTTATAAGGAAAAAATTCCATCTGAACAATTATTTTCGCGGATTATTATTGCTATTCTAATCAATATTTTCATTAATCTACGATGGCTTTAATTTAACATGTATTGGTAATTCTATAAATAGACTCGGTGATCCATAGCCTAGTAATATAATTGATCGATGCAGTTAGCCAATTCTTACAATTCGCTCCACTTCTCGCTTACCCGATTTAAAAAGAATCGACTGGTTCGCATTTTTGTTGTTGTTGTTGTTGTTGTTGTTATTGTTGTTGTCGTCGTTTAGATAATAACGAAACGTTTATTTAAATGTAATTGCTTGTAAATCGAGCGTCGTTGCAAATATGCTCTCGAACAAGTCGTTCGAGCGTCCACGGGAGAAATTCGTATCTAAATTAATGCACCGCATGTCATTTGACACTACGATCATTTAAGCATCGTAAATCGTAAATCGTAAATCGTAAATCGTAAATTGTAAATCGTAAAGAGTAGGGGCGCCTTGAATGTATAAAATAATTCGATACTTACGACGAAACGTAAGACAAGAATTCTCATTAGGAAATCAGCCCTTATTAATCTCAATGCATTATCGTGAGATAAAAAAAAAAAAAAAGAAATATATTTAACGGGGGTGAGGGGGAGGGGAATGACGGGGGTGGGGCGCGATACGATGAAAGTAGGTTGAAAATCATGAAGAGCCAGTACGGCACAATCGGATTCATATTTAATCATAGGAAATGGGATCGATCGTCGGAGGCTCGATATGTCCGCCTAATAAATTGTAAGAAATGAATTATTAATATACAGTCAATTAGATGGAACGGGCATTCGTTTAGGTACGCCTAAGGGCGCCCAATAACCTTTTCGCAAAAAAAAAAAAAAAATTAAGAAAAAAAAGAAAAAGGAGAGAATGGAGGGAAGGATAGAAAGTTAATTACCTCTAGGAATATTACATTTTGCTAGAAGTTTTCGAGGGGAAAAGAGCAAAAAAAAAAAAAAAAAAAAACAATATTTCAATTCATTAATGTTATTATACTTGATGGGTAATAAGGTTTTTAAAGAGTTACGAGCCGGGGGCTTCTTTGTAAATATAAAAATTCTTTGTTATAAAATTCGAAATAGAAAGACTCCTTAATTTCTCGTAATAATAATCCTCGTGAATAATAATCCTTTTGAATGAATGGGAAATCGGGAAAACTCAGAGCCGAGCTAAGCAATGGCGGGGGGGGAGGTGGGACAGGGCGGTGGAGGGAGGATAGGATGGGAATGATTAATTCTCCAAAACCATTAGTTGGCCGTAATCGATTAATGAAAAGTTACGTTTCAGCTTAGAGGAATGCGGTTTACAGGTATTAATAACGTAGAGAGAGAGAGAGAGATCGCGCACAATGGTCCTTAAAGTGGGCGGTCAGCGGAGTTAGCTTTGGTAGAGGATATTAAAATATATTAAAAATGTTCGAGGTCCTCCTCCTCCACCCCCTGCGGAGCGCGAGGAGAGCTCCGAGGACGCGGATGCTTCCTGAGAAAGAATCTTGTGCCGTTGAATCGGAAGCGGATTAGCGGCGGAGTGGGGATGAAAGCGAGCGGTCGCGGCGTTTAAGGAGTAATAGTTGCGCTTAGAAGAGAAAGGAATTAGAGAATAAAGGGGACACGTGCTGAGAAGGAGGAGTGCGGGTGTATCCTTTCGCACAGTAGTCGTATATTGCGCAACAACCTGTTTGCGGATTACCTGCCCCACTCCTCTCACCCGCTATGACTAAAGGCTCGGACCGGGAGATTCGCGAAACTATAAAACCTTTTCACGTATTGCGCATACGAAGGCTTTCTCTCTCTCTCCCTCTCTCTCTCCCTCTCTCTCTCTCCCACCTTCTCCTTTTCTCCTTTTCTCCTTGTTCGTCTTCGAAGCTCGGATTTTTATCCGACGTCGCTTTATAAATTCACGCGACGATTATCGTTTGTTAAACGACTGCGATTCTCTAGGGATTCGCGGGCTCGGGCGACAAAGCCGCTGGGGTCATTACATCGAGAAATTCGTGTAAAAAATAAATAGCTGTAATGGTGAGTTTAATAGTAAGCCGATCGTTTTTCGTGAATATTCAGGCGTTCAAGGGTACGATTCGGAAAAATACTTTAGCCTCGAAGGTTATTGGGGCCGAGTTGTTCTGTCGCTATTCATCATAATCGGCCGCCTCATAACTCTTCAAAACCATTAAGCTGACAACTATAAAAATCTTACCGGGAACATTTAACGCGACTGCCCTGTGATTTTCAACAGCTCTCTCTCTCTCTCACCCCCAATAACCCCAACAACCCCAATAACCCCGTCAACGTATCTCCAAAGAAAGCGTTACCGCTTAAAAATCATCCCCGAGGCCATTGCGAATAATGTCAAATTTGATATTATCGGCACCCCTTCATCACAATAACCCCAATAACCGAGAGCTCCTTAACGTTCTCGTGCCTCGCTCTGTTCGCTTGGAGCTTTACGATTATTATTGATCCGAGGGTGGCGTCTAAACATTGAAATGCTTGCTTGAATAGTGAAAAATTAGAGCCACTCGGCTTTAAGACCCCCCGAGCCTGGGGGTGCACATTTACTTAATCCAGCGGAAGCGAGTTATTTAATAGTGAGTATCAATTAGTTAGAATAATTCATCGTTGAGGATAAATTTTAATTACCTTAAGGGTACATCAATTTCCTTTGGAAATTATTTAAAGAAAGGACTCCATTGCCCGGCCGGCAGGTAAATTATATTCGTTATCGTTTAATAATCGTTTATTAATATCGGGACATGAAATTCTGTACATTACCAGTTACTTTAAAAGGGACAACATATCCCCTCTACTGCGTCATTTATTTTAGAAACTTCAGAGCTTTTAGAAAATCTCAAAAATAAAATCCCCTTTTTTCATTTACAAATACCTTCGCGGCTATGTAAAATCTATGTAAAACGCGATTATGCTATTTAACGTTTACTCTTCACATCCCATAATACTTAGTCGATGTAACACTTGAGCTACAATCCATTATTAATAAATAATCGAAATTTTCAATTTTAAAACTAGGATATTTTCAAAACAAAAAACAAAAAAAAACACTACACTAATGCACACGTTTTAAAAGTATTAAAAAATATGAATGGATAAGTTTATTGATTATTATACTTGACGTGTTAAGATACTCAGCTCCTTACAGTGATTGACGACGCGCACTCTACTGCCTGCACACTAGACTCTGTGTAAAAGCTCGATTTTCGTATTAACATTTAAATTAACAGATAAACCCTTTGTTTATTTATAATTTCATCGCCATCGTCATCATCATTATTGTTGTTGTTATTATTATTATTATAGTTGGCGTGCCGGCGCTGTTGTTATTATTGCTGCTGCCATTATAAGATAAATCCTGTATTTACGAAAGATTATTATTGCTTATGGTGTGAAAATAAAAGCATCTTGCATATCCTCTTGTAATATTGCAAAGTTTTTATACGTTAATTCCCGTTAACTATCGATAATCGAGTGAACGTCTACATTTATAATAATAAAGCCGAAGGAAGTATAATTTTAATTTACACTAATACGATTATAAAATTAATTCTTGATTGATTGGCTAGGGAACGTAATTTTTGCATCTTCTATAGCTCGGATTAATCTTTATTACCATCTTGTTACTTTCGAATTCCTTTGGATAAATGAATTAAATTAAAACATTTAAATAGCGACTCGAAGAAAACTTTCGCATTAAAAAAGAGAGAAGAGAGAGAGAGAGAGAGAGAGAGAGAGAGAAATTAAATAATCGAACTTTGCGGTCGACTGTAATTAAATAATTTAGACTCAGCCATTATACTCTATTTTATCTAAAGTATGAAAATAATCATTTATCGGAAAAACATCGAGAACAAATAGTACATCAATCAGTATTGTCTAACTAACGCATGCGGCATAGTAAATCGACATTTTGATCCACCAATTTATACAATTTAGATAGGAAAACGTAAGTTTTTTTATTTTTTTTTTCCCTTCTTTTTACAAATTCGAATTAATAATGGCAATAACGTTATAGATTTAAATGAAAATACGACATTTCCGAATCCGTATTTAAATCTAATATATAAATTTTCGAGCTCATTGTGCGTGAAAGATGAAATTTATATTAATTAAGAAGTATAAATTGTAAAGCGATCTAATGAAATAAACATTGGCTAATTGAATAAGAAGTCCATTCCTTGAATTAAAATCTATGATAATAATTTTATTCAAACTTTGGTTATTCAATTTTATGTGACAGCTGTTATTTTGTTGTTGTTGTTGTTGTTGTTGTTGTGGTTTTATATGTTACATAAATCGCCTTTATTTATAGGATAAAATAATAATCTTTTGAGGGTAAGAGATTTTTATAAAGAAAATAAAAAAGTGTGATTTGTTGTGAAGGAACGTAATCGTGAAATAAGATATAGAGCTTCCTTTTTCACAAGACTCGACTATTTGCTCCCGTTGATCTTAGTGAACTAATTTTCAAGCGATACGACGTTCCGGCACAGACTCGCTGAGATTCCGCCGTATCATAATAGAATTACGCTCGCAGTAGCCGCAATTTTTCAATTAGCGCCAAGTAAATATGTAACATTTTTCATTGTTATTTAGCTACTAATAATAATTAATGCCTCAGTTATACGAGGCGGGCTAGCGTTCGTACAAGGAGCCTTTGTGAATAAGCGAGTGGCGACTTCAAGGATCACGTTAATAGTTTATACGTAAGTTTACGTGGGCGCGCTGGTCATTGGGTAAAAATTGGGTAAAAATAGTAGGACCGGAGGGAAATGGCATTGGCATTAATATAATGGAATATAATAATGAGACGTGGAGGATTCGCGCAGAGGAGCAGGTAGATAATTTTTTATTGTCTTGGAGAAAAAGCCCTTTTGCCAATCGAATAATAAAGTATTTGAGTAGCGATGAAAAGGGACGGGGAGTAATAACTTTTATAGTTGTCCTCGAATCATAAGATATACAAATAAAATTAGGTAGATAGAAAAAAACAAAACAAAACAAAAAAAAATGACTCGCAAGATAGAGTGGCATTAAATACAATTACTCGGGGAGCGGCGTACCGACGGACCAACGGAACGGCGACGGAACGACGACGGAACGCAGGACCGACTGACACGTATTTCATAAAACAACGCTTCTTCTCAATATCTCTCTCCTTCTACCAAAATCCATCATCCCCGGTACTCGCTTATCCCTTTTCCCGTACATATTTACGTCAGGAGTGAATGTGCACGTCGGAGGGGACGGGGGACGCCGAGAAGCCGCCATCCAATCATTCACATCGAGTTTCTTCGCATTTATTTACTAAATTCTTATCGCTACTACGGAAGCTACGGTAGCTACAAACTCCGCGTGAAACTCTAATAAGCTCGTATTCTCGCGGTATTCTGGCTAATCTCGGGCCGATACGTTCTGAGCGTAATACATCCATCCTGAAGGGTTCGTACGTAAAATTATTGGGGAGACGGACAATAATCGCAACGGCCGGACTCGCATCTCCAACATTTTACGTAAATAGACGTTTCGGTGCTACTAAACAATGTACTTCTTGCACGCATGATGCCCCAGAGGTCAGCTGATATTCAAAGGCTCAACTGTACCTCTAGATATATCTCGTACACATATATCTACGTTTAAATCTACGTGATATGAGAGAGAGAGAGAGAGAGAGAGAGAGAGAGAGAAATTGTACAATACTTGAAATGCGAATAAAACTTTACCGAATTTCAATGAAAATCGACTCAAATATCTTTTTACGAAACCCCATACTATTGCAACATTAATTTATTATTTATCTTCTTTATTTCCTATTAACGGTATTGAGAATATTCAAAAAATATGGTATTCCGTGTTTCTGAAACACAATTCGTATCAATCTCAAAGTAAAGTACTGTCAGTGAAGCACAATACATATAAAAATGATGTATTTTTCCTTATCCATTGCATAAAGTATTACGATTATTCTCTATTTATTATTATTATTATTATTCTTATTATTTTTTTTTATTTTATTTTATTTTGTTAACAAAATAGTTCCGCGAAATATGAAAGTTTTTAAATAATGCATTATAAAATGCCAGTATTTCAAATGGGCCATAACAATCGACTTAACAATATAACAGTTATTTATTAATAACGCTTGTACGAATTGTAATGCGTAGAGGGGCATGAAATAAATATACTTAATACTTAATACTTAATAGCGATAAGAAGAAAGCGCGTGACTTCGAGGGGAGGAGAAATTAATTCCAATGTTTTTAATAATTCTTTTAATAATTGGCCTCATTGAGAATCAATTGTGCTGAAAAGTTTTTTAAATTTAATTAAATGCTCGATTGTTCATCACTAGCGCCCATTATCGTTATTAAAACTTCCACACGGCACTAACACTAATTCCCCTCCTGTCAAAGCTTCGATTCCCGGACGAAATTTCCTATGCGATTAATTAAAGATCGAGGAGTCAATGTGCTCTATCATGAGCTTTCCAATTTTTCATCTGGCCGTTCACCGTTAGCCGTTCACAAATCGATGGGACACCTGCGACGATTTTACTCGATCGCGCCGATCATTGCCGATCTCAGGCGTTATTAATTTTCTTGGCCGAGCGGTTTTATACACAATGTCTTAATACTCGAGCTCTCCTAAGAATTGTACATTCCTTAAATTACGTTAATTATGCCAGAGTGTATTTCACGGCGAGATTTACCTTTCCAGGTGCGTGAAATAAACCTTAATCGCTAATATACGTTATGCAAATGCACGGCCGATTTTTATATTCAACGCAAATGACTTGATCATTACGTGTGTGGTAAAACCAAAATTAATAAATAACTTTGCAGCCTCATTAGGCTACAATTAGGCCTAAACAATATACAATTGCTAAAGGTGGTCGACTGTGATGATCATATTTAATTGTAACAGAAATATTTCGTATTTAATTTAATCGCCTGGTCCTTAATTACTATAAAATTACAATTTTCTTCTTGATAAAACGTATATTTAATATCCCATGCTGAGTTTTTTTAAACTTCACGGCCAATTAAGGAAATAATTATAATGGATAAAAAGTACAAACCCATAACATCTGGATAATATGCATACATGATGAATGTATTTAAGCTATAATAGAAGATAAATGTCATAATTACTCTTGGACTAATCTCTTCCATTCCACTGTTCTCTAAATACATCACGTTTTACTATTATTAACTTAAAAATTAACTAAATAATCATAACTGTACTTGAATACGCAAAAACCTAATGAATATAATTTCATATGAAATTGAAAACGTAGGGATAACCGTATTTTCTCCCTCCGGTCATTTCCATGAAATTTCTTTGCTTTTGCCATAATTATTACGTCAATACGTTTTCACAGGTACGAATAGGAATTACAGATAACTCAGTGGATTTTACGAAACGACGGTGAAATATGGTTTCGAAATAAGCTAATTATTGATAATAATGGTCGATATTTATAAAAATGGTCGAACGAACGTGGACGCACTCAGAATCCTAGAATTTTGCTAAAATAATATATTTATGTACGTACGTACGTATGTATACGTATGATCGAGTAAATGAATACGCTTATGCAAAATCATTGTTAAAAGGCTTGTATTTTAATTTTTAAGATTCTTCGTGAAGACGGGGAATGCAATATAATTTCACAGGACGTCAGCCGTGACAGTTCGACAAGTTCAAGGAATATTGAACAGACATTAATTCCGCATTCGCAATTCTTATTAGTAAAGCTCCGTATTTATTAGAATTATCCCTGGGAATTAATTCTTAAATAAGAATCAAGCTAAAACTTTCGTGCTATGCTTGGAGTAAAAAATATTCATATCCGCAGCTCGAAACTGCCAGCGCACACGTCATTATTATCTATCTCCTCTCTTTCCCCCCTCACTCTCTCTCGCATACAAATACGTACACACACACACACAATTATATATATATATATATGATAATAAGCGACGATCGGCTTCTAGGATGGGACGGACGCGCACTTCGCATTTCACGAAAAATCATAAACCAACGTGAAAATGTTCTCCTGCCAATTATACAAACACATGATCGATACCCCTCCGATCCGCCCCTATGAAATATCCATTTATTTCTTGTACTCTGAGAATTCGGATGTCTGAGAAGTATCTCAGACGGTTCAGATGATTTCGTTTGCATCTTCGTTTACATTTGAAATTCAAGGACAGTAAATATATGGGCAAAGAGGCAACTCATTGCAAATGATATCATTGTTGAATTTATCTTTTGAGCGGCTTAAAAATGTAATAAATATCGCGATTCGAAATTATTCCGCGCGATAAATCAATTTATTCAAATTTCTTAGTACAATCTCTTATACATATATATATATATAAAAAAAAAGAAGAAGAAGAAGAAGAAGAAGAAGAAGAAGAAGACGAAGAAGGTAAAAATAGCCAATCGGTTTACGGGGACGAAGAAAGATACGTTTTAAATATTCTTATCGAGACTACTTTTCTCAAAAATACTTATTCCACGGTATACGAGCCTTATTGTATGGACTTTCACTATAGGATTGACGATGCCTCGTCGTTAGCGAGTACGAAATATTTTATTTACTGATCGAAAATTACAATAAAATAGTCCGCAGAGCTGAAAATGTACGTGAAGCACGTAAATTGAATTTGTCCTCCCTCGCCATTACACGTAGCGCTATGGAATTATTGCCGAAGTTTATAAAATTAACTTCATGATGTCGGGGGTTAATACGTCGGAAAGCGTATTAAGGCTTATTAAGGGTCGGTTATTTTA
This sequence comes from Ceratosolen fusciceps, assembly GCA_018883505.1. Classification (NCBI taxonomy): domain Eukaryota; kingdom Metazoa; phylum Arthropoda; class Insecta; order Hymenoptera; family Agaonidae; genus Ceratosolen; species Ceratosolen fusciceps. The sequence continues at coordinate 9,373,206 of RCIC01000006.1, read as the reverse complement.
GTATTTTTTTATTTTTATTTTATTTTATTTTTTTTTGTTGTTTTTGAACTTGTTTATTAATTTATTTATTAATTTATTTATGTATTTATTCATTTATTTCGACTGCCGGGGAGCGGAAGCGCTTGAAGCATGGATCCCGGAAGCGAACGTGCGAAACAAAGGTATTATCGAGAGGGAAGGAGATAAATGCAGGAAAGCCGAGAATACTGATGCTCGATTAGGCGAGAGAAAATTTAAAGGGGATCCCTGTAAAATATCGCCCCTGATCTACACGAATGGTCCATTAGGAATGGCAGGCATTCGATATATCATCGCGGGTGATCCATAAATGGACTAAGGGCACCGGCACGGCCTAGAAATCGGAATAGACTCGAGTTTTACAAAGCCTGCCTCGGGATAAGCACGGACACCAAGACTCTTGGAGCAATTCGCAATGGGCATTCGGATTCACCGTTTGCACATGCACGTGCGCTCACCTGATATGCGGTTATGTTCTCGGTCGGCGGTGAAGTTCTCGGATTAATTAAAGACGTTTTCTTAAAGCTAGAGAGCGCGAAAATAACAAACATTACCGCAGTTTTATCGTAATTGCGCGACGCTCCAAGGATAAAATGTATTTTTTTTTTATTTTTTTTGCTCCCCTCCCCGCCCCAATCACCCCACCCTCCTCCTTCGTCCTCCTTCGTCCTCCTTCGCCCTGCTTCGGCCCATTTCCATTTTATATTCCCGATAACACTGGCAGCAACGGGAGCGACGATAATTATAACTAGAATCACGATTATGAAGATAAGGACGTTCCCCGTTATTTAAATCTGATATTGTCTTTACATAATACACGGCTAATTTAATCTTCTTCGAGTCCGTATAAATAAAGGCAATATAGACGCTGTTTGTATGCGCATAAACTATCGCCGCCTATAAAAAAATAAATGTTAACTTTTAAAATCTTATTAAAACTCGTCTGTCCTTGGAGACAAAAAAAAAAAAAAAAGAAAAAGAAAAAACAACGTATACCCTTTTATCGGGGACATAAATTAGCTCCGACAGCTTATATTTCGTTATTTTTATTAAATAATAAAAATCGATTAGACCCTTTCCGAAGGAAAGCCTAACCTTTCGCGAACAAATAAATTCGTTAGAAAAGAAAATTTCTTACTTCCATTCCGTCTTTCCATTGGGAATACTTTAATTACCAATTATTATTTGTATTGTAATGACATAATAATCTTTAATGTAACTCTGTAATCGTAATCATTGTCCTAAATTACTTTACGATTGCGCGTTTATAGTTAAAAGTGCTAAAAAAAAAATACGTATTTACTCGATACATAATGATATCAATGATTTCATAAACGCCAGAGCAGCTGTAATTATAACATTACGCAATTATTACGTTTATTGAGCTGCGCAAAGAAAAAGAATATCTCGTTCGCATAATTACAATATAACGTTCGACGACTCGACTCGTATTTATCTATTCCCGTTTGAACCAACTGACCATACTAATCACTTTCTCATAATTCGCGTTATTAGAAAGTAATCGATAATTCGCCTTTACACGAATAACATCAAAGCCAGAAATCGTCGTTATTTTGTTCTGTTTGCTTTTTAATATAATTCACAATGGATTGGCAGACAAACGGCGTTAAAGTATTGGCGAATAAATATAGTATTTAATTGTATTGTTAAACAATTGCCAAAGCGTAGATTGGGATTACAATGTAAACAAATCCTTTGGCCTACTACGTCCCGATGGTTTTATTCGTATGCATTATTTGTATAAATGTAATTTATGTCCCTCCAGTGAGAGGATTCACTTATATACTAATAATTCATTGCAAGTTAAGCGTAATACAGGCTTTTGCCAAATGAGTTATGGAGGTATAGGAATCCATGGGCAATCCATGGAGGGAAACTCTTACCGTATAGCTCGTTAAAATCTATTTCCGCTCGACTCGCATAATATCCAAAGTGAGATAATAAGAAGAGAGCGTAAGCGTCCCCAGAGCAGTCCATCGATAGACTCCTTGGATCGAGACTGTGCTCGAGACCGTCGCTACCTCGTAGCCCTCTCTCGCTCTTCTGACCAGACGAAACAGCTCCTATTTATCAGACTAGGCTCGTCCTTTGTGCAGGAAGCGTCGTTCCCGGCTCCCTCTTATTCTTATCGTTATTTCTTTCGTTTTTGCGAGGTCGTATGGAGGAAACCGAAGGGAAAACGTGACTGGCTCGAGCCTCTCCTAAGGATGACATTTCCTAGAGGTACGGCCGTGCGCGCGGAAAAAATACGATGGAAAGGTTAGGTGGGGGGAGCCCGGGGCCCTTTACAGCAGCTTTCCATCGACGGACACGATTCCGATTCCGTGATACGTGATGTGCATTGTGGCCGATCGATTGCCCGGCTAATATTATTTACGACTCCGAGTCGACAAATTACTTTCTTACACGACGTTCTTACGGCACCGCGGCCTCGTAGCCGCCCTAGGCCGTAATTCTATTCCCGACGCATTCCGAGGATTGCGCGAAACGTATATACGACGGGTTTTCGAAGGTCTCCAAGGACTCGAAGGGATACAGCGAACGAATGCTCCGACGTCCACTCGATAAAAGCGAGCATTTCTTTCTTTCTTTCTTTCTTTCTTTCTTTCTTTCTTTCTACCCAAGATTTTTTTCATATTCCAACGAGCTCGGAGACCCGATTGCATTTTTTAATTCAACCTATATAGTTCATTAAGCTAACTAATACCTACAGTTTACCTTCATACTGTACAGTTTCCTTCATTGCCACTCTCCCGTCCCGACCATTTCCGACATTTGTATCCGTAAAGGAGCAGGCAATTATCCCGACCTCCGTTAATAATTTATTTATTACCTTATTTGCAAGGCTTATAATTTTTTCCGTCGTATTAACGGGAACGTAAGGAGACAATTGTTCCTGCCCAAGACGTTTGTTTTGGATTGACCGTTCGAGTGTAACGCTGCTCGTTAATATATTTCGGGGCTTTAAAGCAATTTAATTCCATACTCTTTTTTCTTTCTTCTTCTTTATGGTTATTTTATAGGGGAAGGTGGGCAACTAAAGCTAATACATCCTTTCTCTCCGAGTATTCTTTACAATAGAAGAGAATTGATATCTGGGACTAAGCAGACAATGAGAAGGCTGCGAATCCGTCCTCGGTCTGCCCTAATATTTATCGAATCCTCGAGCGAACAAAGCTCACTATGAATAATCTCAAGCCTGAATAAGTGAATAGACCGACGTATCATCGTCGTCATTTAACGTCATACGAAATGTATAAAAATCAACACATTAATATACGCTCGGGATATTAACGCATTGTAATAATATACTATCACGGGCTCGTAATACGTAATAAAAAATGATGATGGTGATAAATTGGTGATTGGTACAGATATTGCGTAGGTCAAGTAAATTTAGGGAAAGGTAAAAAGGTAAATAAGTAAGGGAAGCGCGAGGGTAAATCGAACGAGGAGGGGGGGTAGGGGAGCATTTACAGGAGGTACATTGTAGGGAAAATGACGCTGAATTGCTGTTATTATAAAACGTTGCCGATCGGTAGGCCGAGATAATTTTTAACGTATGTAATTAAATTAAACGCGAATGTTTCGACGATCTAATTAATCCGTATACGTCAATGTCCGCGTCGTTGGCTGTCGACGGCTAGAGAAACGCGAAAGAACGTAAAAACGAAGGAGCCGAGCGGGCTTCGATCGAAATAATTAACGTTCGAATCTCGGGAGGAGAATGCAGAGGAGGAGGAGGAGGAGGAGGAGGAGGAGGAGCCCCTGTGTGGCGGTGGTGTATGGGGTGGGCAGCGGAGGGACAGAAGAGCGAGAGGGGAGGGGGATCGCGCGCGCGAGCCTAATCGCGGTGGAGACGAGTCACGAGTGCAGCTCTCCTTCTTTCCCTCGGCTTTATTCCTTTGGCTTTATTTATATAATCTACGGCTAGATCGGCTATTATTTCGGGGTCCGAGTTATGCTCTCTTCCTCTCCCAGCCCCCAGCCCCCAGCCCCCGTCCCGTTGGATTATTTTACCATTCGGACTGCATTGAATTATTATTCTTTTTTTTTCCTTCCTTCTTTTTTCCTTTGCTATCGAAGCGCGGGTGCTACGGGTCCCCCTCCCCCGTCCCCCTCCCTCCCATTCAGCTCTCAACCTTATTTATTCGATATTATCATTTTTCCTTAAACTTTACTTTGTATGATAATCTCTTGATAGTAGTGAGCTTAGCTGCGTATATAGCCCCATCTATATCGTCATTCTAATTTCATTAAACCAACATTTATTCAGTCTGCGCTGGTATACTCGACTCGAGGTGCCACTTGACATTCTGTTGCTTTATCAAACTATGTCCTCCCGTCCGTTAGAACAAGACTAGTTTGCCTAATGTCGAAGGGGTTATTTGAAAAAATATACTGATAACGCGTCTCTTTGCCTTTGTTTGCCTAAATTTAACGCTCGCGCTTTGTAAAACTTCACTAATAGCTACTCTAATCTACGCACTATAGATTACAATACTAATTTATTGATACTAACGTTATCGCTGCTATCATTGTTATTATTGTTATTATTGTTATTAATTATCATTTTTTTTTTTTTTTTTTTTAGACGAAACGCGCGTGCTTATAAAGCGAAGACCTGTGCGTTTTTGTAATTAATACGAGTGATAAATTTCGTCTGCTGAATCCTCTTTAGAATGTCGCTTGAATAACCGACAGATCTTTTTGTTTACTTACTTACTTACTTACTTACTTACTTACTTAATCAACGTATTTCATAGTGAAAACGCATAATAGTCATTAAAATCAATAAAAACATCGGACTGAATTTTAACAAACAATGGATCTTATCATTGTGTGAGTTTCCGCTGGCTTTGAATACTTGCTCGATTATCTGAAACTTTATTTCTCCTTATTTTCATTCCGACTACTTACTTACTTACTTACTTACTTACTTACTTACTTTACTTACTTTACTCACTTACTTACTTATTCACACCTCACCTAAAAAACTTAGGCATATTTTATTAGCTCTTTAATGCCTGTTTTTTGTGTCAGAATCTTACGAGGCATAATTTTTTTCCAGTACTTATCTTAGCTGACAAATTTTTCCTTTGTTCCCGAGGAATTCTTTTACGATGTACTGTAAACATTTGTTTGAAATAACAATTGTCAAATAAAAAATTTTAAAAATTTGTTGTTCCATTCGGTATTCTTCCATTCTTGTGGCATGGGCAATGACATTTTAAAAATACAACTTGAAAACATTTTCTGCATCTCTTCGTGCAGGTAAAACATTATTGCAACAAATTGTTGTTGTTTTTGTTTTTTTTTTAATAATGTCGTTAATATTGCATAGATCATCGAGCAATATACCCGAAAATAAATAATAATAAAAAAATATCATTTACATCGAATAACCGTTCCCTTGGCCAATTACGGGGGACGGCCAAGTCTGGATTGAGTTTTTTATGGGATTATGTATCTTCATTTTTATTGTGCACGAACACACAAGTACCTTCAATGTTTTATTATTATTTTTCTTTAATAATATATATATATGTATGTACGTATGTATGTATGTATGTATGTATGTATAAATCAGAGTAACTTTACGCCGCTAGAAATCCGCTAAGAAATGCAGCATCGGGTTCGGCAATATGGTAAGAGGATGCCAAACGCGCAGTAATCGTAAGGAAAAACCAAAGTATTAACCATTTACAGTGCGAAAATTTATCCGAGCGAACGTTTTTCTTTCAAAGGAAATTTTTTAAAGAAGATAGCAACAAAGAGAGAGAGAGAGAGAAAGAGCAAGTTTTCGATCTTAGGAAAGTCGCGATTCATAAAATAAAAACTTTGATTCGTTCTCAATGTTTTTTTTTTCTTTTTTTTTAATATTAATTGTTGTTCATCCCGCATTTATTGGGATTTATTCAAAGGACAGCCCGTAAACAATAACAAAATATATATATATATATATATTACGTATGAGTGATAATTTATTTAACACGATAAACAACATGATGTATATATAGCGCTAAGGAATTTATTTTAATAAGAGTTTATTCGTTTGAAGTTATTTTCCTCGTAAATTGAGATAACAGGGTCTGGATCTTTTTTTTCTTCTTTTTTTTCTTAATAGATTCTCGAACCTGAGCAGAGAGATGTTCGTTAAATTAGTAAAAATTGATGGGCTTATTCCTTCTTGTCCATCCATACTGAATTTATTAGATAAGAGCAAATATTATAAATAAATACTTCTATAACTTTAATACTTAATCCTCGCATTACAAATTGCAACAGAGAATATAAAATATAGAGCATAAACTATAATGATTTTATTAACAATTTATTTATCAAAAATGTTATGTTAAATTCGGGAAAGCGAGGAATTATTGATACAAATCAATGATCGGGATGCGTGTTTGATCCCAAGGATCTTCCTTCGAAATCGTATTGGGGTGATCCACGTACGGGAAAATCAATGCGTGAACAAATAAACTAAGAAGGAACACAAGAACTCGGTGCCCCGGAATGGAAATCTTTTAATATTTTAGACTTTTTAATAAATAAAATAATTTTCCCTTTGTAGGAATAAACTTTTAATTTTCATTTCGGCGTTAAGTATTAATGAAAATTAAATGAAATAAAAACTAAGGGAAAATAATGTTATGCGAAAGGGAAACGAAATATAATAATGCGAGGCTGTCCAATGAAAGTATACCTTTTTTAATCTGGTACGCAAGACACTTAAAGGTTTCCAGCTGAGATACAATTTCTCAAAGAAAATTTAAATCGCCAGCCTCGCCGACTCGGAAATCCAACTCTTTATCTGTAACATTGACCGATTGTTTTAAGTCTCTTTAATTCGCTCACTTCTCGCCAAATAATTCACCGTAGACGCGGGCATCTTTGCCTTTCGCCTCAAAATTAATATAATAAATTATTTTAATGAAAATTACACCGCCCATAATTTTAATTATATCTTTATCTCTATTTAATTAAATCGAGCGCTCGGTTGAATTTGAAAAAAGATTCCAGTAAAAGTAAATTAAATTAAACAATTGAAAATTGCTTTGTCATTTTAATCTACTTTGGGGACAAATAAACCAAAAGGTAAACGTATAAAATTGTAAAAAATAACAAAAAAAAAAGAAAAAATAGAAGAAAAGAAGAAGAGGAAGAAGAAGAAAACCTATCAGCAATAAACATACGTTCGGATGTAATAAAAAATAATAAGTTTATTTTAAATTATTATAAAAGTTCTAAATTTATCTTTCTTCTGACATTTCCATATAAGCTTCATTATAATTTATAATAATCTTTATTATAATCCACGGGCAAGGAAATGCTCCCGAGAAAAGTATCATTATTTTCTTTGACTTATAATAATTTAAACATATGAAATTCAAACAAAACTCTTTATTGAATTTATCCATATTACATGATATTATATACGGTTATAAAAAAATAAAAAAAAAATGTATATGTATATATATATATATATATATATATTTAAAGATATTGTACGAGGTAAAAAGTTATAGAAGTTGTCATTCTGATATGAAAGTTCAGCAGTCAAAAGGAATGGAGTGTAATAATTCCAAATTACAAAAGGTAATGTAAAATAAAAAAAAAAGAAAAAAAGGAAAAGGAATTTGAGAGTTATTTTGGCAAATGGCTAAACTCGTAGACGCCGAGAGGAAACTTCTTTTATTTTATAAACTAATTTTATTAATTACAATGATCTGTCGTAAGTTATAGGACTTTTAGAACTTGATATAATGGAATTTAATATAAGATTAACTCGACCTCGTCTGCGTAAATAATGGAATTTCATTGCTGATTTACAGATATCTAAGCTCTAAGTGTAAGTCGAACTTTAATTACATGTCTTTTAGCCTCTCGATGGGAGAATGTCTATCCTATAAAGCAGAAGGAAATTATATCGAGCAGCGTTTCAAGCTCTCTCTCTCTCTCTCTCTCTCTCTCTCTCCCGAACTTCCCGAACACTTTCGTATTATTGTTAGTAGAACCTTGGGAGAGGAAGAGGTAGGGGCGAAGCAGAGTTTTGGGGGGGGGCGAGAAGGAGGTCGTAATGATCCGATCGGGCGTAAAATTCTTTTCCTAGGGCGACGTATGCGGGCTTTAAGCTCGAAAAAGTCAAAGGAGGGATAATATAGGGACTTTGCTCGCGAGTTTCGGCTCTCGGCGACTTCGGCCCGAAGGTACGAAGGGAAAGGAGGGAAGTCGAAGGGCCTGCAGGAGTAAGTCAGACCTCGGAGGCTAATAAAATAAAATCCCGGATTAGGGAAAGCAAGCCGAGCTGCTGTCGATATCTCCTTCGTAAATACGTGTCCTCGGCGCGGAGGGGATTGGCAGATGCTCCGCTATCGAGTTATCGGGGACCGGTGGCTTCTCCTTATCCGAGTTCGGCTTCTCCTCGGGCTCCGTACCCGATCGCCGCTGTAATATCCATTTACCGGGGGACGGGGAGGTGAGATCCGCGCCCGAGGAACGTCAGCGGCGAGTTCCAAGTGCCGAAAGCCACTGTAATGTCCTTAACTCGGGCCGATTTCGCCCGGAGCCAAAGCTTTCCCGGCATTTCCATCTCATTTAATAACTTGGTCACCTCGACACCGCCCTCCCTCGCTCTACGTCTATCCCTGCGATAAATATCCTTCCGCCCCGCTGTACCTGTCCGACACAGGTACCCACTACACGACACGTATTTCTTCCATATATAATTACATTTCGCTCCACGTCCCCGTCCCTATCTACCCTATCTACGCACAGATCTCTTCCTTCCGTGCCGAAAGCCTCGGAAATATTCAAAATTATCAACTATCCGTCCCGAGTGCTTGCCCCGCCTATTTTAATTTGAGTAGTCTTATCAGTTTTGTCAGACGCAATTAACCGTAAAGCAATAATTCCCATTACATCTCGTTCGTTCCGTGGCTTCCTCGTGTCAACAAAGTCCTGCCTTTCAAACATTCAACTTCCAAATATCTCGAACCTTTTAGTTAAACCGCTCGATTTCCTTACTAATCCAAAGGCCCTACGTATTTGTTACACTCTTTTAATTACAGATACGATCTCGTTTACACTAATAGAATAACTACAAAAACTAATTACCATTACCTGCCCGATAGTATAAGAAGCGGTTGGGGAGGGGGTGGGGGATAAATAGTTAAGGGTTAGCCTATTTCGGTGGAAAAAACTCTCGTTTGCCAAGATCGAAATTACTTGACAACGTGCAAATAATCTGCGGAAAAGCTACCCTCGACTTCACAACAAGATACCGAAATAAAAACAGTAGTAAAATATTAAATAAAGATATTGAATGCTGTTTCTTCTTCTTTTTCTTCTTCTTCTTTTTTTTTTTTTACTTGTAAAAATATTCTCTCGAGTATCGATGCCAACAATTTACCACACCTTATAAGAAAGAAATATTTACTTGTTTTTTTTTTTTTTTTTTTTTTTTAAATTACCTACAGTTTGTATAATCCGCTTTCAAAATAATCTTATTTACATTTATTTTGAAATTCCATTGGGTATATAAAAGATTTTTATAAAAATTTTGTACACATATGCTCTTTTACGGAACGAGTCAAGTCAATTTCTAGATAATCGAAATTCTTTTCTTTAAGATGTGTACATAAAAAATATTTTACACTTACAACTGAAAAGATCAAATGTTTCGACGTACAGTATTCGCAAATAATATTATTCTAACATATTATAATATTACTAAAGATGCAGTAAATAATACTTGCTTAATATATGCGTATAATTTACGTATATTGGAATACGTTTCATGAATTTCAGTTCATCAAATTATTATTCGCTTGAACAGTTCATTCATGTTTTATTGTGTTAATGCAAGTATTGATAATCGATATATAAGAATAAAATTTACAAATAATGATATACTTCTATCAAATCACAAATGACATATAAAAATTTCTACGATAAATTCTCTCAAGATCACATCCACGTCCCACCCCCCGCCCCCTCACTAATTCGTCTCCCATTGGTCAAAAAAGAATTTTATTCAACTTTATAGGAACTTGTGCTCGAAAATTGTCGAACCTTACGCCGAAGGACCAATTAAGTTCGGCGGTGGATGGGTGGTGGGGGGGAGATAATTAATATATTGTTTTGATTAATTTATTTAATTTCTATTGGATTGGGAATGTGTTTTTAATGCGGCAGGGACAGTATTTGGCTAGGATTAGGTGAGAAAATAAAGGCGTTTCGAGGCGGACGAGGGTAATTGGTAATAACAAAAGGCCAATTTACCGGGGAATGTCCTTTGCTTGGCACCGTTACGAAGGATTTTCGGCAATTTGTTTATTGTAATTTGCGGCAGTGCGTGCAACATTGGCATTGTTTGCTCCATGTCGATCAATTAATAAACAATTGTTATTTAAAATGAATACGAGTTAATGGAACATTCATAACTAGATATAAAAAGTTAAAGGGAGATAGTGCTTTATGTGACACACGTCACACAATGATGTAAAAGTTCTAAAGAACGAAAGTTATAGGACATGCAAAGCAGTATTAATATGTTATGACACGTGGTATGTCGCTTTCGTAGTCCCGATAATGCAATAAAAACATTCTGTCCCTTTTCTATCATTACAGAGACATCAGATAGGTCCGTATGTATTTGCTTTCCAAATAACACTTACGAAACTGACTCTAATCAGTATCAACGACGTATTTGTATTTGGGAAACTTTTAATCCAAACAAGATGTCAATTAAAAATAAAATTAAAAAGTACTAATTTTTCTTTTAAAAAATGTAAAATAAAAATATATTTAATTATTCCAGTTTTTTTTTTATTATTCATTTTCGTCGAGTGAAATGTATTTTATGATGAAATGCATATGTAGTATGAGTTTCTATATTCATAAGACTCGTACAATTTAGAACGAAATAAATTTAAGTAAAAGAAAAAAGAACGAAAAAAAAAAGAAAAAAGAAAGCCAAATGAAAAATCATATGCTTAATCTAATATTACAAAATACTTTGAAATATATTTAAATTTTTATACTACGTCCTTTATACGAAAATACTAGATTTTTATTGAAATTCATCGGCCATTATATGAAATGGATGTTTGTAAATAATTATATGACCTCAATATAAGATTATAATGTTGTGTAAATTCATTTTAGGTCAAAAGCTTTTATCCAATAAAGGTCCCTCGAATAAATAAAATCTCATAAATTACGTAAAATTGATTTTTTTCAGCCGGTGTAATATTTTATCAATCATGCAGACGAGATAATAAAAGCATAGTTAATGTCAAAATACGCAATCCGTAGTGAAATGTTCTTACAAAACTGTTATTTATAACAATGATAAATGAAATTAAAATCAGCGTCGTTGATGTTAAAGTACGTCAAAGTTCGCGTATTCAAGACATACGTCCTCGACAATAAATAATAACAATAACTAATTATAATAATAACAAAAACGACAACAACAACAACAACAACAACAACAGCAACCACGGTACAAGGCCGTTAAACAGTATTGTATTGAGCGTTAATAGAAATTAACGTTTGGGTATATTTGTATTAGAATAATTAGGAGAAGATTGTACGAGTGACATAAGTCGAGGAGACGAATCAGTCGTCGTCTCTGCAGTTGTAATAACTGATTGAAATGCTATTGCGGCGATTAATTTTGGTCGATTGATGGCTTCGTCTGGTCGAGGTGGCCTCTGGGTACCGTCACTTTTAATTGTCTTCATAATTCTTCATCCGTTCGGTCGCTCGTCCGGGTTTCGTTACGAGCGATTCCACGACTCGATGCATTCCATCGCGATCACTCCCACGCACCCCCCCCCAGCCCCCTCCCGTCCCGCACCGGCGCTCGTATCCTATTTCGCTTGCGAGGCGCGTTAGCGGGACGGAGGATCGCTTAGGATCCAGAGGTGTTCGTTCGTAGAGGCGTTTGCCTCTTGACCGATAAAGACCTGTTGGCCGAATATCATAGAGGAATCTCTAATGGTGACGGATTATTTGGCGACTATTTAAGAGTAGAAATGAGAGTGGGATTGAGGAATGGTGGGATGTAATAATTAAAAGACAATCGCAACTTGTGTTTAGCAGATCCGGGAGATAAAGTAGCTGAGATAAATTTGGCCGAGCCAAGGATAATGTGGCTATTCGTGGGTACATCGGCCAGGACGACGAGAATAATCCTGCTCTGCGTCCTGAGCATCCTGAGCGTCGGGAGGTCCGCAGCCGTTATGGAGGAGGCAGCCTCCTCGCTGGCGGGGGGGCCGTCCTCCATGTCGATTTCCTCGTCGAGCTCGGCCGGGCTCCAGGGGCCGGGATACAGCTCCCTCGTCGATCCCAGGGATCAACTCCTCGGAGGCAAGAGGGCTTACACCTACCGGGCCGAGTTCAAGAGGCTGCCGCTCTACCAGTTCGGTCTCGGCAAGCGCTGGACTATGGGCGTCGACGGCAAAGTTCGTCTCTTTCTATATCTACTACACCTGCTTGATCGCCCACACGCTCCCCCTCCATAAACACCCTCACGCACACCCTCACGCACACCCTCGCGCATGCCAGCGATAGCTTGTATTCACGCTACTTATACGTACGGTCTGCACTACAGCGTTTGTTCGACAAATGATTCGCGCACTTGCAAGCTCAGCTTCTCCCCTATGGATCCCTGAGGATCTCTATTCTTACGAGTAATGTACACTCTGCACTGAACTAATGATCACAAAGCATTCCCTTTATTAAAAGCATCGTGCTCTCGCTTTTTATTGCTATTTCGACACCGCATAAGCACTGTAATAAAAACTTTATTACCAATTACATTATTTTATGCATACTCAGAATAAAGAAGAGAGGGGAACAAAAAGAAACAAAAAATTATTAACCGATTCGTCGCTTGCCCGTGTAATTTATCACGTATGTACATATGTAATACATGTACATCATCATAAATGTCTTGGACGCGTTAATGTTAAGAACATGTGAATATATATAAGACAGTCAACGTTGCGGCTCAAAAATGTATAAAAACATATATATATATATATATTTCCATTCCATTACATTATATTATTTCGTTCCTTCGCTTCCTCGTTCGGTAAATGCCTTCGTTAAATTTATAATGAAATACTTTTTATTTATGCAACGCAAAAAAAAAAAAAAAAAAAAAAAAAAAAAAAAAGTAATCGAACCAAACTGAACGAGCGATGTAATTAAATTTTTTAACTTCGCTTCGAATGCACGGACAAATTATTATCAAATTATTATTTAATTGTAAAATATCGTTTTCAAAAAGAATTCGTTTTTAATAAAATTGGCTCTGAATAATAAATAATTATCAGTCCGTAGTGAAATTGAGGATCCTGAAAACTTTGAGCGATCGCTGCTAATTATTCGAATTTATTTCTACAGTTTTTCGATAAAATTCTCGAATCGAAAATGTTCTTGGCTTAGAATTTATCCAAAATTCGCCCAACACGTCAAGCTCCGTAGAGACGTATTTTCATTAATTTCAAAAACAAAACAAAAAGAGAGAGAAAAATAATAAAGGGGAGAAAGGCCAGATATTCATTGGTCTTTGATGGTACAAATTTGGATCCTATTTTATTTGCCGCAAACTTCAATAAATCTGCAAAAAGCTTTTGTACTTAACAACAAAAAATTATTATTTCTGCATCTCGATCTCGCAGTTTTTAATTTTTTTACGTTCAATAAACTCGATGGAGGAATATAAAAAAAAAAAAAAAAATGGCGGGACCAATAAAAAACGTAACTTTTAAAATCGATAAGCTGTTTTTTAAAAATACTTCCCGTAAAGTGAAAAAGTTATTTAATTTATTTTAGGACGAACATATGAATAGAATATATATATATATATATTATTATTGTATTTTTAAGAATTTTCTTTATGCCGATGAAATATGCTGATGAAATTATTACGATTGGTAATGACATAAATATTGAAAATTAATTTCGACTCATAAGTTGCTAAATTGAAAGAGTTAATTTGCAATTATATAACGTATTGTTCTTTTTACGTTTAACGGATGATCTTATTCGAGCGTTTGGATGTGCGATTATAAAAAGAACTCGAGGGGGTTATTGTTATTGTTTTTTCAGTTGTTGGAGGAAACCGTCGGGTTTTTCCTTTATTAGTAAAGGAAGAAGAAAATTAATTTTCCATGACCAATGGATTGAGAAACTTGAAAATCTTTTGTCTTTTCTCAAAAACAGATGCAAATAATATATTCATTGTCTTAATCTATATAATAATAACAATATTTCCATGCGTTAATAAACGGTCTGTTGGAATAATAAGTAAAACGGAAAAGCTTATGCTGTTAGCTTTAATAGATGGTCAGCTCGGACTTTGAAATAATTTCCACGGTTCAGAAGACACTTTAATTAGAATAACGTTTGTCGCTCCTTCTTTTTCATCCCTCGACTAAGATATAATGTCAATTTATTTTAAAGCGATAATAAAAATTTTCCGCGCTAATACCATTCGAGGGAGGAATAATCGGAATGGTTAAATACATAAGTTTTCATCAATGTACGAGTAGAAAATTTTATTTTTTTTCATTTTATGTGATAACATTGAACTAAATATTCACTATAAAGTTGATATTTCATTTACGGGAAAGTAGACTTGCCCGATCATATAAAACTAATAGAATCTCGCTATTTGATAGACTTGGCTGCATTTATATATATATATATATTATAGCCGACATTCCCATGTCGTAAATATGTTTGGACTTTCAAAAGACTTTATGCTCATTTGGTACATTAATTGTTATCTATCTTTACTCTTTGAACTTTCGATACGTAGTATCCTAATGCACGATCGGTAAATTAATATAAATACCTTTATGGGGACATTCAAAGACAATAATAATTGGTCAAAGTCCAAGATGTACGCGTGCATGTGCATATCGCGTAGAATTCACTGGCCGGTTTCGTTCGAATTCGAACGTGTCAAGTAATTCGTACGAATGTACGAAATATTGATCCGACGCATAAAACGTGCACGCGCCCGCTTTATCGACGCGCCAGCGCTTGTGTACAAAAAATATATCATATTTTTATATTTTCAATTTGTAAAAGCAAAGAACAACGATCGCACGGAAGCGTAGCGTCGACATCTATCGCGAATATCGTTTATTATACGTTAATGCGCAATCGACGCAAATACGTGCAATTATAGGCGGTAGGGCTTAAATACCTTAACATTTTTATTTACATAATTGTATTTGAAAGCTCGCTGTTAATGCATGTCGATGAATAAATGTCTCGGGAATAAGGCGATCGGATAAATAATCAAGAGTGTCATTGGGGTTAAAGTCGAGTAATTACAATGGAAAGGTGAGTGGGGTTATTGGGGTTATTGGGGTTATTGAAAATATCGAGGATCGAGGATCGAGGATAATTAAGATAAACTTACTTCCCTTCAGAGAACGCAGCCCTTCTCATTCGGGCTTGGAAAAAGGACGAGGCAGTACTCGTTCGGTCTGGGTAAGCGGGACGGCTACGAGGACGCCGGGGACGCGTCCCGATACAACGTCGGCTACGTGCCGAATCAGTACGGCGGCTACGCGCCCAGCGATCTCTTACTTAATAATTACTTGCAGTCCAAGCGTACCGGAGGCTTCAACTTCGGCCTGGGTAAGTCCTGTCCATTGTTTCGTCCCGTCCGGTTAATTGCTCCGCGTCCTCGGTTGCCCGGAGGACGTGTAAATTGAACGCCCTTGAAGCCGGGGCCGCCTGGGTTATTATAGGCTCAACTTTGGCATAAACGGCGAACGAGGTGCCGCGGTAACGACAATGCAGTAGACAAGGGGGGAGGAGAGAGGGAGGGGATTAGCGCGTGGGCGGGCGGCTCCGGTGTTCCAAAGTCGAACTGGCCGGTACGAGTCCTTCCCACGATTAACCGGTGACCTCTTGTTCTCGACATGTCCGAACAGGTAAACGCGACTTGGAGATGAACGGGGAGGAGAAGCTACCGGCCAAGAGCCTGAGGGACAAGTACCTCTTTGGCCTGGGTAAGCGGCTCTTGGAGGAACAACGTGTGCGTGAGCAGAAGCAGGAGCAGCAGCAGCAGGAGGAGGAGGAGGAGGAGGAGGAAGAGGAGGGAATGTCGGATACCAACGAGGTGGAGGTGGCATAGGGAAGCCCACGGAGCTCACAGGCCCTCACCGGCCCTCGGCCATCCCGAGCGACGACGCGAGGTCGAGGAAGCATCGACGATGAGCCATCTATTACCCGATGAATTATACGTATTAAGAGCTCGTCCCCCTGCGTTCTGTGACTCATTATGTTTTTTCGTCACACGTCAATTTATCGAGTATATTTGTATAAGCGCATGTGCGACTGGGTCAGCCCCGAGGGGATGGCCACGAGGCAACGGCAGAGCGATGAAGGAGAGGGAGTAGCAGCGGTAGCAGGAGGTGGAGGAGGAGGAGGTGGAGGAGGCGGTGGTGGAGGAGGTGGAGGAGGAGGAGGAGGAACATCGAGAGACGAGTATGACCGATGGCGAGTAGAACGGCTGCTGGTAACCGTATTGCGCGTCTTGGCACTTACTCTACCCGACAACCACGCAACACACACAAACCTGTAATGAATTTTCGATGAAATAACGTGTATAGCATCTCTGTGGACAAATAAAATCGATATAATTATACGTACTAGAGCTCTCATGACCTTTTGTCATTCGCACCGACCCGATTTCAACCTCCGATCCTTCAAGCTCCGGTACGCATGCTCAGTCATTGCGATTATGTATTAATCGCGCGCAGCCGCTCCAATGATTCATTTGTCCCGATCGATGATCGACCGTAGATACCCGACACAGCTTTCGAGATTTTGGATTTACAGATACGTGGGCCGATGCACAATCCCGTGTAATTCTTTTGGCGTATCCTATTACGGGCGGTAATTGTCAGCCGATAAGTCGGTATCGCGCGCTCGCATACGCCCCTCAAAAAGTCAATTGGTGCCCGAGTCCGTTGCTTCCAAGCATCATTTGTCCAGCTCGCGCGGATCGTACCGGTCGCTCGGCACATTTCATCCTGAGAGAGCCGGAACGAAAGGGACGGGACAGATTGGGGCGGGGAGGGAAGGAGGGAGAAGAGTAAAAAAAAGAGAGAGAGAGAGAAAAAAAAACAAAAATTATCTATAAGGAAGGAGGTTGGGAGGAAGTCATGAGGAGGTCGATGATCCCCTTGATCCTGGGTACGCTGAGTCTCGCGGCCCAGCCGAGCCGCGCTGCCCTGAATAAATACTGGGTGGCCAGCGCCGACTGGTCGAGTCCCAGTAATTGGCTCGACGGACTGCTACCCGAAACCGACACTCGAGTTGTGTTCCCGGCGGAGGCGCGACACGCCGTCGGACTCCCGGCGAACGCGGATTTGAGGCTCGCGGGTATCGAGTTGCCCAGGAACGGTATCGTTGCTCTCCCCGAAACCGGGAAGCTCACGGTTAGTATGGACAAGTGTAAAGGTCAATAATAATGAATATTTCACTGTCATTCGATTACCGCTTTGATAAAGTTTCCTTTTATATTTTCCACCTACGATTTTTCTCCGTCCCTCGCACCACCCCGATTACCAAGGATTGGAAATAAAAGGAATGCTTCCCATCCGGAAGTTTTGACGATAACTTCAAAGTTAAAAATCGCTCTGACCCATTCGCTCTACCAAATTCTCATTCTTCCTATAACTTTTATATTTTATAAATAACGAATACAAGGGTTTTTATTTATTATTTATTTCATTGGTGTTTTTTTTTTCTCAACGGCAATTCGACTTTACCGCGACTGTTTTAAAATTATCCTTTCGATTTCACATGATTTTCTAAACTTCTATCGAAGCTATACAATTATTTATCTATTACTTACTAAGTGCCTGTTAGTTTCTCGACTATAAATTCTCTCAAGATCACATCCACGTCCCACCCCCCGCCCCCTCACTAATTCGTCTCCCATTGGTCAAAAAAGAATTTTATTCAACTTTATAGGAACTTGTGCTCGAAAATTGTCGAACCTTACGTCCGAAGGACCAATTAAGTTCGGCGGTGGGTGGGTGGTGGGGGGGAGATAATTAATATATTGTTTTGATTAATTTATTTAATTTCTATTGGATTGGGAATGTGTTTTTAATGCGGCAGGGACAGTATTTGGCTAGGATTAGGTGAGAAAATAAAGGCGTTTCGAGGCGGACGAGGGTAATTGGTAATAACAAAAGGCCAATTTACCGGGGAATGTCCTTTGCTTGGCACCGTTACGAAGGATTTTCGGCAATTTGTTTATTGTAATTTGCGGCAGTGCGTGCAACATTGGCATTGTTTGCTCCATGTCGATCAATTAATAAACAATTGTTATTTAAAATGAATACGAGTTAATGGAACATTCATAACTACAAACATAAAATAATACGATGAATTAACAAATATATAACCTTATAATTGACAATTACTTTGACTTTGTATTATCAAATATTACAGGTAATCTCAATACGATATAAATTATATAAGTTATATAATAATCTTAAGAAAAATATGTTTGATTAATTGATATTCCGAGAGAATCGTGTGACAATTTATTATTTTCGTATAACAAAGCGATAAAACTTTATTATTAATCTAAAGAGCTTCATATGTATGTTATTAACTTTTACGTTTATTAATTTTTATTTTATGGGCGAAAAATTTAATCAACATTAATTATTAGATAATTTAAATTTCTATGCCGAAATGCGTATAACTTTTAAGCGCAGTCTTTCAAGTTTTATTTAAAGAAATGGATATTAATTAAGAATTTAGAGCAGTTTTACTGATCTATGTATTTTCATTTATATATAGTTTGTGCAGTCACTTGAAACGGTTTTAAAATTATTTTAATTTAAAGTTGAATGTTGATGTTATAAACAAGATTTTATATTACAATTCCTTACACACAGATCCCTGTTTTATAATTGCAAAATTATGTTTGAAGGCATAATTTGGAAAACTTTGTTAAGGTATAAATTAAATTGACATATAAGAATCAAGAGAGGAGAAGGAGTTATAAATGTATGTATGTATGTATGTATATATATATACACGTATACGTATATTAAAACTTTTAAATGTAATAATGAAAGGCCTTTAATAGATTTATAGGGCCAAGAAAGTTATGAATTTTAGGTTATATAAGAGTGGCTGTAATGCTATGAGTAAACAACGGCCTTGACAGTTATTAGAATTTGGCCCCAATTCGGTAAGATAAATATTTGCCTTCGACAGGAGTAGATAAAAAAAATCCCATTGAGGAAGACAATTATCGAGTCCTTGATAAGCGGCGGCTCGTATCGCCAATCGAATGAAAGGCGTCCTTTACTCGAGAGGAGAACGGCTTGACGAGGATCCGTAGAAAGGAGAAAGGGGTATTATTTGGTGGGAGTGTGTGTGGGGGGAGGGGGATTTACACGAGGTGCGGGTGACTATGTAAAGCACTAAGAAGGCTCTGAGTTGGGATAAAAACCGAAGCGCAGGTGAGCGAGACGCCGAAGTCGAGGGTCCGGAAGTCCCACTGGCTCCGGGAGGCGCCCTTCTTCTGGCAGGACCCTCTGAACTGGAACGGCAGCTGCGAGGCTGCGCCCCATCTTGAGCGACTGCCCTGTCAGGGAGACCTCGTCGTCCTCCCGGGGAGTTCGCGGACCTTCAGCGTCCGACTGCCGACGACTCGGGACGTCGAGGTGCGCGCTGTCAGGATCGCCGACGACAACGAGACCCTCGCCCGATGGGAGTGGCGCGACATGGCCGACCGGGCCGAGTTCATCGGGCCCCGATTCAGCGTCAAGTAAGACTCTTTCACCTCCCTCGCCCCCCCCGGCCTGTACGTTTTCTCGCACATCTATCACTCTACTCTCCTCTCCCGTCACTTTACCTAAGGAGCTCCAGGAGTCTACGTTGCTCGGCTGGCAATGGGGCCCACGCGATCTAACGATTTATTAGAAACGCTATCCGTCGCCGATACTCGTTAACATCTGTTTCGTATGACTCGATGAACCCTTACTTTCGGAGCCATTTCGTATTGCCGCCAGAGAATGTAATGAAAACGCGTAAAAAATAACTGTAATTACGCAGCGGGATAAATTAGAGTTCGGATTTATCTGGATCTTAGGTACGAATTCCAATAGCCGTTGACCGTGTATTAAGAATCTTATTATAAATTCCGCAAACGCGAAATATCCCGCCCCTCGAGATCTATCGGTAGATTTATCATTACAAAGTAGCCGTTGGCCGGATAATCTTGCACCGAGGCTATGTAAAGAGGTAACGTTCTATCGAATAGATATAATCCATTACTGGAATGCGAAAATTGCCAGTGCCAGGAAGGCGACTTGACTGCCTACGCGGAAGAAATATGCAGCATCCAGAGGCCGAGATGCGGCCTTCCCGCTTGCGAGTATCCCTTAAAGGTAACTTGTATTTCATTACATTTAATAAATTACACGGATATATATTTTATAAAGTCATCCTTGGCTTCCTAGCCGCTGCCTCCTTGCCTTGCCCCAACCCCCCCAACCCCGCCCCGCATTCCCCAACGATAACAACAACAACAACGACGACAACAACAACAACAACAACAATAATAACGACGATAATTATCAATAATTAATAATAGTTAATAAGAAGGATTATGATAATGATAATGATAATGATAATGATAACGATAACGATAATGATAATGATAATAGATAAAGGTTGGCGAGGAAGGCTCTCGTCGCTCGTCCATTATTGGACAACTTGGAAAAAGTTAATATCTTTGGCCATTGTAAAGGAAGAGCATGATTTATTTAGGTGGAGGGTCACTGTTGCTATTATTGCGGCGGGAGAATTCGGCTTTCGAAAAAAACCCTCCTCGGCACCGTCCAGAGGTTGGCAAGGAAGGCTTTAAAGGGATACGAGGATAGGCTCTTTTGGCACTCGAGGCTCACGTGGGACGAGAACGTCGAGGTCCTCGTCACCGAGAAGGGCGCTTACGAGGGCACGAACGTCATCATCGCAACGGCCCGTCTCCACTCCGCTCTCCAAGGTATTGATGATGATGTTGATGATGATGATGATGATGATGCTACTGCAGCTCTTGTCCGACATGGGTGTACGGATGGACGTGAACCGTAATTATTATGTACCGTCGCTGAAAGCGTTAGTAATCCGCTGCCTTGTTTTTCCGATCCAGACGAAGATGTCGAGGTCCTGTACAGCGAGACCTCCGGTGGACCGCTTTACGACTACCGGCTCGCGGTCGCCCTCGGCCCCTTCCTCGGCGGCCTCCTCGTCCTCCTGCTTCTCATCCTGATCCTGTGCCCGATGTTCGGCTACTCCCTCAGACAGTAAGTACCGCGGCCAGTCACCTGATAATTATAACGTTCCTCGATCTCGCTCGTTCCTTCTTCTCTCTCTCTCTCTCTCTCTCTCTCTCTCTCTCTCGTTACTAGTCCGCTAATTTTAATTTAAGGTTATTCGGGTTATTGTGGGTGGAGGGGAGGGGGAGGAGGAATCTTAAGGCGCAAGCGATTACTAAATACAAACTAAACAAGGACCCGAACGATTAGAATTTCTTTTTCTTACTTTTTTTCTTACTTTTTTTGTTTAACGAACGTTATTTACGCAGGGACGTAAAGCCTGTGTCTAACGACACGTCGGACATTCAATTTTCATATTTCTTGGGCTTATAACGCTCGGGACCGGGACTTACAACTTTCACGCAGCCTATTCACACCTGCGTAAGCTCTCTTGCCAATAAATTCTCCCTCGCTTAGTAATATCGGCCATTTTACAATTTTCCCGCGGATCGGGAATTTCCATAAACATCGCACACGCGTGCGCGGCCCTTAAAATAACGAGTAAACTTCGTTATTTACGTCGCCTTGGTCTTCCAGTTCCATCGCGCCAATGCCCAAGCACTTACATCTAATACGATCTTCGCACAATACAATCAACAAAGAAGTTTAATGACGTCAGTAAATGTATTTTCTTTGTTTTTTCGTTTGTACTTAGTACGTGAGTAAGTATTGAGAAGAGAAATCATTCGATTGTATTTCGGTTTTAAATTCATAGAGCATCGATGGCCCGGTACTTTGCGAGTACCGTAGCGAGTATTTATTAAGACCGAGAAAATGAAACGCAAAAGGTACAGTAAACAATCGATTAAAGGCCAAGTTATTAAAATTTTTCATTCCTACGCTTCTCGGACTTTAATGGTCTGTGCTCACGGTTTTTCAAGGGCTTTTCAAGGGCTGTAAATTAAAAAACGTTCATTAATGAAATATTTTCATAATGACAATCGCCATCATTTTTACATTATTTTTACACACGCGTATGTTTACGATTAGCACATTACATTGTTTCTTTACGAATCCGCGATTACTCAGTTTACGTATACATATATATATATATATAGATATCATTTAGAGGATCATGAAACAATGCTCTTCGTCATAGTAATCGAAGAAATACACGAAGAGCTTTATTTATAGAAATATTTTTTGTGCATCAATTAGAGTAAGTCGTTGTTTAACAAATACCGATCGGTAAAACATTCAGGCTAAATCCAAGAAATGTATTTAAAAATACTTATTTCAGTCTATTCGAAAGACACTTTATTATCGTAACGACGAATTGACTTTTTGGTTTTGCTTTTACTCGCCGTCAATTTATTAAAAAGATACAATGATGATTTACATGCTTAATTAACGGCTCGAGGAACGCATGCGTCTAACAGTATCCGCTCATTGGCTTAAATATTGAAAGGAACACTTGTACGCGCGAAATTAGTTTACCGTATGATTCTCCCTACGTGCACATCGATAAATTCTTACAGCGCTTGCCTCCAGAACAAATTATGTAACATTACGATTGGAAAAGTCCCGACATTATTCCAGACTATTCGTGATATCCCATCTGCAACTAAATAATTAATTCGCTCGTAAGATATTTAATGTAAAGTAAGAAATGCCAACTTCTTTTAAGGCTCCCGGCGTATCGCTCTTTGATTATAATCCGACTCGTGACTCCTCTGTGCTCAATTATAAAAATTATTATCTAAAGACCCGCTCTGGAGGAACGAAATTTTGTAATAAACGTTATTGCATCCGACCGAACGGACATTTTATCACAATAATTTATAAAAGATACGTTGCCTTTTTCGTTCCTTATTACGTTACTTGCATTTTGTCGATACGGAATAAGACAATACTTTTGAAATTTACTAATACTAGAGAGAGAGAGAGAGAGAGAGAGAGAGAAATTGTACCGTAGATCCGTTGTAAGTGTCGTGAAAAGTTTATGAAATTTAATACGCCCGATATTATTCTTTCATTTTAAATTGACAATGTAGACGCCATAATCATATGTCATAAGTTAATATGCTTTCATATTAACGTAGCCGTAAATATTTCATACGTATTTGTATATATAAATAACATGAATTAATAACGGGCGCGTAAAAAGGTAAAAACAAATGGGACAAATTGATTTACCGACTCATGAATTTTACATAATTTGATCATTATGCGAAGCGGTTAACATATTATTACGTATAAATAAGTCTCCTTGTTAAATGAAAAATATGAATTTCCTGTTATGCAATAGAAATATTGCAACATGTTAGAGGCTCGAGCACGCCTTGCTCGGCTCTATTTTCTCAATGGCACCCCTGTGATTTTAATTATCTCAAGTTACCCTGAGATGACTCGGATACTACTCCTAGATGTGTATTATTTCATTCCTGGCGTCTTAAGCTCCTAACTCGATTTCTCATCTCTACTTTACCACCAGCTCCTTTTTTTCCCCTTCTCCTCTGTCTCTCTCTCTCTCTCTCTCTCTATCTCTATCTCTCTCTCTCGCCCGTCGCCCTCCTCCCACGGCTTTCTCGCATTATCTCACTAACACTTACAGCACGTCTTCCTCTCTCTCTCTCTCTCTCTCTCTGTCGCTCTTTGCCCACGTACACATACATATATCTATATGTACGTATATTGCTTGCTGTTACCGGCAAATTTTGTCACCTACAAATAAAAAACTTATTTTCAACTTTAAATTCCTTAAATTAAAATGTCTAACGAGGATATTTGATCAATTTTCTAAATGTTTTCTACGCTCACTTACTTCCTTGTGACATAGTTGACGAATTAATGTAAATGTTCTGTAAAAAACTCGTTTGTTTTATTTAATTATTATTTTTTTTTTTTTTTTTTTTTTTTTTTTATTGAATTCTACTAAACATTTCTATTGATAATTTAACTTTTAATACATTAATAAATTTAAATTAAATAATTCGAGTGCACCTTAAGAATTGTAAACATTTTAAGTAAAATGTATATGATTGTAAGGTTCTTATTTTCCCATTTCATTGTAAAGATGATTGATTCTGTACAGAAATTTGCTGACAGAAATTTCGTATACAATAAGAGAAGGAATTTCTATGAAATAAATACCATAAATAAGAAACGAAGACTTTGAAATATATTTCAGAGTAAATAGTAAGTTTGTTTTATAAAAAAGGAGACGAAATAAAGCAAAGAAATACTTTTTACAGGGTCTGGGAGACTTGCCAAGACATCGTGGCTGCGATTTTTATCGATTCATATGTCAAAAAGGGAAAGAAGAAATCCTTTGCATTCGCTAGATTTGAAAACGTTTCGGAGGGAGCCATACAATTAACGGAAGATGAGGAGGTTGAGGTGGAGGAGGTGGAGGAGGTCGAGGAGGTGGGTAATGCAGAAGATGTGCAAGCTGCGTCTCGGGAAAGATTTGAAAATCCTCTGTATAGATTGGAAGGACAGTCGAGAAATGAAAAAAGTCATCAAGAGGAAACGACGATAAATTTTTCTGAACCAGTCAGCTTAGTTGCCCTAAAAAAAACTACTGATGAATCACATCAAATGGAAGAACTCGATATTGAACATTTTTCATAATGACTGAGCTCGGGTTGTAATAAATAAAAAATCTTTTATTGCTGCACAAATATTGTTGAATTAATTTCAGAAACCAATTATGTTTTCATTTTTGTATTCTTATTGTACAGATTACACGTTAGAGAGAATATTTTGTATTAGAAATGAATTTGCAATAAATGAGCTCGATTAATGTAAACAAACGTAAAACAAAATGACAAAATCGAATTTCTCGATCAATCGGACTTGGACTCTTTGAATGCACTTCAACCGCGCTCGGTATTATTTATTTAAAATTTTTAAACCAAACTATTTCAAGTAATAAAGACTCTGCGATATAATGAAATTGATTAGATTCTATTTTCATCGTATTCACGTGGTATTAATAGCTAATAATCTACAATCTTGTGAAAACAATGACTATGAATAAAAATATATATGTATATATATATATATATATATACACAATCACAGTGCAAGTAGCACTTAAACGATTACTTTATAGTTTATCTTGATGGATACAAATCTCATAAACTATTAACGATAAAGCAGTCAATAGCTATTCTTGTATCAAAGAATTATTTACTAATAGTCTCGACAAAAACATACTCCAAACATAATAATACACAATAAAACATACGTTTTTCTGATTTTGCTGAATTAAACTAAAATAAAAGATAGAAAGAAAGAAAGAAAGAACGAACGAACGAACGAACGAACGAACGAACGAACGAACGAAAGAAAGAAAGAAACAGAAAGAATATCTAAAAATATATTCGTATGCTATTAAATTACGATAGATTTTTTTATTACAGAGGTCGTTTTGACATAAGCAATTACAATTCTTGATAAGAAATATAATTATTATCTAAATGTTACAACAATATTCAAGACATAATTAATTTCAATTCATTTTGACTAATGTTTATAATTAAAAAGAAACTGAGAAATATTTGTTATCAGTTTATAACACTTGATAATAAATTTGTTTTGATGTTAATAAAAATACAACAATCCAAGGTCTCGTTTTACTCGTTACCCAGAAAGTAAGTATACATAACATGACCTACGTCAAAATGGAATAAGCTCCGCTCAAACCGAATGACAATTTTAATCTCCTGTCAGACGAAGCAATGGTAAACAATTAAGAAGCTCGTTTTAATTAAGTGAAGCGACTTGCGGTCAATTACCCCCACAACT
The DNA here is from genome assembly GCA_018883505.1 of Ceratosolen fusciceps. NCBI lineage: Eukaryota > Metazoa > Arthropoda > Insecta > Hymenoptera > Agaonidae > Ceratosolen > Ceratosolen fusciceps. Next base: position 9,347,017 of record RCIC01000006.1, on the reverse strand, counting down.
TCTCAATTCCTATCTAGGATATCTGTCAAGATACCCTAGCGTTATATTTATGCCTGACTCATCTTCTGCAATATTTAAAGCAGTAGCAACATTACAACAAGCTCAATTTCAAGGTTATCCTAACAAAACAGAAGAACCAATTTCTTTCGATAGATTTATATTAAATACAGTTGCCAGTGACGTTTTTCCGATTTTGTTGAAAATTCGAGTTCAGTAATAAATAATACTTGAACGAAGCCTCAGATCTTTATGGTAACATCTTTATACTAATATATATGGTAATGATTTTATACTAATTCGTTAATTCCCATTAATTTCTAAGTGTATCTTACTCGGTATAGGGGTAAAGTGAAAACATAATATTATTGGGCCACAAGAGTTTTATTTTTTTTTATTTTTTTTACTTTTTATTATTGTCTGACAACACCCAGTCAATCTATTCAGTGAGGTATATGCATATATATATATATATATATATATACACACACACATATGCGAAATAATAGTATCATGATACGTAACATTCATTTATTCGCATTTACATACAGCGGTAAAGTATCGTTCGTGAACATATAAAATTTCTTTAATATATTCGTACTTTTATATATCTTTATCATCTCACAAATATTTAATATGCTTTATCTTCGCTTCCTCTCTCACTCTTAATCTGTATATAAATAAGATATTAACATTTAGACGCGCATCCATTTAGTGCTGCACCATCGACACGCACCTCCAGAAAATTTTACGCAAAAGTTTACAACAAGAAACACAAAATAACACGATTGTAGATTTGTCGCATATTCATTATAGCCACTTATATATCTTTTTAAATTTATACATACATACAGGTATATATACATGTATATATTTATCTATATATATATATATATTCAATTATATCTTTATGTATTAATTAATTAATTCATTCATTAATTATTTATTTATTTATTTATTTATTTATTTATTTATGTACTCTCATATAAAATATATAAGTGCTATATTATAACATGTTTATAAAGTAAAATATATTATATTTATACGAATATGTGCATACAGACGTTCACGCATGTATGCATATATACGTATGCGAAATATATCTTTAAAATACGACGCAAATATAATTTTATAAAAACTCGTTATAAAATATATGATATTATATTCATTTATCTTTCGTCTTTTTCTCTGAAAAACAAACAACAAAAATAAGTCTTTTTAAATATATACTATGTAGCATAGCGTTATTTAAAATAAAGCAGACTACTCGAATATTTGACAAGTCATCATTAGAATTTTTTTTGTTTTTTTGTTTTTATTTAAAATGAATTATATAGATAGACATCATATCGAATGGAATATCAAGATTTCTTTTCTTTACTATGGGAACAGACGTACCATTTTTCTTTTAAATAGTCTGTTAAATGAAACATGTATCCAACATATATATGTATATACGTGTATATATATATATATATATATATATATATATTGTGTGCATACACGTACTTCTTGGCAATTCTGTTTATTACAACGAGATCTTTGAAGCGATTGAAACGATAGGCTCTAGTATGTTTTAAATGTCTAGAAACTTTATTTTCAACAATGCCTGCATTTTCTTTTTTTCTTTTTCTTTTTTTTTTTTTTTTTGCTCGAAGAAAATAAGAGTGCAAGATGGTTAAGGATAATACGAATGAAAAAAAAAAAAGAAAAAAAATACAATTGCGATAACTCACACTCACTTGCACGTCTCCCGATGATTTGGCAACAGTCCATAATGAAAATTATGAATACTCCAGTAACCGCGTAAAAGTAAGGCATGACTTAAAAAGAGTGTATAAACCTTTTATATTCTTTGCCTTAAAGTAAGAAAGAAAGAAAGAAAGAAAGAAAGAGAGAAAGAAAGAAAGAATGAAAGATAGAAGGAAAGTAGAAGAAAAAAAACTCTCTATATACATTATCTGTAGTTTAAAAATTTTTCTTTTTTTTCTATCATAACAAAGTCGGTTCGCTAAAAAAGGCTAAAAAGTAAACTCGCCCTTCGTGTAACACTGAATCAACAATTTGATTAGCGTAGTTTACGAACACACGTGCAGATTTTCCTTATTTGTATATAATATATAATTTGTGTTTACGCTAACACGCGCTTAATAATTTATCCTATAAAACTCTGTAGTAAAGGGTGAGGGGTGAGGGGCGAGGGGAGCGGGTAGGGGGCGGGTAGGGCGGTTGGGGGTGGTGGTGGTTGGTGGTGGTGGTGCGGGTGGTTGTGGTTAGTAGTGGTGGTGGTGCGGGTGGGGATGGGGGTTCGGGTAATGTAAAGTTTTCGATAAAATATTTTCGATCCTTATTGTTTCGTTGGAGAGGTTAAGAATCGCACGGATAAGTCGGATGAAATGAAAACATTGACTCTGCTTAATTACCTTCCAGCTCGTATACGTTGAAAGAAATATCAGCGCAAGCCCGTGCAGCTTATAAACAAAGGCACCGTGCCGTTTTTTCATTAATTATGCTAAAAATTAATCATAATGCTTTAACCGTGACGGGTAGAGTTGTATCGCTAAATAATGTTTATAACTCGACTCGCTCAGTCAAAACATTACACGTGACGGCCTGCAATTAACTTTCAGCGGCTTTCAGCTTAGATGGGATATTTTTATAATCAAGTTCGCTAATTATGTTCGGGGAAACCCGAGGAGGAATACATTTAGGAAGACTTTCTCTGGATGATTGACTGAAGGCGTTGCAGTTCCTTCAATAGCTGGCGATTGGTTGTTTCCAGCGTCGAAACCTTTTCCCTGTACGACGAATTCTCGTTCGTCAATAGCGTCACTCGCCTTTCAAGACCGTCCATGTACTCCTTCTTTTTCCGACGTGACTCTTGGGCGGATATCTAACGAAAACATAATAATAAATTCGTTAAAAGAGCATGGAAATCTAATATAAATCTAACTGCGTATACATACATACGTACACACATATATATATATATATATATACACACACACTTTTTTAAGCGATGCGTGATTTCGATAAGTACGAAGAGTTCTCGAGGCTAAGCTTTAATAACATTTTATTTACATAATATTTTATTTCATTTATATAAGCCTTGCCAAAGAACCAAAACAATCGAAACATTACATGTGTCTTGCAATTACATGTAGAGAATGTATGAAACAAAAAAAAAAAAAAAGAAAAGAAAAGAAAGAAAAAAGAAAGAAAAAAACGTTCTGGAAGAATGTTATTCGGCATGTATAACCAACCAATCGAATAACGTACTACACTTACATAAAATATTATGCGGCTAAGAATGGTATTTGAAGTAGAAAAAAAGACTTATTTAGCAAATGAGTGAGTGGCTCGATGTATATCTATAAACTTTATGTACTAACCTTGTTCTTAATTTTCCTGCGCACTTTCTTCAATGATTTTTCCTCTTGCTTCGTGAGTGGCAATTTCGTAGGTACGGGATAACCCTCGGCGATCAGAGTCCTTTTTTCCTCCTCGGTCAGCACGAGGACGCCCGTGGAGCCCTTCTGTTTTAACGGGCAAAGTAAAAAAAAAGAAAAAGGTCATTTTTTTTTTTTATTTTTTTTCTTTTTTAATCCTAAGGAAATAAGAAAAGGAAAAGCAAAAGGAAAAGGAAAAAAAACAAAATTCTTGATTTTCGCTAAAACCGAGCGTTAATAAAGTCACCTCGAGTGAGTAATAGCCTCGTCAGGTTTTTAAATATTTCATTCTCGTAATTCGTATTACCAGTTTCTTAATATCAGCTCCAGAATTCGTATTAGAATCGGCGATAGCCGCGTTTTTTAACAATGGGAATCATTAGACAGGAATCGATTAGAAAAATTGCTAGAGGAAACGTTTTATTGCGAGGCAGGATATTTATTTCCATGTAAATGTGTATGGATTTGTACGCGCGAATACGCGGGCTGCGCTATTAACGAGACGTCCTCCACCCCCCCCCCATTGTCCTATGCTTCATCGAGAATACGTGATTTTACAAGATAAAGATAGAGAGAGAGAGAGAGAGAGAGAGAGACGCGCGTATCGGGATTAAAATATTACCAGACCATGTCTTAAATCACGGTACATAAAGTGCGAAAGTGGCCTTGTACAACAAATACTCCCGGGTGGATATAAATCTCGTGAAATTGTGTTAAGGATGGGAGTATCGAAGCAACCAGAAGAGAAAAAACCAGAAGAGAATTTCCGTAGAAGAATAGTTATTTTTATTCTTACGTTTTTCTCTTTTATTCTATTTTATTATTATTATTCTTCTTATTATTATTATTTTATTTTTATTATTATTATTCTTATTATTATTATTGTTTTTGTTTTGTTTTTAATCGAATGCTGGAATGAGGAAGCAAAGCACTTACCGGTTGACAGGAGATGAGGGGCGTGTGTATGGGCTGGCGCGTACTGGTGCCGTGCTGGCCTATGGCCCCGTTCGTCGTGACATACAACCTCGGCTGCAGGAAGCCCCGCAGGCTCTGTACGTGGACGGAACCGTGGGAGTCCCTGCGCTCCGGTGAACAGGAAGCCGATACCGTGCCCTCGCTGTCGGAGCTCGCGCTGCTCGGTGGTGTCGGTGGCAGGTCCTGGCTGGAGGTCTGGTCGATAACGTCCTCCTCGCAAGGGATCTCCAGCGTCTCCACTTTGATTTCCTGGGCACAGCCAATACACGCAACCCCGTTAATTAACGTCTTCTTATCCTTATCGCGGCCTTTACGCGACTACTCTTCCCATCTATCCCAGCCATTGTCCCAATAACCCATCTTTTATATCATAAAATCCTAATTCAATTCAACACTTTAATATCTGACGGTTTATTTCTTTCCCTTATTGCCCATAAGGAAGCGAGGCTAGCTTATACCAGTCGACTTCCGGTTACGCAATCTTTACACGTAAAGCAACGTCCCTAAGCTAATTCGCCACGTCGTTGTTTTTGTTAATTATTATTGTTGTCGTAGCTATTGTTGTCGTTGTTGTTGTCGTCGCTATTGTTGTTGTTGTTGTTGTTGTTGTTGATGATGTTGTTGTTGCTATAAAATAAGTACCTGATGCATATCTTCGTCGTCGTCCTCGCTATCACTCGTTTGCGAAGCGAAGCCAGTCAGGTGAAGACTGTGAGGCGAAATAGCGACTGTATTTTTATCCTCCAAGAGGATGGTGGCGTCGGATGTGCAAGGACTACCCGGAGCACTGATGGGTTCTCCTTTGATAATTGTGCATTGATTCGAAAGGTTGTCGCAGAGGTGGCGCGGCCTTGTTAATTCAACGCCATTTGAAACCGATGAGAAGGGTTCTGGTGATGACCTTGAGGAGTCCCTTCCCGAGGCCGTGTTCATGGAGATGGCCGGGAAGCATTCTTCCTCCATGTCCGTCACTAGAACACAAAAATTCATTCCAAATAATTCGGACTCGCCGTTACAGCTCCGCTTGCTTTTAAAAGTATCCACGTTATGCCGCGCTACGACTTATCATCGCACACATTCAAACAATCGCGTGTAAAGAAACATTAACGATAAATGTTAAAATAACAAATCCCCATCGTGTGTAGTAAATGCACAAGTGAGTAAACATTCTTGTGCGCGTATAGAAAGCCTTGGTCGGCCTTAAGATTATCGAATGCCCCGGTTTGTTCCTGAACAACGATTGCAACTTCAAATCGATGTTACAAATTGAAAATACTTTCGATAAAGTGCATTAAGAAAATGAAAAAGAAAAGGAAACGCGCACGTAGTCGAAGATCTTGCTTCGGTTTGAGAAATTTCGCGTCGCAACGGTGTCTTGTGTACTTACACCCGATGCATAATTAAAATATTCTTATATAAAATAGGCGTTTCTTTTTCTTTCTTTCTTTCTTTCTTTCTTTCCTTCTTTCTTTCTTTCTTTCTTTCTTTCTTTTTTTAAAACATTTTGAGAACCGCGTCATTGATTATTCACAAAACAGAAGTTTCGAATTTACTTTTAAAAATTCTACGGATTTTCTTATTCTCCATACAAGAATGTGTAATCTACATCGAAGTCAACCAAACTCGTACGAATTTAACAAATTCATAATATATATTAAATATTTAACAACTGTTCTTTATCTCGGCGTTTATATTTTTGCTAAAATATCTGATCTATCTAAACTTCTCAATCAAATATATATATATATATATATATGTATATGTATATGTATATGTATATGTATATATATTTTTTGTTTCAATTTTAGAGATTAGAATATTTGAGTTTTTTCTTCTTCTTTTTTTTTTTTTTTACTTTTAGTACGCTTCAAAGAATTAGCTGAGCAGTTAATGTTCGTACATATAAATTATTAAATGATTCGAGATAAGTAGTACAATACCTTTGTACATATTCTTTATTATCTTTATAACAAAAAATATTGATAACTTTCAATTGCACTCGTATTATTTTTTTTGTCAAAACTAAACTTTTTTTTTCTTTTTCCTTTTTTTTAAGTCAATAACGCCGGCGAACAAATTTCTAATTTAGCAAAATGGTATAATATTAATGTTTCGTTAAAAAAAAAAAAAAAAAGTTTTTTTTATTTACTAAAATACATATGATATTGTTTACCCGGCAGAAGCTCCTTATGCCTTCAGTGTTTAAATTCCTATTAATAAACTTCAAGTATTCAGTAATTATTACTACACCTATGTAAACAAAGCTAATTTCAGTATTTACATAAAATGTTAAAAATTTCATAAAGTCTTTAAAATGCGTAATATTATTATCAACGTTATAATAACGTTGGCTTCGTTATTATATTCATTAAAGTATTGATAGTAAAATTACATTCTTATATTACCGTGTAATAATTGTACGTTCGGTACGTATATCTCTTTATTTATGTTTATTTTTCAGAAAAAAAAATAAACATTCGTTACGTGTCACTATCAATTGTTGCGCAGATACAAGGGAATCAATTTTTTTTGTTTTTTTTTTTACTTTTAAAAAAAAGTATAAATAAATACACGCGTCTTCAATGTATTTTAAGTTGTTACAATAATTACAAGGCGATTAACCGAATCTAAGCTAAAAATAAGAATTTAAATTTACGCTTCTATGATTTAATGGTGAAATAGGTTAAATACTATTTATCATAATAATACATAATCGTGTAGCTTTAAATAAATTCATCATTTTTTAGTAAATTCATATTATTTTAGATGCTTCTGATATGATTAAGCGGAATGTAAAGTATGATATAAAGTTTCTTATCTACTCTTTTGAGTCAAAGGTAGAGAAAAAAAAAAGTATAACATTAATGCTTATTTTGTATTTTAGAATTTCAATAGAGTGGTAATGTTCGTTGATTTCTGTTCGTCAAGAAGAATATTTTTGTGCTGGCGCGAGTAACGAATTTTCAATGAGCCAATCTTAGCCATTGGACTGTTGCTAGTATAGACGACAATTTATTGAATCTAACTCTAATTTCGCAGACAATGCATTCGGATATTTATTTATCGATAATTTCCAAATTGCAACATTTACGCTTCGTTTCCGAACGATCATTTCCTTATTAAATACATATCCACGGCAAAAGTGAAACTGTTGTATTTTTTCAATACAATGTAATTAAATTTATTATTTCTATCGTCGTTATTTTATAATATAAGATCATATTTTAAAGAAGAAAGATAAAACGTAGCGGTTGAAGATTTTAATTCGATAAATCTTGGCTAGAACTAAGTTTCTAGAAAGATTTATCGAAGTAAGTAAATATGTATTCGACATATGTATTGTTGGTATAAAAAGAATAAAAAAAAAAAAAATCCGCACGAATTTCCGAAACCTATAAACTAAAAAAAGTATGTTAAGACCTTTGTCAATAGGCTCAAAGATGTAATATCTCTACAATCTCTAATATATTTTGTTAGAAGAGCGAAAACATTAATTTTCATACGACGTTACGATCTTTTAAGTTATGTCAACGATAATTATGAAATGTTTCCGTATGCTTAGTAATAATATACGTACATTATAAAATTTTAATGCAATAAATGTTTTAAAATGTACGTAGAATAAAATATTTGGCTAAAAGTTGAGGAAAAAGTATTTGAATTCGTGTGCACATGTGTTTTAGAAGTAACGCAATTTAATTTGAAGAAGTACTAAATATACTTTAATGATATCATCCATAAACGTTTTTTGTATTTACAAACAAGCATTCATTAATTTTACGTATAATGCTAATATTTTTCTTAATATTTTTATCATCGTCGTCGTCGTCGTCGTCGTCGTCGTCGTCGTCGTCGCCGTCATCGTCGTCTTCGTCGTCAGTATCATCATCATCTTCATCATCATTATCACCACCACCACCACCATCATCATCATGATCATCATCATCATCATCATCATCATTATTATTATTATTATTACAACTACTATTGTCTTAGCCTTGCCAGCAATATTAATGATAATTACATATCCGTTTATTTATTATTAACAAGCTTTTAAACAGGCAACTGCTAATAATAATCGATAAATACGACCAAATGTATAAAATCAGATGTGTGGATAATTATTCTTATATTACATCTGTTATTCTTTGCCATGTGAATAATATTATTCGAACGAGCAACTCTTTTGTTCTCAAAATTAATAGACCATAATTTTATCAAAATAACAACGCAATTAGAATATTATGATGTAACGAAAGCAAGCGCACGTTATATACTCTTTTCACGTTAGATAATAATAATGAAATTAAATTAAAAAATCAGATTATAGTAAAATCGTATTATTCGCATTATAATGTTGTTGATTTTTTTTCCTCTCAATTTGCGGTTTCGTATCGTAACGCACTCAGAGTTTCCAGTAATTTTAATATTAATTTCGTCCGACAAAGAAAAAAAAAAAAAGGAAGAAGAAGAAGAAGAAGAAAAAAAGTAAAATTCTTGTAGAAATCTTTCTAGAGCATGACGCCGTAAAATAGTACTTTAATATTTAATAAATTTCTTTTAGAAGCACTGCATTCGATTACACGAAGAACGAGGGGAGCGATAAAAATTAGATGTCATGTACGTAACGTCCGCGTCTGCGGCCGTCAAAATCGGGTAAATCCTTTGAGGTAATAATAGGATTAAAGGAGAAAAAGATAAGACGGAAAGCTTAAGTAAATAAAGTATGAAATGAATCCGCGTCCTACATTTTCATGTGAAGAGTGAGAGAGAGAGAGAGAGAAAGAGAGAGAGAGATAAGACAATTAATTGAAAAGTATAATAATTGTAATAATAATTGTATGGAGGCTCGGATTTTGTTATTATTGCTATAAAGAAAGAATTTGTCTTTGTTATGAAAAGCGATCGTCCGGCATTTGTTTTGATACAAAGAAGTGTGCTCGGTTACTCGAGTGGGAGTTGTGTCATTTTATCGTTTTCGATAACTCTTCGATAAGAGAACCTTATAATCGGAACAATAATCAGAATAATAATAACAATGATAGATTAATTAATAGTGGAAGGGAAAACGCCGACGCCGACGCGTACCACTGGCAAATAAATTATATCAAAAAAATAGAGAAAAAGAAAAAATTGGTCCGCTTATCTGCTCGGGGCTTATATAAAGGCTGGCAATTCGAGGCAACGCTAGCGCACTTGGTGCGCGTGACATGCGTTAGGCCGGCCTTTAGGGGTCGAGGGGGCGCTCGGTAATTAAAGATGAGAGGGGTTAGGTGACTTACCGTCCAAACGGCTGGGCTCGCTCGTGCAGACGATCGTCCCGGCGAAGACACCGGCTACGTCGGCGCAGCTGACCTGGTGCCGATGGGCTTGCTGCTGCGCCCTGAGGCCGCCGGCCGGCGCAGCCCCGCCCGCGGCCCCGCACGAGGACGGCGGGGGACTGCAGGCCAAGAGGCTGTAGCTGTGCTCGGACTTGATGGGCTTGGGACCCCCGAGGGCGGCGTCGGTCATGAGCCGGTCCCGCAGTACGACGCCGAACGACGTCTGCCTGCAGTCGCGCAGGCTCACCCCGCCCCCGACTCCCCAGTCGTCCTCCTTCGTGCCGCAGCTCATCAGGACGTCCTGGCCCAGGCTCTGCAATTACAAAGAGGAACTCGGCGTCACTCGGCGTCACTCGGCCTCACTCGGCCTCACTCGGCCTCACTCGGAGCTCCGGTTAACGGGACCCGCTAACATTCGACAGTCAACGTTAATAGGTACATCCATCCTTTGTAAATCGCCGCCGTCAAGGGACATTATTGCGTTATTGCCGGCGTCGCAACATTACCGGCCGTTCATACCATTTGGCCATTCGTTATATTTACAAGTGCACGTGCGCGCGCGCGCGCACAAGCATTCCCGATTTATACACTCTGTGCCGATAAGTCCTAGCCAATAACGATCGACATACGTACGAGGTCTCGTACGAGCCCACCTGCAAGGAGCCGCAATTAACGATTCGCATTAATTGATCATTCGGCACTCCCGGCCGAGATCCGCGATTAATACTGATCGATCGCCTTCCTCTCCGCCTGATTCATCGATACACCTCGATACAAAAGTCGCCATTCTCGCTCCTACCTCTGAGTTTATTAACTTTTAGGCAATAATGGCTTATTAAAGCCTATAAAACCGAACGAGCGTTTCTGCTAATTAAAGCTGCATGTACGCGGACACGCTCGCGGGCAGGCATTGCCTACACTTCCATTCGTATCTCACATTATTTTGCCCGTGTGTTTATTATAGCGGGACTCGGCATTCCTCCATGCCTCCAATCTAGCTTCTATTATTTTATTTTCAGCTTCTAACGCTCAGACGAGTCCCCCCCAGAGTCCTTACCATTACCACTGTCCTCGCATATTTTACGATACTTTTTCATTTCTACGTACACGTTTCATCCTTTTAATCCAACAGACTTTTTTAATGCCACACGCATCTCATTTCGTATGTACGTTAAAGCTTTCTTTCCTTCTTTCTTTTTTTTTTCTTTTTCTTCTTTCTTTTTTTGGTTTGTTTTTTCATTACTATTACTACTCGCTTCTGGTTAGCTTTAGCCGCAGACTTTAATTGCAAACGAAATGAAGTAATTCCATTATTGTGTAAATAGATAGAAAAATATCTATATATACATATATATATATTAAATGAAAAAATTCCGAGGCCGTCGTCGAATAGAGTAGGCGCGGGTCGTTATAAGGCCGCGTTATAACAACGAATGCAGAGGAGTCACGTTGAGCATTCTTTCGTTTCCTTTGTATATTTCCCCATTTTTTCGCTATTATACTTACGGTTCGTATCAAATATCAATATAATCAGCGCTTCCTGTGCTTGGAGCTGCGTTTTATTAATAACAGAATTTCGAGAATCATGTGCAAAGTGGTGACCTTGCACTTTCAGAGCTCCCCGAGCTCCCCGAGCTCCCCGAGCTCCCCGGGCTCCGACAGAGTTGGATAAACTTGGAATAACTTTACGTAATTATTATTTCGGCTTGCGCTCGGGCTTGTCCGGCTAATAATTGCGCCCGAATCGCATTTGTGCGCACAACCGAGCCCGACTCGGCTCACGGAAATCATGAAATTCTTAAGAAAAAGGTAAGAGGAGCCGAATAACGAGAGGAGCGCGTATGATTATGCTCTTAGTCTCGAGGACTCGAGAAATGCGTGATTATTAGATAATGGAAGGCGTCGACGGCGACGAAGACGGCGACGGTGACGGTGACGTTGGGGTAGGGGTAGGGGAGTCGAACGAGTCGAAGCGATCCAGGTAAAGCCGTCGAACCACTCTATCCCCACCCCGTGTTTACAAAAGCCCGATTTTCTGGATGCCGAGGCAAGGGCGTATGTATGTGTGGTCGAGGGTATCCCCGAAGGTATCGGTCCGGGAATAAGTCTCGAATCCGGCCGGCTAAATGCCAGTCTCGGCGAGAGCGTCGTTAGCGGCACTCTGCCGGCTCACCTAGTCCTCTCCTCCGTAACGAATAAGAGTTACGGTACATCGGCTCCAACGAGGAAGCCGGCATCCGAAAGTAGGCCACGGGATGTAGGGAGAAGGGAGACAGCTTGAGTAAAGAATACTCAAGCTCGAGGCCAAGAAAAGCCGGGATTCGCGGGGAGTCGCGCGGCGCCAAGTTCAAATCGACGGCTGGTCAGGGCCCCTTCTGATCTCGCGAGCCGGTAATGGAGCCCCGGCGAGTACCGGCGAGTACCGGCGAGTACCGGCGCCTTTCCTCTAATTAGAGGCTTCTCGGTCGAGCCGAGACTCGCTTGCTCTCGCGGGGCCGGCGGGAAGAGGAGGAGGAGGAGGTGGTGGAAGAGGAGCGGTCGAGAGCGGGGCAGGGGAGGAGCCGAGCCGAGCCGAGCCGAACCGAGCCGAGCCGAGCCGAGCAGCTCTCGGGCCGGTTGCGGCGTCCGGACTCTAAATAGACGGCCGCCGCCTACCGCTGAAATTTCTCAATGGCCAGGGTGGGGCTCGGAGTGCCGGGAGCCGTCGCGGGAGCGAGTGGCCAGGGTCAAGGACCTGCGAGCCGCGCGCGGTCAAGTTGAAGGCCGACTCGCTTGCCCGAGTGCGTACGTGAGCCCCGCGCCTGCGCGCCTCACTTCAACTCAGAGGGCGATGGGTAAGGGGAGGGGCGGTAAGGCACGACGAGGAGACGGAGGGGGGAGAGGAGAGCGCCGGGGCCAGAGGCACGGTCGCGGTAGGGTGCGCTTCGAGGGCGTCATCCGGAGAAGTCGTCCAGACTCCTTTTCGGGAGCAGCCGCCGTCGCAGACGATGCTCTCGAGCGGTCACCGGGACCATGCGGTTCCGTAAACTCCCTCCCTCCACCGCGGCCGTTCGACCGAGTTCGCGCCTTCTCCTAGAGCCTTCACCGTCCAAGGACCATCGGCGCGCCCGCGTGGGAGGAGGTTCGAGGTACGCCCCGAGTCGAGAAGTGAAAGTTATTGGCACGGATACGGAACAAGATTAATGCTTTGACGCCGACTGCTCGAGCCCCCCTCCCGACACCCGACCCCCGCCCCCTCATTCAAATTACTAATTATCCCTAATGCCGGCTAATCTTACCGGAGACCGTGGCGCCACATTCCCAACGGATGATGGAAATTCTTTAATTAAGCTCGCGGCCCGGCCAACCTTGCGAAATCGCATCTCCTCCCCGGTCTCCGCGCCGCTGCTCACGCCCCTACCCCCTTCCGCCTCCCGCACACGGTGGACGTCACAGGCAGTCAGGCAGGTAAAGGCTTAAGCATCGACGGGATGACGACGACGACGACGACGACGGCGGCGGCGGTGGTTCCGAGTCCCGTCGACTGCCGAGCGTGAGACAACCGGCTCGTAGCGTATAACGAACGATACGAGTGAAGCAAAATTCGATGGAAGGACTTCTTTGATTAATATTCTCCGTGTTTTCATGGCGTTCGCGCCTTCCGCGACTCTTATCTCGAGGGAGTCAACCATTTCCGGCACGCACTTCCGCCGGAAGCGAGTAGTAGTACCCGCGGGCACTCCTCGAGCCTCGGGAGCGACTTTTGGCGACACACACCTCGATTACCCGCACCCCCACCCACCTATCACCGATAACCCCAATAACCCCAATAACCCCGGCCCACCGTATTCCTTGACCCATATAAAAAAAAAAGGATGTGCTGGGGCTAGTGGTGGAAGGGAATCGTCGTCGTAGGTCGAGAATCGCACAGCGGGAGGTTATTGGGGTAAGCGAGGTAAGCGAAAATTCTCGACTCGGCGACGCTGGAAGACGTTATTGCGCATTCCCGGGACGTGCATTAGAGCGCCGTTCTCAAGTTCGGCCGTTCGCTGCTTTTTTGGCTGTGCCGAGCGCCGCCGAGGATTTTGAAATGTGCGACGTGTCTTTGCCTGCCGCGAGTAGTCAGTGTCAACGAACCAACGCCGTCGACTCGCTCGCATCTTCGAACTTTGCGATTTCGTCCTCGCTTAGACTTACGCTGCCTCCTCCTCCTGCCTCCTCCTCCTCCACCCCCTCCTCCTCCACCTCCACCACCACCACCGAGTCCACCACCACCGAGTCAACGAACGTTCCTCTCTTTTCGTTTGGCTTGGAAGGAAAGGAAAAAAAATAAAAGGCATTCCGAGAAATGCTTTCCGTTCGATTAATTGTTTATTTATGCTACGGGTATGAATAGGGCTTGCGACATTAAACGTTCAATGTATAAAATTGCACGCGATTCGGCAAGATCGATGACTTGCGCAAAAGCCGTTGGATAATTTTTCTTTTTTTTTTCTTTTTTACCGAGTTATTCGTCATTTGAGGTAATTAAAGGATGGAGTGTGATAGGAGGGCAGGCGTATGGAGCCAATGTATAAAGTGGGGATTTCGAGCGCATTGTCGAGCTTTGTGTCCCGGGGAAAGCGAACGACGATTAATCATAAGTCGATTGATTGCTCGGTCGAAAAGCCTTGGCCGTATTTAAGGAAGCAGTGGGTAAGCACCGTTCGCGTGACGTTGCCGAGACGGAGTACGCCTCCCGTTACGAGAAGTACGGAATCATAAAGCTGCTATTAGTGAGCTATATAAGTAAGTAAGGCCCGAGCCGTACATTTTACCTTACTCCTCCTCCCCTCCGCCGCCCCTTCGCCGCCCCACCGCCGCGCCGCCGCCGCCCTTACGGCATGCTTAACGCCATGCTCATTACCATTTGACATTCCGGCAAAGTGAATTATTAATGCCCGATAAGTCAAGTGCGCATTAGTTTTGGGCCTTTAGAAAGGGGACATTACGGGAGCCGATTTTATCCTTAACGATAAATTAATAGGGGGACGCTTACGAGTCCGGATCTCGGCTCATGGGTCTCCGCTCTTGAGTCTCCGGCCTTTGAAAGGGCCGACGCCGCGCATTCTCGGAAGAACGTACGAAAAGGGCCCCCTCTGGATAAACAAAAATAGAGGATAGATCCCCGTCGAGGTATGGACGGGGGAGTGAGTGTTAGAGAGAGAGAGTGATAACAGTTCTGGACTAGGGGGTGAAGGTGGGGCGGGGGGGGGCGTTGGTCACGGCTCGGGACGATGGGCGGCCGGGTCGAAAAACTCGGCGGGCGAATCCCGTAATGGCCGTGGTCCCGAGGAGTCGGGTCGAGGAGGGATTGTAGCGAGGACCACGGACCCTCTGAGTTCCTTGGCCCCTAAAAAAAAAGCCAACGCATCGTTTCGGAGAGGTGCGGAGGAGCCTATTTAAGCGGAAGTGCGCGGCGGTGGCGGCAGCGGCGGCGGCGATGCCAGCGGTGGCGTCAATGGTAGCGGGGACGTAGAACGGGGAGAGGAGGAGGAGAAGGAGGAGGAGGGGCGAGGCAGGCCGAGCGAAGCCGAGAGGCCCCGAGCGCCGTGCCCAGCAGGTGGATGCCAGTGCCAGCCTCGGTAAAGTTACGAAAAAAGGTGAACGTCCTCGAGCCGCGCGCTGAACATTCCCGACTATGCCTCGTCGCCGTCGGCCAGCATTTCAACCTGCTTTTATAAGCCGAATGCGCCGGTCCACCGCTCTCCCCCTTCAGCCCATCATGGTCATAAGAACGATTATAGTAGGGCCCCGGCGTCGTCGGGCCGGCAACGGGAAAATGCACCTGCGATCGCTTTTCACACGGCTCGACGGCTTTTCACCTAGGCATCGAGGCTCCCTATCCTGACCCCCTGCACCACCCCCCTTCCCCCAACCCAGCCACCCGTCATGCAACCGTTCCGGTAGTCCGTACCTAAAGTGAGCCAAAGGTCGGGCTCTCCTTTCCCGGCTGGACAAGAGTCCGCTCTTCCGTGACGAACCAACGAACGCTCTCGGCCATAAGATGGCCGCTCATCTCGACCTGCCGGTTTCGATCGGGGCAAAAGTAAGCCACCGCGCGCGCCTTTTCTTTTTAGCCGCAAGGGCCCGCCGCCGATGAGACTCGCCGAGTCTCGTTGGACCCTCTCGACGCCTTCGCCCCTCCCTCCCACCCGTGGGAGCCGCCTCGTCCTTTTCATCGTCGGCATTAATAAAGGGACAGCGGTCCTCCGAGTCATGCGCAGCCCCTTCCCGGTCGGCCGACCTGACACTCCGCTGTATTCGTACACCCCGACCCCCCAACCCCGATCCCGATAACTCACCCTCTTCCCGTAGCCCCAATAACGACCCGTCACAAGCCCGGGCCCTACGTATACGTACGCGTGCGCGGCTACCTGTCTGTCTGTACTAATAATTCACGAAGTCGCTTTTTAATGTCTTGGCCCGGCATAATGCAATTCAGCCATCGTTAGGCCGTCATTGCGGCTTTAAAAACACGGTCTCTGCACTTTTCCGGCTAAAAATACACGCCGCGCTCGAATGACCGGCGCTCGGCGGCACGTTGCTCCTATTCCCATAGACGATTTTCAGTTACACTCCTCGGGCTCCGTTAATTCGTATTAATTCAGCATATCCGGTCCAACGTGTCTATCCTCTTCGAACGAGGACAGATAAGGAGCCGATGCGTCGCTTTGGCCAAAGCGATAAGCACAGCAGGGGAGGAGAACGGTGGCCCGTGGAGAAACGCACCCGGACCACGAATATCTATCAGTCGAGCAGCTTCGCCCGGTAGAATAAATTCTTTATATTATTGACGATCGAAGAGCGCGCGCGTACATAGGTAGTACGTACTAGTAGCCTTAGCCTGGCTGCCTGCCTGCCTGGCTGCCTGACTGATTGACTGACTGACTGGCTGACTGTGTGCTGCAAGAACGTGCCGAGGAATAAAATTCTGACCTCAAAAGCAACAGTATATTATCCGGAACGTCATTGGGCATTAGGTAACATCGATAAAAGAGCTCCGTCGAGGATTATAATAATCGGGCAGCTCTCAATGGCACGGGTATCAGCAGCGCTCCGTAACCGTTTCATTGCAGTGCCCTCTGAACGGCCTCCAATCAGCGCGGCTGGAACGACTTCTTTCTTCCTCGTGGTATAAAGTCGCCGGGGGGGACGGGGAGGGGGTGTCACCGAAAGACGCTTTATTATCGGGTAAGCAGAAAATGACAAGGGCCGGATATTTTTGGAGCGCGAGAGGATTTGTCAGACGGTCGCCGTCGACCTCAAGGCCGCGCTACCGGTAGGTAGTAGTTTTCGCGAGACGGCGAGGAGGAGGAGGAGGAAGGGGGGGGGACTCTCTACAAGCCTAGCTCGGCTCTATCGGTCGCATTCGTGGTAGCGGGTGGCGACCGGCACGAGCGACGTGTGCGCGCATAAGTGCGCGCGCGCGGCCTACTTTTGGCTCCTTATCTCGAACGCGCTAAAGCAGAAGTGCCGTCGAGCGAGCCGGCGGAGCCGCTCGCGCCCCGCTCACGACCGGCTCGTTTTAGCCAACCGAGCGTAAATAAATAAATAAATAAATAAATAAATAAATAAATAAATACACGACCGAGGGTTGTGTACACGCCAGAGAGAGAGAGAGAGAGAGAGAGAGAGAGAGGGGGGGGGGTGATGCCGTACAAGGGTTAAGTGGGCGAGGGTGCCCGTCCTCCCCCTTCCGCCCTCAGTCAATCTCCAGCGACAGTACGCCGACAGTCCGCCTCCCCTCCCCACCCCCCAAAGAACGGACAGGCCGATTTATTATCGAGCCCGATAAAGTGCGATAATAAATAAGTCTTACCTCTGGTGCGGCCATTAAGTGATTAGAGGCGCTCGCGGGCGCAGTCGAGGAGGCCGGAGGAGAGACTCGGTATAGTTGCCGAGCCCGGCTAAAAAACTATGAGCCGTCCATCTCCGCACGCCGCTTATTTATTATTGGCCCCCGAGCTCGCGAGCTTTGATTGCGATACGCCGATTATTAATAAGTGCACCGAGCGTCATTGCGCGGAGCGTAGCCGTGCAGCAGCGGCAGCAGCAGCAGCAGCAACAGCGGCAGCAATAGCAGCAGCAACAGCAGCAGCGGCAGCAGCCTATCGCTCCGACGAGCCGAGAGCCACCGCGTCTCGTCCTCCGTGGGCAGCCGAGGTCGTACCTCGAGTCCACCGGGTAATTTATATTCAGACACGTCCTGAGCGTTTCATTTTCAGTTCCAGGTAGGGCCGTGTATGACGGAGGAAGCATCGCGCGATGGGCCGGGGCGACGGGGAGGGTGGGGGCGGGGCGGTACAGGGAGGCAGGCGGACAGGGCAGGCAGAGCAGGTAGGCAGGCGGACAGGGCAGGCAGAGCAGGTAGGCAGTCAGGCAGGCTGCACGCGCGTGTGCGCCTTAGCACGAAAGAAAAACACGGCAAGAGTTTGTTAGCTTTTCGCCGTTAATCCTCGGCGCTACGAAATTCTTCCCCAATCTTAATCGGTTCGTTTGCTCCTACACTTTCGGCTTATCTCCGGCCTCGTTTCACGATCGAGCCGAACGGCCAAATAATGGACTGCTGTAAAAGCCGTTCTTTTCCATTATTGCCAGTCGAGGTTCTTTTAATTTTTTTATTTTTTTTCTATTGTTATTATTACTATTATTTTTTTTTTTTTTTTTTTTTTTAATCGAAAGCTCTCGCTTTCGATGACTCCCGACACGGAACGGCTTCGGCACGGGAAAAATGAGGAACGTTGGGTGTGGCTGAGAGGGCGGAGGACCTTGTGGGTATTCCGTGAGTATCCGGAGCGACTCCGGGCCCCGAGGGAGTGTCGCCGAGCGCGGCCCGACGAGCTGCTGCTCCCGGTTTATCTCCAGTCCGCGTTTCCTTCGATAAGCGCGGAACGAACGCCGCGTGGCCGCGTTCTATTGATGAGATAAGGCGCCACTAACGCAAGAACCCGCCCCGGCGATAGCCCGCTGCAAATAAGATGCCCCCGCGGTATCCCGGTCGGCTCCAGTCAGCTCCGGGGTTGACCGGGCTCGGATGCTGCCGCGGCTGGGGGCTCGGGGCTCGGGGCACGTCGTCATCTGCTAAATCGATTCCTGGACATGGGTGGATGGGTGCCGAGGGTGCGCATCTGCTACACGTACGAGCTCATTCCGATCTCTAATTGGGCATTCGTATATCGTCATCTTGGCGGAATGACGTAAGCGGATAGTGGAAAAAAAGGAGGCCGGCCGCGATTGGACGGGAAGCGAGCCTCCAGCGGACGCAGCCTGACGCTCATTTTCCCCATTTCATTCGATTCCTCTCGTTAAATTGCTCGCCCCGCAGCGGTCGCTCTCAACAGGGGCCATTCGTTTTCAATTTCGTAGCCACGTGAGCTATTGGCCGAGCGGATAGCTTCCAAGTCTCGTCCTTATCCGCGACTGCACGACTGCGGAGGCGACGGCGGCGGCGGGGGCGGCGGGGGCAGCTTTAGCGAATCTTCTTTCACATGGGTTGTTACATCACTGCCTCGAAGGTCTGCCTCGAGTCGCTTATGCGAATAGTCGGTTATATATCGGGTACCGAGTGCCGTGACACATCGAAAAGTTCCTTTTATCTTCGGATACTTATCAATAAGAAACGGGGAAAGGAAGGCAAAAAAAAAAAAAAAAGAATAAGAAGAAGAAGAAGAGGAATTTCTGCCATTAATCGCGCGGAGCAATGTTTACGTGCTGAAACTCAGTTGGGAATCAGAAATAATAATGTCGGGAATTTTCTCAAGCGCGCGTTACGTAGAGTAGGAATGGCAATTTGCTGGATTTTCAAAGCAATTAATTCATTTACAGCGACAATTAATTAATTGACGGACTAATCGACGATTACGATTATTTATTTATAAGCTCAGCGCCTGTTATTCCGATGGACAGTTATAAAAGTGGGCGTTCGCGAGATTCTGATAAGGAATATTCTTCACTTAAGAATAGCTCCACCGCTCGTTTCTCCAAATGACTTCTCGATGCGCCGCTAATCACCCTCCGTACCTCCCGCCCTTAACCCCCTCCGGAGACCACCGGCTCCGACTTTAGCTCGAAGTACGTCGTACATGACTGCAAAAATAGGTCACGCGACCGCTCACACGCACAATACGACCGCGCGCGCTTACATACTCTATACATCCATACACGCACTTTTTTTTTATATATATACGTATATATATTTACGTATCAATTTCTTATTGTTAGGGTCGCGCGTAAAAGGTAAGAAGAAGAAAAAGAATAAAAGAAAAGGAAAATGCTGTTACGTTAACAACGGTCGCATGTAGTCGGTCGGTCGGTCGGTCGGTCGGCTGATCGGTCGGCCGGTAATAAGCCGCGAGCTTCTATTATTTCATAAAGAGCGTAGATGTAAGCAAATTAGTATTCATGAGTTGCGTGCTTTACAAATACATTTCGGATCGACGATAAGAAGAGGTCGAAGTGGAAGAACAAGAAGAAGAAGAAGAAGAAGTAGAAGAAGTAGAAGTCAAAGAGAAAAGAAGAAAAAGCTTTTGAAGAAAAATTGAACGAGTCCCGCGTCGTCGAGGCAACAACTGTGTAACTAATGTCGTCGTTGTCGTCGTCGTCGTCGGGTCGCTCGCTCAATGGCACCTGTGCAAACTGACAACAACTCAATGCAACGCCACGCATACTCCTATAATCGACGTCACGATGCCTAATACGTGCCTGCCTCCCCGGCTCCTCTTCGTGCACATATTCCAGTTTAGAATATCGATGTCGGAAAGTAGACCCTCTCCCCGCGATTATAGCTCCGTTTAATTCGTATCGCCCATGTCCATGTCCCAGTTAGTGGAAATGTGGAAAAATGGTCGAAGGCCAGCTACCCGGCACATCGAGCTTCCGTCAAAGACAACCGAGCACCTCGATATTCGCATTTATTAGTTTGCCAATTAAGCTTAATTGTCTCTTAAACTTTTCGATGAATACGAAATCTCCTGAAAACTGTACGGCATCGGTGCTCGTTTATTACCAATTATTACCAATAATTGCTTGCATTGTCTCGCTCTTTCTACGCCAGCACAGATGTACAACGTCTTTACTTTACCCTCCCCTCCCTCTCTCTCTCTCTCTCTCTCTCTCTCTCACGCACACGCATTCTCTCTATCTTTCTATCACATCACTCTCTCACTCACGCAAGCGCGCGCGCACTGTCCTTTTTTTTCTTTTTTTTTTTTTATAATAAACAGACATCGTTCGAGCATTTACGATTATACGGAATTGAAAGGGAGAGAAACGAGCCACGGCGTATTGTATAAAATAAAAGGCCTTTTTATCAACGAGCTTACAATTGTTGAGCCACGCACTACTATAAAGAAACATTCGCTTCCGCTTTCCGAACCGACGACAGTATCATTTATTTACCAATCCGCGTGAAATATTAACTAACCTGTTGTAATAATAACAACAATAACAACAATAACAAGAATAAGAATAATAACAATAATACTACTACTACTACTACTACTACTAATAATAATAATAACAACAACAACAACAACAACAACAAAAATAAGGCTGATAATGATAAAAGAGGGATGGAGGGAGGGAGGGAGGGAGGGAGGGAGCAGCAACTTGTCGAAGTCTCCTGTAATTGATTATTACTTGTAAATGATATCCTAGTCGGCAACATCACTTCCTTCGGCTTCGGATGCCTTGTCATTTACGAATAATTTCCTATAAAATGCTTGTAAATTACAATGGAATTATATAGGCAACGGGCGCGAAAAAGACTATGTTTAAGCTTGTATTCCGTGCGACGGGATGATATTTCAGACGGACGCGGTGACAAATCAATCGCGAGCGCTCGGATTTTTCAGTCACACTAACCGCCTTCGAGTACTGTACGAGGAAAGCAGGGAATAACGAAGCCGTCAAAGGGAATTATTAGAGGGCGGTGGCGGTAAGGGGTCGGGAAGGGGGGGGGACGTGAATTTGGGATTTGGCTGAATACCGACGGGGGTGAAGTGAGCTACGACGTCCAGCCGACTCTGCATTCGTATGCCAAGACTAACGAACGGCTATTGAGAGGCATTGGCCGCCCTCCCCCCCCCCCAATGAGAGGCATAGACGTTTTATGAAAGACAATCCGTCCGACGATTGTCGTAATGTCGCTCAAACGGTAAATAGGAATATAGGGGAACGCGGCCGGGTTTCGTTTGACGATTGATATTTACGAGGGATCGATTTTTTTTACGGCAATTGTAAGCGTTGCGACGCGGATTCGACAATGTCCGTGCGTGTATTTATTCTTCATGTTGTTGTTGTTGTTGTTGTTGTCGCTGTTGTCGTTGTCGCTGTTGTTGTCGCAGCTGCGGTTGCTTTTGCCGTTGTTAATTAATTAATCAATTAAGCCTACGAGGCAATAAGCCAATCTCGGGCTGAGAGTGCTTTTTAAATGGGGGGAAAACAGTAGTCGGAACAATATCTTGTAAATTATTTTTACCTGACGCAATCCGAGTTGAATTATAAATATCTTATCAAGAAAAAAAAAACATTAATATTGTTTTGACCTCCCAGAACTAACGCTCTTTTTACACGGACGCCTCAACACGTCTCCTTTACTAATATATTCGAAAAATATAATACGCTACGTAATAAAAATGCGAGTACACATGCGACCAAATTACCTATTAACTTTTATCTGTGTACACTCTTGAGCATTTCGTGAGTTATTTTACGATGATAATGTATATTAATTATATTTGAAGGAGAATGAGGGGAGGAGATAAGCGGGGCGGGTAAGCGGCTCCTACGACGAATGGCAACGAATCGGCGACAAAGTCTTTCGAGTCGCATCAAAAATATCGTGCGTACGTAGACAGCGCTTGCTCTACGTAATCTTTCGAAGAACGTACAGAGAGACAGAGATACGAATGGGGGGGAGGGGGAGAGAGAAGTGCATAGATAAATCGAGTGATCACGGCCGTGTATCTACGTGCGTTAGTGGCATAGGTATCCGCGGGGCCCGGGTCGCCGATCACTCACTACTTCGCTACGGTCGCCCGATAAGTTATAATAATAATCTGCATTGAAAATAATTATGCCGCGGGCGCACTCGATGCTTCCCGGAGCCGCCAAGAGATAACTCAAGTGGGACGTTCCGCACGAGAATGTCGCCCCGATGCTGCTGCTGCTGCTGCTGCTGCTGCTGCTGATGCAGCCGCCGCCGCTGCTCCGCTTCTCTTGCAAAAGCCAAAAAGTAAAAACGCGCCTCGGCACTTCCGATGCTTTTTTTTTTTTTTTTTTTTTTTAAAAAAAAGTCCCCAGGATAATCCGGGATCCATTTTTATATCTTCTATAGGATTAGAAGACGCCTGTCACGATGGCGGTGCCGCGAGTGTCGGAGAAAGAGACTTTTTTGCAGGGAAAGTGAAAAGCGAAACGCCATTATAATAATAACGAATGACGACGATAAGCCTTACGGAGGCCATAAGCTTATAAAAAAAAAAAAAAAAAAAAAAAAAAAAAAAAAAATCAGGGGACGCACAAGTAGCCAAGCGTTATCGATAAACGGTTATTTATAATCATCGACGTCCATTCATCCCTGTCCGTAACTCATCCGATTTCGATACTTTCTCACCGCTCCGACGACACTCCCATCCTCCCCCAATAAACCTCACCGGGCTACCATACATACCCTCCCCTCCCCCCTCCACCCCACACACAGTTTATTAGGCAGGGAGAAACTGCGGAAGGATAAATAAAAGGTTCGCTCGACGGCCGAATAACGCCTTTTCAGTCTATAAAGTTTGCACGCACTCCCGGCCCGTGTAGCGAATTCAGGAGCGTAACCGACGAATAAAGCATTTCTTATCGTAATACAAATGAAATTGTCCGCTAATTAATGGCAGATAAAAAGTTGGGCGGTCATTACTTGCATTGTTCGGCGGGCACATTTTGTTTATAAACAGCCTTTAATCTAAGCGCTGCGGTTACGCGCACCCACATTATTATACGCCCGTCTACGTGCATATATAAATGCAGATGCATTGAGCGCGAGGGTTGGGTGGATAGTCGCTCGAATGTAGGTGGAGCACGCGAGGTCGCGATCGCTAAGGTTTCATAAGCAGCGGCGGCGGCGGCGGGCAGCAGCAGCAGCAGCAACAGCAACAGCAGCAACAGCAGCAACAGCAGCAACAGGAGCTGAATTCCCTACAGGCGACGCCGAACCTCCTAGTGGGACACGAATTCCCGCACTAGTGAAGCGATAAAGCGCGCTCTCCCCCTCCTCTCACTCTCTCTCTCTCTCTCTCTCCCGCTCTCTATCTCCCTCTCTCCCACCCACCCCCTCTCTCTCTCTCTCTGTATCTCGGTTGAGCGAGCCCGATCCCAGTGGTCTGAATGAGACTATTGTGAGATCGGATCCTCGTGGTGGTGCAGCAGTGAAAGTGCAACCCGGACTCGGGGCGCTCGCGTCGACGTTACCGTCGTCGATCCCGTTGCAATACCGCGCGCCTACAGTCGTGGAATTCGTCGCTGAACGAGAATTGTCTTAGACTTACCGACTCGACGAGGTACGAGTCCCAGAGCTCCCTCAAGTCGCTGGTTCCCACGTCGTAAAATTCCATCCTATCTATCGTTCTCTCTCTCTCTCGTTCCTTCTCTCGGTCTGATCCTATGCAGACAGCGTCGTTGGCAGCAGCAGCAGCAGCAGCAGTAGCAGCAACGCTGACGATGGCCCCACTCAAGATACTCTTGGAGGAGCCTCGGGCTCGGGCGCGTTGATGCCGAGCGATTCAACTCCGCTGAATTAAAGCATCGCGCCTCCTTCTGCTTTCGCTGAAAAATAAAACCAGAGCGCTTAACGATCGATCGCTCGCTTTATAGTTACAATAATACGGACGGCAACCTTATTGTTGCGGCCTTTCGCTCGCATTTCACTCTAACGATCGATCCATCCAGCCCAACCGTGTCATTACTAGCACGCGAATCCTCCTCGCCCTTTCTCGATCCACTTCTTTCGACTGGCCCGGGTCGCCAACCACCATTGCCGGGCCACTTAATCATTGGAAATTCCGCATTCCACGTTCGGTTTTCAGGGGGACAAGAGGGCGTCGTGACCTCACCACTAATTGCCTACCGATAATATCGGGAAATTAATGCTGCCCGGGACGATCGTCCTTCGTGCGAAGGTGAAACCTCGGCCCCTTCCCTACTAATTTCTCTCCAACAGCTGAGCGCTCGCTTCATCCAGGCGCTAAGCATCGTCCTAGGGAATTCTGATTCATCGGACAAATGTGCACTTACGTGAACGTAAGCATCGCTAGCGATAAACGCATGCAGCACCGTCTCTCTCTCTCTCTCTCTCTCTCTCTCTCTCTCTATCTCTATCTATCTCTATCTATCTATCTATCTCTATCTATCTCTATCTCTATCTATCTCTATCTCTGTCCCGCGTACGCTACGAGTTAAATCGGTACGGCCGGCCGTTGTTATTTGAAAATCGGCAAGCGGCTCGTTTTTAAAATCTCTTTCGATTACTCGCATCGTCGTCATCGCCGTCCTTATTAATAAAGGCAAAAATCATTCTTACCACCATTCGAAACATCGAACAGAACTCGTCTGTAAAAAACAAAAAACAGAAGAAAAAAAACAGTGCATTTACACGAGGAGTGGGCGCACCGTCGTCGCTACATCGACAAGAATATCGTTCCCCAATGCGTTCGTTAGCCTGAATCCTGAGATCAAGAGCGTTTTGGGACTAAAAGCCGAATAAGCCAGGCGCACATCGTTACGTTACCGATCACTGCACTGAACGTCCAATAAGAAATACATTCAGATCAACGATGGAATCATAAGAACGTCGGAACGCTAATAAATTTACCTGGCCAAAGGCAGCTCGAATAGAAAGTCTTGTTAAATATATAAAAAACGGGGGGGGGGGGCGGCATTGGTTAAGTTTACTCGATTGTCATCGGTAATATTAGCCCCGATATCCTTAAAGTACGTCAATCGTCTCGAAATCGGCAACGATTCCTATTCGCGTTGGCTGCAGAGATCCGTCGCGGTACGTCGGACAGCTCGCGAGCAGAAAACCGCAAACAATATTAATTGAGTAGCCATGCAGGACTATCGTCGCCGGCGAGAAAGATCACCGGCAAACGTGACCTAAAATTGCTTTCTCCGGCAATTCAGATGCACCAATGCCGCGACGGAGATACGGAGATACGGAGTTACGGAGATACGGAGATACGGAGATACGGAGATAGATACGGAGATGCGGTAATTTGAAGGAATAGACGGACGCGGTCGGATTGGTGGGGACGGTCAGGGAAAACGGAGAGTGAGAGTGTGGGACGGGGTTTGAGGGGGGGTTGTGGTGTGGGGATAGGGGGAGGTGGGGGGAGGGAGGGAGCGGATAGATCGTTAAGGGCTTGAGAGAGACTCGAGCGAAACGACTTCCATTTACAGAGGCGAGTGCGTCATAGTCCGCGGTTATCTCGGCTGCGGTCGCCTCGTCGCGACGGCGAGGCGCATCCTCGAGACTCGGGGCTAGAACCCACGTAGGGCAGCCGGGCAGGACGTCCCCGCGGAGAGCCGAGATCCGCGTCGGGAGACCTACATCCAAACGACGCGCCGCTGAGATCATCCTCCGTCACGGCGGAGAGCAACAGCCTCTCGGACCTCCCTCCCCCCTCACTCCCTCTCCCTCTCTCTCTCTCTCTCTCTCTCTCTCTCTCACCCTCCCGAACCCTCGTCACTCTGTCCCGCCTCTTCTTTGCCCTCCCCCTCACGTGCGCCGCCGAACGCAGCTACGCGCCGCCGCAGCCGCTCCACCGCAGTCGCTCCACCGTGTCAATGGACCCTTGCATGCATGCACGACGCGGAGGAACCCCGTTGACGCTGCGGCGGTAATCGGCCCACCCTACGCCGCTCATCGGCTATTTCGACGATATTTCGTTCGCGGGGCCGAGTTTCCCAGCTCCCGCACAAGGGATGCGCGCTAATCACTGGAGAACGGCCACGAACTAGAGCCCCGAGAGACAATGGATCGGGGTCGAGGACTCGCCGGGGCGACAACGGCGAGCAACCAATGCCGTTAGTCGACAGTCCCAACGGGGTGAGGGAGTGAGGGGGGGGAGGGAGTTGAGGGGATATCCCTCGGATCCCCCCGGGATAAGAATGACTATCGGTAATAATAATGAGCCCGTAAAAACTACGTCGTCGAGCGGGTGTTTAAAGGAACGGAGCTCCCTACCACTCGAGCGGGACGGAATCGTGAGGCGCGTCCTAGCGTAACGGAGCTCGCTCTACTACGACTTCTCGTTTCGTAGGCTCCGCTCGCGCGAAATCGTAATCCGAGAAATAATACCGGATTAATTGGGTCTCCTCGCGCTCTACGATCCGGGAGCCATGACTAAAACAATAAGCCCAATCGAGTGTACTGACATACAAAGTAATGGACGGACGGACGGACGGACGGACGGACGGACGGTCGGATGCACGTATAGATGGATGGATCGATGGATCGATGGATGGATGGATGGATGGAAGGACGGAAGCAAGGAGGATACGAAGGTCGGCGGAAGGGAAGTTTCCGTGTAGGTGTGCGTACGTGCGCGCGTGGGAGCGTGAAAGAGAGAGAGAGAGAGAGAGAGAGAGAGAGAGAGAGAGAGAGAGAAGAAAAGCGCAGCGGTGCAATAAGCCAGCGGGACTGCGGCTGAAAATAGCGCGCGAAGCGGAAACGTTCGCTTGCTTTATTGTGCCGGCGTGGGTGGCGGTGGTGGGGGGCACGTAGACGTACGTACGCGAACAATCGGGCCCGGCTAATTTTTATTTCCGAGAGCGGGTGCGCGAGAAATTGGTAAAGACGTGAGGCTGAGAAGAAATGCCCGAACGACGAGGGCAAACCGGTTTACGGGATATCTCGCGCGGCTTTTCGACGTCCGGGGCAAGGGAAAGACCTTTTACTTTCCTTCTACCCCACCCCCAGCCCCGCGCTTATTGCATCGCCGGCCTTTACGACCCATAGAAATGGACTTTTTAATTGATTTACAAGACGGATGCGATTTTTTGGAGCAGTGTTTCTAGCTAACCTAGTTGTGCGCTGCCGTCGCCGCCGTACCTCAAGGAGGAAACGCGGAGGGGGCGCGGGAGGGAGGACGGTAGGGAGGGAGAGACGGAGTCAGAGTGAACCGGCGCAACGGAGGCAGAGTGTCAGAGGAGAGAGAGAGAGAGAGAGAGAGAGAGAGAGTTAGAGAGTGAGCGAGTGAGATTGCCGAAGAGTTAAGGGGGGCGCGGTGGTGGAGCGCGGGGGCAGAACGACTCGGTCGTGCGAATTCGCGTATCGCGCGGCGAGTATTTAAAAAAAAATTAACCACCGCGATTTCTCCATTGTCTGAGCTAATTTACAGGCGACATTTTCAGACATTCCAGGAGGATTATCGATCGTAGGTGGGCGTACGTAACATATCGTACTTCCAATATTAGCAACTTGTTGATTGCGCAGAGGAAGCGACGCTGCCGGAGTCGCCGCCGTCAGCGCATTTGTAAATACGAGTCGATAAATCATTTCGAGCATGTGAAAGTAAAATATGTGTAAATGTGTGCGATTCCAGGGCGTTAGGCGGCTGTTATGACACCACAAATCGTTTGTATCATTGTAGAAAAGGCATAGGAGAGCCCGGGCCATTAAATAATCACGACTGCATTACTGGTGATTGAGACGGGGATAGAGATAGACATAGAGAGAAATATATACATAGAGAGGGGGAGAGAGAGAGAGAGAGAGAGAGAGAGTGCGTGAGTGAGCTCATCATCAGTTCTCATCAACGTTAAACAATGTGGCCTGAGGACATACTTTAACGTGCTTATCTCCGAGCTCCGATAATGCCCAGAGGAGCTCGGAGAAGGAAGTCGCCGGGTGCAATCATCCGCAGCGAAGGGGCCGGGGGAAGGAGAGAGAGAGTGAGAGAGAGAGAGAGAGAGAGAGAGAGAGAGAGAGATGAAGCAAACAAGAGACTTCTCTCTCCCTCCCTCCGCCTCTCCATCACCATCTCTCTCTCTCTCTCTCTCTCTCTCTCTCTCTCTCTCTCTCTCTCTCTCTCTCTCTCACTCTCTCACTGACACTCTGGTCCGGTCGGTGTATATCTCTCGAGACACTGCGGAGGAGGGTCGGACGACTTTTTTAGCAGTCCGTCGAAAAAGTCTGAGGCGAAATGAAGGCCGAGCCTCGCCGAGGACGACGTCGAGGAGGAGGACGACGACGAGACTTTCCCAAAGTACCGCTAGCGCACAGAGAGTAGTAACTTTCCTCTCCGGTCGACTCGGCAATTGGCGACTGCGTGTGGAAAGGTCGGCCGCCCGCGCTAAAGGCTCGAAGGAAGGTCGAGGAGGAATTAGAAAGCGGTCTGTACGGGGAAAATCGATTCGCGGTGCCGGCGATATGCTGCCAGCGGCGCCGGGCCGACGCTCGCCCCGGGGCCGAGAAGCACCTCTGCTCGGCTCGGGCTTTAAATCCGCGGGGCGCACACGTGATCGGCCGGACGGCTTCGCGGGGGCTAAAAGTCGCACGGCCAACATATGGCATGGGTCATGAGCGCGCCTGGGCTATCTTACCTCGCGGCTACGAGGACACCGAGAACGAGGAGACGGTCGACCGGGTGGCAGGCCTCAACGGCTCCCTCCGGGTGCTCCTCGGCTCGGAACGACAGCGGCGTCGACGGCGAGCTCGAGCACGGCTGCGAGTACGGTAGCAGCATCAACGTCGTCCACAGGATCAGCGGCGGCAGCAGCAGCAGCAGCAGCAGCAGCAGCAGGAGCAGAAGCAGCAAGAGGGTCGCACTGGCATCCAAGTAGTACTCGTAGTAAATCGTACTCGGCAATGCTAGTGCTGGTTATTGTAGCTATAGTTGTATTTGGCGAAGTATAACGGTAGCCGTAGCACTAGGAGCCACTCGCGCACCGGCTCCTCGTTCGGGGCGGTTCCAGTTCCAGCGGTCGACAGCTAGCCGGCAACAGGCGCCGGCAGGGCGTTGTCCCCTTTGAATTTTCGCGCCCCTCCTCCCCCCCGGATCGCTGTCAGCTCGAGCAACAAGAAGAGAGAAGCGGTGACGATAACGACGTCGAGGGCGACGTTAACGGCGCGCCTCCTACTCGACGACTCGTATATCCCTCGGTGGTATCTGGAGCCCGCGTGCCCCTCCTCGCACCGCTCACTCTTTTCTCACACTATCTCTCTCGCTCTCTCTCTCTCTCTCTCTCTCTCACGGTAGCTCGCTCCCTGCAAGCTAACCCCGGTTACGCGTGCAAACGCACGTGGTTCTGTGGACGCACTGCGCCGAGCGCTAGCCGCTCGCGGTTACGCCGGGGTCGCGACGGCTTCGGCTGCGGACACGGCGGCGGCGACGACGGCGGCGACGGCGGCGGCCCGGTCGTCTGCGCCTGCGGCCTTAGCAGCCCGAGAGCCCAGAAGAAAGAGGGAAAGAGCGAGCGAACGGCCGATGGAAACAGACAGAAAGAGAGAGAGAGCGTGTCATGGATTGGTTAGCGGCGGGCGGGCGGGCGGGCGGGAGGGGAGCGGGCGCGAGGACGCAACCCGACCGCGGAGCGGGATTCGACCAACCAACGCGAACCACCTGTTACTACCGGAGTCTTCCATCCCGGTTCCGAGTGGGAGAGAGAGAGAGAGAGAGAGATAGATAGAGAGTGAGAGCGAGAGAAAGAGGGAGAGTGAGAGAGAGAGAGATCGCGAGGGCCTCGACCGCAGCGCCATCGCAGGCCTCGGCGATCGAGACAGTGAAACGCCCGGTTCTTGATTTACCCTTCCAAGATGCCGGGAGCCGCGTCGTCGACGATTACGACGAGAACGTGCCCGAGGACAAGCTCCCGGGTATGGCAAGGAAGGATGGCAAGGAAGGGGAAGTGGGGTAGAGAGCGGTCTTGGGAGCCAGGTTCTTACCTGTTAGGCTGAATCCACCTGATGGCCGTGTCCGTCCGTCCATCCGCGCTATTTCGGGTCGCTGCGCTCGTCCTCGGGGAGCCGCCCTCCAAGCATATGTTGTTCCATTACTAACAAGGAGCAACGGACTGCATCACGCGCTACTTCCGAGCGACTGTACACTGGGACGCGATAAATATTACTGAAGGCGCGAGCCGCGACTCCCTCCTTCCCACGCATTGTCATTCGCTTGGATTTCTTTTTCATTACCATCCTCATCTTCGCTATTGTTTGATAATATTGGTTTCGTGCCTTCTAAATATCCATACTCTGTTCCTTAACTAACCGAATTCATTCGCCGCTGTTTATAAATAATTAAAGTAATTGCTCTTATCTCTCGTTTCCTCCCTCGCGTCGCCGCCGCCGCCGCAGCCACCACCACCACCATCACCCATAGCCATCGTGTATCGCTCCGTATACCCGACAATTCGAGCACCACCCCACCCCCCAACCCACGCCCTCCTCCTGCCCCTCCCCCTGTCGTCAATTCTTCTTATTATCCCCACCCCTTTCTCCCTCGCGCGCGCGCGCGCGCGCTCCCCCCCGCCCACCCGCCCGCCGACTCGCAAATCACTCACGTACGCGCCACAACGAAAACAAGCAACGCACATTCTGCTTAGCGGTGCAATTAATAATAATAAAGACTTCTTAACTCATAGCTGCTACTGGCCTTTTACTTTCGCAATAAAGGAAATGTGTATTTTATTTATAAGGCCCCAATTACTCGGATGCGCGAACCTGCCCGCGACGATTTTACCCTCACTTATCACGGCCATCCCGAGACTCCGCGCGAATGTAAAAAAAAAAAATCTATCCTAAATCATTCATAGGCGCGTGAACACGTGCGCACATGCATTAGAGAACGTATATTTATTTACTCGCTGGCGAGCGTTTTACGGCGAATTTTATTCGTGACATTGTATTATGTAAAAATTCATGCGCCTCCGCGTATCCGATGAACAAAAACATTTACCTTTCGTTATAAAAAAATCATTTATCTTGTTTTTCAATTTCTGACCTACATTCTTTCTACAACAATTTAATGCATCCCTGCGCTTTTCAATTAATAACTACACGCATTTAAGTTCCTCAAGTCCTGTTACAATTACATCCTTACTTAACGTAGAGAATTCCTTGTTTCTTTCTTTCTTTCTTTCTTTTTTCTTTCTTTTTTCTTTTTCTTCTTAATCCTTGAATATGTAACTCATTTCGTGAAACGCTGCCGGGAAAACTGTATAATCAAAAACCGGTAATGTAGAACTCTATATTTATATATATATATATATAAAAAAAAAAAAAAAAAAAAAAAAAATCCTCTTATATTTATTTGATATCTGACGAAATGATTAAACGAAGACTGCCATGCATTATAGATTATTTTTATCCAATCTCTTAATACGTAGATTAATAAATTTAAGCCACATAAAATTAATATCATTAGAAGTTGTATTGTAAAAAATTTCACGAAAATATATACTTTTTATATATATATATATATACGAAGCATAAGATTATAAATTTATCATGCAAGGAGTACGATATGTATTTATACGGCACGAATAATTTTACAAAAATTATACATTATTTTCCGTTATAGTGTAAAATTAGATAATAAATAAAAGCTGCAAGAGAAAAAAAAGAAATAAACAACTAATCGGGGGTGAAATTGTACGAAAGCCGCTTGATTGTTATTGTAAAATTGTTAATTTTTCATAATTATGCATCGGTCGCAATTTTTTTCATTACATTAAGTTTTCAAGCAGCCGATGTTTTTACAAAAATTAGTAACTAAATAAGTACGATTTTTCTATGCCGTACGTGTATGTTTTGATTCCTTATTCCAAGAATCAGCTGTCCTATTAAAGATAAACTTCATTTGCGTTAAAAGTCATTTTTAAGAAGTTTAGTAAAACACATGATCCTTATCACTGGGACGAGCCTTATTAAACAATAGAAATTCGTAAGTTAAATTGACAGTTTCTTCGCTAAATATTTAAAAAACAATATGAGATAATAAAACTTTAAAATTAAAATTGTAATCTTACATTTTAATAGAGTATATTTTTTACAAACACTAAAGCGCGCGATTTAATGTGTAAAACGTGACAATGAATGCAAGGTCCTCTTATCATTGGAATAGGTACATAAGAAAATTTGTTGCTTTGTGTATGTTGATGAAATTGAATGTCTTTTTCTATGTTCCGTGATAAGACAAGTATGATAATTTGAATAAATCAAGCCGTGCACAGTGTTACAACATTAATTAACAAAGGTACCGAAATCGGAGCTCTTGAAGAATATTTTAATTTATCGTATGCAAGGAATAAATCGCCGAATGCTGTCCTCTAAACGCCATTAAGACATTCCGTATTTGTCCTGTAAATTTGCCTTCCTTATAAATTACATTTAGCACAAAACCAGATAAAAGATCTAAAATCTCAATAAAAAAGAAAACAAAAAAAAAAAGCATT
Organism: Ceratosolen fusciceps; assembly: GCA_018883505.1. Classification (NCBI taxonomy): domain Eukaryota; kingdom Metazoa; phylum Arthropoda; class Insecta; order Hymenoptera; family Agaonidae; genus Ceratosolen; species Ceratosolen fusciceps. The sequence goes on along the minus strand of RCIC01000006.1, from coordinate 9,313,809 downwards.
ATTTCTTAATCTATAGCACAACCTGTCTAAATTATATAGACTAGGCTACAAACTTTCATTTATACTCCAGATAAGCAATTATAAATTAAAGAAATACGTCCAGATATAATTTGTACACACATGGCCGTAAATTCGTGCAAAAATTTATTTCTATGCACAACATACTAGTGAATATATTAAAACTAATTAGTCTTTACGTTTTTGCTTTTTTTTCTTATTTTTTTAGAATATACACAAACATAAACGCATACATTAAAAGACAAAGTATATTATTTGAGCGAGTGGAAAAATGCATTTCTTAAAATATGAAATTACGGTTAAGCTAAGCGTTTACATTCGAGTCAAACGCTAACAATAACAATAATAATAATAATAATAAATAAATAAATAAATAAATAATAATAATAATAATAATAATAATAATAAATAATAATAATAATAATAATAATAATAATAAATAATAAATAAATAATAATAATAATAAATAATAAATGATGATGATGATGATAATAATAGTGACAATAGTGACAATAGTGATTATTATTCTAGATATGTTCAAGCAGTCGAATGGTAGGGGTTAAAGAATACATAGACTTGTTTTTCAATCGATTAATCTAATACAACGTAGCGGCTTTTTTCGAATACCCATTTGTTTTTTTTTTTATTTTACCAAAATATTACGTATAAGTGGTATACTCTAGTGAAATTAAAAATCCATGCATTCGTCAATTTATACATTTTAACAATAAAAATATTCGTATATATATAAATATATATATATATATATGAGAATAAGCTCGTTGGACGTAATTTATGTGAAAGCAGGATAATCGCGGGGCAGAAAATACGATTGAAAATAAAAGTATCGTTCAATTAGTAGTAGATGCAAAGTTTTCTAAATAGGAAAAAGAGGAAAAATGCTGAGTATCGTTTATGAGTCGTATCGGGGACCAAGATTGTGTAAAGTAATTTTTCAAAATTGAAAACTTAAGTAAAAGCGCGGGTAAGAATTTATTATTCAAAATATGAAAAAGAAAGAAAAAAAGTTAACTTTCGTATGAATATTAGGGCGAAGGCTCGGCTTGGAGCTTCGATATACGACGACAGTTCCCTGAAGGATTTCCTTCTCTCGAAAGGAAATCGATATAACATTTCGTGCGGCTGTCGAAATGAAGAATCTGGTACAAAGGGACCGATTTGAAAAGCCGAGACCAGAGTACCAGCCACTTTTGGATGTTGATAAAGGAATCTCCGAGGCATGGCTGCATCTCGAGATCCCGATCTATCGACGAGTCTCCTCGTAAAAGTCTCAAGGGCATAAAATCAACTGACCGACAGGGATACAAATGAGCTCTCTCTCTCTCTCTCTCTCTCTCTCTCTCTCTCTCTCTCTACGCCGACTCTGACTGACGATGACGGGACATTAGTCCGATTTCTCCTCCTCGTCACACTTGGTACTGCTACTCCCAAAACAGAAGATCGCGGGCGCTTCACATGCGGGTGGCCAGGAAGGTAAATATGCGGGCGATGAGTCCGTGCGCGCGATTTTCGACACGGGCTCGTTTACGCCCCGACCCCGTCCCCGTCCCCGACCCCGTCCCACACCCCTACAAGGGGAAAGCGCACGTACGGCGGCCTGACGCGGCTCCTATCTCGAGATTCGAGTGAAAGTTCGACAGGAGCGAAACGAGGATTCCCATTTATAAATGGGAATTTAATAAGGGTCGACGAGGGTTTCTACCGTAAAAGCCGGGACGCATCGATGCGTGCGTGCGTGCGTGCGTGCGTGTGCGTGTGTCGTTCGATTTTCTGCTTAATAATCCAGCAGGCCGATATTACTACTTGCCGTAGTAATTGCCCGCAATTCTCTATTTTCAACTGATAACGCTCTTTAAATACGTATTTTCGTGTAATTACTCTATAATTGCCGGGCAATATCAAGCAGGCTAATGTTGTGCGGAATTTACGACACGTGTACATTAGGAAGTGACTGGCGCGCATAATATTGTTTTTGCCCAAATTTTTTTTTTTTTTTTTTTTTTTTTTTTTTCAAAAACCCGCCCCGCTGCTATTAATAGAATAAAATACCTTTATATTTAACCTTTAAACACGCGCGCGCGCGTACATGACATTTTCAGCACTTCTATTTTTAAATAATTATACTTTCTTTCGCTTGATTACGAAGCTTAAGTAACTGGAGCATGGATCGCATTCGTTTATCTCCGTTTAAAAATACATCGCTCCTTGAGATAAAATTTTTTCAATTACTCTCCGCGATTGCAATATACATAAGTAATACAATCGATATTGCATATTATGCAATAAATCGTGATTAAGGAGCCATTATTAAGTAATCGAAATGTAACGTCCAAGAGCTTCTTTCAACAATTTCACCACTTTTTTCCTATTAACTATTAACGATCTGGCATTGCGTCACTGTTTTTTTTTTTTTTTTTTTTCCTAATTTATTTATTAATTTTAAAAAAAAAAAAAAAAAAAAAAAAAAATTGTATCAAAGTATCCGCTGCCTCTACATTAAAAATTCAAAATGAAAAATATTGAACGTTATTGCATCGACATAATCAAATCCACATTATCAAAGAAACAAGTAGATGATCTATAAAACACTGTTTTACCGACATTGTCTGATTTGTGTTTGTGCAGACGCCATGTCTTAAGCAGCTCATCTAAATTCCGAATACATAGCTTTATGCCTAAAGGATTCATCCTATAGGTTAGTCCAACGCGTTATATTTGTTAATTATAAATGACCCTCGTTTAAATAAAATGTTGAAGACGGTACTGTGCATTTCGTTATTCTTTGGAGTCCTCATTCAAAGAGGCAAGTAGATTGTCACCTTATTTATCGAATATTTATTATTTAAACTTATCATAACCAAATTTCCAAGGCAGGGGGCGTGGCCCATAAACAAAATACTTTTTAAAATAATATTTATTAAACTTACTCTTTCTTTAGAAGTAAGCGAGAATTCTTGTTAGTTTAACAAACGCCATTTGTTTTAACCATTTAATCTATGTTGTATAAAAAAAAGGATAGAGCAGTAATAAAGTCTGTTGAATAGGAGATGCCTTGTATTGCTATCGGTGTAATAGCAATCAACCAGGATGTGGAACGCCGTTTAACTGGCTTTGGTTTTGGGGAGAAACGTGCCCAGAATATGATGACAAGTGCGTGAAAATTATTGAAAGAAAAGAAGGTAAAATATAAACTAATGTAAAAATACCTTTAGCCTTTATACGATTACGAAGAAAATTTTAACTGCTTTCAGCCGAAACTATTATTACAAGAGAATGTCTAAGTGCCGTAAGGGGATTCAGAACTGATATTCCAGCAGATAAATACGAAGGTTGTAGACCAGCAGCTAAAGATGTCCGATTAGGGCACTATGTCAACAACAGTATTCATCAACTTGATATTTATAGAAATTATTACGACGAAGTAACATGGTGTTTCTGTTACTTTGACCACAGATGTAATAGTGCATCACGGGGCATAGCATCTGTATTTACTATAATTAGTATTTTAGCTGTTAGATTATTTGCTTGAAAGCATTAAAAACTTGACCTCTCAAGGAAAGCTTCCGTCCATTAGCTATATAAATCTTAGGACATCACGAAAGTCGTGATATTAATTTTTGTAAAACTTTGCAATTAATTTAAGCGCTAGATTTGGCATGATAAGCTTATGTCAAATAACTTTTTATATATTTTGTAAGCAACAGTAAACAGCAGCTGTTTCTGTTTATAAATAAACATATCACGATGTTGCTATTTCACTTTATACATTGACATGTTAAATTAATGTTGTATTTTGATACGAAAATTTTACGAACTAATAAAGTTTAGGAAATAAATTAGTGTAGTATAACAATGATTCTTTATTGTCACATGACTAAAATGACATTGGGTAGCAAAATGACGAAAGATATGTTGATTATAAATTTCTAAAGAATTTCAATTTTGTTATACAAATGTACAGCAAAATATGAATATACAATGTGCTTAAATAAAAGTACAAAGGTTTAGATTTGCTTTATACAAAAATTTCATTATTTTAATTTTTTACTTTCCATAATTTCTTAAATTTCTTAAATTTCGGGGTCACACTTCGGCTTAAGTTAATTTATATTTTGTTATAATCATCTACTCTTGTAAGCTTCGCATTTACAATTATATTTACATACATAAAACGTTTGAATAGCGCATTTAGTATAAATTTAGGGCCAAATTGTCATGTGCAAGTACAGAGTAACAAGAAGAAAATTTAAACAGTGTTAATATGCATTTTTTAATTATTAATTATACGCACTTATTATTGTTATTATTAATATTATTATTAATATTGTTGTTGCTTTTACTATAATTATTGTTATTATAATCATTATTATGCATAAATTTTTAAAGGTTAAAAAAATTCTTTAAAAAACATGTACATATGTAAAACACTCTGTACACAGTTTATTATGCAATTACTCACATCTATACTCACATCACAGTCATTCCTATTATGTTGTTACTTTTTAACTTTATGTACTTGCTAATTTCAAGTTCAATTGCATCAGAAGTAACGAAAGGATAGTCGCTTACGAAGTTCTCAACACACTATACTATACTTACGTAAAAATTAATATGGACTTTGCAATTCCAAATAGGCAATCCACAAGTACGCCTTTGCTTTGAATGATTTTTAAGGTAGGATTAACATTATAAATTCACATAACATTCATAATAAATAAAAATTTGGTACTATACGATTGATGCAATGTGGAACAGAAAATAGGGTTTGTGTCGGGAGATTCGTTTTTACTTTTCAAAATAATAATAGGCTGGCAATTGACAATCCTCAGCATTAAATTCCGTTTCAATAATGCATATTTTACAGTTAAAAAGTACCAAAAAATGCATGAAATATCCATTATTAAAACGAAATTAACAATGCGAATCAATTGATATTCATTTTCTTTTTTTACAAACACTTATATCTGCGTAACTTAACAAAATGATCTTTGTCCTGATATGCTTCGTAACTAATATAAAGCATCGTTTTAATTACTTAAAGCATACCGAATCCCTTCGAATAATTGATAGCTTTTAATAACCGATCCTGTAATTTGTCTAATGTACTATAATCTGGTAACAGTAACACATTAAAACAGGTATGAGCGATCGGTAACCTGTAAGCATAAATATAATACATTTTAGTCTACATTCCAAATCTATAATAATAACAATAATAACAACAATAACAACAACAATAATAATAATAATGCAATTGAAATAATAATAATACTTTTAGTAAAGAGGTACTTTAGTTCTTATCAATGTTAATTACCTGTCGGAATCTGGACCGTGGCGGGCGATTATCATTTTAAGACGCGATAATCCACCCACGGGCACCCTATCGCTACCAGTTGTAAATTGCAAAAGCCTTCTTTGATATTCCGGGGTCAAAGAGTGAGCGACTTGCCAGAAATTCCGCACCGTATCGCTCTCTATTGAGTATCCGCCGTCGTATTCCGTCGCGGCCTCCAGTTCCGCGAAATCGAAAATCTTGCTTCCACAAACTAACTGCTCGATCTCTTCTGGTCTAAATAATAATGCTAAAGGGCTTTCGTCCGTCACCATTTGAAAGCCACGTCTGAAGGCTTTGAATTGCCTCTCCACGGACTTGTTGAGTAAAAAATCTGCGTACAAATCTACAAATTCCTTCTTGTTTTCCTGCGTCACGTTAATTTCGTCTCCATTCTCCTTAAGGTCATGGAATAAATAACATCCAAACACATCTCTATGAAATTAAAGGTAATAATTTCGTTGACACTTCCATCCGGATTATAAGAAAGGTAGCATTGAATTTATAAATAATCGTAATAGGTTACTTTCAACTTACTTGTAGCCTACTCTAAACGTTTGCATGAACATATCCTGCATATCGTCGCCAGTATACTGTAGCATATCTAGTAATGTACGATAGAGCGTCGGGCTCCAGTCTTCCAAATCGGGAAAACTTCCTTTCCTGCCCAATAACTTACGATACAGAACCATGGGAAAGCGCACGTCTAATATAACGTTATTATAAATAGCTAACCCAAGAACTACGCCTATAAGAGTAAATTGTGCATCGCTTTCAAAGGACGTTGGATTAAACCACATCATTTGCGTGTCTTCCTACAAACAATGACAATATTAAGGTTTTGTTATAATGTCGGGCCAATCGTGTACAATCATAACTTGAAATCATTTTGAGCTCGTCGATCTATGCATGTATATATGGTATTTATTTATTTATTATTATATAGACTTTACTTGTGTTGTAAACATTGCAAAATCTGGATTAAATATTTCCTGGACGACTAATTGAAAAAATTCTTTAGAAACGCCACCTTCGTCCACGCCTTGTTCGCCTTGAAATTCAACGACCAACTGCTTCTTAAGATCGTATGGATTTTCCATTGCTACTACTTCTAATTCGACAAGAGCATCCTCAATCAAATGATCTCTTCTTACCTAAGATAAATAATAAATAATAAATAATTAAGTTGAATAATAATTGCTTGCATGAAAGAATTATGAATTTTAATTCTCATCGTGATTACCTTCAATCTAAGGTACGGAGTCGTAGGCTGACCAACAACCGCTTGTAGAAAACTAACTCGACGTTCGCTGTACATTCTTATACGATTGTCGTAATACAAGCCAAGAGTTTTTGTAGCGGGTGTAAGAATGAATGCGTAATTCATAAAACTAAATTTCTTTGGCTGCTCACTTTTGTAATATGCAAAATCCTTATCCATTTCAACAATATCACTTAAAGGCTCGTTATAAAAGTCAACAAAAGGTATAAGAGGCTTACGAGCATCCACCGATGAAATCGCTAATTCAACGGCCAGTGGATCCTTTGGCGGGTTATTATTTTTATTAGTTTAACGTTAATTGGGAGAAGCCGAGGGGAAACAAGAAAAAGGCGTACCTGGGGAATCGTTGATGCTCTTTGGCTAGACTTCTCAGAACTGTTTGGTTCGCTATCTTCGTCAAGAGCGAGCTCTGGTGAATCCAGCTCACCAGCTAAAATACTAGCAAAATACAGAATTTTCATAACTTTCGTTGTAGCTGTGATAGTATCGGTATCCTGAACGCAGTAATCTCTTGTAAATATACCTCCAATAACCTACACAGCCCAAGGAAACGTGCGTTAATGTATGTGCAGAAGTAGGTTTTATCGAGCATAGACAACGACGGACATATTGATCACCTTAATAGTAATAAGTTGCTGAAGAGCTTGAAGTAAACTAGGTAATCTGTCTTTACAATGCCGTGCCCAGACGCGAGCGAGTTTAGCTTGATCGGCAACAGGTAGACAAGACGCAGCCTTGCATATCATGTGCAAAGCCATTTCTAAATATTCGCCGTTTCCCAGAACCGGGATCTCGAAGACGATTAAGAATACATTTAGCAGACTATCTGTGTTGTCCTCAGAGTTACCCTTAAATACTTGCAAATTTAATTCTATATTATCAGCCAATATGACTAGAGCGTGCACCAATGCGGATTCAAACGTCTCTCCTGTGTAAAAATCACACAATTCCTTGAATATTTACGTTATTTATGGGATTTATTATCAATGCCGTATCAAGTATATCGGACGAAGTTAAAGTGTCAAGGTACCTGGCAATGACCAAAGTGCTGCAAAAGCTCGTCGAACCGCTGGTAAATCCACATTGGTATCGTCGGGCTGAGGAACTGTAGGTGTAGGATCACTGCTGTCTTCTTCCTTATCTTCTCCTTGTAACGATCGAACAGCCTCTTTGCTCAGATCCCCCGCAGGGCAGAGTAACGATACAGGGGCTCTATCTAATAAAACTGTAATCGGCGAGTCATCCTTTTCAGACTTTAAAAAACTTTGGCTCAAAGCTTGTGCCGAGGAAAAAACTTCTCCCAGTGTCCTAATGAGAAGACGGTACGAGCCCTCTGATTTAGACTGGCTAATAATATCAAGGACTTTCGTTTCGGTAAGATATGGCACTGACTTTCCTAAGAAAATAAAAAAAAAACCACAACGTATCTTTTAAATGGCTCTAATAAACTTTCTGTAAGAGAAGCTTATTGTCGTTATGCACATTGAAAAACAAACCAAAGAAATGTGGTCAATACATTTATTAAGTTTAAAATCACGTACAAAGTATATTAAGGTCATTTATAAATAAGTAAGTATACCATTATAAAAGATATTTTTAAAAAATTTGAAAACGTTTATGAAAAATAGCATGATATATACTGTGAAGCATATTTCAGGTATAAAGCCAACAGGGTTAGTTTATTAAATAGGAGATGCTGCAAATGGATAGAGTCAGAGTTTTTTTGAAATCTGGTCTGGACCCTTGATTTTTTGTAATGCCTTTTCATAGACTTAGCCGAAGCGGACCCTTTACCACGTTTATTTTTAGGCCTACATACATACTGATTTAAATCTAAAAGTTTTACGAATATTGTGATATGTGCTGCAATAGTAGTTAAATGAAAAAGATAAATTGATAACACACTTTTTTTGTCCGATTTCACGAAATCATTTAATACATTCTCATCTGTATTGCTTGCATAATCAACAGGTAAATTTAAATTCTTTTGTTCAGTCGGTAAACTACTATCCATAATTTCTAAATTGAAATGCATTATAATGAAAAATTAAGCATACTTAAGTTTATAGAATTAACAAACCTTCAACAGAGCACGTAGGGTTAACATTTTTATTTGGTAGACTTTTGGCTAGAGATGCTGGTCCAGGTTCCACTGTTGTTCTCGCCACCTTAGTTGGATGGACACCGTCGCACAATCGTGCATCCTTTGAAAATAAGCTAATGGCTTGAGCTGCTGCCTCATCCGCTGTCAGATTCGTCAGCTGAAATACAATATTGATTTTAAGTTTTCAGCTTGTACATATCTATTGTAATTCTATCAAAAATAGCCAATGCCTGCCTATAACGTATATTGGAAATCGATCACAGAGAACATATTTTAATATTGTTTAAAGTAAAAAGAGAGAGAAAGAATCTTTGAAAATGTTATGTGAAGAAAATTGACAGGCAATTGAATTTTACTTGATTTGCTAATTTAACACTGTTCAATAATTCCAAAAGCAACCATAGCTTCTCAGCACTATCACACTTTTCATTAACAGACAGAAAAAAAATAATATGAAAAATAATACATGGCATAGCTTTAAGTTTAAAGAATAACAATAACATTATGTTTTAAAAAGTAAGTCTTGGATACAATTAAAGAGCTATCATACTTTCCCACTAGATGCACAATATTGATTGCCACATTCACGATTACCGCAACCATTAGTCAGCTGGTAAAAGTAGCACTCAATTAATTTCTTGGCAGCCGCACGTTTCATATCGTTACGAGTGTTTTCTGCTTCTACCCTATAATAAAATGTAACATTATTTACAATATTATAATTACAAAGGGAATATTTAAAATTAATCTTTGCTTGTGGAATGTCTATTTATGTATAAAAGTGATTTATACGGGGTGTATTGTAACATAGTATTGGTATGACAATGAAGAAGAATGAAGAGGTAGTTTTTGAACATTGCTGCTTGGTAGAGATAAAAATAACAGCATTCATACAAAGTCCAAAAGACAAAGAGCTAATTATAAATGGTAAGGTAATAGATAGAAAGTGGAATCGTCGTGAGTCAATAATAAAAAAAAGGGCCAAAGAAATGGAAGAAACGTATGGCGAGACAAAGCTTATTATTTGAAATTGCGCAAAAAGTTATATAAAATAATAGATAAATAACCTCAACATTGTACGAATATTTTTCGGGACAAGTGGCAATCCGCACACTCCAAGAGGAGGTAAACAAGAAATACGTGGGTAAATCGGCGCAGATAATTCAAAGGACGAAAATAGTACTTTAACGATATTATATTTGAATTATAAAGAGAGGATTTCTTTTAGAAAATCACATGTCACCGACGGGTCTTTAAAAAAAAAAAAACAAAAAAAAAAAGGATTGAAATCAACTGGCAATAGGTTAACTTGGCCAGGCTAGTGTAAAAGCATTACATAATTATTAATTACCGACGAAGCGCCAGTACGAACATACATAAAGCATTAACATTGGACTTTATATATATATATATATATATATCGCATGTCGGATACATAAACATACGTGAGAAATATCGATTATCAGTCGAGGGGAATGATACGCGAGTGCGGGAGCAATGACGGGGGGGAGGACGAGGAAGGAAGAACGAAATTCCAAGTGCCTGTGTGGGTGCGGGTGGGGGAGGGAAAAAAAGAACGTGGAGAAGCGAGAGGAAGAGGAAGGAGAGAGAGAGAGAGAGAGAGAGAGAGAAAAGAGTTCCTCGCGTGTGCAGCAGCAAGCACTCGATGTCGTTCAAAGAGAAAAAAACAAACCTGGATGTGTGATCTCCAGGGTCCTTTTGACCCTGAGCGCTCATAGAACGTGAATCGTCGTAATGTTGGCCGTCGCGCGTGGACACACGACGAGGACGAAGACGAAGATGATGACGATGACGACGACGACGACGACGACGACGATACAAAACAAAATTCACGGCAACAACAGCGGTAGCGGCGGCTCCGGCGACGACGACGACGACGACGACGACGGCGGCGGCGACAGCCGAGACGGTGGCAACAACACCAACACCAACACCAACAGCAGCTCCGTCACTCTCACCGCACGAGTTCGGCGAGTGCTCGTTTTTGGCTCGTGGAGATCGTCGTCGTGGTCCTCGTGAGCGGGCGCCCGAGGAACCGGTCTACGTTCCTTCCTGCCTCTCTCAGCCCTCTTCGCTTTCTTCCTACGCACGTCCTCCTGCCCCGCCTACGCACACATCCAGGCTCAATTAATTTCAAGCGGAATCCCGTTCCTCGTAGCCGTCCTCCCGTTCTCCTGGTGCTCACAGCTTAGCCGCGGTCTTGGCTGCCTCTGCGCGCGCGCGCGCGTCTCTCACCGTCCTCTGCTGCGTGTACGTGCGGTGGCGATGGTCTGGTGGTGTGGCTGCGCGCGCGCGCGTGTTGAACCCCAGCCAAGCAAACCACCTGGAATTAATGTCTCTCTCTCTCTCTCTCTCTCTCTGTATATTTGCCTGCGGCACGCACACCAGTCGACCGATAATTTTGAGCTAGCCGACGTTAACCACACGCAGAGCACCTCTCACCGACAGCCGACCTAACCTTCCCTGCGCAGGCGTATTTACGATTTTCCGAGCCGCTCTCTCTCTCTCTCTCTCTCTCGCTCTCTACCACATTGCCCGTCGTTCTCACTCTTGAACCCTCGGAGGTCCCCGTGCACTTGTGACTGCGCGAAATCCAACTTCTCTCTCTCTCTCTCGCTCTCTCGCTCTTTCTCTCGCCCGTTTACAGCAAACGCGTACCCGCAGAGAAACAGTCGGTATTTTCTTGTGCGCCACTGCCACACGCTCTTGATGCTTTGGAGGACGTGCAACACGTATATCCGATCGACACGATATTGGATGGGAAACGATGAGCTTCGTTTACGCGGGCGAATGGAATCCAGACTAACAATTCTTATTTATTTATTTATTTATTCTCTCGTTTTAGGTAGCCGCCACACAAAATTTCCTTAATGACACATGGCTTTTGCAAGAGCTTCTTAAACTTCTTCACGGCTTCATTCATTTATCCAATTAATTACTTTAATTATTATATATTTACGAGAAATTACACGAACAGTCGACAGTTATAATGGGAAAGACCGGCCCTTTAAAATGATATAACGCACAGCCAGAATGAATGTATAACAAAATTATATAGCAAAACACTGACGATCATTAACGATGTGACAGCTCAATTTAAAAATATTTACATTCACTTTGATCTTTTAAGTCCCGCATGTATTTACTCACGTGTTTTTATTGCAATTTATTAACAGAGGATGGTGCGCAGATTTTCTGCCTTACCGACAATCAGTAATGCCCTTCATGCTTTCTTTCCAGCTGCGTAAATCACGACCCTCGCAATACTGCATAGATTTTTTTATTTCCAGTTATCACTCCGCTCATTTAAATATTCTACATTCTATCATTATTTTTACATTTTTGTCTAAACGTTCGATACAAGATTTTTTATAAAAATTTATTTGCATTTTACGGTAGCTCATGTAGAACGCTTTTTTTTTTATAAATATCGTATTTAATACACATACATTCTTTTTGTAAACATTTCTAGAAGTAAAAATAATAAATCAGGATAATTTTACGAAAGACTGTGGATGTACATTATTAATTATTATTAAATAAATTAAAACACGTATTTAACCGTATTACAGTAATGTAATACAATTTATTTTTATTTGAAATGGGGTAAGCCAATACAATTATGCTAATATTGTTTTATCAATATTTATTTATTCTTAACGTCTGTTTGTAATTGTATTAAAATACTCTCCTATAAAATGATACAAAATATTACGTACATAATTGATAGATTTGATTTTTGTTAAGAAATAAAAGTTCCTTAAAATATTTATACATATACGAAGATTTATATAATTAAAAATAATCTACTTTCAAATTTTATAATAATTTTTAAAATATTTTCTTAGTATTACATTATGATTAGTTATTCCATTATTATTTATTATTATTATTAAATTATTAAGAAATTTATACGAAATTTAGAAATTTTCCAAATCTATATATATATAAATATAACAATTTACATGCCCACACTGACACATACACATGTTATACATACATATTCTTTATATGTGAATTTTTGTAATAAGTAAACGAGCTTATTGTAGGTTTTATAACTAATAGGATACAGACTAAACTGTCATTACCTGAATATTATAAAAATTATCTGAAATTATAGAAATTATCTTTCTCTGTACTCGTATACAGTATGCTTTTACTATGAAATTATTAGATTTATAACCATTAATTAAGTTAATTAAAAAAAAAAAAAAAACATACAACTGACATATAAATGAAATAAAGAATCTATAAAAAGACTTTTAAATTCAAAAATCAAGGATAAATATGTTTATTTATATTGTTGCTATGTATGTGGTGTGTGTGCGTGTGTGTGTGTGTAGGTGGGTGTTGTGTGTAGCTATTACAATTATTAAATATACGACTACTCTGCTCACTTGGAATAGATTATTTAAACAAAATTTTGGCAAAACTAGGTCAACCATTAATAAGATTTAATATTTACATAAATGTAAAATATAATACGTGAGGAAACATTTCTGTAAAATTCTCTCGAAAAATGTTTTTTAAAATGCGTTAATGCATATGTTAAAATATCTATATTCCAATAAACGAAAAGATATTTGTTTTCAAGTTTTAGCGTATTAAACTGGTCAGTTCGAATCACACTATACATGCAATATATAAATATTTAACGCTTACTATATTTAAGAAAAATGATTCTACATTATGCTTTCATACGTATTTGCATATATACATGTATTAATTAATAATTCTATTGTAAATAAAAAAATACTGTATATAAATCTGTACGTATAAGAACAAAAACGATTATGTATGTATATATGAAAAAGTAAAGCTTAATTGATTGAATGTGGGAGTTAAGCAATCGTAAGAGGCAGAATAAAAAAGGTTAAATTAAAGCTAAGTGTTTCGTAACCCGATGCCCTTTGTCAGGAACTCGCAGATTGAACAAAAGGAGGGAATCAAAAGAAAAGAAGGTACGTATAGTGCGGTTCCGACAACAAGGATCAAATATAATTGAGAAAATTGACTGAGGGTAAGTGAGCCCGAGGCGCGGGGCGAAGGGAATTTAAGCAAAATAGGGTGCTTGTGTGGGCACGTTATACGTGGATTGCGTCGTCGTCGTCGTCGTCGTCGTTGTCGTCGTCGTTGTCGTTGTCGTTGTCGTTGTCGTTGTGACCTGAGAGGAACGGACTGAAGGAGAAGCTAATCGAGAAGCCGATGGAGAAGTGCTGATAAAACAAAAAATGAGCCTCGAGTCGGGAAGATCCTCGAAGCCTCTCTTTCCAAGCCTCTTCCCTCTCTCGTGCTCTTGCTTTATCCCACTTGTCTCCGTTTGCAGATATATTGACGTAATGGTACGCTCATCTCCCTCACCCTCACCCTCACCCTCAGGCTCACTCCGTGTCGGTGTAAGCGGGTAGGTCTGGACTTGTGGTTGTGCATGGGCGAGCACAGTGACGACTGTGTGCGTTAAGGTCCTTATTAGCAAAACATGTATAAGCAAAGTATAACCAATTGAAGTGAATATAATATTCAAATAATCCAGATAAAAATGAATTTCCTTTCGTCCAAGGAAAAACGACTAATAATCCTCAATATATGCATTAATATATATATATATATATAGTACTCTTCCTTATTCTTAATATTTATTCATACCACGATTTATTGCGGCACAAGCTATCGTTTTGATTTATATATTTTTATTCCTCTCGGCATACGAAAATGGTATTTGAATAAATGTCGATTACGTTAAAAATATATATACGCTTTATCAAAACATTATGTTTTCCATACTAATATTCGATGACATTAATCAATCCTTATGATAATTACGCATTCACACATCCATGGCGTACACGAATACACGTATACTTATATTTATTTTATAAAGTGTACGTGTGCGCGCGTTTGCGTATAGAGTGACATAGAGAGAGAGAGAGAGAGAGAGAGAGAGAGAGAGAGAGAGAGAGAGAGAGAGAGAGAGAGAGAGAGAGAGAGAGAGAGAGAGAGAGAGAGACAGACTGAGAAATTTACAAATTCTTTGTTGCTCGTGTATTGTATAATACTGAATACGACTAGAGAGATAAAAGCTTGAATTTCATCTAGATAATTTAGTATCTCGGATACCATTTTACTAGTTAATCCATTAATTTATAGCCTTTAGTATATAACGTGCAATATTCATATTTTCCGAATTTCTTTTTTCCTACATTGGAATGAGCTTCGATAGGAAATGATTAATGAGATAACAATATGGTATTACTTAGAATCTTAAGATTAATTATTATATCAAATATAATTATTATACAACGAATTATTGAAACACTGTTATTTATTTAAAGGTAATCTTAGCGTATTTTCATAAAATAATGGTATAATACAAGTTATTGATCGTTTTGTTTGATAAACGATACAATTAATCCAACGGTATAGACTAATATATTTTCATTATCCATGAACTAAATAAGTGCTCTAAGGGTGTTAATGGAATATCTGGAGTAAATAAGATTTAATAAAACTGGTATTAATCTGATTATAAAATAATATTAAATTCAATGCAGTGGAAGATTTTTACATAATTTTTTTAAAGTGCATGTTAAACAGTAATTAAAACAAAAGGGGAAACTACAAACGTCGTTTTTGTTGTTTACTATATATATATATATATATATATAACGCGTGTGTGTATGTATATAATTACAATTGACATACATTCTTATTAATAATAAAAGTTTGACGTTGATAGGATTGTCTTTTATAAATTAGAAACCGAAGTCACGAATAAGTCTCGAATGTTAATTTAAAATTTTTATACTTGACTCGAGTTCAGTTGTACTTGAAAATTCCAAGGCACATTTTTAGAATAATTTATTAACAATTAAAAAAAAGGGGAAAAAAGTCAATACCATCCTTCGCGTTGTTCAAGTTTGAAAATAGTTAAATTATATGGAAATTAGATTCGACACGGAGCAGTCATTGCAATGAATATAACGTATATAATACGTTATATACGACGCTATTTATGAATTAGATTCTAAATCGAAAATTATGATTTTAAAAGCTGCTATTATTAGATTAATACGTAGTTGTTAAGTTTAATAGGTAATGTTGTTGCGTGCGACGATAGCCGGAGGATGTTCGAGGATGTTACGGATGCGTCGCCTTAGGTTCGTCGGTGCGTGGTGGGGTGGGGTGGGGAGGGGAGGGGGGTAGTTTGGGTAGTTTGGGTGATTGGGGGTAGGAAGGAGGCGGGGATCGAACGACATCCGCTTAGGATATAAAAAAATCGTATGCTCGATAACGGTGAGGGCAGGTTAGAGATATAGCATTGTTAATGCTCATTACGCGAAGAAAGCTCGTCAGTTTGAAGCGACGGTCGAGTATTTTCATTCGATTCTGAACGAGGAGAAAGAAACGAGGAGCCGAGCCGCTGAAAAATGGGCGAATCGATAAAATTGATTTTAAAATCGCTTTCTTTACAAGTAGGGAACTTTCTATAGCTATCGAAGCAGTGTATTTACAGGGAACTTAATAAAATGAAAGCGGCTTCGTCTATTGAGGTTTTGGAGTCGGAACGGGCGCGTTACCTTCCTCATCGCCACCCCCATCCCTACCCCCCGAGCCCCGTTCCTATTATTTCTCTTTTCGCAGTTCAGGGGTTGTTTGGCCGCGTCCTGGGACGTTATGGGAGCGAACAAGAGTCGCGGGAAATGGCTGATGTTACAATAAGCTCGCCCGTGCGCACTGGGACGGCTCGGCGGTGACCTTCACCTCCCGGGAGCCGAGCCACCGCGCGACTCCTACGGAGAAGAACGCCGTTCCTTATCGAGGCGCCGCCGCCGCCGCCGCCGCCACCGCCACCGCCGATTTTTCCCCGCTGATAAATCAGAGCGCCGCTTTCCTGTTTTACCGGGCCGAGAGCTGCGCTCATTCACTCGTCCCCCCGCCCCCGCCCCCTTCCTCAATAACCCCAATAACCCCACCACGACGTTCACGAACGTTAAATTAAATTCGGCGCTCGGCTCGGAAGCTCTCGGCCCCCTGACTCCTTGACTCCCCGGCCAAAAACTTAACGCTCTCGGCCTAATGGATGGCACTTTGTGTACAAGGACTCGCCGACTCTATTGGACGGCCGATCTTTCCCATTGATTAGAAAGACCGTATCGATGGGGGCTCGTTTTTTACCATTACCATTACCGCAGAAAGTAAAAACGAAGACGCGAACAAACAAAGCCGAGCGAGGATAATAAATATCGAAAGCTCGGACGGCCGCGATCGACGATTTCTTTCTGATAAATAATTTTCGCCCGTCTCTCTCTCTCTCTCTCTCCCTCCGTCCGACAGCCTTTATTCGGCATTCTGTGCTCAATAATGTTATTTATCACGTTCGGAGAGCCAATTTTTTTCTTTTTTTTTTCTTTTTTATCAAGAGCCCCCTTTCCGGATCACGTTCGCTTTTTTAATTTTATAATTTATATGTTTTATAGGATTACCCGGATTACCTAGAATTTACTCAGTCCGCACTTTTCCTTACCTTTTCCTTTTTTTATTACACAGAATGTTGTAAAATTCCGTAAAATACGTGTACACACGTATTTTCAGCATCGAGAGCTGCTTATTACGAACCTTTCAATGCTCGCGTAGTAACGAATGCATTACGTAACATTGATCGAAGTAAAATATTATTCCCTTCGTAGGTGAGTAAAATTTTTATTTTAAATTTCTATTGCCAATATAACCAGAATAATTAATATACGAGCCCTTGAAAAACTCTTTTCGCCCTAAGATAAGTAAAAGTGATTAAAAAGCTACTTTTCATTGGCTTTCTAACGATAAAACTATTTCGCTTTACACAATTTATCCTCGACAAAGTCAAATTTATTAATAATGATTTGAATAATATACTGTATTAGACTTTTTTTTTTAGGTTTAACAAATAAGTCATATCTGTACGATCAACGGCCACTCTTTCAGTACTTAAATTATCCTTTAACTTAAAAAATGTAAATTACTTTTCATAAACTGAAAACCGTTTTCGGGGACGAATCCATACTTTTCAAGGCACATTTTTATGATTAAATATATATTTAAAAACATTAAAGTATTAAATGCAATAACGAGTCTTTCTAATTCTCTTATACTTATAATTACAAGTAAGATTTTGTTTTTATATATCGCATATGAGCTCCTACTATGTAAATAATAGCATAGATAATCCATGAAATGGTTAACTAATTGTGTGAAATTGTTCAAGTGTTTCAATTAAATGATTAAACTCGAGTATTGAAAATGAAATTAAGAAACGAATAGATAATAATGAGAAATATAATATTTAAGAGATTGAAATTACAGTTAACCCAATAAGCCTAGGATGTTAAGGAAAAAAAAAAAAAAAAAAAAAAAAAAAAGAAAAATTGAAAATAATAAAAAAGCTTGTATTCGTCGTTTACTTTAAAATCGTAACAAGTGAAGCAAATGAATGTCAGATTATTTTGAAGAAATTTCAAAGAAATGTAGGTAATGAAAAGATTGTCTTGAATCTTTCATAAAAAGAAGAAGAAGAAGAAAAAAAGAAATAAATAAAAAACGATTTTGCGCTGAGCTTGTTAAAAAAAAAATTTATTTCCAATTATCTGGAATATGGCAATAAATATTCCGCAATTGAAGATCGCTAAAAATTACGATAAAAAGAAAGAAGACCTTTTTTTTTTTTTTTTTATTTTAGTAATGAAATAAAGTCCTCTGTCGATGTAATATATTTTTAATTAGCACCTCTCGGTATCTCCACGCGCAAGTAATACTTTTATTTCATCGAGTTTTAAATGATACAGCGGAAAAGGCTCAGTTGGAGACTTTTTTTTTTTTATTTTTTTTTCGTTTTTTTTCAAAAGAATTTCAATTGAAGAATTCTAAAACATAATATTCCTAAAATCCGGATGAGTTTGTACGGGATGAAAGTTGAAGTAAAAAAAAAAAAAAAGAAAAAAAAAGCACTTCCAGTTAGCGGGCGAAGCGAGCGCGTTGAAGTTGAAGTAAGGGGGAGCGAAAAAGTTATGAAATTAGCCGAAGTAATAGGGAAGGTACTCGTTCGGCTAATTCAATAGGCATTACTCGAATTGTTGGAGTTCTTCTCCAGTCGTTCCTATTAAATATTAAATGCAGAAGCGGATAATTGTAAATAATTTTAATCGCCGAGATGCTTAAAGAGCTAATTGGAGGGATGAGGTGGGGGTGGGGATGGGGAGGGTGTGAAATCGAAGGAAGGGTTATTGGGGTTAGTGCGGTGCCGTGCGAGACGGAACGGGGACTTTAAGCGAGTGGAACAAGTGGAGAGGAGCGAGAGGAGGGGGGGGTGAAAGAAGCGCATTTAAAAGGGGGTTTGGGGGGAGGGGATAAAGTTACATAGCCCGCGGATGAGGTGTGAATAGGGGTGTGAATAGGGGCGTGAATAGGTGTGCGAATAGGTTCGACGAAGTTGCATCGAATAGCCTCATCAGGAGTGCCGGAAGTCTTATTGGACGAAAGAACGAGCCCGAGATCCACGTGCGCCGCTCTCACGAAGGGACGTTTCGAGCTTCGGCTCGCGTACTACGTGTAGAGGCTTCGGGGAATGGGATGAGGGGAGGGGGAGTGTGTGTGTGGAGGAGGAGGGCTCCGGAGGGTGCGGGAATTCCGATGGACGTGGACGCGGGCGTAGACGGGGTTGGGTTTGGGGGGGGGGGCGTGTAGTGCAGCCGAGGTTCGGATGTATCGACCGGACCGATACGAGAGATCCTCCGAAAATCCTCCGAGGTCTCGAAGGCACGCGCCTGCCTTCACGACTCGTCGACAGGGAGTAGCGGAGTGCACGCGTAGCGACTAGGGTGGGAGGCTCCGAGTGGGGAGACCGAATCGTGGCGCGGAGCGGGGCCGGGCCGTGGCGGAGCGGGAGGAGGAGGAGGATGGGCAGAGGGAGGAGGGGGGGAGGGGAGGACGAGAATACGAAATTGATCAATACACCTCGGCTCGGAGCTGCTGACTGCTACTGTCGTCCGCCACTACTGCCCCCGTCGACATTCAGGGCGACTCGCTCGTTCGAATTTCTCGACGAGAGGCTGATCGATCCCATCCCTCTCTGTCCCACCCTGTAAACATACCTGGCACCCTGCGCTACATTCGCGCTCACGGATGTCTCTATGCGACCGTATACTCTCGATTTCTATTCCCCGTCCCCATTTCCCTGACCTTTCCCATACCCCATCGTCGTGATGAGATTTTTTTTTGCTGTCAGCTTAATACTCCGCTCGCTCCAAGAGCCGCCCAATTCAGTCAATAGGACTTCAGGATACGAGTCCAGCCCCCCCAAGTCCAATTAATCAGACGCGGACGACGAGTGCTCGACCTTGAGGGCTTGGCTGGCCCTTTAATGGCAAATATTCAAATATCCGGGCCAAAGCCGTCCTCCGGATTAAAGCCGCAAGAAGGAAGCGAGTGTCTCTCTCTCTCACACCCTTCCCTCGTAACCTATCGCCTGTCTCCGTGTCCTCAATCGCCCCTTCCCGAGTAAAGCTCGAGTAAAGCTTTAATTGTCGAGAGTAGCGAGTCAAGAGAGTAGTAAGTCAGATCTGGAGGAAAGTACGAGCGATCGCGGGCCAATGGAGGATGGAGGAGGCTTAGGGCACTCGTCGAGCTCGGCCTTGACGCGTGTCGACTCGGCCACTACGAGGCCGCATGCGATGGAACAAAGCGACGCTTCGAGGCCCGGGTCCGAGATCCGGGAGGCGGTCGTCCGTTGCCGCCCGCGAAGACGAGATCGAGGGTGGTGTGGCGCGGCGGTGCTAGAGGGTAGGAGGGCTGTCGGTGGTAGTGGTGGAGGTGTCGGTGGTGGCGGTGGTGGTGGTGGTGGTGGTGGTGGTAGCGGCGCCGTCGTCGTCGTCGTCGTCGTCGTCGTCGAAGTCGGCGAAAGATGCTTCGTTAGCCGCAAGCGCGCGCGCGCGCGCGACGTAAATCTCGCCCTCGCTTGCCGAGTGGAGGGGCCGCCGTCCGACCTCCCCGGGGTTGGCTAGAGGTGGTCGTGGAGAGGGACGGGATGGGGGGGAGGGTGGAGGGCTGGAGGGGCAGATTGGCCACGCGAAAGGGTGCGAGCCTTCGCAGGAGCAGCAATATCGATCGAGGTGCCGCGCGCCTCCCGCAGTCGCCGGAGAGAGCGAAAGCTGGCTGGCTGACTGGCCGAGCACGAGTGTAGTCTCCATCTCCCGCTGACTCGTTACTGACGACAGCAGTCGGTGGCTCTTCTTCGCGAGCCGGTCGAGGCCGAAGGTCGTGACACGGATAGCCGTGCGGTTACTGCTGCTGCTGCTACTGCTGCTACTGCTGCTACTGCTGCTGTTGCTGCTGCTGCTGCTGCTGGTTGGTGGTGCTGGTGCCCGTGCTCGTGTTTGTGCTCGTGGGTAGAGTAGGCAAGACGGGCGAAGGCAAGGGGGTGGCGCGAGCTCGGGCTCGCGCGGCCCCATGGACGAGCGCCCGGAGCGCGGCGACGAGGGCCTCGCCTCCCGGTGGCGAACAGTGAGGCACAGTATGTGCGGGGAGTACGGGGAAGCGCGACCAGCCCTGGCCTTCGTAGCGAGTCGTCGTCGTCGTGAGGAGCCAAAACCCGGCCTCGAACAACACTGCGCTTCAGCACGGGACCTCGACACGGCCTAAGGATGGAGGAGTCGGCTGCGCGGATGCGCCCCTACCTCGACTGCTGGGACGTGAGTCGCCCTCTCTCCCCTCTCTCTCTCTCTCTCTCTCTCTCTCTCTCTCTCTCTCTCTCTCTCTATCTATCTATCTCTTTCCGTGAATGTCTACGTCTTTCGATCGGCCGCGGGCGGTCTGGACCTCGAGTGGCTCCGGGGGGTTCTTGGGTGGCTTCGTCCTCGCTCGGCGATCCGTCACCACCCTGAGGCCTAATGCTTTGAAGTGTCGAGCCCTGGCTCGACATTTCCAGGCTAATCCCGTGTCCCGCGATGGAGCCAGCCGATGCGGAGCTTTTATTTATAATGGGCCGCTGGGCCGAGCTCTGGGAGCCGAGGCGTCGGCTGACCGAAATCGCTCCGACCACTGGGAGGCCTGGATTTTCCTTAATTTACCATACGTTGCCTGAACTTGACCGTAAAAACCATAAGCCTAGTTCTCGTTTAACGGCAGGCCAGGCCAAGCCAAGCCAACCCGAGACAAGTCAAGTCTTGACGCCTCGCCTCACTCTCTCGGTACGCGACCCGCGTTTTATGCTCCTGCTCATTATATCGATTTCGTGCATTACATTTTTTTAGTGACGAGCCAACCTCAATCGCTGACACTCCGATCGCTCACGATAAATACCCGACTTTTCATACTCTATTTTAGCCTCATTTCTCATAATATTAATGGGGACAGTTTTTCTTTTTTTTTTTTTTGTTTCGTCGTGCACACGGCAATGCGCGGCAATGCGCGTCAATGCGCGTCAATGCGCGGCAATATTCATTAGGGCGTATGTAATAATAAGCGATTCGCGTAATTGTACGTTAACGAGCAGCAAAACATTTCTAGAGCGAATCTAGTGAATTATTTACACGTTTTGGGGAACGAGAGTCGATTGAGATCCCGTATGACGGGACGCGTATTTATCGAGAATCGAACAAAGAAATTTTGTAATTCGAAAACGCATACGTACGGCCGATAAATCGTTAGGTTGTAATACCGTAATGCCGTTTAATACCATTCTTCTAATTTATTTAATTCAAACGCAAAGGACGCGCGCTTCTGTCTGCCAATTAGCTTTAAAATTAAAGTGATTACGAAACGCGTCCGTGTCGTTTCGTTATATAAATACAACGACAAACGATAAACGATAAACGATAAACGATAAATGCCCTGCCCTTTCTGCGTAAAATCTTCTATACTGCATTTTTTAAGGAATAAAAATTTATTTACACTCGATGTAGTTTTTGAGCGAAGTAAGGAAGGACCATCGGGACGGATTAAGCTTCAATGCCTTTCGGGCTTTTATTAAAATCGAACGGGGAATAATAATAATAGTAGTAGTATTGGTAGTAGTAGTAGCAGTAGTAGTAGAAGTAGTAGTAGCAGTAGTAGTGGTGGCGGTGGCGGTGGTGGTGGTGGTGGCAGTAAAAGCTCAGAGTGTAGATGATACGAGGGTGAGGATGGTAAGAAATCAGAGAGTTGGCATATTTATTATGAACATTCTTGGGGGTAAGAGAATGATATTTTCGGCGGGATTGATTGATTGGACGAAAAGTTGCAAAGTTGGTGGAAAAGGAAGGGGAGACGCGATGGCTTTGAGCTTAAAGGGGACTGTTGCTTAAGAAGAAGGAAGCGTAAACGGAGGCGGGAAACTCGGCAATTGGGTGGGTCGGTGGTGGCCTCGGGTGGTGCAGCATCCCCGAGAGCTATAAGGAGTGGGGGGTGGGGGATAGAGTAGAGCTTATGCGTTTAGGGAGGGCAGGGGGTTGAGGTTTACGTAACGCGTGAGCGTAATCGGCCCCTTCATCATCTATCTATCTCATCCTCGAGGACTGAACGAATGTTGCAGAACGAGGACAAGTACTCGGTGGCCAATAGCCAGGCGCCACTTCAGGCCGGCGAGGAAGAGCATCCGGAGCGGGGCACCTGGTCCGGCAAGTTCGACTTTCTCCTCTCGCTCCTGGGCTACAGCGTCGGCCTCGGCAACGTCTGGAGGTTCCCGTACCTCTGCTACTCGAATGGTGGTGGTGCCTTTCTCATTCCCTTTACCGTCATGCTTATTATCGCCGGGCTGCCTTTGATGTTCATGGAATTGTCGCTCGGTGAGTCGCCCTCTATTCCTCCTCCTCCTCCTCCTCCTCCTCCTCCTCCCTCTCCCTTCCGCTCGCCCCGCCCGCCCCGTCCCTATTTACTCGCGTCGAATGCGTGTAGCCCCGCGCACATGCACCGGACACGTGAACGACAAGTGTCCGACCGACACACGTCGAGAGCCTCGGGAATTAACGCCCTCCAACTCCCCTCCCCCTCCGATCGACACTTGCCTACGATGCCTTTCACGCGACAGAGCTAATTAAATTTTTTTCGTTTCGAGGCCTTAATTTCTTTAATTGAACGGTAACCGGCTGCCATGCACGGCTCACGTACAGCCCCGGGACAACGTCACACTCGGTTGACTGACGACGGTCTGGGACAGACAAGGTGTGTGCGGCTGACGTTCGAAATATCATTGCTGAATAATTGTTTGTTTATGTAAATCCATTTATGCGACACGGGCACAGAGGCCGAGAGCCATCGAGCCACGTACGCGCATCGTCGCAGATCCTCGGCCACGTACGCCTCGAGGATTATGGACTATTGCGCGCAAACGATGCGTTTCGATGCAATTGTTGCAATTAACGGGTACGGCCAAGGTCTTGGTCTTGAAGGGCTGCGACGGCAACGACTCAACTGCCGTGTTCCCGAAATATTATTCCAATACGCTCATTGAGCCTACGACTGCCCTGCCGTCGGCTCTATCCATACGAATGAATTTCTTTCTTTCTTTCTTTCTTTCTTTCTTTCTTTCCCAAGTAACGCCCACCCGATAAACTCCCTCCCCCACGCCCCCCTCCCTCCCTCCCTCCATATCCCCAACCGACCGACCCTACCAACCCCGCTCACTTGAATGTTTGCTTTACAAACACAGTCGCCACTGTCTTTCTAGATCAAATAAATTTTGATTTTAAGTAGTCCCGGGCACGAACGTCAAATTGCAAATCAAATCTATCCGATCCAGAGGCAGAAAAACAATCTTCGGTCCGACACGCGATATCCGCTTCTTTTTTCTTTCTTTGTTTTTCTTATACCTACCACCCTCGCAACCTTGCATTTTGCCCTTAACGTTAACTTTCGTCGGGCCGTCATCGCGTACTTCCCGATAGATTGCCTTCGTGACTCCTCGAGACTCTCCGCTCCTGCGCCTAATTCTTTCTTTAACGATATTGTTATTGTTATTATTATTATTATTGTTATTGTTATTATCATTGCCGTCAACAGTAAGTGCCCCCGTCGGTCATGGACTTCCTTTCGTTGCATTTTTATAAAAACGACGTTCCCATAATTCAAGAGAGTCCGCCGGTGCACGGGAATAATAGAATTACTTGCAAGTGTGTGCCTGTATAAGAGGAAAGACAAAAAATAAAAAGAGAAAAAGAAAAAGAAGAGCCCGTAAATGTTTAGAGTATCCGTGCATTACGAAACTCGTGCAATTGACTTTTCTGGATTGCTAGATCTATCTGCTCGGTCAGATCTTGCTCCAATTCCATACCCTACGCTCTACTTTATATAATAACAATAACAATAACAATAATAACAAAAGCAATAATGACGGGGGGGGGATGGCTTAAATGTCCTTATCGGGTATGAATTTCTCTTATGAGCTTATTATCGCTTATAGGGAATAAATTTTAACGATCTTCCGACGCTACGAGGGGAAATTGAAATTAAAACAAACAAAAAAAAACAAAAAAAAAAAAAAAAAAACACCAGACGAATGCGTCCTTTTTTCATTAAGCGAATGAATGGGCCGTCAATTCAATCGCAGACTTCAATGGTTTTGTAATGAGAGCGTTGCGATTGTCCTCAGGTCAGTACGCGAGCCTTGGTCCGGTGGCTGCTTACAAAAGGTTTTGTCCACTCCTGCGAGGACTTGGATATGGAATGGTGCTCGTCAGCTCCGTGGTGATGCTCTACTACAACCTCATTATCGCGTGGACGCTGTTTTACATGTTTGCATCGGTCGCAGGTACGACAACTACGACCGCGGCTACAACTGTTTCTGACATTTTCCACAGATTTTCTCTGATTATCACTTACGCTCAGCGGCACGAGACATTGCCTTCATTAGTCTTTAGTATCAATTCAGCTTTATTTAAGTGCTGGGATCGTAAAAGCATTCATGACCGTCGTGGCTACGCCTTGAAAAATTCTCCCCCCCCCCTCTCTCTCTCTCTCTCTCTGCCCCTCTCACGCTCCTTCAATATCTCCTAATATGAAATAAAGAAATCGTCAAGAGAGATACGGCTTCGTTTGGCTTTAGCGATCAAATAATAACTTTGGAGAGCAATAACGAGCCCGATGGCATTCAATAGTCGCTATATCTCTTACTTTGTCTCTTTGTGCTTCGATTAAAAAAGAAACGTTTCCGAAACTACAGCTGTAGCTCCACCTCCTACCCCTACAAATCATTTACAATATAGAATGTGCATAAAACACGACGACTCAAAGACCCTTTCTTCTTTGGATTAGGAGTCTTTATATATATATATATATATTATATATATATATGCGCGAGAGAAATTTCTTCAGATGCTTCGAGATAATCCCGATAAATTTTTCTTTTCGCTCTTTTCTTCTCGATTCGACAAACAATTTTTAATCCCTAGCGTGAGCCCCGACGAATTCGAAGATCTGCTCTCTCGATCTTCGTTCGCGCTTCCTCGAAAAAGAAAACTGTCTGCCGACGTCGGGACTTTCGTCCGGCTTTTCAGCCTGATTTTCCAGCCGAAAATATGCTCAAACGTCCCTCGGAAGATAAATAATATCTCTTGGAACTCACTACAAAGCTTTAATGGATCATTCTCGCGTAGATCCTAAGACAATCGGTGTGCGTGTGTGCGCGCGTCCCCTCCCAGCCTCGCAATTACTTCGGTGATCTCTGAATAAAAAGAGCGAATTAAAACGCGCGCAGAAAGATAAAAGCAGCGATCGACAATGGTTTTGTACAACTAATACCAATACTACCGAGCATCCGCAACAACCACGCTCGAGCAATATTTATTAAACTCAAAGTAGTTAATAAACTTTCCTTTATCTGACAATGCTTTTTTTTCTCTTTTTTTTTTTTTTTTTTTTTTGTTTTGTTTTTATTATTTGTTTTGTTTTGTATATATTCCGTGTGCTATGGAATGTCGGCCGTCAAAAATGTTTCCTCCTTATATTGGACGTTAGATATGCCGTTTGTTTTAGCGATTCATCGGGATGGAGCGGAACGATAGCTTTCGATATCGAACAAGTTGAGAAACATTCGTAAAGTATGCCCGGCAATCATTATCTCGTGAGTTATATCGGCCGCGTTCGACATACGTAACGCATTCGTTGGAAACTATGTTTCGATAGCGTTACGTTGATCATTCTCTCTCCCCTACCCTCCACCCACACACCCACACACCCACACCAAGAGCACCAAGAGCACCAACGCAACCGCGAAACCTGACGAATTTTCAACGGTTGCATTGTCAGTCGTTGTACATATATGTGCAATGGAATTCCATCGATTATTATCATAATAACGGGTCACTTGTTTCAGTTTGAAAAACTTTGCTTGCTCTGGAAGCTCGTATACAATGAAAATAAGAATTCACGTTAGCGCAAGCGCAATAACTCATGGCAAAGCTCAGCCTTTACTTAATTATTCTCATAGGAGAATAATATACATGTAAATAATTATCCCTCTTTAAGAAAAAAAACCTCCTGTAAAATGATAAAAATGTTCGGCTTCGATTATTTTACGCAAAACTTTTCAGTATTTACCGATAGCGATAGCTTATAATTTTTCTCGTGGCCAGGAGGAAGGTTTAAAGAGTAAAAACTAGAGTAAGGAGTACAGCTGCAGTTTCAATTTCAATCATTGCAGTAAAATAATTCACGAGGAACGTAAATGACATTGCACATCGTACGCACATAAGAAGACGTAGAGCGAGAGAGATAGAGAGAGAGAGAGAGTGGTTCGATTGGTAAAAATGATGGTAAGGAGAGCGTGGGGGAGGGGGTGAGAGAGACGGAAGTTTTAATGCTAACGCTTAGCATTTCCCTGGTAATAGTATATTCCTAAGCATCTCGGGGATGCTTAGACAGCCCAAAACTTTATCGACAGGCTCTAGTTAAGTAAAATTAGGCTAATCGATACGGAGGTTCTGCGTAGTTCTGTTAAAATATTCATTTAAAGGAGGAGACGGATAAATTGTAAATGAACGAGAATGAGAAAGGACATGTTGAGATATAAAAGTTTAGAAATCATTAGGATGGCCGGATTTTAATTGACATTCCGTATTAATCGTACCATGCCGTGGAAGGGTGGACTGAGGGAGCGAAGGGAAGGGAAGGGAAGGGAAGGGAAGGGAGGCTTTATTAGGTAACAGTCATTGAATAACGATAAGGTATTGGTATTGCAGTATGGTGTAACGACAAAGTAATTCACGGTGGCGGTGATAATGGTGGCAGGGGCGGGAAAGGGGAGGGGGGAGGGGGTAGGAGAGGAAGGGCAGAGTTAATGCCTCGGAGCTTAGGGATCTTAGAGGGTAATTAGCCTTTACGTTATGCTCCGATTTAATAAAATCCATGCGATGCGATGACTGAATGACGCAGGGGGAGGCGACCTGCCCTGGAGCAGGTGCGAGGAGGAGTGGAGCACGAAGGAGTGCTTCATGCCGGAAGCCGCCCTGGTCTGCACGAGCCAGAACATGACGTACTTCAAGAGGGAATGCCTGAACTCCAGCCAATTAGCGGCGATGAATTTCTCCCCGGAAAACCTGACCTCCGTCGTACGAAAGCCTCCCGCTGAAGAGTATTTCAAGTGAGCCACGTAACTTTTACACGTCCCTTTATAACGATATCTAGCTTGTCCCCTCTAGCTTAATCGTCACTCTCCCCCCCCCCTCTCTCTCTATCTCTCTGGCTCTCTCTCTCTCTCTCTGTCATTGCGCCGTTTCAGTAACCATGTGCTACGACTGAGTCACGGGATCGAGGAAACTGGTACAATAAGCCCGAAGATGGCCGGCTGCCTCCTGCTCGCCTGGATCATTGTTTTCCTTTGCCTTAGCAAAGGGGTGCAGAGCTCGGGAAAAGTCGTCTACTTCACCGCGCTTTTCCCCTACGTCGTACTGGTGAGTTTACGCTATTACTCATGAGTCCCCGCCGCCGACACCAAAAACCCCGCTCTTCGTCATCGGGGGCATCCGGCGCCCGTCGGATCGATAAATCCCATCACCGGCGCGAATCTCAAAGGAAAGCAACGTTAATTGCTCGAACCTCAGATTATTTCTCTCGCCGACGCCCAGCCCTATTTATTACCCACCCCGCAGCCAATGAATACCACTTGCTATACCGTATTATTATCATTGCTCCACGCAAGTGGAGACTAAAGTCAACATCGACTGCGATTGGGATGACGAAACGCATAGGAATCGGAGATTCCCCGAGGACGGACAACACCCTCCGGGTAAGCTATCTAGCCCTAATCCGTAGGGCTTCACTCTCGATCAGTTTCTCGGGGGAGGCGGGGGGGTGGAGGAGAGAAGGGAAGTGCTTTGAGTACGTGTTCAGTACTGGACGCGCTGCGTATAAAGTTCGTATATTTGGGAATTTGATGGATCCGAAGCGAAGCACCTTCCGAGAATCTGTAAATTACGTCTCGTTCCTTTTTCATAAACCTCGTTAAAAGCTTGGCCCAAAGACTGGAGTTGGGGGAGGGGCGGAGGGGGGCGTAATAAGCGAAGCGTAACTGGAGAGTCGCGCGGGGTCGCGTAGATCGTGTCAGGCAGCGCGGACAGGGCCGGCCTTACTTATTCCCCTGATGACGGCTCTTTCTCTCTCTCTCTCTCTCTCTCTCTCTCTCTGGCTGTGCTCAGATCGCCCTGTTCGTGCGCGGTATCATGCTGCCGGGTGCCAGCGAGGGCATCATCTTCTACCTGAGCCCGAAATGGAAGCGGCTAACCTCGGCGAAGGTCTGGGGCGACGCCGCCGTGCAGATCTTCTTCGCCCTGAGCCCGGCCTGGGGTGGCCTCATAACCCTCAGCTCTTACAACAAGTTTACCAACAACTGCTACAAGGACTCGCTGATCGTCGCGGTGAGCAACATCTGCACCTCCTTCTTCGCCGGGCTCGTCATATTCTCTGTGATCGGCTTCCTCGCCCACGAGCTCGGCGTGCCCGTTGACACGGTCGTCGATCAGGGCGCCGGCCTCGCTTTCATCGTCTATCCGGAGGTAAGGACGATTTATATCGTATTTACACCCGCAGCGAGCATCGATCCGCTCTTCACTCTTCACGTTCTACGACACGTTAACCTTAACTACTTTCCCTTCCTTTCCTCTTTTCTCCCCCGTTACCCGTAAAGATCCCGTGACCTACAGCGAAGGGACACTCGCTGCCCCAATTACCGAACGAAGACCATCACGGCGCACCAGCTCGTAAACATATTTTCTATCCTTCTTGCCTGTTCGACACTCGACTGCGGCAAAGGAACCTCAGCATCGAATTGTTTTTTTGTTCTTTTCCTAAGTAGGAAAAAGTATGAAACGTCAATCATTCCCTTCCGTTTGCGAACTCGAATTCTGAGTAAAAAATTTGAGGAAATTAATTATCCTTAGTCCTTAACGAGGAACGTCAATTACAAACACTCAATTTTCCTCAACGAGCCGTCGCTTCTAATTTTTATACTTTCACTTAAGAAATCCCTAATGCTTAGGGGGGGGGGCGATTTACGAATAACTACAGTTTATTTTTCTTCCTCTTCTTCATCTTCTTCTTCTTCTATAACTCTGTATAACGGTTATATTACTCCGTATAAGCCATTGGGGAAAAAAAAGTGATGGACTTAAAAACTATGAAATTGAATTAATATTGTACATGATCGTAATAATGCCGTTCCTTTGGCTGTATGGGGGTAAAGGGAAGGAGGAGGGGAGGGGCAGGGGGGTCAGGGAATTAAAAAATTATTAAGAGTTATTAGAATAAGAGTTGGAATTGGAATTATTAGAAAATTATTCTAAGCTGTAAAGTGCGTAATTGAAAGCAGTAGTTGCTCGACGGAGACGAACTACACGAGTTCGGCGATTTGCGACGCGCGCAGCGCGAAACTAATAAAAGAAAGTATTGCCCAGGTGGTGTCGAGGCTGCCCGTCGCACCTGTCTGGTCGCTCCTCTTCTTCGTGATGCTGCTGACCCTCGGACTGGACTCGCAGTTCGCCCTCATGGAAACCGTGACGACGGCCATCCTCGACGGCATCCCCGCCCTGAGGCACTACAAGCTCTGGATCGTCCTTGCTTGCGCGGTCTTCGGCTACGGAGGCGGTCTAATATTCACCACCAATGTACGTAGCGCGGCTACTAGGATCGATAAATCCCCGGTAGTACATAATAACCGGAGAAATGGACTTTACCGGCAGGCGGGCATGTACTGGCTCCAGCTGATGGACAAGTACGCGGCCAACTGGTCGGTACTCCTCATCGCGATAAGCGAGTGCATCCTCGTCGCTTGGGTATACGGCGCGGACCGCTTCCTCGACGACGTCCAGCAGATGATTGGCGTGCGGGGCCGCTGCTGGAGGCTCTTCTGGACATGGATGTGGAAGGTCGTGACTCCGGCGACCCTCTTCTTCATCCTCTTCTTCAATTGGGTGGAGTACGAGCCGGTCAAGTACGGCGCCTACGTCTATCCGAAGTGGGCGGACGTCGTCGGCTGGGTCATTGGACTTGTGCCAGTGCTCGTTATTATCGGCTTCGCAATCGTGAGTTCGATCGGCATGCTTATGTCACCTCCTTACGTACGAGACTCGGCGCCAACCTCCTCGGGAGCCAAGCCCTGCCCCGGCTACCCACCACTCGTAACCGAGCCGCGAATCGTAAAAAAGCCGCCCCTCGCTCGGCTTTTGCGCAACTTTCAATCCGGCCGAGCTAAAATAAGCTCCAAGGCGGTTACTTACCGTGCCGAGGGGGAGGGGCGGGGGGGGCGAGGAGTATGGGAACACGCGCACCCCAATAACCTGCCACCCCCGCCCTATCGGGATATCTCGCCGCGGGCACAATGGAACCGTATTCTCGGAGTCATTTGGAGCGTGAAGGGGCGAGGGGCATCCCTCCCGATTCGTAAATAAGAACAAAAGCTAATAAATGACTGGGCATTCTGCTCAGCGAACCAGCAAATCCACAAATACGTAGACACCGCCCCCGCATTTCGAGTATATACCTTAGCCTAATTTTCGTCTTGTGAGCACGTGGTTCCGCGAGACGTAATCCTCGGGTGCCAGTCGTAACAAGCGCTTATTTACCTCCTCGCTTACCCTTACATCACATCACGTCCCATCACATCACGTCACATCACGACCACTACACTTACTTACTTACTTACTTACTTACTTGATACTCTGCAATAATAAAGAAATTACCGGCAGCCTCGGTGCTCGTTAGGTAAGGTAGAGCGTAAAGCCTAGCTCGCGCGTATTTGCGATTGGCCCCATTCGAGACTCGCGATTCCCCTCGTGAGGATTATTTATGTTTTCGGAATGCGCGGGCTAGTATCGGGGGCGGGGAAAAAGTAGGCCTTCGGACGAGGTCAAGAAATAAAATAAAATAAAAAATAAAATAAAAAATAAAATAAAAAAAAAACAGGAGACGCGGAGCGTCCCAGTCCCTGATCCCCTTAGCTCTCGAGGCGAGTCCAATCCATAAATCATGCGAGGCACACGCCCGCGTTTTATCCCCCCAGTGCCAACTACGAGTCGGCCGTCGACGCCGCACCGGCTACGAGGAGGAGGACGAGGACGACGAGCTGCGTGGGACCGGACAGGACGGCCTCTGGAGCAGGGCGCGCAAGCTTCTGCAGCCGAGCTCCGACTGGGGTCCGGCCTCCCGCACTCCCTTCACCCCCTGCAGAACTCTGCCCCACACGCCCTCACCAGGTAATTAATCATCCGTCGGCCGCCCTCCACCCCTCCGCCCACCCGACCCCTCAATACTCCGCCCCTCAAATCGCTCGCTTCTTTTTCTCCCTCTCTTTTTCTTACTATTGCATGCCCGACTTTTTATTTCCGTCCGCCCTCCCGCCCGCCCTCCCGCCTTGTCAATGCCATTGGCAAATACCTTGAGGAAAGAAATGTCGAAGGGAGGCTCGTTCGTCCCTTTTTACGCCCCGATTCCGTCTCAATTTCAAAGGAATTATTAATTTTCATGCGATTAGTCTCGCCCTTGGCATATTCCGTAAATTTGACTTACGAAGCGCTCCGAAGCGCCTTTTCCGTTCTGTGCTCAAAAACACGAAGTCCAAATACTTACGCGGTTTTTCTATTTAAAGATAAGAAGACGCAAAGAAACGCGTAGCTCCCACGTAGCTTCTACGTACGGATAGTTTGGACGAACGGCATGCCTGTTAATAAATAATAAGACCAATAACCAAAATTCTCGTGGGATAATCATTAATCCTTAGCCAATAACCCGCACTTTGACATATCTTGTTGCTACGTATATAGTAAGGAGGCAGTTGTTTGGTCCGTGCATGCGGCGACTCAGAGGCGACTTTATCTTTACAAAGAGTTGCATACATGATAGTGAAAAAAGTATCGGTGATGGGCACACTATCTTTAGATTTAATTATTTCATTAGTTATGAAAGTTTCCTTCCATCATTCACGCACACGTATAATATGTATAGAGCGAAAGCGTAGACGAAATAATACAAATGAGTCGTTAAAATTACACGGTAAGCTTATGTACGTGTATGTATATATATGTGTGTTTTATGGTCTAAGTAGCAAAGGACTATTTTTCTGCATCGTCTATGTATAAATCCATAATAATGTCAGAACTTTGCTTCGGCTTTGTAATGTAATTATGACGCCTATAAAATCGTTGGGATTTTCTTTTTTCAATATCGGCTACGCGCCTCTTAACGAAGCTTAATTATATTAGCTAAGCCTAATACAAAGCTGACCTATATTTCTCCAGCTACCACCCCGCCTATTGCCTATTCAGCTTATGGTTTTTATACATTCGGATGCTTTAAAATAGTCGACAAAGGCCATTAAATAATACTTACGTATGTCGCATGCTTTCTCTATTTTAAATCTGCTTTTAATCTATGTTGCACTACCACTTACTTACCACTAAACCTCACTTTACATATATTTATATATATATATATATATATTATAATATTTATTGCAATCTCTTCCCCATTGTGAGATAGACGAGCCTTGGTAATATTTAAAAGCTTATTGCTGTCAAAGCCTATGTATTTCGATCCGAATAAAGGACTCGAAATAGTCTAGAAGAGTACTGCTGGGATTAAGCATTTTTCTAAACGCTTGCGAAGCTTCTGAATTATTTTATCTCTATCCGCATGCAAGTGGATAATAATATACGTAGAGGCTGAGTATCGAGCTAATTTTTCACTACGCGTCTAGTTAATTTAGATCCTTAAAAAAAAAAAAAAATCTTCCATTCAATTTGAAAATCGGATCAATATTTAACATTAATTCTGTACGAAAAATTAAATACTATTTCCCTAGAGACTCGGGAAAAGGATTTCCTTTTCGAGCTAGTAAACTTATATTACAGCGCTTTAAATGCGATAAATTTTTCGTAGCTTCGCCTTATCTCCTCCGTAGTTTATGATGTCAGATATATTCAAGGCATAAAATTAAAATATTCCGATATTCTCGGGATGTAATACTATCGGAATAATGTTCGTTTCGTAATTTAGAGAAAAAAAGAAAGAAAGAAAGAAAGAAAAGTAAAAAAGAATCGAAATAAGAGTAATTAATGGAAATTTGATTTGGTTATAAATCGTTAAAAACATATTCTCCCTTTCGGTTATTGCCGGAATACTTCGTACTTTTAATTATTTCCAAAGTTGGCATTTTCTCGGATTTTATTGTACATTTTCATTATATTCCGTATTATTAAAATTCAGCAGTGGCTTTATTACAAATTATTCGTAAAAATTCGAAATTCATTCGTTTCGTTGTTAAATAGACGACTTGTTTTACAAAATTCTATAAATATATTGAAGAACTTCAACAATAGTTTCTCGTGAAATTTATAAAATACAAACGTACACACGCGCGCACACACGCTCACACATATTTATTCATCGCGTGTTTATACGTTTTATTAAATTCTATCGTGAACATGCTATTGCCGTTCTTTATACAAATGAAACCATAGCCTAAATAACGCCAAGTTAACTCATTATTTCAGAAAATAATTAGAAAAATGCAATTATTGCATTGAACTTTGGAAGTGTAACATTAAAAATTTAAAAAGCCACTGGAATCTATTCACGCAGAAAGTACGTATTTGTAATTGGCTAGCAATTAGTTTTAGTTCTATTATTATTAAAACGAGATTTAGCAATTTGTTAGTATCAAGATACAAGTAGTTTTAAAAATTAATTACTAATTATAATTAAGCTGTACATGTAGATTTAATTCGTATCATTGTTTAGTAGAGTCGTAGACTATATATGAACACAATTCGGAATAGTTTTAAAAATGCAAATATAACAAAATTTCATAATCTCGGTGCCCGGCGTGTCAGTAAAATTATTTACGTGCAATTATTTACTATTAAATAGTAGTTAATGCAGCGTAATTAGCAAATACTTGTGCTCGTAGAAGTTTCAATGGAGTATTTCAAATTTGTATTTCTTATTTTTATTTCATTACGTGAATTCATAATATTTATTACACAAGTTTTTATAAGATTTTTTAAAAATACTTGAAATTTATCTTATTGATAATATACTCGTAGTATATATTTTTAACTTCGACTTGTGAAGATAAAACTTCTTTTGTATTACTGTTCTTCTTCTTCTTATTATTATTATTATTATCCAAATCATAAGGGTAGAAGTATATTTAAATAAATTAAATGGCTGAAGAACGTATGCTCTATTTAGAGAATTTTAAAAAGTATTTTTGAAAAACGTAAATATCGTAACTGATAATATCATCGTTTTTATATGCATACATGCGTGTGTGAGTGTAATGACGTTCCTAATAAAAAAGTAAAGAAGTTTAATATCTTTGTAAAATTCGTAACTCCAAAGTAAATATAATAAAGAAAGTAATGAGAGTTTTTGTTAATAATAACTGTTAGTGTTACGTTATGTTGAAATACTGTTGAGATTAAGTAAATATAGTACTTGGTGAGAAATGAGCCAATTAAGATATTTAATTCGAACGAATGAAGCAATGAAGATAAAACGAATGCGAGATAAGATGAAATAATTTTCTGACTAGATACGTTAAGTAAGGAATGGCTTCGTTATTTTTGTCGATCGCTTGGCTTGACTAGAAATTCAGCCAAAGTTGTATTGAGCATTGAAATAACGAAAGGGTAAATGTCACCGAAGCCTCATTAGCGTCGAAAGGAAGGCTCGTTCTCTTACCTTGTGACTATAAGAAAGAAAGAAAGAAAGAAAGACAAGGACACAATCGCGGAAGAGATTGATAATGATAGCAACGCGAAATAATAAATTATAACAATAACAATTACAATAACAATAACAATTACAATATACACACAATACATACATATAATATATACGTAAACGCGCGCATACACACCCACCCACCCACTCACCCACCCACCCACCCACACACACATACACATATTGTTGGCTCAATGTGATAGAATAATAAAAATATGTGCGAAGTTAAAACGATATCCGCAGGGCCTCAGTGCGGCTACGACCCGATAGTGCGTGACACGATCGTCCTGGTGAATGGGCAGCCGATGACCGTCCAGGGCGCGACGGCCTCGCAGAAGCTACCCGGACCCTCCATACTCAAGAACTCGAGCAAGACGGATCTCATAACGTCGCAGCAAGTCTGACAAGAAGCCGTCGCCGAGGACGTCGACGAGGATTATCCCTCCCGCGGTTGCGCCTACTCCACCTTCAAGTTCTGAATTTTCTGCTTCTCACCTCTCGCTCGCATGGCTTTACGGCGCCTGCGCGTCCCCCGTCCCCCGTCACCCGTAACCCGTTGCTCCCACGACCCAACGACCTCCAGCAGCATCATCCATTTCCCGAAGCGCCCAGCGATGTTCTTTTGCGCGGCTCTGCCTAGGCCACGCGCCCACACTTGTTTCCCCAGCTATTACGTATCCCCCCTCCCCCGCCCACTTCTCCAGCCGCCACGAGGCTGCCGTTTTATTTCGGTTCGTATGTTTGGAAAGCCCGTGACGCGCGCGTCGGGCGCCTGGAATGCGCTCCCGTTGGAGGAACGGCTTGATTACGCTTAAAAATAAGGTCCCGCTCGTCGATCTGTACCTCATCTCCCTTCCCTAGCTTATACCCAGCTCCCAGCCACGGACCGCCAGAACCGCCAGAACCGCCAGAACAGCCAGCCTCCTCCTTCAGCTCCGGCAGCAGCGCCTCCGCGAAACGCACGTGTCCACTCGACGCGCTATTTATTTACCTTTCCTCCTTGAAGGGTGGATACCACCCTTCCAGTGGATTCACTGGTGCAAAGCAAGAGTGCCGGAGCTCCCTGCCTCCCTACCTCCCTACCTCCCTACCTCCCTACCTCCCTACCTCCCGCAGTACCCGACCCGTGTCTGTCTCTGCGTGTGTATTACCGTATGTGCATAATATAGTAATCCTGTGGGCTCTTCGGCTCGACAAAACGTCGCTTACTCGTAATACCCGAACGGCTTTATCATTTGCCCGACGCCACACCCACACACGCACACACGCAACAACGATCCAGATGTACTAAATTAATTTCACTCTTAAATGAATGAAGTACTATCCGCACGTGTTAACACGCGTATGCGCATACGCGTACGTGCATACGACGAGAATAATAATAATAATGATTATGATGATGTTGCTTCCAGCTTTGTCGAGTGCAGGCGTTACTTATTATAATAGATTGTTCAATATACTACTACTTAGGCTCGAGTATTGCAAAAATTATCGGGTAAGGCTTCGATTCATTCATTCTTTCGACTCTGAACGTCTCCTATAAAAAAAAAAAAACCTTAAAAGTCCTTTTAACATGTTCAAGTTGGTCAATAAGAATAATCGTTTCAAGGAGAGGAGGGAAAAATTATGCACCTACGCGTGCATGCACGCGTAAGCATACTTGAGGTTCTACAACTAAGAAAGTTACTTCGTTTAATACTTTGTCCAATTGAAAGTTGTAAATAAGAGCTTTGAAGTTTAATAAATAAAATTAATCGTTTTAGAGATGATGCAGCGAGGAGGAAATTTTTGCTAACATAATATACGATACGAGAAACGAGTGATTCCGGCCTTCGGCGGTGATCGTAGGGGATCGATCGGGCCATTAAAATGAATATCGGATACTTATTCGGATTAGAAGTGTTGCTTACTTAATTTGGACTCGGACTCGGACTCGGACTCGGACTCGGAGTTGTCGAGGCGAGGATTTTACGACTAAAAAAGTATTAAGCTGCGGGACTCCCTTTCGTTTTTCGTCGCTCGCTTGTTCCGGAAACGTAATTGACAATTGCCGTATTAAATATTGCCATTGAAACAACAGAATTTTTGGAAATCCTCAACGTTCGCGGGTATTAGAAATAGATCATAGATAAAGGGTTTGAAAATGAGTCGGCGGACAATGTTGTTCAATGTTCATAGTCAATACTAAATACAAACCATTTCGAGTATATTATTTTTTAAACGTGTTGCTTATAAGTTGTCGTTATAGCGATCGCGATAATACATACATACATACATATATATATATATATACATATACACTGTGTAAGTAAAGGATAAATATGTTTAGACGCGTATGTGTTCCAAGATATATAATTAGTATAAAATGTGCATTAATATTAGATAGATTTGGATATTTTATCTTTCGTTTCCTTCAATAAGCTAATCTCAGATGGATAATAATAGATTACCAAGATGAAAAGGTGTTTTAATCGTGCGAGTAATGTAGATCATTGGATCATTGGAGCGCAACGATGCCGAGCTCGTGCTCTCCTCCTACACAATCCTTATCCGTAATCACAAGTCCCAAACGCTACAGACAGAATTACAAGGAAAATATCTGCCCTTCATTTTCTATGTCTAATGGCTCAATAGCCCCAATTCCCTTATTGTTTCTTACGTCTTATTTTTCTATCCTACTTTATTTTTCGGCCGTTATAACGATAACGATCTCACGGAAGCACCCGAACGCCTCCGGGTAATAGACGGAAGTTCCTAAGATAATTTTAAAACTATTATCTCAGTTCTTACGATCGGGGAATCACTACGCGGAGACAAGGGATTATTTTTAGAAAAGGAGAGGGAAAAAATATATATAAATATATATAGAAGGCG
Organism: Ceratosolen fusciceps; assembly: GCA_018883505.1. Taxonomy (NCBI): domain Eukaryota; kingdom Metazoa; phylum Arthropoda; class Insecta; order Hymenoptera; family Agaonidae; genus Ceratosolen; species Ceratosolen fusciceps. Next base: position 9,274,938 of record RCIC01000006.1, on the reverse strand, counting down.
AACTGCAGAATGTCCCATCGCATGAGCATTTTGCTTTTTTGCTTTTTAATACGCGTGCACGAAACCGACGTGGGTGCAATCGTACTCACGTGTATACCCCCTCTCTAGCCCGAAGGCTCTCTCGTCACCGAAAACTTATTTTATATAATGCAGTAGGTAATACAAGTACAGGATATTTTTGCTCAATAATATCTAATAATCAGAAGGAGGGCCGGGTGGGGGGGGAAGGAGGAAACGGTACGCTATTTTTCAATCGTGGGTGTAAATAACTCGGTTTAGATTTAAAACGAGATCGTCGACTGATACATTACAGAAATAAGTAATACGGCGTTCCTTTGTCCTCGTTTGTTCCAGCCCTTAGACACGTTCGTTAGAATATTTCCTATAGAAAAACAATTGGTCGTCATTGCAGAGCTGAAGAAAATTCTTCTAAACACTTTCCGACGTAACATTTTAATCGGTCAATACACTGCTACGTAGAGTATAAATCTTGCAGCCATGATAGAAAAGAATTTCTTTATTTAAAATAATAGCCAATTTAAGATCGTAGCTGATTATTAATCAAGTGTTATTGGTATTTTTATTAAGTGATCCTATACGATCGTAGTTGTAATTCTTGACACTTAGCGTTTGCTTTCCCGTACACGAAGGTGCATATTATATTATTTTTTTCTACGCGTATTATTTCCCCTTCAGATAGATAAAGAGAGAGAGAGAGAGAGAGAGAGAGAGAGAGAGAGAGAGAGAGAGAGAAATAAAAGCTATCGTTACGTTGAATTGTTGTTTACGAGATTTTATTATCACGCACCTGCCCGGAGCAGCGCTTCTTTTAATCATTCGGTTGAAATACAGAATCGAAAATGTTGACAAAAAAAAAAAACGTTTATATTTCAGTGCCAAATGCGAATTATACGTTCAGTTATTGTTGTAGTATTCAAATTTTTAGATATTTATTTACATATATACATGTATAGATATATATATATATATTATAACTATTAACAGTGGACACTTTAGCAGAGGAAGTACGAAAAATTGACAAAATAGTAAATATTGTTTAAATGCTTTCCCTAAAATTCAAGGAATATTATTTATAGAGTAGTGAGTACTTATTTCTGATAAAGTAGGTTATTGTGTACGTACGATCAGGGAGTATTATAATAACTTGGGGTGATTTAAAGACGCAGTGCGCAAAGTAAACGAAGAAAAACAAAAGGAAATGTTGCACCTCTTATTGTTGATGTTGTTGTTGTTGTTGTTGTTGTTGTTGTTGTGTTGTCGTTGAACGAATGAAGGATTAAATTAGGGAGAAATTAAAGCGTGAGTGTCATTTAATTAATCCGGAGATTGCGTAAATAAGCTTTAGGTTTGCATAATATGCACACGTATAGAAAATTGATTTGTTGCACAAGTAAATGTATGTAGATATATGCTAATAATGTAATAATCCGAGCTAAAGATATTTTTCCGCAAAGTAATAGTAATATTTTTCTCTGAGAAAATATCTACCTGTGAAAGAGGAGTGACTGATCTAGTTAGTTACATCAAAATGAATTATTACATGTTCTGCGCATATACTGATACAGTATTAATAATAACCATAATGATTAAAAGGGAAAATAAGTATCAAAATAATGGGAAAATGTAAGAAGTGTATAAAGTACAACTTACTATAGGAAAATGGTGCTTAGGCAGAGAGGAAAATTAAACATAACTTGGTTACACGCTGAAAGATATAATAAATAATTTTTTGTAGCGTCCACTGAAATGACATTTTTGGCATTTGGCAAGTCGCATAATAAATAATAAATACATAATAATAAACAAAGGAAGCATACTATACTGTATTGTGTATTTCATTCGTTGTGAATTAGACCTTAACGTTTATGAATACATAAAAAAACAATATAAATAATAGAGAGAGAGAGAGAGAGAGAGAGAGAGAGAGAGAGAGAGGCAGAGAGAAAGAGAGAGAATATGGATAAATATTCAATTTTAGGAAATCGTTAGGATGTACTATTAATTAAAAAAATAGTTTATAACGACTTTAACGACTTGTCCCGAGTCGAAAGATTGTATAACGTGGTTTTTGCGATTTTTTAAAAGTAAATATACAAAAAAAAAAAGAGAGAATTAGAGAGTGAGAGAGTGAGAGAGTGAGAGAGTGAGCGAGAGAGAGAGTGAGAGAGAGTGAGAGGGTGGGAGGGAGGGAGTAAAAAAGGGAATAATTAAGTAAAATGATGTTTGAAGGGCGCGAGCGCGTGGCTGTAAGTGTTCTGAGCTTAAAAAAATGAGCTACCAACATATAGAGCAGACAGTACAAAGTTATGTATCCTAAATACTGTACGAGTTAAAGGTTCGCGGAAAGTAAGGTTAAGTTCATCGACAAAATGCCTGACCCGATTTCTCTTTTTCCCAGCAGCACAATAATGATCACAAAAGTTTTTAATTGATAAATGATAAATACCGCTGTATCGCCAGATTCGTTGGAGTGAAAAATTTCGCGTCGAAAGGGCGGTGGGGGGGGTGACGACGACATTTTTCGAGGGAATTTTTTGTATCCGGGGGAGGGGAGCGGGAGCTACGATATCGATTGGCCACTCTTATCGCTTTAAAGCTTCAATTAAACTTTTACTCCAAATAATGCAGAAAGTACGTGTATACATATACTTATTTAGATAATAAGCATATACATTACTGAGTCTGATGATGATACGCGATTATCAAGCGAATGGGGATTCGTGAGACTGAGACAGAGAACGAGAGAGAGAGAGAGAACGAGAGAAGAGAGAGAGAGAGAGAGAGAGAGAGAGAGAGAGAGAGAGATAGAACAATTGAATTAATATACCAGTACGATAAGGTTCTAAAGATTTTGAAGGGAAAAAAAGTTAAAATACGTTAACGTACCTTTAATTATTGACAAAATGTGTTCGGCAGTTAAGTATATCGAATCCTTTCGGATAAGCAAGCACATGGATTTTTTGTGACTAATAATATACGCAACAATACAGTAACCGGAAATAATGGTGATCTAGTCATTATACTATTACGTAGTAGATTAATATTTCTGAATAGCCGAGGTTGCAACATCTTCGTAAAATCTATCCCGTTTAAAGTATAATTATTTGCTTAAAACGTGCACGAGGGTATGGCTATGCAAGCGTTGTATCAAAATATCCAAGAAAGTCGGATAAATTTTTACGTAGCACTAACTGTAGGTATAGAACTGACGGGAATTTAGAAGTTGTATTGACGTGACATTTACAAAAGCAAAAGCAAAAGAAAAAGCAAAAACAAAAACAAAAACGAAAACGAAAACGTAAACAAAAACAAAACCAAAACTAAACCAAACCAAATGAAAAACAAAAAAAAAAAAAAAGATAATAGTATAAAATACCGGTATTGAGTGTCGTATCATCAGTTAGCCGATACTTCGTTTGCCGCATTCCTCATTATATTATTTCTTTTCAATTATTCAATTATCAGCTGATGTTTAAGCACATGTACGCATTGTTACGCCGTTAATAGAGGAATTATCCAGTGCTTGTAACGCTCATTGTGCATTGTCGATACTTCAACTAATTATCAATTTAATTTTATTAAACTTTAATACTTTATAACGTTCTGGCAACTATTTTCTCTTCTTTTACTATACTTATAATTTATTTCTATTTATTATTGACACAACAACAACTGAATAACATAGTGTTCCTAATCAACTTTTAACTGATTATCTGCCCTTATTATTATTATTATTATTATTATTCTTACTCTCATTACCATTAAATTCATACACGGATTCTAACACGCACTTTTTACTCATAATTGTATATCTGCAATGTAGTTATTTAGGATTTTCAAATGCAATCGTACATCGCCCGATTGCATTACGTCACTCCATAAGCTGAGATTCATTATAACTTCCTTTAAAATATTAACAATTAGTTAAACAAGCAGTAAACATTATAATATTTATAGTAATTGTGAAGCGTGTAAATATTCTTGAAGGAAAATGTTATAAAAGAAAATATATATATATATATATATATAAATATATATTGAGTGCGGGAAGAATATCAATTTGTAACAATAAGCGATGACGTTACTTGATTTATTTAAAACGATGATTATTATAAAAATAGTAAAATGTGCGAAATTTTAAGAGTGCAGTAACCGTCGAGGCTTCATTACTCTCTTTGAGAATAAATAATATAATGCTTATTGAATGGAATTCTTTTATTTTACTTTAACTAATACATTAGTGATTATATATATATAATATTATAAATAGCGATGCCTGCTCTTCTTATTAGACTATTATTAACAAGGCATTCAAATATTATTAAATTTTAAAGTTTTTTTTTTTTGTTTTTTTATTAACTATTGCCATTTAACGAGTAATACGCTTCTTGACTTGTGTATATATTTTTTTTTCAAATTCAGTTCACCGCTAGATGTTGCAACTAACTACTTTTAAAATTAATCATTGGTGATACGTAATTAATGAGGAAAAAAAATAAAAGAATAAAATAATTTTCCAAGCTTTGAAATATAATCTCTTAAATTCTTTGGAATTATGTAATGATTAAATTTCACGTTGAATTTCGGCTTTCCGTGTGAATCATTATCGTGTTCTTACCGAGAATTGTTGACAAGAGGAATTTTCGACAAATTTTCACAACTGGGACTTTTTACTTTATCCATAAATCATAAATCATAAATCATAAATCATAAATCATAAATTAACGTTTATAGAAAAAGCTTTTGTGGCGATAGATTTATTTTGTTAAATCAGACCTCGATTTTCTGCATTTTCAGATGTGATAGCGTTATCTACATTGCAGTTCGTTACTTAAAGAATATCGGTACTATTATTTATCCTGAAGGAATTTAAAGAGACGAGTCTGAGTTTTAGGTACATTGAGTACGAAAAATATAACTTAAACACGAGATACGCTGGTTAAAACTGATTATTAACACTTCCCCTACTATAATGATCAATATAAATAAATTATATGTACCGATTTAAAAGAGTAATAATAGTAGACAAAATTTTGTATATTATTAAATGCTTAATACGTTAATTTAGATCAGTAATTACGCATTTATTCATATTAAAATGATTTGTTCAATTGAGCGACAATAATGTCAACTTTTCCATAATTGAATAACAATAATAGAAATATTACTAATAATAATAACGATGCTGATTATGACGATGATAAGTAAGAAATAAAAGAATAAAAAAAAAAAATAATAATAACAAAGATGAAAATAATAATAAAAAAAAAAAAAAAAAAAACAAAAAAAAAGGATATAATTTATGTTATATAAATAATTATTTAGACTTTGTTACATAATTTTAGTAATATTGTTAAAGTATAATCTATAACTATAAAGCATAAACATTTAATGTATAATAAAAGAATATAAAAGGAATATATTATTTGGTTTAAATAGGTATTTTATTATACACATCGCGTTTTACATAAAAGGAAATAGATGCAGTTCCATAATATATGTATAAACTAACAAAACAAAACAGAAAAGAAGAAATAAGTATATATGTATTCACATTGTTGCATAATGTTAAGGCAAGAAAATAATTTTGTTGCGATAAGAAAAGTATTCTTGTAAAACGGCTGAATGTATTAAATAAAGCAAATGTATTTATTATAATTTAATATATTGACAGAGTTGTAATGTATTATTATGGAAAAGTAAAAAATATTGTACCATGAAAGAAAATATATACATTATATTCTGTGTACATGTATATGATGCGTGTAAGATTAATAAAGTGTTGATATATGGTTGACGATAAATAACGAGACTTGTTTCCTTGTTGTTTTTGTTGTTATTTCTTTTTTCCATTTTTATTTAAAACAATATTTTATTTAAAAAAAATTTTAGAGCGCATATTCTTACTTGGTTCCCGAAACGTGTAAAATAAATACATACTTTCTATCCATGTATATGTATATATAAATATATTTATATTACTTTATTTCTTTATTTTTGAGAATACAGATGCACAGACACGGGTGCATCAAAATATGAACTATATTAAAAACGCTGACAATAATTTTGATAAGAGTTGCGTGCTTCGAGTTCGAAATAATATTAATGTCAGTAAGTTTAGTACGCATATGCGTATATGCGTGTATATATATATATATATATACGTGTATGTAGTATTAGCGTGAATGCTGCGCGCGTGTGCACGTGCATGCGGATGTATACGTGTAGTATATAACTTATAAGATATAATTTTTGTATTTATAATATCGCCGAGACAATACTACTCCACGACGTGCGTGCATTGAATACATTATGGCATCGTTATATAACGTAAAAAAGTTTTTTACGATACTGTTGACCTTAGCGTAAGTATTATTCGCGGAGCATTACTGCGTGTCAAAATGAAGGGAGAAGCCAGCGGAGACACGGTTAATGCGAATATATTACGCGCTCTTTCGAGACTCAACGAGTTCATTCGATAAATAAATACCGCAATTCCTTCATGTTTTCTTCCGTTTTCTGCGAATTCGTAATTAACATATTTCGAGTACGTATATCGAGTATACCCTTCAATTGACTGGGAAAAAAAGAAATAGAAGTGGTAGAAGAAGCAGAAGAAGAAGCAGAAGAAGAAGAAGAGGAGGAGGAGGAGGAGGAGAAATAGGAGATAATGCAGTGTTAAATAGAGTTTGTTAGAAAAGCTCGTGCTTTCGCGGAGTCGTTAATGTGTGTACTGGCATGATTAATCAGCGTTGACGATCAAAGATCTCGGGCTGATTTTGAGGCATAAGCTCGGTGACGTCTTGGGAAGGTAGGACGAGGTCGAGGATCGATACCCCGGGATCTACGTAAACGCGAAACGTGAAAATAGAAGGAAGAAATAAGGAAGGAGGAGGCGTCGTTGCCCGTCCGGCTTCGTTATTTCTTCATTCCAATATCGAGTATAGTCGGGCCATGACGATACGGACAATAGGGCCAATCCCTGGCAGGCGTCGATCATTGATCGCCTCGAGCGTCGAGGTATCCATCGATGCTCAATTACGGGCCCGTTTACTCAAACGACGCAGAGCGTTGCGTTAACCTCGCGGGGAATAATGTAAGAACTGAACACGAAGCCTTGCTTAATACGTATCTTTGGAAACACATCAAGGATTATGCAGCCGCTGCACGCTTGCGCATCTTTATTTTTATCTCCTTCCGGCACTCTCTCTCTCTCTCTCTCTCTCTCTCGCTCGATCCTCGTCGGTATGCCGCAAGCCGACGACCTACGACTCGCTAGAGCTTCCGACTCCTACGATCCGATCGTGAGCGGAAAGAAGGCTAATGACGGAGCAGGGGAGCGTCAGAGGAGCGGCGAGGGAGAGAGAGAGAGAGAGAGAGAGAGAGAGAGCGGATGCAAAGAGATCCGTGGTTCGGGATTAGTTGCGCAAGCCCGGACTCATCGGGCAGTCTCGGTCATGGCGACTGGTGCCGAGGGCGGCGGTCGGGCGAGGACGCGGCTCCTGGAGATGGCCCCGATGACGGGCTTCACCAGGACGATGAAGCCCGCGATGAAGAGGGAGGCGAAGACGAGGCTGCGGCCGGTCTCGGAGGCACCGCTCCGCGTCCACCAGCTCCGGTATGTCCCGTTGATGAGGCTCGCGAGCAGGAGGATCGTCACGAGAATGCCACCGCAGGCGTGCAGGACCTTGAGGAGGACCGGACGTACGCTCGGGTAGAGCCAGCGGGCGTTGTTGGCGAGGATCCCAAAAGCCGCGACGACGAAAGCGATGACGATGGTCGCGAGGCTCAGCTGGCCGTGGGTCGTCGCGAAGTGCGGGTGTCCGTGCCGGTTCTTGTTGATGACGATGATCGTGAGACCGGCCACCAGGAGGCAGAGCCCGACCGTGTGCAGCACCCAATGGAGGTTGACGCGAGCCGGTCGCGAGAGCTTCTTCGAGGCGTTAGCTTCCCCGGAGATGGCGAACACCGCCTCGATGGCTAAGAGTCCAGCCTGTAACGTAGACAGAAGACGCGCGCGCGCACGCAGGCGCACACAAATTGTTCAAGCTCATTAATGCTGAAAAATCATAGCTTCTGACGCGGCTTCGTATTCGAGACTAGGGACCTTAGGCGAGCCCGGTTATTCCGAGCGGAAGTTAATAGCTATAACTGGAGCGAGACGCGTAAGCTCTCGGCGATGCTCCCCGACGGTATGTGATACAATGCACTTTCTTTCATTCGATCGTGATTCGCTGAAACGGCGTAGATCCGCTTTAGTAAGAACCCGGAGAGTAGTGTTCGCGGGGACCGGTTGGAGGGGGGCGGGAGGAGGAAAGCTCATCGTTCGAGCTCTCGGTGCCGCTCCGTCCTCTGGCTAAGAAAAGGTGGGAATTTTATTAAAAATTAACCGAGAGCTGGAATTTTTAACGTTCGAATGACCTCGTTTTTGGCTTTATTACGAGCAATTTACAACAACTGGCTTAATGTCTCACAGGCGCTACTCCACTACTCGTTACCACATTGAATATACAGATTCGTTATCAATTTTCAAATTATTTCCTCGCTCGTCATTCTTTTCTTCCCCCCGTCCCCCGCCCCCTCACCAACCGGGGCTGTGCAATTCATTGTATAATTATCCTCGGTCTTGAAATTTTGATTACCTCCTCGAGCGAGTCGCGCGCGTTAAGTCATACAAAGGCGCCGAAACTCGCTTTTAATACGAATCGTCAAAAAAAGGGGGAGATGCATGCGTAGACGGACATTTAAAGAGAGATAAAAATAATGTCGCGCGAGTACCCCCGATCGTTCTTCAATATTTTAAATAATTATCTAGAAGCGGCTCGGGCTCAAGGAGACATTTCGACAAATCCTTTGTACGCGCGCGCGCTCGAGTTAATCGCTCGACGCGATTAATCGTGACGATTCCCTCGGAACAATTTATAATATTTCTTTTCACTAAACGTCTTGAAGTCGATAACGTCCCCATCCCCATCCCCCTCCGCCCCCCAAAAAACCACCCTGTTCCGGCGAATCCGGGATTCGTCGATTGTCGAGCAGAGTTACGCGAATGCAACAACTCCATGGCAAAGATGGCAAAAAAAACAAGGAGAGACAGAATAATCTCCGCGTAAACGTAATACGTTAACGGCCCAAGGAATTAATTGCCCGAGATAATTTAGCGCAATCGCGTAGCCCGGTCAGTGCTACCGCGCACAAATACTATTAATAGTATATTGAAATCAACAAGGATCGGCCGGAGAAGCCGCTATTACGTATAATTTTAGAATGTGCAATAACCCCAATAACCCCAATAACCCCAATAATCCCAATAACGCCAATAATCCCAATAACCGGGGCCGCTCGAGGACCTTGTAATTTTCGGGTACGGAATGATAAGCGGCAGGGCTTATCGTTGCCCTTATAATCAGTCGAAAGGATCGGGCAGAGCGGGGCTAACGTTACGGAGGTAACGGCAGCGTAGACGTAAACACTCACTCCGATGGACATGCAGATGGGATGCCAGGCGAAGAAGCTGTAGGCCTCGATGGACACGCCGACGATGTATAGTACCGGGATGAGCAGCAGAAGGTGAACGAGGACGGTGAAGGCGATGGCGAGGGGCCCCGGCGGGGACTTCTCGGAGCCGTGGTGCTCGGGCTTCATGGTCCGGATGGCGCGACGTCGGCTACCCGACTCGGCTTCGGTCCCTGCAGCAGCAGAAGCAAAGCAGCCGCGGACGTTATCTTGGCGCATCGGACGGGGGCCGGCCCGACTCCCTCCACCCGGGACTTGCGTAATCGTCCCGGTGATTCAGCGTCCGACTTCGCGCGCCTACGGCGACGCCCGAGAGAGCCGCGCATTTCTGCACGTGCGAACTACGGGACAATCTCGTTCTTTATCGCGCGCGCTCTCGGCTCATCCCTTCGAGCGGTCCGAGCCTCCCCCCAACGGGGTACTTACTCCCCCCCCTCCCACGCGGCTCTCTCGGGCTGAGAGTGTCCATGCTGCGAGTGTATGCTTACAGTCCGGATGGCGGGACTCGGCAAGATCGTAGGGTCCGCTAGGACGAGGTGGGTGGTGGCAGGTGGTAGGTGGGAGGTGGGGTGTGGGAGGTGGAAGGTACCGTACCTGGAGCCCGTAGAATCAGCTGGCTGCTAACGTTGGAGCTGCGCCGGGTGCTGCTGTGGGTCGAGGGATCCGCTGGGCGACTGCCGGCAGCTGCGTCATCGGTAGCGTCGTCGCCGTCAGCGGCCCCCCCACTACGCGCGGAAAAGCCGTGGAAATCCAGGCCTTTCGCTCTTTAGGAGTCGACGGCTCGCGTCTCGCCTCGGGTCCCGGCTCCGATCGCGGCTCGGAACGCGGCTCGGATCGCGGCTCGGATCATTCGGATCAAGGCTCTCGAGAGGAAGCGTTATTATCATCACCAAGAATGAACGAAATTAGTCACGTAATTGATTATCATCGATCGCAATCGCTCCGTGATATTTGTTATTTATTTATTTATTTTATTTTATTTTATTTTATTTTTTTTTTGCCTCGTTCTCTTCTCGTGCCTTCGTGCCTACGCCCCCCTCGCCCCCTCCGTCGGCCAGTCATACAGACAGCGGACAGACAGCGGGCGTAGGAGCCACTGGCCCCCGTTTATTAGCTTATTAAGAAAAAACGCGATTGCCCGCGCGCGTCCGATTAGATAGAGTCGAAAATGCTCGTGAGCGAGCACGCGCGTATCGGCTTAATCCCCTTAATCCGACTCTGGTCCGAGATCGGAGATTGTTAGCCTTTGTCCGACGCGAATTCGGATACGATAGCGGTGGCCGGTGCCGGTGACGGGGCCGGGGCTGGGGGCTGTGGCTGCTTGGAGTTGGCGAGGGGGCAGGGGGAGCGACGTAACGACGTTGCCGAGCGCTGGAGCAGCGCACCCGAAGCCGGTGCTCCGTAATTACCAGCCTCGGCGAGGCGACTCCTTCATTAACGAATCGCTCGCTAGTCAATTAGTTCTGGTGCGCCGTTTGCCGATGGAATGCGGCATTCGCGCCTCCCGCCCCCCTTCCCATGCAAATTCACCTCCGACATTTCTTCGTTGTCTTCATGGTCAGCGGTCTCCGAGTGCTCCCACCCACCCGCACCTGCTCGCCTCCGACACTTGCACGGCTTTTGTCGTTGCCGATCTCTGTCTTCTTACGGCCAGCGAACGTGTCGCCCAGGTTAAGCCGAGGAAGAAGAAGCAGCAGCAGCAGCAGAAGAAGTAGAAGAAGAAGCGACGAAAGTCATTGCGCGCAATATCGTTACTCAATTACGACGACGACGACGACGACGACGACGACAAAAAACATAAATAAATAAACGCTTTTTCAGCCGTCTCGTAATTCATTCTAATGCGTCGTTATTCTCCCCCTCCTCCTCCTCCTGATACGTTAGATGCCCAGTGCTCTAAGCACTATCTCCGAATCCTCCGTAAGATTTACAGGCAAATTAAGTGCTCCTGAAGAAATGAAGTCATAGAGATGTAAGACATTACGTCGCTAGAGAATAATAAAGGATAGATCGCTCGGGATCGTAAATACGCACAGGGAGAATGACGACGTTATAGCGCTTCGTTGTCTCTAGCCTTTGAAATATTAAAGCCGCTCATGGGTCACTGGTGCTCCAAGCGAATGCTCTAAGCGTCCAGGTAAGTTGTATAGGTGAGCGGTGTAGAGGGAAACGTCGATGGATATCTACGTGGCCGGTGCAACGTGGACGATAGGACAGTAGGGCCGTGGGTGGGCTTGTCCCGGCGAAGGGGGGGCGGAGGGGGGAGGGGCAGCGCGTCGTCGGTGAAGGCTTTTGTTGTTGGATACTCGAGCGTCGCTATGGATATGGTGAGCACTGGGTAAAGGATCGTAGTGGACTTGTCGCTCGCTCGTTATTCTTACACGATCTCGTTGTTCGAGAAAGAGCGAATCGACCCGGACGGCTGCTGATCTCCTCTTTAGGCTTCCTTTCGTCCTGCAAGACATCCTCGAAGACTGACCTTACTTACACGGCTAGTAGACATGGTCGTGACCGACAGGAGGCGTAGCTACATCCTCACGACGGCGACTAATTTCTTCGGCGTCCCGACGGACGATGACTACGAGAGCGACCAAGACCAAACCCTGCTCCAAAGCTTCCTAGACGACGCCAAGTGTCGCACCCTTTGCGCCTCCCCCTCCTCGCGCGACTCCGGTCCCCGTCACCGGGTCAGGCTCTTTAACGACCTGCCTATCGCCGACAATACCCTAGTCTTTTTCAAGGTAAGTCCTCGCCTCGACCTACGGCTTTCCTCACACTTTTCTCTCTCTCTCTCTCTCTCTCTCTATCTATCTACCGGCTCTCCACCGACTCTCCACCGACTCTCCACCGACTCCCCACCGGCTCCGCACCGGCTCTCCAGTACCTTTATCGATCCTTGACGACGCATCAAACAATCGAACCCTCCTTACTCCCGGGCTTCGAGAGATAATGCACACTCACCCGCGGCTATTTTTCATTCCAACAAAAACTTTCATTATCAAGTCAATAACGATAATCTCTTGGCTGAGATCACTCGATCATCTCTGCCTTCGTATTGTTATCACTGGAGACACCGGCGCCTTCATTATCGGCGAGCCTCGGAGAAAAAAAGCAAAGAAAACAGATATTAATAATATAAGAGGAGCCATGATGCACGATAACGTCATATTTATATAGAAAAAAACTTTTGATTTCAGTTCATTTGCATTGAAAATTACATTGGAACTTGAAACTCCTCCTCGTCGGCCGGAATTCCGCGCCGGTTCTCCCTTCAAAATTGAATATAAACATAAATACTGTTCTTCATTCGATATGAATATTTTACGCGTTCATTGGATACACGACGTTTATTGCTTTGCTCATTCACTGTTACGGATACTTTTCATACATTTTTCATACTAAACTGAAAAATTGTAATATCCAAATAATCGGATGGAATTGCATAAAAGAGAAGGTAATGCATCGCCGACATTCGGTTCGTTTATTTATTTACAGACTTACGGAAACCCTTTAACGTATAAAATCTATTTCGTGTTCAGCGGTTGTTTATCCGTACACCCAATATACATATATATAATGAAAAATAAGGTTTTTACGTTCGCGTGGAACAGGGAAAAAAGGATTTTTGCATGAATAACCGAGATGAAAACGCTGGGCAATTAATCTTTCCGTACGTAATGTTCGGCCTAACTTCATAAGAACGTAACACACGAATGTCGTCGTCGTCGTCATGTCAGTAAGAATTAGTTGCGGATTTTTTGACTTAGAAATTCGTTCCGCACATCAAGATGAATACGCGGATCGTTCGCTATTCATCACTCGACATTTACATTTGAAATTGGACCGCGTGAATTATAATAATACGTGTCTAATTATTCGTAAGGAGGGGCGGGGGGAGGGGGGGGGAAGAAAAGAAAACTAATAATAACAATAAATAACGCCGAATTGTTGTTGTTGCGAGGCCAAAGATAAACTTTGGAGAATCGGTGAACGTGAGCCACATCCGCGCGCATTTACATTAAATATTTATAACGGCAGGCGGATTTAGTAAAGTCCTTCGTAAAATTGACGAATTCCCGGCGTTCCCGAAACTCTTATTAATTCCAGCTTATCAATTGTCGCAGACAAAGCAGTCTCGATGCGCCTGTCGAGCTCTTTCCACCGACCTTGATCTGCACAAATGCAGATCGCCCATACGTATTTATTCCGTAAGATACCGTAATAATGATAATACGGCTAATTAATAAGCCGCGCGGCGCGTAATTATATTCCCCTCGGAATATAAAATATGCGCATTCCTCCGATATCGGAGCTGCGCGATGTTATAAAGCGTACGTACGGCCTCTGAAAGACTCCGATTCTGAAAGATTCCTCCGATTCCTTCGAAAGACACTCGCTCCTCTAAGACAATATTATGCTCGAACGTGTGATTTTAAATTAAATTTTTATTACACGGCCTACGCCCACGAAGGGGCCGCCGCACACACGCGTCGTTCCCATAAATGAGAAGTGCGCATAAATCAGCCTCCTCTTTCGTTAGATGACGTTGAACGATCGTCGTAGATCGATGGAATCGTAAAGCGATCGAAGCTCTTGGATCGACGATCGCCCGTCGATCACATGCGCAGAGGTCGAATGCCAACTTTATAGGACAAACGAGTCGGTGCTAAAGTTCGCACGGGTCATAAAGAGAGACAGAGAGAGAGAGAGAGAGAGAGAGAGATATGGGGGGAGCGGTAAGTAAGCCTAAGTAAAAATAGTGCCCGCCGTTGGGGAGCAGAGCGATTCGGAGCGTTCGATTCGAACGCTTTGAAGCAGCTCGAGCGGAATGGGCGTCTCCGAGAAAAGTCGGAATCCCAGGAAACGCGTTCCAAGTTAAAGTCGGCAGGTTTTTGTTTCTTTTACACGATCCCATGAAATGCACACAATGACTCCTCTCTTACAAAGTGGAGAGTCGCAAGACTGAGTGAGTGTACGTACGTGTGTGTGCGCGTGTGAGAGAGGGGGAGTGTGAGAGGGGGGGGTGTGAGAGCGAGTGGGCGGCTAATCTTGTAACGCGTACACGTAGATCTCGGATTCGCTGGTAACGGAAGCGAACTTCCATGACGTGGTGCAAGTGACCTCGGTCGGGAGGAACAGCGCCACGGGACTCGCGGAGGCGCTCCGTCAGGTCTGGAGCCCGGCCTTGAAGACCGCGGGCGTCGACTCTCTCTTCCTGAAGAAGCTCGAGCTCGAGCTCCTTGGACCCAAGGCGACCTCGAGCCTCGTCGAGGAGGAGTCCTTCATGCGCGATAAGGCACGGAGCGCCAGGTCCTCCACCGAGAGCAGACTTTACGAGCAGGCCGTCCTCTATCTCAAGAGCATTCGCCGGGACTTGGAGAGCGCGGCTGTCACAAGGTTCACCTACCAATTCCTAATGATTTTATTACAACTGGGGCTCCGATCGCGGTCTACGTCATCCTCGACGCTACAATCTCGGCCACTCGGACGGATAGCGCGACATTTTATTCCCCTCGTCATAATGGCTTTCGCCTTTCATTCTTTAATATTTTCACACACGCGCGCGCGCGTACACATACGCAGACGCTTCTAAGGAGCCTCTTTATTATTTCCATTACATCGTTTCGAAATGATTCATAATTAATTATCACAACGGCCGTACAGCCATAATTTACGCTCCACGTACACTTCATCGAACTTACATAATAAATATAATATTCTTCATCTTTTTTTGTCTTTTATTTTTTTCTTTCTCCGTTTTTTTCTTTTGCAAAATTTTAGTACGAGCGTTATAGTCGTTCGGCGTTGTTTATATTTTATAAGACAAAGGCTTCGTCATTCGCCAGGACTCGGACGAGTGCACGCAAGGCTCGGAGCAAATAAATTTTAATATTAATTGAAAATTATGCAGAACATACAAAAATGAGTGTAAATTAATAACACGGCGGGGGCGGCGGGGGGTTGTGGATGAGCAGGGAAGGGCTGGCACTGGTCGAGGAGACGCTGGACTCGGTCTCCGGCTGCTTGGACGATCTATGGAAGCTGAACGAGCCGATCTACAACGAGGGTCGGATGCAGTCGCTGCTGGAAATCGTCGGCAACGAGGTGGCGCTCTTGATCAAGGTCCTCTTGACCAAAGTCGGTATTTATGGCAATTGGGATTATTATCAATCCTCGTGGCTGAATGCGCCCCTCCACCCCCCCTCCTTCGTTCTTGTAGGTCCAGTCGAACGGACGAGTTAAGGACGAGGCGGTGGCGCTCGGGGCGAGCGTCTGCGAGAAATGGGTCGCCGCGTGCGTCCGTATGACCGAGCTGTTTTGGCCTCACGTAGCGGACCACCCGTGGAAGGGGAAGCCCTACAAGCCGGAGAAGTGCGCGAGCTTCGGTGTCAGATTAAAGTGAATGAAGGTCACGGGTGGCGGCGACGCGGGGGTTTCGATCGATCTAAGGGATGTTCCGTGCTTTGCAGGGAGATAGCGGAGATCCGGGCCCAGAATCGTCAGTTGGCGCGACTACTGACCGAGAGCGAGAGGACGAGTCTCGGGATCGACGGGCTCTTCGCGAGGTTCGACAATGTCGAGGGTAAGCTCGGCTACGGGACGACTCGAGCCGGCGTATTGACTTCAATTACTTAAGATCACATCGCTTGGCCTTGGTCGACAGAACTGTTGGGGGAGGAGAACGACGTCGAGTGGAGCCGGTTGAAGGACAAGGTGCACCACAGCCTCGCACCCGTAGAGGAGCGCGTGGCCACCAAGCTCAAGGCCCTGATAGCCAGGGCGAAGACTCCCCTCGCTATCGAGACCGAGTTCCGCCGTTACAGCGACCTCACCAGGAGGGAGACCATAAAGAACATTCTTCGGGCCGAGCGGCAGACCCTATTGTCCACTTATCCGGATCTTATCGGTTGAGTATCAGTGAACGGCGTCCCCTAGATGAGCCCCGGAACCCCCTTGCAACCATTTCATAACCCTTGCATTTCTTGTTTTTTTTTTTAAAAAAAAAAAAAAAATAAATAACTAATAAAGAAGCGGCTCTGGAGGATCCGGACACGAAGGAGCTCCTCGACACGCCCGAGGTCTTGCAAAGCGTTCAGACCAGCCGAGTATCGGAGCTGCGGCTCAAGAGCCTCCAGAGGCTCGGGGACCTATTACTCGGCGATCTTCCCGGATTCGAGGAAATATCGAGGAATCTCGCGGGCTCCGTACGCGACATCGAGACCCGCAAACAAGAACTCGTTGACACATGGGTAAGCCATTATTACTCAGGCCATTATTACTATACATTAGCTTATTATTATCCTCCTCTACGAGAAATTACGACTATTATTACGACCGGTCGTTTTTAACGACTCTTTAACGCTCGCGTTCCTCCGAGGCCGTCATCGCTTATCCCAGAGCAGAGATTGCGCGAAAATCTCCGAATGCACGACGTAGGATAGACGAGTCGAGTGTGCGAGTGTGAGAGTGCGGTGCCAGTGATAGAGTGATAGAGTGAGAGAGTGAGAGGGGGGAGATGGTGGTGGAGGGAGCCGGGGGTAGCCGAGGAATGAGAGGAAATCCAAGAATAACAACAATAATAATGCCACTTGTGATAAAACCGTGTCAATGACAAGTTCGTTACGAGTAGATTTAGAACGGCTCGGTTCTTTTATAATTTTGACGCGGGCTCGCCGGATCTCGTAGGTGTCGAAGACGCAGGAGGCCGTGGCGAGGAAGGAGCTGAGCCTGAGCCACAAGAGCGCGGTCGTCGAGCTCACCAGGGCCAAGATGATGCGCGTGAACTTCGACCCCCGGCTGATAAAGCTGATCCGTGAGGGCCGCGGCCTGTCCGGCCAGGGTGTCGAGCTGCCCCGGGAGGTGAAGGACCTCGTGGAGCGCGCCTCCGGGCTGACGAGGCGGGCCCGGGCACTCGAGCAGATAGCCAACTTCCATAACACGATCGACGACCGGATGATACCCTCCCAGAGGCCTCTCATGCTCGCCGCGGCTCTCGAGTTGGCCGGTGCCGTCCGGGAACAGTCGAGCGTCGTCTGGTCGGATCACCGAGCAGTCGACGCCTTCACCGGTCGACTGCAGGAGCTGGTGAGTTTATTCCCGATTTCACGATCCTCGTCACGAGTCGACGGCTCTCGACTCCCCGTTTCCTGTTTCAGGTCAAGAAATTCGCCTCCCAGAATGCCGATCTCGCCTCGAGGCACGCCGCCCTCGAGAAATTAGTTTCCAGCTTGCTCAAGGGCGATTCCATGAACCTCGGGACCAATCAGAAGGCTTGGAAGGATACTCTGAGGAGCATGAGGGAGATCGTAGACGCGGTCGAAGCCAGTTACGGGAACACGAAGGCTTGGAAGCTCCACTGGGACTATCAGCTGCTCAAGGTCCTGGGGATAGCCTACAGGTGGGGAAATCGATAATACAGTTCCGTGCAATGCACCTCCCGTACGGGATCTCTTTGGATAATCGTGGAAAAACTGCTCCAGGGCGGCATTACCCAGCCTGATCAAGAAATCGGCGGAGATCCGGGTCGAGCTGACCTTCCGCGACAAGTGTCTGCAATGGAAGCCGAGCCTCGAGGAGATTCGCACCAAGCTTTATTCGGGCATACGTCGCTTCCTGGCGATCCCCGTGAATTTCCGAGGGGTCGGAGACCAACCCGAGAACTTGTTTCGCAGCCTCGTCAGCGAGAGTACCCCGTACTTCGGTGGGGTGTACAAGGAGGCAGAGACGCTGCTAGAGGCCCTCGAAGGCTTCCGGCTCAAGTGGCTCGCCCTCGTCGCCCCCGCGAGAGTCGACCTCGGCCAGACGTAAGTATCCCAAGACGTATACCGGGACGTAGCCGAGCGTGCAGCCATCGAGCTTTGGTTTCAGATTGAAGGGCAAGCAGGCCCTCGACTGGGAGAAGGCCTTCAAGGAGTCGAAGCAATGGGCCCAAGAGGTATCCTCGACGTTTACCTGTGTTAGCGTAGCCCCGAGAAGAACCAACGCACTTAAAGGTCTTTTTGTTTTCCGGCAGGTCGGGAAGCTGAGGGCCAACGAGATGAAGATCTGGTGCATAACCGTGGACACGGGGACGATAAGGAACGACCTGGAGTCCCTGTCTCGCAGGTAAAGCTCGTAACGAAACTAGTCTCGGTCCCGTCGGTACTAATCGTAAGCCACGCGGCAACTGCTTAGGTACTGGGAACGACTGGCCCTGGATCTACGAGCCGAGGCGTCGTCGCGCTTGGTCTCGATCGTCGACTTTCTCTCCTCGGCCTCGAAGAAGCTGTCCCAGCGGGCGCGTACCATCGAGGAAATCGGGGAGGTCTTCGAGGCCTACTCGAGCATTCAGAGGCAGTCGGCTGAAATAGCCGAGGAGCTCGAGGTCGTCACAGGACTGGGCAAGGTCCTCGCAGCCTGGACGAAGGAGAGACTTGAAGGTATGGGGCGTGTATGCAGGGAGGGGTCGGTCGCGGCGGGTCGGGGCGGGTGAGAGAACCGCGTTACCGACCGCGTTGGTTTGTTCACGGTCCGCATCGAAGGTCTGAGCAACGCGCACAACACCTGGGAGAGCTTGAGGGACCGGATGGACAACTATCACGGGGTGATGAGGCACCAGCTCGAGGAGGCCAAGCTGAATCTCCGTCACCAGGTGCTGGCCGTCCACGACGAGCAGGAGCGCTGGAGCGCCAAGTGGTCGGGGAGGCCGGAGGTCGTGAGCAACGACTGGATCGAGATGATGCGCGAGCGCTGGACGAATCTGTCGGAGCAGAGGGACATACTCGTGAACGACTGCAAGAGGCTGAGCCTGCCCGTGGAGGAGATATTCGCGACCGACGAGAGGATGGTCGCGCGCATGGAGGCCGAGCTCGAGGCCGAGGAGCAGAACTGCAAGTTCCGGGCCGAGTTCCTCGAGGAGCTTAAGAGGCACGAGGAGGAGGAGTGGACGGTAGCCAAGAGGAGATTGGCCAAGCTTCATGACTGGCTCGACTCCTGGAACAGCCAGATCGAGCTGCACACGAGGAACCAGCGGGAGCAGTCGCTGCAGGACGACGGCGTCAAGGAGGTCGCCCACTCGTACATCGAGGGACGCATAGCCGAGCTCCGCGAGTCCATCGAGTGGCTCCAGCTGTTGAGGGGGGAGGAACTGGCCGAGGAGCACTGGACCGAGCTCAAAGACATACTCGGACTCGAGGGCTTCAAGCACACGAGCACCCTGACCTTGGGCGACATGCTCCAGCGGACCCAGGCCATTAAAAGCAACGCCGAGAGAATCAAGGTACGTTCACGTATGTTCGATGTGGGCTAGACGCTGACGAGGACTGTTACGGTCCGCGCAGGCGTAATAAATAAATAAATAAATTCGATGCTGCATAGTCGTCGAGTTAAAAATTAATATTAATGATTTATTGCGAGATTTATTGTTTTAAATGAACGACCAAACGAGGCCTTTTAAAATATAAATACGTAGAGAAGAGCCTAAAATATGAAACAACGTTACGATATTAGGGTTTAGCGGCGGACAGTAAACACTGTAAGACGAGCGAAACGAATTCGGTTTAAGGAGAAATATACAAGTCGTCATTAAGTCGATAGCCGCAGGGGCTCGAAGCTTGATATAGCCGCAGGGGCTCGAAGCCTGATACAGCCGCAGGGGCTCGAAACCTGATACAGCCGCAGGGGCTTGAAGCCTGCTATGGGTCCGAGAACGATGAGGCATGTCCTCGTCCTAGCCTCGGGTCCAACGGATCGACGTAATAGAATCGGTTGCGCGAAACTAGGCTCGCCCACCGGACGACAAGAGCCGGCCGAGGTCCAACGTGACCAGGGCCAGGAGCCGCGAACCCCTCTGCCCCTCTACGATTTTTCCCGGCCAATTAGATCGGCGGGAAAATATGAGAGGCGGGGAAAGGGACCATAAAATGAGAGAAGGTCGGGGACTCGGGGCCCTTTTTCTCGGCTACTCTTTTTTCGGTATCGACAAGACCTCGGAATCAGAACCTTATCGCGAGCTATAAAAATTGTAAAACTTGTATCAATTGTAAACTCTCCGATCACTGAAATAAAAAGCTTGCGAAATAATGAAATATTGTGATCGAATATACCTTCGAAATATCCCGCAAATCTTGAACAAGGACGGTGTTCAACTTTGTCCAGGAGGTGACGAAGCGGGCGGCAGCCGAGAGCGGGATCCGTCAGGCCCTCGCGGAGTTGGAGGCTTGGGAGAGCTACACGACCCTTCCGCTCCAGGAGTCCAGGGACAGCAGGAACGCGGGTATCTACCTGGTGAAGGACTACGGAGCCCTCCTCGCCCGAGCTGGTAAGTCTTTGTCGCGTCGTGTCACGTCGCGTCGCGTCGTGGCCAAGTAATGGAACGGGACGTTCAAAGGGGAGCTGAGGCTGCTAATGGAGGGGGCGAGAGGGGCCAGCGGGTACGAGAGGTTCGCCTCGAGGGCGACCCGTTGCGAGGCCGCCCTGCACGAGCTCGAGGAACGTCTCAAGCTCCTCAGCGTCATACAAAGGAAGTGGGTCTACCTGGAGCCCGTCTACGGGAGCGGCGCGGCACCGAGCGACTCGGGCAGATGGACCAGAGCCGACAAGGAATTCAGGTCAGGCATCGTCGAGCACTGGCATCATCATCATTACGCGCGTAATAATTGCCTTCACCGATCTGATAAAAAATAAATTAACCTCATAGGTACTTTATCGGTGAAGTATCGAGGGACCCGAAGATCTCGTCAATTAAGAACTTGCCCTTCCACGGCCTCGGGAGCCTCAAGGACCTAATGGACAGGTGTCAGAGGAGCTTGGACGACTTTCTGGAGGTGAGTCGTGAGCTTACTGACGGCTGCCAGGCCAGTTTACTCGGGGAACCGACCTCCAAACTCCCGTCGGATTTGGATTTTCAGGAGAAGAGGTCAGCCTACCCGAGGCTCTATTTCCTGAGCGACGACGACCTCCTCGAGCTCGTGTCCGGTAAGGGCAAGGGTCTCGACGTTCACCTGTCGAAGCTGTACCAGGGTGTCGGGTCGATCGAGACGGAAGGTGGCTACGTGACGGGAGTCGTCTCGCCCCAGGGCGAAAAGCTCGCCCTCGTTGAGAAGGTGAGCCTGCAGGGGGCCTTCCCCGAGTGGCTCTCGCTCTTGGAGAAGAGCATCGGCCACGCCCTCCAGCAGAACCTCAACACGTGCCTGCTCGAGCATAGGGCCGCGCTTCCCTCCTATCCGACGCAAGTTCTCCTCCTCTGCGAGAGGATCCGCTTCACGGAGAGGTGCGAGGCTGCCATCGAGGACGGGCCCAAGGCCCTCAACGAGCTACTCAAGTTTCTCGAAAACCAGAGGGCGCATTTCAAAGGCTTCGAGGACTCGCGTGACGAGCTTACGACCCTCAAGGTTAAGAACCTCCTCCTCGAGACGGTCCACCATCTCCACATTGTCCGTAGCCTGTTGAACGTCATCGGGGACGAGGAGCGACTCGCCTGGACCTGGAATCGACAATTAAGGACGTACAAGAGCGTGAGTAACCCTCGACACCCGTTACGCCCTCTACGGAGCCGAGTAACTTTGTCCACGTATTGTCCGCGTGCCTTTTCGAGCACAGGGTGCCGGAGCCGTCGTGCGCTGTGCCAAAGCCGAGTTCCCGTACTGCTTCGAGTATCAGGGGACGGGGATAAATCTCGTGAGGACCCCTCTCACGGAGAAGTGCTATCTCGCGCTGACCCAGGCGATGAGGCTCGGACTGGGAGGCCGGCCGACCGGGCCAGCGGGCACTGGGAAGACCGAGAGCGTCAAGGCTCTGGGGAGCATACTGGGCCGGCGCGTCCTCGTCTTCAACTGCGACGAAGGTTTGCCGAGTACTCCCACAACACCCCCTTCCTTCCCCCAATGACCGTTGACGAATTACGCTGACGATACATTGGCGCACCAACGTTCCATTAGGGATGGACTCCGGGAGTATGCGTCGGATACTGTGCGGCCTGGCGCAGTCCGGGGCCTGGGGCTGCTTCGACGAGTTCAATAGGCTGGAGGAGGGGACGATGAGCGCGGTCTCGATGCTCATAAGGCCGCTCCAGGAGGCGATTCGCGACGGGACGTCGAGGGTACGCTTGGACGACGACCTGGAGATAGCCGTGGATAGCCGCTGCTGTCTATTCATAACCATGAATCCCGCGGGCGACGATTACGGGGGTAGACGCAAGCTGCCCCATTCCCTGGCGAGGCTCTTCCGGTCAATCGGCATGGCCAATCCCAACAAAAGCAACATCGTCGGCACCCTCCTCGAGTGCGCCGGTTTCCGTGAAGCTCCGAAGCTGGCCAACCGGCTGGTCGAGGCCTTCGACACCGCCGAGAGATTGTTATCCAAGCAGCCGCACTACGACTGGGGCCTCCGGGCCCTGAGGTCCGTCCTAAGCGCCATCCCCTCGAGTACCGATCACGACGACCAACCTGCCGACGAGCACTCGAGGTACTCTCTCTCTCTCTCTCTCTCTCTCTCTCTAAATGGAACTAAGTTGACGTAGAGCACAGGCGTTCTCACTCTCCTCGCGATGTTATCGGGATAGAAAAATAATTACACTTTTTCTGCTGCCTTCCCTTTTATTTATTATCACTTGTTCACACTCAAATTCGGTGATTTTAATATTACAATATTAAGCTTATTGGGCCGACGGTTCCTTTTCCCGGCCGGGGTTGTTGCGGCGGCTGTCCGAGTAGTGCTTCCCGTGTAGGAGGTTCGGGACCGGGCACCCTTTCCTGGGCACCTTCTTTCCCCGCGGAGGTGAAGCTGGGTGAATATTCGGGCCGGATTGCTGTAGCGGAGACCGCGCGGGACGAATGGGTACGGGGACGCGTCTCTGGCTTGCCCCTGGGTCCGTCGTGTGTGGTGATTTCCTCTTCACTGCCGCCCACGCTGTCCTCAGGCGGCACGATGCTTCGGGACGCCGAGTCCCGGGGAAAACCCAGGGCCGGCCAATACGGCCCTTGGGCAGCGGCGTCGCATCGGATGGATGGAAGGAAGGGAAGGGGTGTTTTTGGGACGCGCGTGGCGTCGGAGTGGAAGCGCGCGTCCCGCCGAGTGGCGGCGCGCGTCAGACCCCCCCATCGGAAGCGCCACGCGCGTCAGGAAGGCGGAAATCCATTTTCGATTATTCTACGTCATCGGTGCGCTCCGGACGGCTGCGTAAATGGTACCTCGCCGGTTCGGCTTCCTCCGGCCTGGTACCCTCCGGCTCGGCAAGCGAGGGTCTCTGAGGGCGGCTCCTTCTAGGCCGACCCCGCCGCCGCAGGGTCTGTCCATCCGCACTCCTCGTGGAAGCCTCCTCCGGGGGTTTTTCGTCGGACGGTTGATCGGCTGGGGCCGATTCCCCGCCGCGGCTGTCGTCCTCGGCCTCCTTGGAATCCGCCTTCTCGCTGTATGCTCGTCTCAGCTGGCTGGCGTGGTATTTGACCGGGCCCTCTCCCGGTCGGGCAACGTTGTAAACGTTCGAGCCAAGATGGTGCGTTACCTCGAACGGTCCGACCCACCGGGGCGCTAGGCCGGCATTCCATTTGTCGGCCGCGCACGAGACGGGGTGGTTCCTCACGTACACCCGCTCGCCGACCTGGAAGGCGGCCGCGTACGGGCTCGAGCGAGGGGCGTACTGGGCGAGCCTGCTCCTTGGTGGCGGTGATTCTTTCCTGAAGGTCCCCTGGGACATCCGATGGTCGCTCGCCCGGTCGAGCCAAATTGCGTCCCAAGAGCAACTCGGCCGGGGTCAGTCCGGTCGCGGCGTTCCTCCGCCGCCGCATGTTGAAAAGAATCTCGGACAGGTGCCTGTCCCAATGGTGCTGCGCACCCCCCTTCAAACGGAGCCGCAACCCCTTCTTTATTTCCTGGTTGCGGCGCTCGGTCGGATTGGCCCGCGGGTGGTATACGGGCGTCGTCCTCGGCTGCGCACCCCAATCCTTGCATCGCTTCCTCCAATTCGGTCCTCGGAACTGGGGAGCGTTATCCGTCAGGATAGATCGTGGGAATCCCCAGCGTAGGAACACCTCTCTCTGTAGGAGTGGAGCGATGATCCCTAAGGTCGAGTTGGGGACGGCAAAGGCCTCCGTCCACCTGGAGAAATTGTCCGTGACCACCAGGATGAATCGCTTCCCCTGCGCCGTGCGCGGGTAGGGGCCCATTAAATCGAGCGCGATGTCTTCCCAGGGGCCTCGGGATCTTCGGGCGATAGGTTTCCCCGGCATCGTCGGTCGCGCGGCCTTGGCTGTGGCACAGTCAGCGCAGCCCCGCACATAGCGACGGACGTCGCCGCGTAGTCCAGGCCAATGATAGGCTTCGCGCACGGCCCTCGTCGTCTCCGCCGCGCCGGGGTGTCCTGCCAGTGTGTCCCCGTGGTAATATTCTAGAACGGGCTTCCGCATCTGGGGTGGGACGTAGAGGCGCTTCGTGGCTCGTTCTCCTCCCTCTTGGTCGTCCTCGGGCTCGTCATCTTCGACTGGAACCAATTGCTCGGCCGCTAGGGTTCCCTTTACCCGGAGGCGGAGTTCTCTCGCGTCTGCGGATGCGATTAGGGGCGTTTTTACTGCTGGTCCTTCGCTCGGTGGAAAGAGGTCCTCGGCTTCCGCTGGGTCTTCCGCGAACTCCTCGCCACTCGGTAACCGCGACAGGGCGTCGGGTAAGTTGTTTTCCTTCCCGGGGACGTGCTCGACCTTGAATTCGAAGCGGCTGAGGAGCATCGCCCACCTAGAGATCTTACTTCTCTCGTCGCGTACCCGGTCAAGCCAGGTGAGGGCGGCGTTGTCGGTCCGTAAGGTGAACGGTTGGTCCTCCAGGAGAGCGCGATATCTTTTTATCGCCCACACGACAGCGAGGCATTCTTGCTCGTTCGAGTGGTATCTCGCTTCGGCGGGCGAGAACTTGGCCGAGGCGTAAGAAACGATGTTCCGCGCGCCGTTGTCGTCCAGTTGATAAAGAACAGCGCCCATTCCGGCCTTTGACGCGTCCGTTTGGAGGACGAAGCGGCGCCCTGCTTCCGGACGGCACAGTTTCAGCGGGCGCTGGAACAATTCCTTCAATCTTTGGAAGGCGCCCTGTTCCTCGGAAGTCCATCTCCATTCCTTTTTCTGCGCGAGTAGGGCCGTGAGAGGAAGGGCGGTGGCCGCGAAGTCGGGCACGTACTCGCGGAGCCAACCGCAAATCCCGAAGAAGGCCCGTAAGTCCTTCTTGTTACGTGGCGTCGAAGCCTCCAATACAGCGCGGACGTGCTCTTGCTTCGGCTCATTGTGGGTGGCGGTAATCCGGTGGCCGAGATACTCCAAATCGCTTCGACCGAAGACGCACTTGTCCAGTGCGCAGGTGAGCCCGTAGGTAGCCAGGCGTTCCAATACCAGCGCCAGATGGTGTAGGTGTTCGGGCCACGTGCGTGAATACACGCAGATGTCGTCGAGGTAGTGCATACAGCACTCCCTCATTAATCCGGCCAGGACTTCTTGTCCGACCAGCTGGGTACAGGTCCGACCCGCTCCCTGGAGCCCGAACGGTGTCACCTTGAAGGCGTATTGGCCTCCGTCCGGCGTGACGAAGGCTGTGTATTTCCGGGCGCGTTCGGCTAAGGGGATCTGCCAGTAGCCACTGCGCAGATCGAGGGTGGAGAAAATCCTTGCGTCCCCCAGGTCCTTCAACACCTCGTGTATGACGGGCAAGGGTTGCGCCGAATCCTCCGTGGCTGCGTTGAGGCGCCGGAAGTCGACGCAAAAACGGTATCCACCGTTTTTCTTTGGCGCCATCACTATCGGCGACGAGAAGGGGGAGGATGATGCCTCGATTATCCCCGCGGCCAGCATCTCCCTTACCTGCTCCTGTATCGCCTTTTTCTTGGCGGCGGAGTATTTATAGGGCCGCATCTTGAAGGGAGTCGGGTCCTTTAGCACGATGTCGTGTTCGATGAAACTAGTTTGGCGCAAGGGCCTAGATTCATCGAACACCTCTGCGTGCCTTTGGAGCAGCTCGATTAGCTGCGGGCGTAGCTCCTCTGGGAATCCCTGCCGTAGTCTCTGCAGGGGAACGGCCGGTGGAGTTGGCCTCCCAGTCTTCGTTTCGCACAGGAAGATCCTCTTTCGCCGGCCTTTCCCGACGTAGACGCAGTCCAGGTCGTGGTCGTGGAGGACCTTGTTCTCCTTCAGCCAACGTTGCCCCAGGATTGCGTCGAAACGTAATTGGGGGGTTACCAGGAACGAGGACTTTCCTGATATCCCCGCAACCGTCCAGCTGGCTTCGCGTCTTCCTGTCGTACTCATCCTTCGTCCTCTTCCCGCTAGTAGCACGTCGTCCCTGCTCTCCTCCTGGTTGGCTTTGATTTCGGCGTCGAGTAGGCGTGGGTGGATAAAATTTTCCGTGGCACCGGAGTCTACCAGTGCCGCTGCTTCTCGTCCGTTTATCCGAATTGGCAGGGAGGCGCAGGTCGTGTCGTTCCCTACGTTGCTTACGCCGTTTGTTTCGACGGCGTTTGCTCCGCGGCGAGGGAGGCCGCCGTCTCCTCCCTCTTTGTTGCGTTTCCCGAGTTCTTTCGGGCGGTGGGGCAATCCCTGTGCCAGTGCCGCCCCGGGCAGTAACGGCACCGCGGTAGAAGGGACGATTCCCTCGCTTCCCGTCGGCGGTGGACGTCCCCGAATCCTGGTGGTCTTCCCGATTCAGACCTCGCGGATGTCCGGATCGGGCCGCTGCTCGCGTGTTTCCGCGATGGAGCCGTTGGATGATCGAAGGCGTTCGATCCTTCGCCTCGTTCATCATTGTACGTGGCTTGGATGGCGCCGGCGGCTTCGATCAACTCCTCCAAGTTTTTAAATGGCACGCTGAGCACGTACCTTCGAATCGTCGGGTGAATGGTTGCTCGGACGATGGCCATCACCGTCTCGGGGTCGGCGTCGGGTATTACTCGGGCGGCCAGTCGTTGTCTTTCCTCAAGGAAAGACCTCACGTCCTCGTCTTCCTTTTGGATTTTGCTATATAGCTGGGTCGCTAACGAGGCCATGGTCAGTGGACCGGCGAAACGCCTTAAGAATCGCTGCTTGAACTCCGTCCAGTTCAGCGATAGCTTCGAGGCTCCGGCCCACCAGTCGGCGGCGGCTCCCCAAAGGTGTTGGGAAACGACGCGCACCTTTCGTTTTTCGTTGAAGTGAGGTGGGAAATTTTCTTCGCACTCCGCGATAAACTCTTCTGGATTTTCCGCGGAATAGCCGGAAAATTCGGGCGGCGCGGCTCCCCATTCGTCCTCTCGTTTCTTAGCGGCTCTCGCCCTCGGTGTTGAGGGTGGTGACGGCGACCGTCTTGATCGGGCCTCATCGGTTATAGGTGGACGGCTGGGGTTTGATTTTGCGCGAGGACTTGGCCTTGCGCGGGATGACCGCGTGCGCATTTTTTTTTTTTTTACTCACTCAGTTGTTGTTCTTGTTGTTATGCGGGTCGTGCGTCTTTCGTGCACAACTGTGCACTGTGCCGCACGTTTTGGGCGCCACTTGACGTAGAGCACAGGCGTTCTCACTCTCCTCGCGATGTTATCGGGATAGAAAAATAATTACACTTTTTCTGTTGCCTCCCCTTTTATTTATTATCACTTGTTCACACTCAAATTCGGTGATTTTAATATTACAATATTAAGCTTATTGGGCCGACGGTTCCTTTTCCCGGCCGGGGTTGTTGCGGCGGCTGTCCGAGTAGTGCTTCCCGTGTAGGAGGTTCGGGACCGGGCACCCTTTCCTGGGCACCTTCTTTCCCCGCGGAGGTGAAGCTGGGTGAATATTCGGGCCGGATTGCTGTAGCGGAGACCGCGCGGGACGAATGGGTACGGGGACGCGTCTCTGGCTTGCCCCTGGGTCCGTCGTGTGTGGTGATTTCCTCTTCACTGCCGCCCACGCTGTCCTCAGGCGGCACGATGCTTCGGGACGCCGAGTCCCGGGGAAAACCCAGGGCCGGCCAATACGGCCCTTGGGCAGCGGCGTCGCATCGGATGGATGGAAGGAAGGGAAGGGGTGTTTTTGGGACGCGCGTGGCGTCGGAGTGGAAGCGCGCGTCCCGCCGAGTGGCGGCGCGCGTCAAAGTGTCTTTCGCGCCAATTGGCCAATCGGCCGCGCTAACCGAAGCTCCTCTTCAGAATTCTCGCTGGTATCCATGCATCGACGACGCCGAAACTGGTGGAGAGAGACGCGACGGGCTTCCTGTCCCTCCTTAGGGACGTGTTTCCGTCGAGCAAGCTGTCGTGGGACGTCATGGCCAAGGGGAGCGATAAGTTGGAGTCGGCCGTAAGGAGCATCTGCGACTCCCAGGAGCTCGACGACAGTTTAGTAGGCCGATGTCTCCAGCTGAACGAGCAGTTGAAGAGCAGAAGCGGTGTCGCGGTCGTCGGACCGCCCGGGAGCGGCAAGTCCTTGATAATAAAGACCCTGGCTGAGGCTCTGTCGAGGGTCGGTGAGTCGGTAAGGCAGTTTGAGATCTATCCGGGGGCGATATCGAAGTCGACATTGCTCGGAAGCATCGATCCACAGACGAGGTGAGCCTGAACCCTAGGTAACCTGGTAGTAGACCTTGGGACGTACCTCCCCCGCGCACCTCAACGTCCGACTCTCTTCCTTTGCCGACAGGGAGTTCAAGGAGGGATTGGTCTCGCGCGTCATAGCCGCCTCGGACAACAAGCCGCTCTGGGTTATTTTCAACGGGGACGTCGAGCCCGAGTGGGCCGAGGCCCTCAATTCCGCTCTCGACGACAATCGCGTCCTCACCCTGGCCAACGGCGTCGGACTGAAACTCGGACTCGAAACACGGTGCCCATCTATTATTATACTCCATCCCTTACGTATTGTATTTACAGACTTTCCCCAGGGCGTCTGACCAACTCAATAACGACTCGAACCGCTTTCAGCTTCCTCTTCGAGTGCCATAAGTTATCGGACGCGAGTCCGGCTACGGTATCCCGATTGGGCATCGTCTACCTGGGCGAGATCCCGGTCTCGATCGCTGTCAAACCTAACGCCACGCCGGACCTCCCCCTGATGGCCTCGGAGTTTATCAGGACTCATCTGTCGCCCGCGATCCAACGGCTCTCCACGGGGAACGGGGGACGAAAGTCGGCTCCGGGTCTCTTCCGGGCGGCGCACGTTCATTTCCGGAAGGCTCGTACCCAGACGGCCTGCCTCGACGCCCTCTTGCTTGGTATTTGCGGCCAAATGGAGGACGGTGCCCACCGGGACGACCTCGCACGCTCCGTGTACCAGCTAACGGACATCTGGTGAGACCCGATGACCATCCCCGACGCAAGGACGGCGCATAACGATAATCGCGATTCGTCTTTCGCAGGTGCCCGGACTCGCAGAATCCCTGCGACGTCGTCTACAACGAGGAGAAGGACGTACTCGATCCATTTGCCGTGGACCCGAGGACCGTAAGCACGGATGAGGGTCCCGTCTACCTATCAGGTACGAGGTTTGGGGATGGAGTCGCGTACTCGATTGACGGGGATCATTGGGGATGAGAGGCATTAAGGATCTCAACGTCTTAGGATCCATGCAGAGAGGAGTGAGCGCGGTTTTACCGTGGATCCAGTGCGGGCAGGCCGTCGTGCTTCGAGGGCCGAGCGGTTGCGGGAAAAGCTCGCTGTTGTCGGCGATCGTCGCCTCGGCGAGGAGCCTCACGGACGAGACGATCCTCGTCGTAAGAGGATCCGCCCTCTACGGACCGAGGGACCTGATATCCCGATTGAGGCGCTCCTGCGTGAGATTGGACTCGTCCTCGGGGGGCAGAGTCTACAGGCCGAAAAACTGCTCCAGACTAATACTCGTCGTGACGGATTTGCATTCGGCTTCCAAGCGTTTTCAGGTAAATCGAGCCGATCGATCACTCTGTGTGTGTGTGTGTGGAGAGGGTTGGAGGGGTGGGGGTGTGAGGCAAGAGGGATCGGGGAGGAGCGCTAAGGAACCGGTTTGCTTTAACGCAGGAGTTGATCCGGCAATTGATCCAGGAGGAGGGATTTTACGAGGACGACTTGGAATTCGCCCGAGTACCGCTTACCCTCCTCTGCACGAGCGACTCCTCGACGGAGCTGCACCCTAGACTCGACTCGTTATTCGCCTCGCATTACTTGCGGCAAGTGATCCTCGATAAAGCCCATGAAAATTCTATGATACGTTCTAGCAAGGTTATGTGGAACGGAATCTCATTTCAGAGCTCCGAGGCCGAAGGACCTGGTGGTCTTGACGGAACTGCACCTCGAGGACGCTCTGAGGGCCGAGGAGACGACGGCACGGCCCTGGATAAGGAGGATGGCGCCGACGATCGTCGAGGCATTCAACGAAATCGTCGCATCGACCGATAAGTCCCAGACGAAGTGGACCTCCAGGGACCTGATGACTTGGATCGACGCGTTGAAGTATTACCCGAAGCCGAAGAACGAAACGACCTTGACGCATCACCTGCTCGACGCCTCCCGACGGCTCTTCCGCCCAAAGTAATCCTCTAACGGCTCTCGATGTCCGATTGTTCAGCAAATCGACGATGGTTTTTGTTGTCGTTGTTATTTTGTATTTTTTTTTTTAAATTCATCACGTCGTCAGGTTGTTAGCGAAGCAGCAGAAGCGGCTGGAGTCGATCGTCAGCGCCTCGATCCACGTCGGGGACGCCCGGTCTCGGGGATGAGGTTTACGTCTGCAGGGGACTCGGCGCAGGATTGACTGGACTGTCCGTATCCGAGTGGAGGACGGAAGTCGAGAGCGCGGTCACGAGGTGCATCCGAGAGGGGGACTCCATGCAGACCAACGTGTCGTCCTATTTGCTGGAAATAGCTGCAGGTAAGGGACCGACGTAGCGGCGTCCACGAGAACATGACTGACCGGAGGTTTCATCGGGTACGCAGGTGTCAGTTGGGCCCTTGGCTGCGAGCGGAGGGGTCTGTTGCTTACCGGCCGTCCAGGCAGCGGCCGACGATGGGCTACGAAGATCATCTCCGTCGTATCGTCCCTGCGATTAGTGGACTCCGGGCCCGGTAATTGCATTTCTGTATAATTACATAAGTAATGATAAATACATCGTTGAGTGACGAGGAGGTGAACGGAAGGTAGGGGCAAGGCGTCGGTGAGGCTCGCGGTCCAGGCGGCGGGTGTCGAGGGCGAGGCGACCGTACTCTTGATCGAGGAGCATCATCTGCGCGAGGAGGACATGGCCGTGTTGGTCGGTGCGTTGATATCGAGCGGTGAGCTCCCGGGACTCTACGCCCCCGAAGAGCTGGACGGGCTCGTGGCTCCTCTGGCCGAGTTGGCTGCCAGGGAAGAGTTCCCGGGCACCCTGGATCAGTATCTGTATTACCGTGAGTACTTTTTGGCAGTGAATACAATAGGTCGGAGCCAAGGAGTCGGCTATCGGGATGCTCAACAGGTCTGAGGAAGTATCTCCGCGTGGCCGTGATCGCGGATGACCGGGAGACGGGGAGGGCCTGGTTCTGGCAGTCGAGTATCCTCAAGGACAGCGTGCAGACGAGCGGCCAGTGCCTGGCCAGCGAGTGGTGGCTCGCTGAGGAGCACCTTATGGAGTTTGGCAGCCGTTACAGGGACGACGGGCCGTCGACCGAGCTCAAGGACGACCTGTCGGGGCTGAAGGAGGCGGTCGAGGCGCACCTGGGAGCCCCGGCGAGTCAACAAGCGCCGGCGAGGTTCATGGCACTGGTCCTCAAGTGGAAGGAGCTCCGGGAAACCTGGCTCAAAGACATCGTGGAGAAGCTGGAGAGTCTCCGGGCGGGGATCGATCGGTTGAAAGAGGCCGGGGAACGGGTGGCGAAACTCGAGGAGGACGCGACCAAGCAGCGTCAGGAACTCGAGGTACGATTGCGCGCGCACCATCTCGTCCATAGATCGATAATCGTGCCTTATTTTGCGTATCAGATGGAAAAGAGCCGGGCGAACGCCACCCTCGAGCAGATAACGGCGACGATGCGCGGTGCGACTGGTCAACGGGGTGAAATGACGAGTCTCAAGGTCGAGACCGAGCAGGAGAGCGCGGAACTCGCCCGCCGTAAGGTACGAAACGTAAAAACTCGTTGATCCTAAATAAGCATCGAGATAATCGACATTGGAAATCCGGTCGGCAGTCGGAGATCGAGACGGAGTTGGGTAAGGTCGAGCCCCTGGTGGAGCAAGCTGCCCAAGCGGTAGCGGGCATAAGCGCCGAGGCCCTCTCGGAAGTGCGCTCCCTTCGCGCGCCACCGACACCGGTCCGCGACATCCTCGAGGGCGTGCTCCGATTGATGGGTATCCGCGACACCAGCTGGAACAGCATGAAGACCTTCCTAGCGAAGCGGGGCGTCAAGGAGGAGATCCGTAACTGGGACGCGAGGCGCAGCGCCACCGGGAGTCTCGACGCAGTCGCAAAGCTCGTCCGCGAGAGACCCGAGAGCTTCGAGGAGCGTACCGCGAAGAGGGCCTCCGTCGCAGCAGCTCCCCTCGCCGCCTGGGTCCTCGCCAATCTCCAATACGGTCAGATCCTCCAGCAGGTCGCCCCCCTCGAACGGGAGCAGCGACTCCTTTCCGA
This sequence comes from Ceratosolen fusciceps, assembly GCA_018883505.1. Classification (NCBI taxonomy): domain Eukaryota; kingdom Metazoa; phylum Arthropoda; class Insecta; order Hymenoptera; family Agaonidae; genus Ceratosolen; species Ceratosolen fusciceps. Next base: position 9,241,872 of record RCIC01000006.1, on the reverse strand, counting down.
GTGAGTAACTTTTACGTCCCCGCCGATAAGGTCCCCGCCGATAAGGTCCCCGCCTTATCCGCACGTACGCGCACGCGTTTTAATCCGGCTAAATGGACCGACGCAGTCGACTGAGGGCAGCCGAGGCCGAAATCGGGAAGCTCGAGAGCGGCTTGAGCAGCGTCGAGAGCAAGGTCGCCCGGCTCCAGGAGGAACTAGCGGCCCACTCGAGAGGCGCGGCGGAGCTCCAGCTGCGGACCGAGGCCACGGAGTCGAGTCTGGCGACCGCCCGGGCCCTCCTTGGTAAACTCGACGCCGAGCACAGCGACTGGCAGACGCAGTTCCAGGTGCTCAGCGAGCGGAGGCTGAGGGTCGGCATCGAAGCCGCCGATGCCGCTGCCCTCCTAACTTACCAGGTACGATCAACTCTGCAGAGGAGTACGACTTTAACGTACGTGTGACTCATGTGACCGGTCACCGTGACAGTACCAGCAGCCGAGGAAGGACGAGAGGCGGAGGAATGCCATGGACCTGCTGATAACCGAGCGCGACAGGTTGCAGTGGCGGGCTCAGGGTCTCCCTATCGACACGGAGAGCCTCATCGGGGCGGCTCGGTCCCTTCGAGCGAGCCTCGTCCCGCTGTTCGTGGATCCGTCGGGGGTCGCCGTCGGCTGGCTCAGGGCCCACATCGGCGAGTCGCGGCTCGAGGTCACCCGACCCGGGGACCCGCGGTTCCTCACTAGCGTCGAGCTCGCCGTTCGCTTCGGCAAGGCACTCCTCGTCGAGGAGATCCACGAGCTCCCCGCGCTCCTGTTACCGCTCCTGAGGAACCGGCCCCTCAGGATCGGCGACCGTACCCTACCGGTCCAACAGAGCTTCCGGCTCTTCTTGGCCACGAGGCAGGAGGACCTGCCCGATCGGCTGCCGAGCGAGGCCGACGCCGTCCTCGTGAAGGTCGGTCTCGGCTCCGGCAGCAGGAGTTTGGCTGAACGGCTCGTCGAAAGGGTCGGTATCTTTAACTTTACTTAGCTTCGCAGCGACGGGCCCGGCCAACTAACGGACTCTGCCTAGGCGATCTTGCAAGATACACCGGAGGTCGATCATAAACGAAGAGGGGCCTTAGAGAGGGAGGAGCGGCTCTCGGGGGAGATCGAGGCAGCGCGGTTGGAGCTCCTGGTGCAGCTCGGGACGTCCCGGGGCCAAGACATCCTCCAGGAGTCGCAGAATCAGCAGGGCCAGGGCCTGTTGTCCAGCCTCGAGGTTACGCAGTCCAAGGCCAAGGAGATCGCCCGTGCCCTGGAGGAGAGCCGCCAGGAACTCGAGGACGTGGCTAAGAGGAGTCGGGATCACGAGAGGCTGGCGAAATTCAGCGCGATAATTTACAAGTTCGCCAAGTCCTTCGCGGCCCTGAGCTCCCTCTACGTGTTCACGGCCGAGGACATAACCCGGATTTACCTGGAGGCCGAGCGCGGTAGAAAGGACCTCGGCTCCTCGAGCAGAGACGAGCGGGAGAAACATCTCGAACGATCGTAAGTCAGACTCGTATTCTCTTTCATTTGTCATATCCACACTTATCCATATTGTTGTCCGTGGGCTGAGTCGTTATATTTTCACTCGAACGCAATTAAAATGTCGAGCTAATGATCCTCGGCCTTTCATGTCCACGGATCTATAGGGAAAATTGAATTACCTGAGGCTGGGGTTGCCGAAATGCCCGTAGGCAGAGCGATAATTGTGATTGATACGTTCCAGGGTAATAACGTTAACGCTGCAGCAGTGCACAAAGGCCGCGTACAGGAAGCATCGACTAGCCATGGGCTTGCATTTGGCCATGTCATTAAGCTCGATACCGGAAGAACAGCGCCACCTTTTGTTGCACGGGGACAGTTCATACGTCGGTGGCTCTGCTCCCGAGGTCGATGTTCCTAATTACGTTCCGGCCGAGCGCTCCGTCGCCGTCCGAAACTTGATCAACGCACTACCCGAGGCTAGTCACGTACCCCTCCTCCCCTACCTACGCCCCCCCTCCCCCTCTGCCGGCCCGTTCATTCAAGCAGTAACGCAGATCTTCTTCCCGTATAAGCAGATGGGGCAAAAGTTCGTCCCGAGCTGGGTGAACAGTACGGCGAGCATCTTCTCGGACGAGAATATAACCGAGTTCGAGAAGATCTTGATCGTCCGGGCCCTTCATCCCGAGCATCTCCACACGGGCCTCGCGCGCTGGACCGCCCAGCAATTTGGTAATAACCTCCCATACCTTCCCCCCACCCCCGACCTTTTGTCATTATCTAAGCGAGATGGACCGATTGACCAGGAGTACGAAGCCTCGCGCCCCCCTCCTGGACACTGAGACAAGTAGCCGAGGAGAACGATTCGCGACCGGTGCTGCTGCTCCTGTCCCCGGGCGCGGATCCCGGCCCTGAGCTCAATACACTCGTGGCCAACAAAGCCCTGCCGACGGCCGGCTTCACCGAGATTTCCTTGGGACAGGGCCACGTCGCTCAGGCCGAATCCGCCTTGGAAGCCGCTTGCAAGTGAGAGTCTCTCTCTCTCTCTCTCTCTCTCTCTCTCTCTCTCTATCTCTCTCGTAGCCGCTTCATTGCAAAAGCCGTTCCGCTTCGGGCTTACGCGTTCACGTGCATGCATGTAAATAAGAAGCCCAGCTCCCTGGACGATTAGAGAATTAATAAATCGATCGTTTCGTTTCCTCGGCGACGTCGAAGCGAGGGCAGGTGGATCCTCCTGAGCAACTTACAGTTGGCCTTGGGCTGGCTACCACGACTCGAGTCGATTTTACGCTCACCGGGTTGCACGAGCCAGAGGAACCGGGACACGAGGATCTGGCTGAGCACCGAGGAATGCACGGGCTTCTACTCGGGGCTCGCCGGTCTCTGCTTGAAGCTCGCCTACGAGCCCCCGGAAGGAGTCAAGCGGAACGTCAAAAGGTCCCTCCAACAGCTTCAGCAGCGCCAGCCGATAATGAAAAATCCTCGCAGACTGCTCTTGATCTCGTGGCTTCATGCGGTACTTCAAGAGAGGCGCAAGTACGCGTGGACCTCCCCTACCCGCCCCACCCACATGCATCCCCTTGCAGTTGAGGAGCGGGGTGGGGGGTGGGGGGACTGGTACGATTGGTACATATAAATACGATTTATATGGCGTAGATTCGTGCCCCAAGGCTGGATGAAGGAGTACGACTGGAGCGAGGCCGACCTGGAGGCGGCCTGCGAACTGATAGTGAAGCCACGTCCGAAGGCGGAGCCGATCAGGCTCCGGGAGGACTGGGAAGCCGAGAGGGGCATCCTCGACGTCGCCGTCTACGGCGGACTCCTGCAGGACGAGTACGACATGCGTATGCTGAGGGCTCTTCTGCGGCAGATCTGGTCCAAGGACATGTACACGGGCTCCCGGAAATTGGGGAACGTCATTAGCCTGCCGAGGGCCGAGACGGAAAATCCTTTGATAATGATCGACCGACTGGACGAGGTCGACTCGCTCCAAGCGTACTTTGGCCTCCCGGCGAACGCCTACCGCGCCTGGGAGAAATCCGCCGCCGAGCTGACGCTGAGGCACCTGCGAGGTACGTATAGGGACGTAAAACGGGGTTCGTTAGGACTCGAGATTTATGAATCGCCCGGGTATTTACGATCGTCAGAGATCGCGAGCAAGGCGGCGAAGTCGAGGAGGCTCGGCACCGAGGGGAGACCGTCGGCCACGGTGTCGAGGACCATACGGGACATGAAGCAGATGATCGATCGGCAACGGATGACGGTCCGTCCGGAGCAGCACGAGGACGAGCCCCTCCAACGATTCTTCGCCGACGAGATAAGCACGACGAGGCGACTGTTGCGTACCGTACGATCGGACCTCGAGGACTTGACTGACGCGGACGAGCCAAAGGTACGTGCGCCCTCGTACTCCATTGACCCTCCTCCGTATAGGAGATAACGGAACGTCCTCGTTGTAATCAGACACCGGCTGAGTGGTTGGTCCAGTGGCGCTCGGGACCCAGGGAGATGGTTCCCTTCGTCAATCAATTGGTCGTCCGATACCAGTCGCTGATAACCCTGAGCGGACTGCCCGACAAGGTTCAGCTGACGTGGTTCGCCCGACCGGACGCCTTCCTCTCCGCTCTCAAGCAATACACTGCCCGGATCACCGGCCTGCCCTTCGAGAACCTACGGCTCCAGGCCAAATGGACCAAGGATTCCAGCAGGGAGGGAGCCTGGAGGACCGCCGTCCTCGTAGAGGGTCTACTACTCACCGGCGAGTACTACTCCCCTACCCCCACCCCCGCCCCCTCTCCTCCTTGACGCTGGGAATTAAGTTGCGACGGGTGGGGTAAGAGGTGGCGGCGGGGAGGGTTGTTTGAATCCAAGTCACGAGGTATACTGATTGGATTCTGCCGGCAATCCACTTAACAATAAGAATCTCGTTATGTAAAATCGTTATAAAGGGCGACGGCGAGGTGGTCGAGGCGTAAGGTAAATAAATGAGAGAATTGGATGGGAGCGTAGATGGGGTAGCGGGAGACGGGAGACGGGAGACGGGAGACGGGAGGGGGCGTCGATCGTTCAAGTAATCGGATGTCGGGGCGGAGAGTCGCTATCGATCTCGGCTAATGTCATGGCATTGATTCCCAACAGGAGGACGCATCGAGGGCGGCATCTTGGAGGAGGTGACGGCCAGTGCGAGCTCGGCCCTCGCTGTTCCGGGCTGCTTGATCGCCTTCATCGACCAGGTGGGCTCGGCCGACTCGTCCGGGGAGGGCCAAGGGGACAGCGGGTTCGACGACACGGAGCTCACCGCCGCTATCAGTGCCCTCCAAGTGCCCGTCTACGCGGACTCTTTCCGGAACCACCTCATCTGCTCCCTGCCCGTGGCCTACGTCAAGGAACAGAGGGACATTTGGCACCAGCGGGGCATCAGCTTTCACTTGCGCTCCAATTGACCGATGAACCCCTTTGGCTAACCTCCCCTCACTCATCCAACACCACACCGCCCCCGCCACATTCTCTTAAGAGTTATACGATGGCGAGTGGCGGCCGTGTGCCCCTTAGAATTTGGGTTCGGAATGCTTGTAGAAGAGAAAAGCAACGAGTCTGATGTAATAATAAAGTGCTTTATTTTCACAAAATTTCATAAACACTAAAAGTAAATTATTATTACTTCTTCGATCGGTGTCACTTTCGTCGAAGGATAATATAGTCATACCCATAAGATCTCTCTCTCTCTCTCTCTCTCTCTCTCTCTCTCTCTCTCTCTCTCTCCGTGTTCTTGTGTGCGTGTGGATGTGGGTGTAATAAGACTAATGAATTCAAGTTGATATGGCATTGTCTATCATTAAGTTATTATTCCTCACGCATACATCTCACGCTTATTTACATCTCGGTGTAAGATGCGTAAGATCCCGCCCCCTCCGATGTTCTGATCTTCTGCGTATATTAAAATATACGCAGCAGCATACGGTCCATACGGCGGCATGTGTGCCATTCACCAGCCCATCCGCTCCTTTCGAAACCCTCCAATATTTCCACCCCGAACTTACCGAGAATCCCTGCATTCTAGGATTCGTCAATCTCTCTCCGTCTCTCTCTCTCTCTCTCTCTCTCTCACTTTATTCATTGGTCCTTTTTTTTCCCTTGGTGCGATGCGATCGTATCTCATATGCATGTATCTCTATATCCGTATATATATATATTTATATGCCTTGCTGCAGCTCGAAGGTATTCGAAGGTACATTTTATTGTGAAAAAATTTATATTTTCCTGAATGTTCAGTGAATTGCAATTAGTAATGATTAATCAAACGAGAGGATCAAATTACGTCATTCATCCGAATGCAGATGTCATCATTTCCCTTGAATCTTTATTATTTTTCAAACTTATCGATCCGAGACGAGAGACAAAGTTTTCTCGTACTAAAGTATCCAGTTTTTAAATAACTATAACGCAACGAGAATAGTAACAATAATTGGATGTATTTTATTTCATTTTATTTTATTTTATTTTATTTTATTTTATTCTTCTTCTTCTTTTTCTTTATTTTTCTTTCTTATGTATACGTATATGTATTTTGTTTTCTCTCTCCTATTATAATTGATTTTAAGGGGCTGCGAGTGCACAGTATGTATTTCGAGTTGCGAGCTAAAACATTTACAATATTTGATATGAAATTATTTTATAAGATATTTAAGCATCGGTTTCGCATTGGCAACCAGTTATTCCTTTTCCTTCTTTTATCCGAAGCAGTCTCGAACGGTCAAACATAATATTTCGTTGTATCCCATACATACGATGCTTTACGACTGGAATATTTATTAGGAGTAGTAATTGTTAAGCAACTATTAATCATCTCGTTGAATATTTAACAAAGCAGCGGACGATATAGAAAGGAATGTCGACGTAATGCACGTATCGACTGTGAATAGATGCACCGACGATCGCCGTAAATGAATTTTCACTTCCGCCATGTCAGAAGCAAAACAAAGGTAACGCGTACAATTCAATTGACTTATTTCCAACGATTTCGTATACTAATAAATATATAAATATAAAAAAAAAAAAAAAAAAGAAAAACTGATAACCTTCGCACATGATGCAATGCACTAGCAACCCCTTAATGTAACAAGTTGCATTTTACGATGTCGAAATGCAGCCTATATAAATATTTGACTAGAAGACGCAAATCTAATAACTTATTAAATTAAATGCATGACATTATTGTACTACGATCACTTTATAATTATACAGCTTTGATAATTAAAATAATTATAAATCTTTCTGCAAGCTTAATTATCCTCACAATTTAACAATAATCGTGGCCTCCAAATAATAACAACAGTAACAGTAATGAAGTTTGACTGACGGTTATACACGTTATGGGACTGACAGTGCTTGCTCGCCTACGTGATGATTGTGTGCTCGTAATGCACACGTCGGGCTGTCCGTAATCTTCGGCATTTGGCTTGTATGCGCGTGTGTGGATATGCAGTAACAGTTCCGAATGGGTAATAAGAAGTAATCGGCTCGCGCGGGCCATTACATTAAATGTCAGAAGTAATGGTATCGCGCAGGAAGAGAGAACGGAGAAGTTGTCCTCCGGTGCGTGAAAGCAACGCAATTTCGTGGAGACGAACGCCGAGCGCGGAAGAACAAAGATTTCGTAAGGAAAAAAGAAGCTTTCGTGTAAGATTCTTTTTATTGAACAATAGCTGCGATTACAAATTCTTGTCAATTTACGTATATACATAAGGAATTTTTACAAAATCTTTTACGAATCCATGGCGACATCCTCCATGTAAATTATAATATATTTTTTGTGTTTTATTGTTTTGTTTTCTCCCTTTTATTCTCCCTCTTCTTCTTATTCTTCTTCTTCTTCTTCTTCTTCTTCTTTTTATTTAAATAACGAATAACCCGTATCGTTTAAAAGATTATAATACATAACAATAGCAATGGTAATGATTTCTTACAGAAGGTACCAACTGCCTCTATCGAAGGTTTTCTCTTCCTTTTAACTTTACACATAAGATTCACATTAGAATCGTATTTATACATAAATAAACATAGTTATTTAACGACGCATTTACATCTCTTTCGTATTCATTTTATTCTCGCCTTTTAATACTTTGGTGTTTGTTTATATTAAATAGTCGGATAGAAATTGCTGTCGTTCTTCTTATATGACTCGTTGGAACTCGCTCACCTCAACGCCTCCCCCCCTCATCCCACCCCCGATGCTCACCGTACCGACCCGTCCCGTCCCGTGTCGTCCCGTCCCGTCCCAGCCCCCTCGCCAAAACCTGTCGCAAGCACGCGCCACGCGCCACGCGCCGTCGCCACACTCTTAACTGTCTCGCAATCCCGTTCTTTGTTTTCTTTTACGAGTACGAGCGAGCCCCAATAAGTTGAGAAATGATAATATAAAGGTAAATATCACAGTGGATGTTAGTTTCACAAAGACGAAAAAACAAGGACAGAAGTCGAAGTAAATAAATGTGAACATAGTTTCTTCTATGTTATACTCAGTTCCAATGAAACTCTGCGTCTTCAAGGATCTATAATACACAACATTGTATTATGTACATAAGAAAACAAATGATTATGTAACACTCGGTAACAATTTATATATGATATGCTATATAACTTGTATTCCCTCTAACGTCACGTCGCTAACGAATGCGCTAATCAACATTTAATTCCATTGGATATCAAATACTGAGATTCCTACAATATATTCGCGGTATCTCGATTAATGCGATTAGTCATTAGAATGCGTATTATTATAATTATAATTATAACAATAATAATAATAATAAGAAGAATAATAATAACAATAATAATAAAGAAGAAAATTAAGAAAATAAAATCCTTATCGATAATAAGGGGATAATAAAATGTTGAGAATAAAATGTTTTCTCTGTACGATTAAGTAAAAATATTCTAATATACCTAATTTTCCTCTATTCTGCCTATAATGGAACTAGAGCTTATATCGCGAAATAAACAGTTAAGGTAAATACAGGAATTATAATACGATTAAGTTACTATATTGAAAAGATTGTTCAAATCATGATTGCACTTACGAATTTCTGAAACTAGAACTCTCCTTCACTTTATTATAACGTTTATGAAGAATCTTCGTTATTTCAGATTAGCATATAAATCTATAATTTAATAGAATTTTCTACAATTACAAAAGTATATCACTCGTAAGATATATTTCAAAGTTCTATTATAGCCTTAAGTCCGTAAGACCTGAATAATTAACTATTAATTAATTCTTTGCTCATAGGAGTAACTTTGACAAGGAACAATGAAATTAATTATCTATTGTAAGTGAGCCTCTATTTATCTGGGAGTATAATGACTTGGCCCCTCCCCACGGCCGTATGACATATCATCGGCATTGGAAGAGGAAGAGTATGAATTTGAAGGAGATTAGGAAAGCAGATAAGGCTTTCCTCTATTTTTCCCTCGGATTTCTATATCATTCTCGCAGGTAATAATAGATTGATTGAATTCACAGTAGAAAAGGATAAAAAGACCCTCCGATGTCTCGTTAACTCCTATTATCCGTATTATCTCCGTAGGAAAACGAGAGAGCGTGGCGGGAAGGTGAGAAAGAGAGGGAGGGTAGGAAAGGTCAGGGCACACATTTATCTAAACGATGATAAAGATTTTAAGTGAGCTAACAGCGCTTCAATGGTCTGACGTTACTGCCCGACGCCTCGAGTCACGGGCGTCACGGCCGTCACGTCCGTCACCGGATAAATCGGGCAGCGGAATGCGAAACTACTCTTTCGATTGTTCAATAATGTCACTACGAATGACGCGTACGTCTGACCGAAGCCTATGACAGCCATTGTCGGCAAGGTGTTGGACCGACTGAGCCAAGAGAAGATTTATAGATACCTTATACGTGCCAGAGATCATTCTCCAGAGATTCTCTGCTCGATAAAATGTTTAGAGACATATAGCCGTATTGATCTGACAAATTGACCCCGTTAATTATCCTCTAATAAGTGAGTTGGCTTATCGCAAGAACCTAAAACTACAAATCAGAATAACTACAATGGAAAATAGTATTTTACAGTATTTGGTTTATCAATTGACTTATATAGTATTTATATTTATCTCGCTCCACGGCCTGAAGTAAAGTACTTTCTTTACTCTATATTCTATATGAATGAAATTACATGCAATTAACGTATATATATATATATATTTTTTTTTTTCTTCTTCTTCTTCTTCTTCTTCTTCTTTTTCTTCTACGTCTCTTTGATACTCCCGTAACTTCCTCCTCTAACATTCATGAGAATCTAAAGCCATGCTACGGTTCTCTTTTAATTTAATTTAATTTAGCATGTATTTCGTTGCACATATTCAATCTAGATTTATTTATTTATTTAACGACGAATACTTACTGTCATTAGTAACTACATTATACGAATAAAAATAATTGTATTCTAATGTAACGACATGCTCATTGTTCCGACTCGCCCTTTCCAACGTCAAATTTGTCAAATTTTTCATAATCCTCACACGCATATGTATATATGTATATGCACGTATCCTCGTATCATTGTTATTATAATTATATACGTATATTATTATATATAATTTTGCTTCCCCTATACTTTTCCAAAGACAATGCACAAGCGTTTTACGTACAATTAATAAAACCATCGTTAGATTCTAATACGATTTGAGAATTCGAGAGTTCGAACTGCGCGTGTCTTATTGATTGTCCGGATTTATTGCTCTAAAACGTAAAAGAAAAGACTCGCAGGTCGAGAAACTCTGATATCTCTCGAGAGGAAGGCAATGTTGTGTCTTTTTTTCTTTTATATATTTTTAATAATAATATACTTGACGTCACCAGTTCAAAACTCTCCTTAATGATATACGTAATATTTATATTTATATATATTAATTTTTTTAATAACTGTTTTTATTATAATTATTATTGTTGTTGTTGTTATTATTATTATTATTATTATTATTATTTCCATTGAAATCTAACGGTATTCGGAATAACGCCACCCGTTTCTCAAATATACAAATTTCAAGTGAACTTATATGGTTCATATATCACGTAATAATCAATTGCGGTAAAACCTATTGTGATTCAAATACATTTATGTAACATTATCCTTAATATCACGACGTTTATGCAGGATGTGTGCTCGAGTGCTGTAATACTTATGCAGAGATCACGAGTTCGATATGCTTTTTTTTTTCTTTCTTTTTTCTTTATTAATCGTTTATTACAATGTCCCTGCAGCAACAATCGTCGATCTGATATCTTAATAAGTTGGGCCTCCTTCTTTAATAACCGATAATATGAATAATACAAGGCATTTTTCCTTAAATTACCTCCCCCGTCTTCAAAAACGCCTAACATTATGATTTCATACTTGGTGTTTACATAAGATCATAGTTCTATATTGTATTCATTTGATTATATATATATATATATACATACATACATATACATATATATATATATAAGGTAATGAATGAGCGAATAGCTAAAGTTTAATTTTAGATTTCATTCCGTACTTGTGAAATGTAAGAAAAAAAGGAAAAGCTTCGGACTGACCAAATAAAACTAAATAACTGGCTTTACATTCAGCCTCCTATGGCATTGGCAAATAAATGATGCATTTAAATTATAAATTATATATTTAAAACCTTAGATTGTATTAGTTTAAGTTTTCATTAATATAAGAGAAAAATAAAACAATAAAATAAAATTGCAAACTTTCCCTCACTTACAATGAGATTGCAAACGTATTAAGTTTATTTATGTAAATTTATGTATGTATGTATGTATGTATGTATGCATGCGTATGAGAATATGTAAGCAACTGCGGCTAATACACGTAAAAGGTCAGTAAGTTTAGATAGAGCTCAGATTGAAATTTACCGCTATTCATGGATACACGGACATACATGCAATATATAATTTGTTTATAAGAAGTTTTAATGTAATTAAATACTGTGTGGTCGTGGCGAAAGAATCCTATCAATGAGCTAGAAAGATAAAAATAAATGAAACAATAACAGGATTAATTCGCTCTTGAAAATTTACATAAATTTATCAATTGTTAATTATCTCCGAATAACGAGAGATTTGGAAAGATCCAATGTTAATTAATCAATGATTATCGAAGTTTATAAAAATAAATGAAAATATTAATTAATTTAAGTATTCTTAAATGCATCTTCGTACTCTATCGCGTTGCGGCGTATAGTACTGATATGTTTTATGGTACACTTTCAAAGTACATAAATATATAAAGTAATTTTATTTGATGAATTGACGAATGATTGTTGCTTCGTAAGTGAATTCTTTTGTACTGTTCAACTGAATGTCAATGTAATCAATTTTCCTTATGTTGGCTACGACGATAAGGATATCTTAAATCATTAGAATACTGTTGCATTCGTTGACTGAAAATTTCTTATTATATTTTTTTGCTTCAGTTTGTTTTCCTTTTATTTTCATTTGTTTTTGTTTTTGTTTTTGTTTTTGTTTTTGTTTTCATTTACGCAGATAGAGGTACCTAAATTGAAGAGTATGCGCTGCCGTCGTAATTCGAATTAATACTCTCGATTCAATTGAGATGATAATTGGTTTTTCGTTATTGTTAATTAAAACATAAAGACATTTACCATCGAGAATGAGATTGAAGTTTAAACGTATTTAAATAGCCAACTACTTCACAATAAAGCCTGACGAGCTTCATTATCAAGCGCATGCTTCTTCTTTTTCTGCGAGCAATGGAATAATTAGTCTAAAAGGTACAATTAAGAAAATATTTTCCCAGATTTTCTTTTTCGAGATCCGATAAAAAAATCACTAGCTAATCTGCTTGCAATAAATAGCACGGCTATGGGAACTTGGCATGCGGAGATTCTGCCATGCGAAAAAATATCTCATCTGAAGCTAGAGGAAGCTGGCGGCGGGTGGCGGGGGAGGCAGGTTTGGGTAGTGAGAAGTACGAGCAATGTAGGGGTATATAATAATAAGTTACGTAGCGATTTCCATTTATCGACGGAGCTCGCGCCTTCCTGTTCGCGCACACGAAACATTCTCGAGAGATCACATTGGCGTTTTTCGAATCAATGAAACTTTAGTAATTATCACAATAATATTGAACGCTCCTCGGCCTCGTCGATTCGACGTGCTCTACATGCAATACGGTCAAAGAACTCAATTTCTGTAAGAACCCGCTCCGGGAGCCGAGGACAGGGTCGCTCTTCGTCTTTTATTTACGTCGTACGACCTTAACCCCTTCTCACACCGCCTCTTATTGACTAACCCAATCGCATAGTAATGGCAATTAAAATGAAAAACTAGACGTAGTGGAAGTATGGCTCTTGCAACTAGATATATATATATATATATATATATATATATTTGCATATGTATATACATATTATATGAATATTTATATGAATATATTATCGCGATGCTGTGGAACGCTTTATGCCTCGCGATACGCCGCTTCTTCGGAATTCTGAAGTAGGCTAACAAACACGACTTTATCTTACTTAGTCCATACGTAAGAGTAGATTACGTTACGCGTGTGTATATATATATATATATATACATACATACACATATATACATGCATACACGTAACAATAGCAGTTTAATAATAATAATAATAGTACAGTTGCGATAGACCGCCTCTAATAGCTAATTGGTGTTCGTACGTTGATCCCTTTTTTTCTTATTGGTACTGAATAAATACCTGTTGTAATAATCCCTTTCCTTTGTCCTTTCCTCATTTAGCGAATCAAAACTCAATATACCAATCGACGACAATAAAATATAAGCCTTTCTTTCTTTTAATCATTCCTTCTTTTTGAATTAAATGTCTCTACAAACTGACTTTGAAATATTATTCGAACTACCTTGATTTTTTTCCGGCATTCCAGTTTTTTTCTTTTTTAACAAAATCTAATTTTCTCTCTATCCATTTCTATTTTCAAGGTATAGCTAGTAACGAGCTTTGGACTGGTACGGAACATCCATATCAACAATGCTAATCTGGACACGTTCACATAATCATGAAGGAATTTTCGATTAAGATTACAATATTATCATAGTTAACGTAAATGTGTATTTCAATAATCATTCGTCTTAGTTTATTTTTTGTTATTTATTTGTTTTTTTGTTTTTTTTTTTCGTTTACGGTTTACCCTTCTCTCTCTCTTTCTCTCCCCCTCTCTCGTTCTATCTCTTTTTCTCATATTTCCCACCTTCCTCGCACGTGAGTACTTTCATTCGATTCGCTGCAGATTCATGCACATAAGTTTTGTATATACATGTATGTATATATGTATTTATTTATTTATTTATTTTTTATTTAATGATTAAAAGTCTGATATGAATATATCGCAGGATGTTTAAAATTGTTAAATAACGTTTGTAAACGTGTAGAAATATTGTTTTTATAATTTGTTAGCTCGATAGTTAGTAATAAAATTCGACGTTAAATTTATTATTATAATTGGTTCTATACATCCATCAGATTTATATCAGTTACTTTCCACTAAAAGGTAACACTTTACAATGACATCCGCTAGATCAGTATTTTCTCAACGATACTTTAATACCCCCGTCGGCCGTTCGTTCGTGTTTATTTATGTACTTTTACCTTTTTCTCAGCTCTTATACGGCGTTTCATTCGCTTAATGTATTATCTACCGAAACTGAAAGGGTTATTCCTTAATCCTCGACGACGACGACGACGACGACGACGACGACGACGACAGCGATACTCTCGGATTATCCTGGACTATACGATTATTTTCGATTTTATCGCTTTAAAGCTGTTGGGAAGTTCATTAGGTCAAGGCTTAATTTCTTCACAAGACCCTTTTCATTATCTTATCATTACATGCGCTCATGAAATCATGAAGTGTTCTCCATATCTTCCGTTACTAATTGAAATTGTTCTTGGCCTGCATGAAACAAAATAAAAACGATAAAGACAAATTATCATTGCACCATGCTTCTTGCTACTACTATTATTACTATTACTATTATTACTATTACTATTACTATTACTATTATTACTATTATTACTATTATTACTATTATTATTACTATTACTATTACTATTATTATTATTATTATTATTATTATTATTATTGGTTTACAAATGTCACGGAAAATGTCCTATTTTTAAGCCGATTGCAGCTTTATTGGCTATTTATACTTTTCGATCCTCTCGTAATTCATTTCACGGATTATTGAGAATAATAAAAAGACAAGTAAAAACTTTCGATAAATAATTTGAGCAAGTGGGAACTAATAAAAGCGTATCGTCAAGAGGACGACGGAGGCTTTTAAGCGGCTTGCTTTTTCAGATAGTTAAATTTTTAGTACGCAAAAGCAAATAAATGTGCGGTACGTTTAAACGCTCAAAATAAACAAATCGGAGTGTCAGGAGAATAAATTATTCATAAATGTGGTTGTTATTATTTATTCGGTGTAATAAAAATCATTGAAATTCCCACTCGTTATTTAAAAGTTTTTCAATTTTCAAACTCTCTTCGGCTTTTTTATTGTTATAATTCACGCCTACAAACATTTGTAAAACATATAATGTAATAATAATAATCATAATAATAATATATTTATAAAATTTTAAATAAAGGTATTGTAAAGCACCGTCGGTTTTGTACGAATGTTGATTAAATTGGACGTTTAAATCCTATAAATAATACATTACAGAATAAGTGCACTAAGTATTCAAATGCATAAATGGAAAATATAAATAAAATAGAACGCGATGTATTGAACAAAATAAAAGCATAAATAAATTGAAAAGCCTTCAATTTATTGAAATGTAGATGTGTGTGTGTGTGTATTATGTTTATAAAACCCGGCAAACTATGTCAATTAATGCGATGAAGTAAGGAATAATGATAAATAAATAAATATTGATAAATATTTTACGCAATTGGAGCGCAGAAACTTTTTGTATGAGAAGCAGAGAATGGAACGGAAGGTAAAATTTAACGTAAACATATGTATGTATGTACGTACGTATGTATGTATGTATGTATGTATGTATGTATGTACGTATGTACGCTCATATGTAAATACGAATAGTGAGGGTGTAGTTTAGGAAGCGAAAATAGAGTAAAAGTTTTAGCTGACGTTGGGAAATGGCGAAGTAAAAGAGCATTTGATCAGTTCGATTTAAGAGCTATTATAAGTTCGCGGCGGGGCGGGGAGGAGGGAACTGGAGGAGGGAAGCGATTTTCCAGAAGTCTCGTAAAATCACGGCCCCATTAATGAGTAGCCGATTTTCCAAATCAGCGGATACGAAAATGTGGTGGTGGTGGTGGTGGAGGTGATGGTGGTGGCGGCTGGAGGGCAGGAGGGGGGATGGTAGCGGCGACGGAGGAGAGAGGAAGCCATTGTTTCGACTTGCGCCTTTATTCAGCGAGAAATCAATGGCCGGGAGGGAAAGCGGGAGGGAAAGCGGGAGGGAAAGCTCGCCGCGGAAAGGACTTGCGAGGACATTTTTGCATCAGAGAGACAGAGAGTGAGAGAGATAGAGATAGAGAGAGAGAGAGAGAGAGAGAGAGAGAGAGAGAGAGAGACGGGACGGGACGGGACGGGACGGGACGGGACATCTCTGACCGTAAGGTACCCAAAGGAAGAGGTCCGCAGGGGCCCCTTATACCCCGTGGCGCTCGTACTCACTATGCAAATAGGCAGCGAGCTCGCGGTCCTCGGCAACCAGGGCGAGCTCCCGCGGAGTGCTTCCATTTCGATCCCGGACTGTTAACTTGGCGCCCCCGGCGACCAGCATACAGCAAATCGATCGCCGTTTTTGTTGCGCCGCTTTATGGAGAGCCGTTTGACCCCTGGCAAAAACACAATGGAAGCCAACTTTTAATTAGGAAAGGCTAAATTGCGAGCCACGCGGCCGCCTCTCTCGCTAATTATGTTAATGGCGTGTAATGTAAAGGCGGAGGCGGAAAATGTTCAGCCTAAAAAGAGGATGGGCGGGCGGTTTTTGGGGGAGGCGGGTAGGTGGCGGCGGGAGGGGGAGAAACGCGAGACAACAAAGTGGAGAAGAGGCGCCTCGGTCTTCTTTGTCTTGTGCAACGCTGAGGCGCAGGACGACAACTTTAATGAGGCTTTCTCCCTCTACACGTACACGTACACGCGCCTACATATTTATAGGTATTTTCATATTAAAAAAGTTTTAATTAAGAGCAAGTGCGCCTGTAAATGGAACTTTGAGATATTATGGACGAAATAGGACGGCTTGCGGGCGCCGCTTCGCCATTTCGAAATTTATTACCTACGTAGTCGACCCCTCTCTCTCTCTCTCTCTCTCTCTCTCTCTCTCTCTCTCCCGCCATCGTCGACAAATCCATTTTATATTCTTGACCGCCGATAATTAAATGAATAATCGGACGAGAATCACCCGATAAATCACCGCCGATCTCGTCCTCTTCCCGCACGGATCTCTCCCCCCCCCATCCCGCCATATAATATCCCGGTGACGCAAAAGCTCCTCGTACCGATACGCATTCCAATATCCGCTCGGCTTTTAAAGTTTAGCACACAACCACGAGGGCTTTGTACGAGCGAATCGTTCAATGGGATCGCTAGCCTCTGTAATGTCGGTCTCTGCCAAACTTTCCTCGGCCTTTCGGCAAATCGAGCCAAGCGGATTCGGCAACGTCAATTAACCCGCTCCCGTCGTCCTTACCCGGCCCGTTTACCGAGAAATTACTTCGAGCGCGTTGTCCAGGCGTTATTTACGTATTTGCAAATGCTCGGTCCGATCCAATGCCAACAAAATCCCATCAAAACCCCATCGAATAACGAAGTGCTTTGTTACGCATTAGTTCGTATGTTGATTATCGAAAGGCCGTGGCGACCGGGACGAGGGTTCGTTTAGAATGATCCGCCAAGGACAATATGGCTGGGCCGTAGGAATAAGCGTAGTGGGCTGGGAGGCAGTAAGCCCTTCACTTGTACTCACTTGTCGTTATCGATCATGTTGATGATGCTCGCTGGGGCGCATGCAATGAGGTAGCGCACGATCTCCTGGTAACCGAGCTTCGAGGCCAGGTGTAGGGCCGTCTGCCCGGTGGCGTCGATCGACAGGAGGGAGTACCCGCGCTCGTGGAGCTCCTTCAGGGCGGGTAGGTCGCGGACCTTGGCCGCCCGCAGGACCCCCTCTGACGTCTTCTCCAGGAGCTCGGCGCTGAAACTGTGCACCTCCGGGCTCAGTCCAAAGAGCCTGTCTCTGGCGCTGCAACGAAATTATCATCGTCGTCGTCGTCGTCGTCGTCGTCGTTGTCAGAGTTCTCGGAGTTGTCGGAGTTGACGGGAATTTTTTTGTTTCTTTTTGTCTTTTATCTCCGACGTGTCGCTCACGATCGGTGGGGGCGCACGACACGTGGTATGTATACATTATCGGTTATAGGCGGGGGAGCGGGCGGCCTCGAAGCGGAAAGCCCGTCGGCCCGTGGGACGACCGGGGGCTTCTTATCGGCAAACCGAATTCCCAAAGTTTTAATCTCCGCGTCAAGGGTCGACGCGGTTTAGTGCTTCGAAAAATTGAGACTAATACGGCCCGACACTTTAACAAGAGAGACAATGTTAAAATGACATTTAATTCGGTCTCTCTATCTCTTCGGCTCTACACTTTGTGCTCTTGACGGCTCGGAACTTCAAATAACCTCCTAAGGGCTTTTACCTCTTTGCCTAACTTTCAAACTGCCTCCGAAAAAAATAAATGAAATAATGGAAACGAAAAATAAAAAAAAAAAAAAATAAAAGAAAAAAAAGAGAGAGAGAGAGAGAGAGACGGGGGAAGAATTAGCGTTTATAAAGTCTGTCGAAGTAATGCCGACTTTAACAAGGACTGAGAGGTTAGCGGGTCCGCCAACGTGAAGGGGGGGAATAACGTATAATTCGCGTCCGAATTATGATTAAAGTTATTTCAATCGCTGGAAATATCATGAGCAGATATGAATAAAACATGAGGGCTACTTTCTAGTCGGAATTTAATTGCCGTACGTCAATAATCTTAACTCGTTGAAATTAGCCTGTCAAGTAAAGCCCAATTAGATTAATTAAGCAGCAGCTGAGGCCTTAATGCTTTTACTCCTTTTTTACTCCAACTAGCTTCTCATTGCAGAATTCCTATCGATTATAAAATTCGTCCGGATCTTCCTTCGCTTCGACTCCCCCCCCCCCTCGACGGACCGATATTACTCCCGGCACGAGCGAGCCTTATCCTTCTCGAACTTGTCATTTAAATCCATCGATTGTGAAAATTTTACAGCTTTTTCCCTTGGCTCAACGTACAATCGCCCCCACCCCCCTCTCTCCCTCTCTATAAGCGGTTGTTATTGTTGTTATCGTAATAAGTGAATAGTTTGGTCGTTAAAGGACCGGCTTGAATAAGCTCGTTAATCAAGTGGACGGAACATTACGAACAACTTACACATTAGAATTTATATTGAGCGGATATCTCAAAAAAGTCATTAAACGATATCTTTATGGGCGCCAATTCAGCCGCGATTTCATAATGAACAAACAATCATTTGAAAGTAACACGTTTCATAAAGTCGATTAAATCCTTGAGCAACGATAACGAAAATTCTCCCCCCGTCCCTCCCCAAAGGTCGCTACGTGATTTAATGGTCTGTGCATGAAAAAAAAAAAAGGAGAAAATAAAGAAAGGGGGAGGGGAAACTGTGGCAAAACGGGAACGAAAGAAAAAAATGAAGGAAAAAATAACGATAGAGTGAGAGAGAGAGTGAGAGAGTGAGAGAGAGAGAGAGAGAGAATACGATTGAACTATATTTCAATGCAGTCGTGGAAGTAATTAAGGATGTATAATGTAAGGCTAGGAATAGAAATGATTGAAGAAGTAGTTTTGAAATCTGAATAAATCCATTATCATAAATCCATAGCAATTACTTAATTTACATAAATATAAAAATAAAGCGGCTTTGCCCGCCTCTTATTATTATTATTATTATTATTATTATTATTCCGTTTTGTTAAATAATTAAGTCTGACGCGGCGATTTAAAACAACGAAACGAAAGGTCCCGATAAAAATAGCTATGGTAATGCTGATAATGACAATGGTGGCAATGGCTCGCGGTAGCATTAATAATAGTACGAGCGAGAGGAGAGCAATAATAATGCTCGTAATGAGGCGTATTTATTAAGGTTCGCGGGACTGGCGGAGTGACGGTGGGGAATAAGCGGAAGAGAGAGAGAGAGAGAGAGAGAGAGAGAGAGAGGGAGTGAGGGAAGAAAGGAAGGAAGGAAGGAAGGAAGGAAGGGAGGGAAGGGATGGGAAGGGGAGGGAAGGGAAGGGAAGAGAAAGGGTATCTTAATCGGCTGTTTCATATATTGATCGGCTCATTCGTCCATTCGCGTTACTCAATCCTATAAATATTCTCCTGTGCAGAGAGACTATAAGCCCAAGTGTTCGGCTCGCCCCCGCGGCGAAAGCGGAGAGCACCGAGCTCAGAAATAGAACTAGAGCGCGGCTCTCTCGTGTCACTCGCGCGTCAAGCTTAGAGGGCTCCGGGTTAGATAGAGCAGCGGCTACGAGGCCTAGGGAACCGCGTCACTCAATTGTCATCCCGGTGGCGTCGCTCCCCGCATTCC
The DNA here is from genome assembly GCA_018883505.1 of Ceratosolen fusciceps. Classification (NCBI taxonomy): domain Eukaryota; kingdom Metazoa; phylum Arthropoda; class Insecta; order Hymenoptera; family Agaonidae; genus Ceratosolen; species Ceratosolen fusciceps. Next base: position 9,221,701 of record RCIC01000006.1, on the reverse strand, counting down.
TTACCTAATGAAAGTAGGTGGTGGGGGCTGGTGGCCCATGTGCCCGACGCTCGTACCCGTGATTGACTTGGACGACAACAGCTTCGACGAGCCCTGCGACACCCTATCCTCGTTCGTGTAATTTTCGGAACGCCTGCGCTCCATGTCCGTCCCTAGGCTACTCTTGCTCCCGCCTCCGGGTCCTCCATACTGACGAGACCTGACACTCGCCTCCGACCTCGATCTTTGCTGCTGCTGTTGCTGCTGATGCTGATGCTGCTGCTGATGGTGATGGTGATGCTGTTGGTGATGATGTTGGTGCTGGTCATCGCGGCACTCGGTCGACCGGTCTCTCTCTCTGCTGTCCAAGCGATTCGCGTCCGAGCGTCCCTTCTTTTCTTTTTCTACGGAAGTTTTTCGCCGGTCTTCTCTTGAATTCAAATTGCCTCTTACATTAAAACGATGCGGGCTCGAGGCGTTAATTGGGAGCGCGGATGGGATCGGAGGGCGAGGTGAGACGGGACCAGCTCTCAATCACGATTGGCCTTTTTCTATATTTCGGCCTCAGAGCTCGGATCTAAGGCTACGGGCCATTCGTTCATGTGGAGCGCGAGAGTGGCTATCGAAGGATAGAGCGGGAGGACGAGGAGGAGGAGGAGGAGGAGGAGGAGCACGTGATCGGTAATTTGGTCGTATTGGTTGGGAGGCCGATGGAAGGCAGGGAGGGGTTCCTGCCGTCCCATGACTCTGTGCGTGCGTACCTCGATGTCCCTTGGCTATCGACGTGTTGGCTCTGCGAGCCTTGAGTGGCAGCGCCTTCCTGGAGAACGTATATGGCCTCGCTGACGACGTCAGCGACGTAGTGCAACTGCTCCTGCGCCCGATCGATCCTAAAGAGCCGTTCCGCCGTACAGGCTGCACGCAAAAAAACATTTCTCCGTTTAAAGTACCGGCCGAATTCTTCCGAGAAATCGCCTATCATCGACCGGGGAGACGTATCGACCCCGGCACGCGAGGGACGCCTTTCCGACAGTCGCGGAGCCGCGAATTTAAAATAATCCCATTGGTGCTTTTTCCGTCTCTCCGATCGTCTCGACTTTAAGGAATTCAAAGGCGACGGCCGACGATACCGGCCTCACTGTTATCATTATTATAATAGAGCGTGTACTAACAGTCGAGGAAGCAGCAGGTGTCCATCGGGTACTCCTTGGCGAGCATGTTCCTGAGCGACTCGAGATCCATGGCGGCGTCGAGGTCGAGCGGCTCCGCGTGCCACTGGGTCGCGCTCTTCATCAGTCTTTCCCTGTCCGAGTGGAAGTTCTCGTAGTCGCACATCCTGATCCTCATAAGCGGGATCCTGAGCCTCTCGAGCTCGGCGGCCTTCTGCCTCGGCTTTCCTGGGTTGCGCCTCTTTGCCAGCATCGTCGCCTTGTTCAGCAGGCTCAGGTCGATTATCGAGGGCAGCAGCCTACAAGCTTCCCCGTCGACCTGCGCACACAATTACGCGAGTCCTCGTGCTTTATAATTAAAACCGATATCGGGGATCATTACGGCCATTACTCTCGACTTCCGCTCACTCAAATTAATTACTCTATTAAAGATCTAATTAACATTGGCTCTCCTCTCGCGGGATACCCCTCCCCCCTCTCTCACACGCACTCACTCTCTCTCACTCTATATATATATATATATATATATATATATACACATATCCCGCCCGGTCCTTTATTTATTCCGCGCCTTATTGGAAGGGGGAGGCGGTTCCGAGGAGATATCCAAAGAAGTTGGAGCTACGAACCCGATCGAACGCTCGATCATTAACGATTATTAAAAAACTAAACAGCTTTTAAAACTTTTATCTCGGAAATTGACATTTGTACGATCCCGTTGGCCTGGTCAGCGGAGCCAGTGCAAACATTTAATCAGCCCGATACGCTCGGTCACGAAACTTTCGAGCGCCAAAGTAAATAGCGAGTCGTCCCGCTAGGGGGGGGAAAAGAGCCCACTCCCCCGTCACCGACCCTACCATTACCTATTATCCCTATTACTTGGCCGGGAATGAAAAGCCGAGGAAATAGAAGCGGCCGATAGCCTCGTACCTGCATGGGTATAGTCCTCGTGGTGACGATCCGGGCGGTGCTGCACTGGGCGATGCTGGTCCCGTGACCGCCTGCCTGGAGGAGCGGCAGCTGGTAGGTCGTAAGGCCGACGACCTCGATGAGGCCGTCCTCGGTCGAGGGCTCCCTGCCGATACCGCCGCCCCAGGGATGCGTACCGCCCCCGTAGGAGGCTATGTTGAGGAAGAGGATCGCGTGGACCCTGTGCTCCTTGAGCTTCGGCGTCATGTCCTGGCCGTCGCACTCGAGCGTCACGAACTCCGAGAGGTCCTTCCACCTGCGGACCACCAGATCCTTGCCGCCCATCTGCCCGTAGAACATTTTGTTCCGCAGTCGGGAGTTGAAGCGCTCCGGATGTGCCTCTGCAACGGGAATACGCTTTAATTCTCCTGCCCACTTCTTTTCCCCTCGCTCTTCGTCTTTTCGAGTGACTAGCACCGACCGCTCTCTCGCAGCCCCCCTCCACACCTCCCTCCTCCATCCCCATCCCTCATCCCCATCGCCATCCCCGTCCCATGTCCCCAAGCCCTTCAATCTTAATCCGCTCATACACTTAGTCGTCTCGAACGCGCGCACATTTAGTCGAGCGAGCAGTAAAATTTCTGCAAAATTCGCAAACTCCGCCCCCGGCCCCTCATTTCCTATTCTATTTAACTCTTATAAATTAGTCTCTCCCCCGTAGGAAATTATACTCCGCGCTAACGAACAATGGCGTCGCTTGAAATTTACAAACTTCCGACGAATATTTTTTTTAAAAATATTTTCATTAAATATCGTCGTCGTTATTATTACAATTCTTTTATAACTTTTTTCCGACGTCCGCTCCTACTTACAAACTAATTCAATGGATACGTGGATGGGGGGGGAGAGGAGAGTGCGAGAATCATTTTCAACGTGTACGTGTTATAAGACCTTGTCTACTAAACATGAATAAAAGACTATTATTCCCTCTTAAATTGAGCATGTGCATGTAAACGTATGCGCGAGACTTTGCTGATGCACTATTGCCAATATAATCGTATTTTTACATACGTATCTGCATATATGTAAACTTGGGCGCCTTGGTAGACAACATTTTGTATTAAATTTATACACGTGTTTTAAATCTAAATTTTAAATTTAGATAGTTTTCTTCCAACTTTCCTTGTGCCCGTATTTTAAAAAATTTTTTAAGCTAAATTACAATATCAACTCGAAGGAAGTGAAAAAGCATCTTGTATGTAAACTACTTTTCGGTATCAGTTGGTAAGAAGACCTTGATCCAAACTCTTTTCAATTTTTTCCTTTTTCCTTCCCTCCCATCCTTTATTCCCTACCTTAATTGCTTTTATTAGCAGAATGAGGCAAAAATTATTACCGGGCAGATGCAATCGCTTATCGTTTAAAAACTTTTTTTTTAACATCCATATCCTTTTTTTAAATATTTGCTTAATATTGAAAAACTAACAAATATCGTTTTAATGTGTATTTATACACTGAATACACGTAATATTCTCTATCAGCGTACTTAGTTTTCGCATTCATTATCTACATCAATTACCTGCGTGCATCGAATAATATTTTTATTATTTTTTGCATTTTTTTTTTGTTTTTTTAGTTGGATAAATAAAGCTATTCGATATCGCTAATTATTAAAGGTTAATGAAAAAAATAATAAGTTTTCGTAGACATTCTATTCGATATTTATAGTCGGCACGAGGCATTTCTCTACCGATAACTTTTTTTAACAAATAAATGTAAAAAAACTTGATAAATTTAAAAAAATATTCGATATACGCTTCCTAGGCACTGTTGTTCTTATTAGGCGGTAATTAATTAAGATAATTTAAAGTTAACTTTAGAAATTGCAAAATAAACTAAAAACAATTTTGCTTTTATTCGAGCTTTTTATTTATATACGCGTAAAAATGTTTTCGATGCTTCAAACTGTTTTAGAGTTATCTTTCGCATTTTATAAGTGCACATATCCGTAAGCAACTATTGGCACGCATACAATCAGCTAAAAACTTTTACTGTAATTGTGATAAAAGCCTGTGCATTTGTCAAATACTTTTACATAAATATCAAAATTTATCAATTATTTGATTTTGTCTACTCGACGTTCGTAGCATTTATTATATTGAGTTTTATAAAATATCTTTTATCATTAAATAAATTTGTTAGTTAGGAAAAATTATGGCTTTAATTGAAAAATATTGAATTTACATAATAATAATAATGATAATAATAATAGCAACAACAACAACAACAACAACAACAACAACAATGATAATGATAGCAGAAATATTTGTATGGTGTATCAACGTTGATTTATAATTTAAGCGTTAAAATATTAAATCAATATATTACATGAGTCTCTGTAAGCTAATGAAATCAATAATTAAATTGTTCGGATAAAAAAAAAAGAAAAAAGAAAAAAGAAAAAAGAAAAAAAAACTAATAATGCTCGAGCGAATATTGAAGTCAATAAATTTCGGAATTATTGATTTTTCAGTTGAATTATAAATTAAATATATATTATAAATCATTCAGAAAGTGATTTTTTAAGCAATCCGTTTTAAATTTGCCTTTCAAGTATCGTATGAATTGAGTATTAAATGACGTATCTGCATAATAATTTTATTGACGCATCGTTAAACTTTTAAAATAACTTTTTTTGTCTAGTCTTTTTTTGTTTTTAATATTTTTTAAGTATTAACGAACGTACAAAATCCGAAGCCTCAAGTATATCTGTATTTAATCTGTGCAGCCAAGGTCCCTCTCCTAAAAGGAGGAGAAGAAGAAGAAAATAAAAACGGAGTAAAAAAGAGAATAAACGGTCTGAAATGAAAATTTTTAAAGCGTTTATTCAGAACGAGCCCTTCGCCCCTACTAAGGTAAAGTTTCTCTTTGTATTTGCAAGGTTAAAAATGTCCACTTGATAAACTGCAGCTCAAAATACTTTATTTCAAGTGCTTCATTCTATTTAAGTTATAAAAATTGAAGAGCTCAAGGCTCGGACGAAAAGTTGAATGGAAATTCAGGGGAGTTTATAAAAAGGGCCGGTCGAGGATTTATTTATCGTCCATTTATCGCGTCAATGTGATAATACCGAAAGCGCAAAATGATGTACACATTGAAAGGGGGAAGAAAAACCAAAAGGATCTCGTTGACATTCTTGGTCGGGTATGCCACGTCATTGAGATAATGTAAGATAATGGTAACGGTGTCCGATGTATTTTGAAGAGGCGCTGCTCTCCACACGATTCTCACGCGCCGAAACTAAAGAAAATTCATAAACAATATATCGAATGCTCTATCGAATCCTATGACTGACGGTATTCTTAATTTTAAAGAGCGGATTGAGTAAAGAAGAAGACGACGAGATTATTATACAAGTACGCGTCAAAGTCCAAAGAAAGTATAATAATGGAAGGGGGCGAGAGAGTCAGATATATAGATAGATTGATAGATAGATAGATAGATAGATAGAGAGAGATAGAGAGAGAGAGATAGAGAGAGCCTTCATAATTGTACACAAACTCTCTCTGCGTACTTTCGATATAATTGATCGGCGGATATACGACGTCGGGCCATTCATTAATAAACTTGCGCCATCGGCTGCAGGGATTAAGGTTTAAAGCCGAGGACTGAGGACCGAAAAGGTTATATTCCGTTATGGAATTCAAATGTAATGAAAGTATTGGGAACCGGTCGTGAAAATGGGCGATAACCGCTGATAGGTATCGAGGCGAAGGGTTGGCTTCGGACGGTGTCGAGGAGCTTTAGCCCGAGTTCGAATGGCCGTGGGTGGAGGGGGCCGGAGTCGAGGAGCTTGAGAGCTAAAGAGAGAATTGATGAGACGAGCTGTTTTATACGAACCTCTGGCCTCGTGGAACTCCAGGGCGATGTGGGCGTCGACGCCGAGGGAATAGTAGTTGTTGACGACATTGAGGGGCAGACTCTCTTTGCCCTTGGCTGCGTCCTCGTCGGCTGCTGAGTTCGCCTCCGGGTTGCGCTCGACGACGAGCTTCCAGCGGTCGAGGACCGAGGTCTCGCTCTCGGCGAGGCTCACCAGGATCTTGCCGATGGGCTCGTCCGTGTAGCCGCCGCCCCAGCCGAGAGCCCGGGCGAGGTCGTTGCCGGTGCCGAGGGGCAGAGTGCCGACCGCGGGCCCCGGTGACGCCCCGATCTGATCGAGGACCGAGAGCACCCAGCCGACGGTCCCGTCCCCGCCGCAGGCGAGGATCCGTAAATTCGGGACCTTTTTGAAAAGTTCGAGCCTGCAACATAAGGACGAGCAGAATAGGCGAGGTAATGACGGGGGTTTTTTATTTTTATTTTTATTTTATTTCTTATTTTATTTTTATTTATTAACCACACGTAGTCGAAGAACGGTTCTATCCCGGTCGCGTACTCGAGTACGGGTATCTATCTACTTGCCCGGATGATCCGTCCTCGTATCGTAATGATCCTCGAGATCGACGAGTGCTCGACACGGCGCGGCTTCTCGGACTCTGTCGGAGCGACACTCGAACGACTCTATGAAGTAAATCTGATTTATTTAGCAAGCACCCTCGAAGTGAGGAGAAGCCGTGGCAGTAATTAAGGTTTTTACGCCCTCGAATCGATTGACTGCCTCGGAGAATCAGGATTATCATAGCTCGGCGACACTTTGCAATGCACACTCACTGACAGAGGCAGAAGGACAGGACGTACGTGTATACGACGTAAATAGGAACGCGGCTTTATGAAATTGCGTACCTTGGACCTTTCCGGGTCACCGATAACGATTTAACATTACAACATTTGAAATTCAAAATCCCATTTCGAATGCGATGGGATTTACAAGCTAATGGTATCTTTGCATTGAAATTCCTTTTACTCGCTCGCGCTCGTCGAATTATCTATGCATACCTTGTCGACGAAGACGCGCGCGCGCGCGCCCAAAAGAAACAAAGGAAAAACGAATCCCCGAATGCATAGAGAGTAGAAAATCCTTAGCTATGAGGACGCTAGCTATCTCCGTGCTGTGGATAAAAGCAGAGATTCGATATATAAAATAAGCCTTTGGGACTTAACTGCGAGCTTGAGAAAGAGGAGGGAGCTGCTGTTGATATTGAACATTTTCTAATATACACTATTATTATAATGCACCCGATGTATTTATAATGTCTTAGGCGAACTTTTTTTTTTTGTTTTGTTTTGTTTTGTTTTGTTTTTGACTAATTACTCATCGTCGGCGTAATAATACTAAAAGCTCAAATGCCGGAGGCTGCGAGTTTTTCCCCGCTCCCCTCCCCTTGCCACCTCTCTTTTTTCCTTCAACTAATAAGCATCTTGTCTAGCGACGCTGGCATTGTTTACATTGTATTAACGGGTAATTGCGAGTTGCGCGCCCATGCCTCGAGACGTTAGTCGAGCCGGAGAGAGAGAGAGAGAGAGAGAGAGAGAGAGAGAGAGCCTTATCTGAATAAATGTTAAAAAATATCTTGGTCGCCGAGTGAATTGGAAAGCCTTGAAAGAGAGCCTATTTATGTGTCGGGCATCTATCAATTAAGCTGCTATACTAATATAGGACGACAATAACCTCAATCGTTAATACGTAAAGGCGAAGGACACTCGGACTTAATTACCCTCGGCTCAGGGGCGGTGGCAGCGAACGGCAAAAAAATCCCCGCAGTCGCGTTCTTATTCGGCCGGCTCGGAAAATCTTTTGGTCAAGGGCTTTGTTAGGTATTGGCGCACTAGGCGAACGACTTCCTGCGCCAGGCAGGAGCTTATCGCGATCGAGGAGTCGGGGCGGACGGCTGTTATTGGGGGGGGAGGGGGCAGAGACACCGGGAGCCCGCATTAATAGACCAATCACGCGAATATCTTTTTCTTTTCTTTCTTTCTTCCTTTCTTTCTTTCTTTCCTTTCTTTTTTTAATTCCAATCCAAAGTTGCTATCGAGGATCGGTATCGTATTTATCCTGTCAGATCATTCGGTCGGGCGATCCTCTGGCAACGACCCTCCTCGTCGCGCTCAGAAATATTTCATTATTTTTAAGCACCTCAACTTCTTCGTACTTACGTTATTGCCCTAATTTATTGCTTCGAACTCGGTAACTATCTGATTTCTGTAAATATTCCCCGGAATCCAGTAGACTTAATAATATTGAAAAATAAGTCAAGAATACCAAGGGAAAACAAATTATTGGAATTTATAGGCTTCTTTTCCTTGCACACGAGATAAGTTTGAAGGAAATAGAAATTCCGTCAATTCCTTACGCGGATCGGAATATGCGACCTCCAATGATCAAAGAGCAATGGAAGAGGTTTTATTCCGATCAGGACCATCGACTATAAAGATATTTATCCTCTTACAAGCCCGGCACATGTACACGTGATTCCTTGATTGTGTGTCAGGCTTCCTATCACTTCCTCTAAAATATGATTTAATACGTCATCTGATAATAATTAGAGGCATAAAGTAGGAAAACGATCGAGCCTAAGACAAGATTAATGCTAGATCTTTTATGGAGGATTTTACGATAGGGGCAGATGTCCCCGATAAACCATGGCATTGTTACCCTTACCGAGGACTCGGTAAATCTATCGGTAAACATTAGGTTATAACAATTTTATTAAACCATTCTATTATCGAGACCGAACGGGCCTTTTATTTCTTATACGTATATATACATATATGTATGTACTTACGTACGTACGTACGTACGTACGTATGTGTGTATGTGTGTATTAAATAGCGCGCCCTCGTAAAGTGCAGAAAAATTAATATTAAACCAAAGTCGTAAATATCCCTTTCTTATTTAATGTTCGTCGTTTTACGATATATCCAACGAATCGGAGCGGCATTCAAATTAATGTCAAAAATAATCAAAACGATATTGAATATTATATTCCAACAAAAACAATTTCATTATTCCAGCCATCAATATATTTAACTGACCTCGCTCCCGCAGTTATGCATTCTCACATAATTTCGTCAATAACTCATCTAATAGTTTACAAGCCAATACTAGTTATTATAGATAAAACATTAGCGTGTTTAAACTTTATATTTAGCTTTGTTAAAGTGTTCCGCATCCTATTAACAGAAAAACAAATACAAAATCAACGCTATAGCCTTTAAATGCGTTCCATTTTTTTTTTTTTAATTACTTATTAATGTTAAGCTTAGCCGAGCTCTTTATTTTTAATATCGAATCAACATTATTTTTAATTTATCAGTAAACTTGTATATTTATTTAACGTTGTAAATGTAAAATTTGATAACAAAGTGACCCGAATGTCAACAAATAAAAAAAAAAAAAAAAAAAAAAAGAAAAGAAAAGAAAAGAAAAGAAATCCTATTCGCTTGTAAATTCTAAGAGGCATAATATACGTAAATTCAGCAATTTAGTAAACACAGGTCTCATTATCATCCATTATTGCTCAGATATTAATACAAGAATTTTTACACGTGATGCTTCGGAACAAAGAAATATTTTTCCGTAATTATATGATATTAAACAAAAAAGCTATTAGGAATAGATAATAATGTTGTAATTATACATCGAATGCTATCTGAATTATACGAATCGCATAAAAACTAAATCGAATTTATAATACATAAATGAATTTCGGTAATTCGAAACGTGTTCGTTTACTTCAAAGTAAAACAAAAAATTTTCCTGTTTCCAAGCCATACTGTTTTTAAAGTTCCTATTTTTTCGTTACAATGCTAAATAAAAGAAGAAAAAAGTATTTCGTTGAATGTCTTCATTTTAACATATTAACTAACATTGTATTTCAGCGAATGAAATCTTTAGTTAGAAAAATAGAATTTCCCATCGTACGAAAGCGATAGTTTTTTACGGAATAGATTATATTGCAATACTCTCCCCCATCCCCGCATCCTTCTTCGCAGGTCTCTCGTTACATGTGTGCGCAAAATATAAGTGGTAAATAAGTCTCCTTGTTTTACGAAATGGATTAATAATCATCATCAAGTGCTAATGATACTTTAATTAAAATATACTTCGATAGAGAAAGAAAATAAAATCCAGAAGAAAAAGAAAAATAACGTGAAATGGTAATGATCACATTTTAAATATGATCAAATGTAATTCAATCCCACGCTGAGAAATAATTAATTTAATAGAAAATAATTTATTCGAATTTCAAGTGAAGAATATTTCAGAAAAGTTGTATTATTATTATCACACACAAGCCAACGTAATTAAATTCTTGTTCTCTTCGTGAGTTCCATTGCGTTACCCGTTTTTCTGTTTTGTTCTTCTTCTATTTTTTTTTTTTTTTTTTTTTTTTATGATTAAAACATTCCCGTTAACAATTATCGTCCTAAAATATTTGAAAATTAATTGAAAAATTGTATTTTCCAAATTGATTCTACTTTTTAAATGCACTTGCTCTGCTACGGAACTTTTCCCCAGAAATTTACGAGTGAATTACTACACGTAAAAAGCGAAAGCTTCTTTTTCATAGACCATAAATTTGTCTTTTCAAAGTATACTAAGTCGTGTTTGCAGATTTTTATAACCTACGAATATTGAATAAAACTCATAACTTAAACATTCGCAAATACATTATAGCGTATTAAATAATTTAAAGAAAAAGGAATAGTGCAGTGTAGTGAAAATAATTTTAGTTACTTAAAGATCCATCTTACCCCCTTAAAAGTCATATTAGTAAACACAAAAGCTTTATAACGTAAGTGAAAAATTTATACGAAACGAATACGTAAAACTGCATTTAAAAAAACTGCATTACATACTGTTTATGAATAAAGTGCTTGGAAAAAATTCAACTTGAGCATTTTATTCTTTACAAGGTCATTAAAAATTACACCCGATATTAAAAAATTTATTATATTTTTTATTATCAATGCGAGCTTGATTTAATTTATTTTACCAAATATAATAATTTTTTAACAATTTCTTGTAAATATTTTATGCTGATAGCCACAGAGCTAAGTAATCTACCGAAAAATCGATTCGGTAATTGACATAGAAAGTAGTGTACGTAAGTAGTAACATTTACGCAGTCAATTTGTTAAGTTATTTGACACCACTATACGACTCCATATTTATATATATATATATATATATATGTGTGGGTTTTTTACGAGTGCACCTATGCATGGTTGCACTGTATGTTTACAGATAATTTATTAACGTGCATACGCTAGAAAAAATACTACAATATTCGAAATATTATTATACATCGGTATTTTTACATTGTACACAAAGTCATTTTATAATAAATCTAATGAAACTTATATTTCTAGCAATTTGAATAATTTAATTAATCTATTAATTTCAATTATTCGTATTCCGCAAAAATAATTTACTATGTTTGTTCAAAGAGCGTAATTATTAGAGTATTTTATAAAATCAGAGAGAGAGAGAGAGAGAGAGAGAGAGAGAGAGAGAGAGAAAGGGGTGGATATAAAAGGCTTTTGAGTTGGTGATTAATAATGAAGGCCATAATTGGAATTAAAATAACGTCTGCATTTAATTAGGAAGAAATTAGGAGCTCGAAAATTTACGTAGATTTCTTAATAAATTATGAAAAGTGTCGGTATCCTTAAGAATTGACAGGAACCGATTTTCAATAAGGATCGCTCAATCACCGAAAGCTGTCCTTCCATTCCTCGTCATCGAGCTCACGTATCTCGAAAATGGCATACGTACAACTTAATACGTAAAAGGCCGTAAAGGAATAATTACATTCAACACATTTTTTAGCTCCAATCTGACATTTAATTAGTCAGTGAGCTTAAGCTCATTAATTATCTGTGTAATTATATGAAATGTACGTAGGCGAGATACGCAACGTAAGAACTGATCAAATAAATAAATAAATAAATAAGTAAATAAATAAATAAATAAAATGGCCTGGCATTCGGACTTAAGTCCGTGCATTTGAAATTATATGTAAAGTTAGCGTAACGAGGAACGTACCCTCCGGACTATTTCACCGATTCTACTCGTTCTTTTATGCATTGTAGTTTACGGAGACATATGAGACACCTATTATTTTTCGTGTCACTTTGCCGGTATAAAGGGAAAAAGAAAATATCATGAGCTTATCTAGCGAGAAATACGAAAAGGAGTAATTGCTTCACAAACATGAATTATTTACTTTTATTCGAATAATTGTATACAATGTTTAAATCCGACAATTGCTAATTATTTACGAATTTCAACGTAATGTTTATTACGTTATATATATATATACCAATAATAAAAATAACGCCATTGTTGTTCTTATTACTATTACAACGTATTAATACGATTCTCGTTATAGAATGAGCTATAGTTAGCTCCCGAAAGTGGCGGTTCACTAATCCTTTAAGCTAAAGTAAAGTTTAGTTTGGAATACCGTATCACGGACATATTCTTATTGTGCATTTATAAATCCCCGGTGAAAATTTAAGAGAAGAATTTACTTATTTAATTGCTGAGAGTGCCGTTTTCAAGTTTTTCAACTTTCCTTACGTTTAAAGATAAGCCAAGCCAGGCGAACATTAAACATTTAAAGCCTGTAACGTTGAATTGGGACTTATTATATCTACGATGATTCGTCGTATTTGTCGTTCTAATAGAATAATAATAAGTCGAAATGAATGTAGAGCTGCGCGAATTTTTTTCCTTTTTTTTTTCTTTTCGCCGTAATCCATAGGGGGAGGGAAAAAAATAATTTTATATCTACAATCTAAAATGTTTAGATTCGTTAACTTTATCGAGGCTATTCAAGTTTTCATCATTCGATTTTTGCAAATCACCTATGAAAAAAAAAAAAAAAAAAAGAAAAGAAAAAAAAAAGTACGTAACAAAAGATAGATAACAATGGCCGTGTAGAGTCGAACGAGAGTCTTCGTATTTAATATTTTAGGTAGCCAAGTGGAAATAGATCTGAACAGTTCTGGCTAGGACTCGAGTTGGTTATTTATTCAAAAGGTGGGGTCGAAACCTAATACATTTTACCAAACTTTTTTATATCCGATCCTTTAGCTTTCTTCTTATTACTCGGCTCTCGAAATTAACCAACTTCGCAGATAAAAATAGAGCGAAAGCGTTCTAAATTGATCGGACGCTTATTGGATATACATAAAGGCTCGAATAGAGATAGAGATAGAGAGAGAGAGGGAGAGAGAGAGGGGGGGATCGCTGTCGTTTAAGCAAATTTTCTTTATAATAAAGCCTCTGGAAATCAAGAATCAGCCATAGCCTAATTGTATTTGTAAGGGCCAGGCGAGAACGGCTAAATAAATAAACGTGCGTACGCGCGTATACGTGCACGTAATAATTGCGCCTAATTACTTGAGAAATCTAATTAGTAATTTTGTATATAAATAGTAAGATAATTTGAGGCTCATTACGAATCCGAGAAGATATCCCGTTACTAATGAGGGAATCATTCGTGGCACGACAGACTGTTTGGCAGGCAATTACGAAATCAGATCCTCGTCATCACGGGCAAAGGTAATTCTTGACGTTTCACAAAGTTAATTTGACCCTTTAAGGGAGCCAAGCCCTTTAAGCGAACTTACCCCATTTTCGGTCCGCCCTGCGTGAGATCGAACACCTGGCGAGGGTTGAGGAGCCACTGAAACTTTTGAAGGAGCTTCGCGCCTTGGTTACCGCCTGACTTGGGATTGATGAACACGAGGACGGGCGTGAGGTTGTTGCTCGGTATCGGCTTGACTGCCCAGAGCTTGCCCTGGTCCTCCTTCTCGTCCTTCTCGTCCTTGGGCTTCCTCGCCTGGGACCGCTTCTTCTTCGGCGATTTCCTGAGGCTGCTCTTGAAGTTGCCCCGCCGCGGGAGCTTGACGATCCAGGATGGCGGCACGACGATTGATACGTGGGTACCGAGCTCGCACTGCTCCCCGATGCGCTGGACGTTGAAGCACGACTCCCGGTTGTGGTAGGCGCTCTTGCACCAGCTGCAGCTCACCGCTATTATCTCCTTGGAGGAGAAGCTGAGCTTCGACTGGAAGGACTTGCCGCAATTGGCGCACTTGCCCTTCTGTGACCGCCGGTGGACCCAGTGATGGTTCGTCACCTTCTGCTCCCGGTACTGGCGCACTCCCACATCCCGGAAGCTCGGCTTGCAGGTGAAGTTGAGGCCGCCGCTACAGGCCGAGTGGGCGACTACCCGGCAGGCCGAGCACTTGAGTCGCGGTCCGTGTTTCTACGATTCGTACACGGTTACATGCCAACCTGATTGCTCAGCACAAACGGTTCCCGAGGATTTATGATTTTTTTTTTCTTTATTTCTTTTTTTTTTTTTTTTTTTTTTTTCTTTTATCAGGGACCTTCCGATCAGACGCGCGGGGTCAATGCGTCCGATTTCTACGTACTCGTCTGTTTTACGTGTGGTAAAAGCGGCCCCCCCCCAGAGCCCAAGGCTTTTGAAATTAACAGTGAAATCTATAGTGACACTCAATTGATAAGTTACTCCCACTAAATTAATATACAAGCTATACAGTTAAACAAAAGCATCGAAATGCGAAACGGAGTATTTATTAATCTCTATCGGACGTGAAATGTGAAATTGCGAAAAACAAACACGGTCGACTCTATTACCTTTAGATAATTAAACACAACATTTATTACTTGGCATTTATTTTATCCTACGAAAATGTTTATTCCTTCTAATAAGCCACGGTTATAATAATCAAATAATTAGTATAGACATTTACGTGAACAGGCGCAACTCTCCAAAGGCGAATAAATATTGAAAATGTGCGCAATTTATCGAATAACTTATCAACGTCACTTACATAATATCACGAGAGAATCCCACCACTATTTGTGCGTTTACAAACAATTCATATTTCTCCCCTTTGCTTTTCTATTTTTTCATCCTTTCTGCAAATATTCCTCTTATGGAGGCAAAATATAATCGTCGCTATTATTTCGTCGCATATTTTCTTTTTCATTTAACTCGTTAAAGAAAGTGGGAAAGCTTATATACATATATATATACATGTATATATATATTTACAGAGAGAGAGAGAGAGAGAGAGAGAGAGAGGACGGGATGGGTGAAGAAAATGGAAGAGGAATGATGTAGGGAACACATAGTTTGATATTATTAAAGACAATAAAGAATTTAGCGCATAAAGAAAGTTATATATCTTTGGAAAAGCTAATTGCGTCATAAAATTAATATGTGCCTGGATATGAGTGCGTGTGTGGATATGTAGTTAAAGTATAAATTAGGTTAAAAGTGAAGTTAATAAAATGGCAGCCTCGCATTACCTAATCTCGAACTTGGGATAGATAAAGCGAAGGGAAGGGCGAGGGGTCGGGAGGGGGATCAGGAAAGTTTGAGCAGAGGATGTTTTAGGCTCAACTAACCGAGCAGTCGTTCACGTAACAGAATTCCCCGGAAGCGGCCGTGGGTACCCAGAGATGTTCTCCATTCGAGGCTGTGCTGCTCCAATCGGGTGTTGATCTTAGCTCCTTCTGTCCGGAACTCGAGCCCCCGTCGTCTTTCTCGCTGAAATAATAAAAGTAACGTTCGCTCGTGATAAAACCAGTACAGGCTGCCTCGGTCCAAGAGAGGTGCCTTTCTATTCGGTTCGGTTCGGTTCGATTCGGTTCGATTCGGTTCGATTCGGTTCGATTCGGTTCGATTCGATTCGATTCGACACGACTCCATTTGGCTCTTGAACGAACAATAAAAAGCAAAATTCAAATTTAAGTTCAATCGTCATTTATTGCATGCGTGTAACAACAAGAACAACAAGAACAACAAGAACAATAACATCGACGACGACGACGACGACGACGACGACGACGTGTCGCCCGTTCCATCTGCAACCCCTTCCAGCGATCGGCTACATCCCTTCCCGCCATAGGCAGCCTGTACCCTGGCTGTAGCCTCGTTGTACCCTGGCCTTACCCCCGGGCATCCGCAAACGCCGGGACACGTACGTGCATTTAGGCGCTCGTATCCACGCGCCCATACGCGTATGCTAATGCACGGACATATAGGATACACATGCACGATACAGAAACACGGACATTTAGTGGGCGGGAGGGAGCGTAGCGCCGTGACGCACACACTCCCGGCAAAGAATAAATAAACAGGAGCGAGTATATAATAAGGCAGGCGAAAATAAATAAAATTAGTAAGCCGTATTTGCGGGTAAAAAAGAAAATTAAACTGATGAAAACATCGCGCAAACATCGCGTGTACCATAATTTCGAATTCTCTTGATTTACTAAAATAAATTAACATAATAACACATAAATTATTTATTTAGAGCACCGTATAATTTGCCCCACTAGTTATAAATAACCCCCGGGCATAATTTCCCATTATTTTGATATTTTTCTTACTTTCTTTTCTTTCTTTCTTTTTTTTTTTTTCTTTTTTTTTTTTTTTTTTATTTTGCTTATCCCCCCGCCCTCCAAACTTAACGAAATACTTGTATTACAATTGGCGGTGGCGGCGGTGGTGGCGATGGTGGCGGTGGTGGTGGGGAGGGATTGGGGGAGGGGCGGTTAAGGACTATTGGGATAAATTTTTTCGAGCGTTACATGCCATCTAAAAAGTATATTGGATTTAGAATCGATGTCGGCTTCGTGATAATTATAAAAAGGCCGAGGGAGCGTGTGCACAGGAACGCAAATAAAACGATCCCGACCTCCTCCAATCAGTTATTGCATTAGCAAATTAATTTGTTTGATCGGAAAGGCGGAGGAGAGCGAGACTTTGACTCTTTTATAAATAAAGTTGCACGCCTGGCAAGCAGGGCTTTTAGCCGCGGGGCCCATCTTCTGGGAGGATCGCTGGTAAGCGGAGGGGGGGGAGAGGAGGGATGGGGTGCAAATAATATAGCACGGGGACGAATCCGTTCGATTGGTTCGCTCTGCTGGGGTGGTTGGCAGTGTAGGCATGGGGCGAGGGTGGGGGGGGGGGAGAGGAGGAGAGGATGGAACGATGGGACGATGGAAGGAAACGTAACGTTAACGAGCGTTTAATCAAAGCGGGATGGGTGTGGGATGAGGATGCAGGGTGGGAGGTAGGGATGACGGGAGACAGCTAGATGGAAAATCGAGGTCCGACGATCGATGACAGCCAACATGCAAGAAGATCGGCATGCTGACGTGCAAGAGTCCTCGGTCCCGCGCTCGGTGGCGAGACCTACCTACCCAGTGAAAGTGCAGGTCGCGTCGCTGCCCGGCAGGAGGGTCGTATACCTCGTCTGCGCGTCCGTCGGCAGGACGATATCTACGCTCTTGGAGCGCGCGCTTTGCTGGGGAACGGCGAGGGAGTAGCAGGTCTCGACCTTGCCGCCCTTGCTGCCGTTGTTGAAGCAGGAGTCGACCGAGGCGGCCCGGTCGCGTTTCAGCTCCGGCACGGTCAGGAAGATATCGCGTACGACGAGGTCCGCGGCCGCGGCACAGGTCCGCTCGCTATCATCGTTGTCCTCGTCGTCGTCCTCCTCCTCGGGGCTGCTCTGGGCGAGCTCGGGCCCAAGGAGGGCCGGAAGCTCCGGAGGGAAGGTCGTGAGGGCCTCCTGTCGCGAGAGGGAGCGCCGTCGTTGACGGCTCACGGGGAGGAGCTCGAAGCACCGGAGCTCGCTGGCCTCGGAGCCGTCGGCCTCGGATTCGGTGCTCGGGCGCTCGTAGCCCGTGCTCAGGGTCACGCGTATCTCGGGGCTGCCCTCGCGACGCGAGCAGTCACTACCCTCCTCCTCGAGTTCATCGCGGGCCTGTTGGACGACCACGAAGTAGTAACTGTTTTCGTTGTCGCGCTCCAGCTGGATGGTAGAATGCTCCGCGAGCTCTTCGCACTCTTCCGAGAGCTCGGGCGACTTTCTCTGTCGCTGCCGTTGTTTTTGTCGGCGCCGTTGCCGCCGACGTTGAATCGGTCCCCCCAGCTCCGTCCGCCATCCCTCGCTCCTGTCCCTCTCGTCCTCGTCTTCCTCTTCGTATGGCCCTTGACGCGATCTCACGGCACCCGCCACCGCTTCCTCTTTCCCGGTGCCGTCGTTGTCGTTGTTGCCGTTGTTGTTGTTGTCGTTGTCGTTGCCGTCCTCGTTGTCGTCGTCGTTGTCGTCGTCGTCATCATCATCGTCGTCGTCGTCGTCGTCGTCGTCGTCGTCGTAAACGTCGTTGTCTTCGTCATCTCCACCGTCATCGTCATCGTCGCCGTCGTTGTCCTCGTCGCGGCATTCGGCCTCGTCGTCGTCCTCTTCCCAGAAGTCGTCGGCGAGCCCGAGGGCAGCCCGATACTCGTCGAGGCAGGCACAATGCCAACAGCTGTAGGCCTGAGCAGGTGGATTCTCTCGCTCGGCACTGTTACGCCAGCGGGAGACGTAGCCGCTGGCACCCCCAGTGCCGACCGTCGAGGCCGATCTGTCGAGGAGGCCGGGTCCGGTGGTGGTCGCCCCCGAGGCCGTCCGTTCCGAGACGTCGAAACTCTTGGAGCGCTGTCCCGTCTGAAGCTGGGGTATCCGGAGGGTGGCGCTCGGCTTCCTGGAGCCGAGCTCAGAGCCCTGGGCTCGAGGTGACGACCAAGCGCAGGAGCCCGACGAGGTGGTCGTGACAGCGGCCGCTGCGGTGAGGCTGCTACTCGTGGCCATGGCGATGGTCGCTATTGACCTTAGCTCCGCGTTGGCCTTGGACTCCTGGCGCTGGGCCTCGAGCTGTATCTCGTCGAAGGAAGCCGAGCGCACCTGCTTCGGCACCTCGAGGCTCGACTGAGACTTCATCTCGGCCCCGGTCGGCGTGCGCGACCTCTTGAACGTCGAGCGCAGCCTCTGCATCTCCACTAGCTCCTGTGCCGAGGGCCGCTGCTGGGCCCGGCCTCCGGGTACGTTGGGTGCCCGGCCCCGCCGCCGTAGCCGCTGCCGCGCGGAGGCGCCGGCCGGCGAATCGGGCCGCGGCCCATCCTCCGGCTCGGGATTAGACCGAGTTCTCGGGGGCTGGAGCGCTGCGGCTATTCTGACGGCGACGGCGACGGCGGAGCTGACGGCGAGGCTTACGGCGGAGTCGAAGGCGGTGGGATCGATGGGGGCAGGCGCGGCCGTGGAGCCGCTAAATCTGGCCCGGATAGGGGGACCGCCTTCTCGGCGCGGCTGCAGGCCCTACGAAACTTGAGACAGAACTCGTCTCGAGCTCCCGGTTCGATGCTGGTGCCCGGGTCGCGTCCCGACGCGGGGGCGACTGCCGAGAGCCTGGCTGCTTCCTTCCACGGCGTGGCTCAAGGCGCTCGCGTGCGCCCGCTGAAACTGTGCTCGTGTGGTCTATGTACGTGTGAGGGGTTTCTCCCTCCCCGGTTGCCGCGCGAGGAGGGAACACGCCGGCGTTCCGGGGCGCCGCGCCGCTCCCGCGGTCAGGCATGCGCGGTCTCGTGGATCCATCCTCCCCGAGCTTCCGTCCCCGTACTCCTCACGCCCTCTCGCCCTCGCAGCCTCACACCCTCCGCCCTCGCCCTTGGTTGCCCCCGCCGCTCCCTCCTCCCTCTCCCACCCTCTCTCCTCTCTCTCTCTCTCTCTCCCTCTCTCCCTCTCTCCCTCTCTCTCTCTCACTCTCTTTCGGTCGCCCTATTATTCGGGCGGACTGCCACCGGTGGCCGGGAGCCAGGGGAGCTTCGTACCGTCTTGACTCGCGTACCCTCCTTAATGTCGTCTTCCCCGAGGTAAGAGAGGCTTGCGCGCGCAGCCTCTGGTGCGCGCTTTCGCGCCTCGTACTGATCCCGAGGGCTGTGTACCGTCCACTGTGTGTTTCTACGGCCTCGTGCACACGCGACCGCGACTTGTACCACCTGGAGCACAGATCTGCGCAAACGCGGAAGGCTTTCTTCTTAGCGGGGATGTGTCTGGCCGTCGTCCCGAGCGATTTTTACTCAAAGTCGACGGGTCTCCCCCCTCCCTATGTATTGTTTGTTCCAGCGACAGATTGATAGGACGCTTTCGGCCCTTCGCCTCCTCTGGTGATTTAAAAGGATCATTCGAAGGCTTCGGAACCTCGTGTACACCCTTATCCCTCCGCAAATCAACTGCCCTCCGTGCGACTGGTCGTAATTATTGTAATTTTGTACAAAAAAAAAAAAAAAAAAAAAAAAAAAAACGCTCCTCGCACCCCTGCATGCACCCTTTCTAAGCCTTACATTTATTTGCGAATCGACGCGCCTCGGTACGTTTTTTTTTTTATTTTTTTTCACCCCATGCGATATAAATGTATATATGTATATATGTATATAAATTCGCTTCGAACGCTTGTCGACGCTCTTGCCTATTATAAACAGCGGAGCATCAATAATTGCCAATGAAATGTATGCTAATGACGAATAAATGCATTATTCGAACGTAAACCATTCTACGAAGCGCGATGAGCGCACCGCGACTTCCTTCTTCTAGCCCCCCCCGCCCTCCCTAGTCATCTGCATGACCCTCATCATCCATTCGTATTTATTAAGCTACGTACGTTTATTCATGCGGCTCCCTCCCTCCCTCCCTCCCGCTGGCCGCCCCGTGCCCTCCTCGGCACTATTAAATAAGTCTCTTTAAACGTTTAGCTTATCCAGGCCAGCGAACGGTCCTCGCCAGTAATTTCATTCAATTAGAGTAATCTTATTTGCATATTTTTCGTTAAGCACGCCACAAGTTGAGAGGCATGAATTTAATTAACGGGGTCGATTGTAAAAAATTTATTTGCAAAAATTAAGCCGA
Source organism: Ceratosolen fusciceps (assembly GCA_018883505.1). Lineage (NCBI taxonomy): Eukaryota > Metazoa > Arthropoda > Insecta > Hymenoptera > Agaonidae > Ceratosolen > Ceratosolen fusciceps. The sequence continues at coordinate 9,200,921 of RCIC01000006.1, read as the reverse complement.
TGGGGCGCGGCGATGGGAGGGCGAGGGGGATCGAAAAGAAAAGGGTGGAGGAGGGATAAAGATATACGGAGCTCGGTACGATAACAATAAGAAAAACAAAGGGACAGACACGCAGAGCGGAGGGTCCGTGAGGGGTGGGGGAGGTGGCGCGCGTGCGCAGCCCCGCGTGCAGCATAATCATTCGCAAATAACAAAGGAAAAGTACGATGATGCATCTATATAATACGTGTACGTATGCACGTACGTACATATGTATATACATATACATATACATATATATATTTATATGTAAACATATACGTATGTATGTATATATGTATGTATATATATATATATATATATATATTTACACGCGCGTGTATACAAATAGAGGTACAAAGGCATGACTATATTGAGCAGGAACAAGAATAAAGTAAAAAAATTAAAACAAAACGAATGAAACAAAATCGAAAGAAAAAAGAGAATGAAAAATAGGAAGAAGTACAGAAAAGCGAAGAAAAACATTGATGCTCACGTAGGTGCGTGCGCATTGAGAAAAGAGATCAACGTCGTTTTACTCACGCGCTCGTATTGTCATTCGTCTCTGTGGGATATGGATTAAAAGTAAGGCGCTGAATGTGCGAGAGAAAGCCAACCTGTCTTCAGGTTCCGACTCCTCGGGCTTCGGGTCTTCGCGACATCGTAAATTCGTGCCAGGTTCGAACTGCACCTTGTAGCCTAGCCCGGGTGACATTCCGAGCAACCTATAATGCATACGACACACACCGGTTTCTGTATATCATCTCCCTCACATTAAGAAAAGCATCTCGCCCAGACTGTGTATCCTCCTCCTCCTCCACATCCTCCTCCTCCTCCTCCTCCTCCTCCTCACCTCCTCCTCCTCTCTTCTCTGTTGCTTATCTATGCGAATATCTGATCTGTGTGTCTGTCACGTGCAGTCCTTATCACCCCGAACGCCTCACTCACGAATCTCAGTGTTTACCTGCCTCTATGTATGCATGTATGTATGTATGTATGTAGGTATGTATGTATGTGTGTGTGTGGGTGTGTGTGTCTGTCCGTCTCTATGACATTTTGTTAACGTGCGTGTTAACATCGTCATCGTATAACCATGCTTATTACGTCGAGATTTGGCATGATATTAAAATATGTACGGCTAGCAACGGAGTGCGGCCGACCTTATCTCGTTAATGCCTTCCTATCGAGTATCGAAGAAGCGACTCGATGGTTATTTAATGTCCGGGTCTAATTGCGATAATACTTAAAGTCCCTCTCCAAGTATTGGTGTATACCTGCACATTATAAATAAGCCTGTAAATGTTGAAAGGACGTTAAGCCACGTCCGTGAGGTATTCCATCCCTTGCAAATTATCGAGTAAAAGCTCGAAAATAATAAATTCGAGCATTAACGTGAATACCTGAATACGCGTGAAATTAAATATACATAGGAAAGAAAAACAAGAGGAAAGAAAGAACGAAAGAAAAAAAGGATCGAGAGCATTTTATATTTAATTCATGTTCGGGGAAAAATATCAAACCGCCTGTAGAGCCCTTTATTATTCCTACGTCAAATCGAAAGGTATTTCAGATTTTGATTTAGAGAACTCCATGAACTCGTAATAATTATTCTCGGCACGTCATGATTTCAATTTATTAACATTTGGGATCCGAGCGGAGGGAAATATTCAAACGAGAAATTAAAAAATATTTATCCTCCGCGGATACTTAAATAACAACAGTAATAATAATAGTAATAGTAATAATAATAGTAGTATTGGCAGTGGTAGTGGTAGTGGTAGTGGTAGTGGTAGTGGTTGTAGTAGATTCGCCGTGAATGCATTTGTCAAAGAGGAAATAGTGGTGTAATAGAGTATGTAATAGGCATGCCCTCGCGGATTTAGCGAATCGGTGCTCAGCGTCGATTCAAGGTGAGCGTCAAATTTTCTCGTCTCGTAATTAAAAGGACGCGTTAAAAATAATTCGCTATGGCGTGGCCCCGGCCGTTACATTGCTACAAACAACAAGTACAAAGGGAGCGGGCAAAAAATATAAAAAAACCAGAGGTTTTCCTTTCATTCGGAAACTATTTTTAATTCGCAGTTTTCTCCCGACTGAAAGAAGGAAGCGTACAGAAACGATATAGCGGCTCCCTTCTTTTTTTAGTACCACATCAATTGAGCCATTGCGGGTCGAAGTCGAAAAGAGGAAAGAAGGACGGAGAGTGCGAGCAAAGTAGCGAATAGGGGATAGCATCACTTACACGTTAGGGGCGCTTTACTGATTGAGAAAGAGCGAGAGAGAGAGAGAGAGAGAGAGAGAGAGAGAGTCGGCCGAGAGTCAAAAACATTATCTGAAAGAAAAAACAGGGAGGGACTGAGATAAAAGTAGATTTCAAGTTTTCGTCATTTTTATTGAAGAGTTGCACTTTGACGGATCTGGCCTACTTACTCAGCGCGTATGTACTCCCTGTATCTCACATGTATCTCCGTGTAAAAAAGGAAAGAGCAAAAAAAAAGCCACTGACTTTAACGCACTTTGTACACGCCACCATTGATGTTGCGTAGATTTATATTTTTCCCTTTTTGCGCGGCCCTTTGCTTCTAACCTCCCCCCCGTCCCTTCTATCTCTCTCTCTCTCTCTCTCTCTCTCTCGTCTCTCTCTCTCTCTCTTCGAATGCTGACTTTTATCCGAGCCAGTAGCCGCTTTTACGATTACTTTACTTTATTCCGAATAGTTATTAAATTTACATGTATGAAATATTACATAAAGCTTTTTTTAACGTAGCGCTGCCGTCGCGAATAATGGAAAACACAGATTTATTATCAAATCGACACCTTCAATATTATAGCTGGGATCCCGCCTCCCCCCCCCTTTTTTTTCTCTGTCTTTCTCTCTTTTTAGATTTATTTACACCGACCTCTAACAAATAAATCCTTTGAAAAGTTGACATTTTTTATAAAATTATTGCCTCTACATTTAAATGGTCATATTACATTTTTAAAAAACTCTTTTACAATTTTTTTGTGTACGTGTACGTGCGCGCGTGCGTGTGTTCGTACCCGCGCCCGCGCGCGAATTTGTATAATTCTAAGTCCTTATGAATTGGATTAATCCATTCGAATTAATTGAACCAACATTCCATTAAAATTATTTTTATTACAAGATATATCAGATATTTATGATAAGTGGATAATGCAATGCATTAAATTTAAATTCGTTATGAAGAGTTATTGTTATTGAGCTTGTTATAAAATTATTCAATATTCTGACATACTAAATATATGTATAAACATATGTATGTATATGTTTTTTTTTTTTTTTTTTTTTTTTTTTTATTAAAGATGCAATTTAATCAATAATTATTTTTTGCCAAATATACAGAGAAGAGTAGCACTCGACTATTAATAACATTTTATTGATTGCGCATAACGACCCAGTAAACTCTTTCCCTCTTTCTCTCCTTCGCACGCGTACACAATTGGTCTTACTCACTCTCTCTCTCTCTCTCTCTCTCTCTCTCGCTCTCTCTTCTCATCCTTCATTCTATTATTCTCATAGTTTTTGTTCTCTTTCTCTCTTCCACACACTTTTTTCTGTCAGTCTTTATTTCCTTAACCCCTCCCACTTTTATGTCTCTATCTGTTTATCTCTATCTTTCTTTTGTCCCTCTCTCTCTCTCTCTCTCTCTCTCTCTCTCGCTCTCTATTAATCCGTTTTCTTTATTTACTTTTACTTTTAAAGAAATTCAATCTGCATATGAGTAGCGTAGCTCGAGAATATGAATACTAGATTTCTTGAATGAAAAAAGGTCGAGCGATCGTTTCAACAATATTTCCTATTATAGGATTAACAAAATATGAGCTGAGTCATTACTCGTAAAAATTAAAATAACTGCAAGAAAAGGGAGCTATTATACACGTCGTCCCCTGGCATGAAAAATACTATTTCATTGCAAGGTCTTTTTTACCGCCTTATTGTATAACCGTACGAATAAGCACAAACAACATTATTTTCCTCAATTTTAGAAAAGGACTTGTTATTAAGAAACAAAAACAAAAGCATAAACAAAAACAGAAGGAAAAAAATGTTATTACAAAATTTGTCACATGATTATAACTCGGCGAGTGTAGCGCATAACAGCCGTGTTTGCTTGAAAAGTAATTAACAATTGTACATTTTAAATTAGTAATAACAAAACAATGGCACAGATCAGACCGACAAGAGAAATATGCTCGCGTAGACGCGGGGACTTAAGGAGACGCGTGAGATAGTATATGTATACGTACGTATATATAAAAATATATATATATATGTATATATATATATATTTGCGGATGAAAAATTCTTTAATGAAAAGGTTGTGCATTCCAAATGGATCCGTCAAGCGAAGCCGTAAAATGTTTATTGGCTGGCCCATCCTTTTTAATGTCAGCGGCATCAGAAATTTAATATATTGACAGAGCTACTTAGCCGGCTATAAACCCGTGTTCGTATTGGCCTTTTATTCCCGAATAAAGCGCAGGTAATTTTGGCTTCTGGATCAATTTGGTCTCTAACGAGCGCGAGCCTGCTTGCTGGAGCCCAAAATCTAAGCCGCAATCTAACTTATTCAAAAACCAAGCGCGCCACGACTAACCTCAATTCAAATGAGCGGTAAAAAGTGCGAGTTATTTGAACGTTTTAACGTTGTGTGATAAGATTATGCAGAAAAGCGGGACCAAATATTTAATCAGTATATCCGATGTCTCTATCCGAAAGCAACAGCCTTTTTTATTGAGCGTCATTTGGTAAAGCACCGCAAGACGCGAGACGCCGGGCCATTAAAGCAGAGAAAGAGAGAGGGGGAGAGGGGGAGGGAGGAAAGAAAATAAAAGTAAAAAAGACTTTTAAAACACAGAGTACGTGAGCCAGTATTGAATACAAGTACATAACCTTTTATGGCCTATTTGCATTGTTAATGTTCATAAAGAGGCGCGCGTGATATGATATATATATATATATATATATATCGCTGAAACCATGAAATATGTTTACTTTTTAATGTCAAAGCTAAATTATTCTCTTTATTATCAATTATTAAGAATTTATAGGAACATTTAAAGCGACGGAGCACGAGTGAACGGCCTTTGTCGTTTCTCGAACAAGAGGTAAAAAAAATACCGGGACGGACTGTTTGTCGAGCCGTAAAATGTGTAGTAAGTAGATTGCACGAAACGAAGGAACGGCTGAGTCAGTCATCCGCGGAAAAAAAGTTTCCCAATTCGCGGCTCGCGTTCTATATTCGACGATGGAATTCGCGGTAGTGCGATATTCTTCGCGATCGGCAGCCGATCGCTTCCGCGTTGGCGCGCACCCCCCCCCCCCCGCCGGCCACCGTATCAATGCGAACGGCGATCGTTGGCGAAGTTGGGTGCGGCGGGGGAGGTATCGCTGAGGGCTTGAAAAGCCAAGTATGTGTTGAACTCACATTTGCTCTAATGAGAACCTCCTTCTCCTCCAGGTACCTACGCTCTGGCCGGCGAGTGCATCTAGGTGACTCAAGGACTTGGAAAGCCCGTGCTTGGATCTCTTACTCCAAGGACGCCGCCAGCACTTGAGCCAATGCATTTATGATTCTCGTGTCACCGGAGCCGTCCCGAGCGACATGTAGTAACGACAACAACAACAACAACAGCAGCAGCAGCAGCAGCAGCAGCAACAGCAGCAGCAATAGCAGCGACTTACCGATCTTCCGACCGACGACCGGACTCACGCTCCCACTTACTCGGCAACTCAATAACGTTATAACACCATAACAGTAGCGCCGATAATTACTTACCGCCGCTCATTAGCTTCCCGAGCCGTGAAAAGCGGCCAGAAATACGAGGCGCGATGTAAGGAAGGAACTTTAACGAACGAACACTCTCAGAACGCGAGAATTACGGTGTAATGGCGCCGTACTCGAGTACACCGAGCCGATCCTCGAGCCGATCCTCGAACACGCCCGTCTATAACCCGAGTAAAATTGCCTCGCCAGCGCCTAGGCGCGCGTGTGTCTGTGCCCGTGGGTCGCCGTCCGTGTGTCTAAGAAGGTGCGGAGCCGCGGTTGAATTTCGCAAGGCCGCCTTCTGCGGGTTTTTGCCAGTGTCCGGGGTAAGAGAGACTGCAGCGGGCCAAAGTCATCGATTGATAAGAAAAGCGCGGTTCCGAGCGGCAGGATCCACGCGGTGATCCATACGGCTCACGGGATAACGATCGGTCGTGGCTGATCGAGTCGCGCAGAGCGGACAACAGCGATACGGCGCTAGAGCGATAAATACTGACTGCCGGCGAGCGGAGACAGACGACGCGGCGCACACACATAGACACCACGGCCGAGGACATTAGACCGTCTGGGGACGTCAGACTCCAGGGTGAAACTAGAGGCTGCTCCTGGTGCAGTTTATAGGTGAGAAGATGCGCTCGATGAGGCAACCGGTTTCATGTTTCAGTACACCTCGCGACACTCTCGGTTCAACCTTAGCTCGGTTCACTCACTACACCAACTGGTTTATTAAAGAAGAGAGACTTAATAAAAACAAAAAAAAAAAAAAAAAAAACAAAAAAACAGCTCCTCTTCCGCGCAACGACATGTATCATGCTCTAATGAATGCTTATGAGAACGCCGCGTCACCTATTTAGTAACGATTTTCCATCGTCGTTCTTTTCCCTCCGCCGTCCCCGTTACATACATCTCTCTCGCTCTCTCGCTCGCTCTCTCTCTCTCGCTCTCTCACTCGCTCGCTCTCTCACTCGCTCGCTCGCTCACGCGCGCGCGTTCCATTGTCTTCGTGCCCACTCGGTAATGACACAGGCTTACGAGTATATTAAGATACTCTGTCCCTCTCTAGCGCCTATTTTATAACGATAATGAAAATATTTGCCTAGACTGGGCGTTATCGAGGCAATAATATGATACCGTTAGAAAGGAAAACTGCCCGGCGCTTTGTAACGCTGAAAAATAGCGTACGATCTAATCACGAATCCACCTCGAGAGAATAAATATTTACCCGTTTTCGTTTTTATCCCGAGCGCCCGCGCCTACACCGCCTTTTATAAGCCGAGAAATATTTCCGTGCCGCTACGCTTTATATTGTTGTAATTAAGATAATATACTTAATATATTAGGCCGTGGCCCCGAGTTATTAATGGGACCGACAACGAGGAGGAGCGAGGCGGCGAGCACAAGCACAGGCACAGGCACAGGCACAGGCACAGGCACAAGTAGATGTAGAAGTAGAAGTAGAAGAAGAATCACGTTAATTTCGACTGCCAATTAAGAAAGAAAGAAAGAAAGAAAGAAAGATAAACATATTTTTCTCCTTTATTTCCGCTGCACAGTATTTATGGAATTATGAAACGGAATTTTTGTTTTACCTTCGATCGTTACATTTTATGTTTGCATTATATTTTTCTGGCACAAGACTCTTTACATTTCTCAACTTTATACATTATTAAATAGTACAGAATAAACTGTTCCTTTACACAACAAAAGTAAACTTTTTCCTTTATTTTTCAACTACAGACGTTTAGAATGCTTAGGAAATTTATATAAAACCAAGAATGTTTTTATATGAAAATAGTTTTACTCCGTCTTTATGAATTCCAGCAGTCGGTTCCCAGCTGCAGGAATTATTCAACTTTGATGATTACCTTCAACAATTACCCTTACAAGCGACCACGTAATCATATACATGGACACAGATTTTTTTTTTTTTTTTTTTGTTTTGTTTAACACGTAATTTCGTGTCTGTTGACGTTATTAGGCAAAGAGTGCGTACTTTCATCCCGAGCGTCGACCAATAAGATTCTTAAAAACCTTTCCTTCTGTTTACAGAGCATTATTGAACGTTATTGAAACTTCTTCTCGGCTCTTCCTTTTTTTAAATAACGTATTACAAACAAGACGAAACGCATCTGGCCATTAGTCGCAAATTAATACGAAGTAAGCGAAAAATTGTAATTTGTCGGCGTGGCTCCTTTGAGCCCGACACTACCTACCAACCACTTCCTTCGTAAAAAAGACGAAGAGCTCCAATGGGTTCGTGAACGATGCCCACACGAGACACTCGTACCAATTAAACTCGAGAGCACGATGTATCCGTAATAATGCATCGTAAAAATGGGGGGGTGGCGGTGGTGGCGGCGGGGGAGGAGTGTAGAAGAAGGAAAGACCTGATTTAACAAACGGAGCTAATAAAGGGAATTCGAGGGTCCGAGTGAGGGGGCATATGGTTGCGGGGGCGGGGGGAGGGGGGAAGGACGAGATGAAAGACACAACACGAAGGACGAGATGAAAGACACGACACATTAACGATACTGTGACGAATGAGGATGATGAGCCGACGAAGGAGGGGCCGACGCGGGTGTTGGCTTGCGTGTACTTTTGGTTGCATTGGTGTACCTTGCAGGGAGAAGTGGCAACGGTATGAAGTAAGATCTCTCACCCGTCGTCGGGGACCTCCTCTTCCCTCTCCTCCTCCCGCTCGGCCTCGTGATCGTTATCCTCTGCCATGTTCTCGGAGAGTGGCGCGTGTCCGCGGGTCCCGATGTCCTCTTAAGCCGAATGGAAGACGATCCGCTAAGAGGCTCCTCGTCCACTCATGAGACTCGTATGCGGAGTAGTCGGGCGAATCAGGATGTCCAGGTGCAGAGGACCGATGCGAAGGCGGAGGAAAAATAGCGGCGATGGGAAGAGTCAGAGTTAGCCCGACCCGAGACCTTGCGAGTAACGATTACGACTCGCGGGTAAGGAGTGTCGCGACAGCCCCTGGCTGACATCACCCTCGGCCGCTTTCATTTTTGGGGCTTCGCGAAGCCTATCTCCACTAAATCTATTTCGCCTAATGCCTTAACGATATTAAAGTCGCATCGGCTTCCTCCGAGCGACAGAGGCTGTCGAGTCGTCGCGTCCGTTCCGCCTCGCCCCCTTTCTCGCTAAGTGGCCCTTGAAGGGGGCTCCCTGAGCTCGAGCCGACTCTCGCCAACCGGTTCCGAGACACCGTGACTCGCCCGGATCTATTTAGCATGCGACTCGGCCCCCTGCCCCCTTCCTCCTCGACGCCGCAAATGATTAAATCCCAATCGGTGCCTCATTCAATTAGCGACTACGCACCGAGCAACGAGCCGAGCCGCTGCCACCCCATGCTCCTTTTCTTCTCTCGTAATCTACACGAACGACATACTTTTCCTCGCTCTCTCTCTCTCTCTCTCTCTCTCTCTCTCTCTCTCTCTCTCTCTCTCTGTCTCTGCCTCTGACGAGAAGAAGGACAAGAGTTTGCCAATTACGATTCCTCGTCACAGACGTACTTTGATTTATACTCGTTTCTTCAAACCTTCATTATTAGCTTCTTTCTCCGTTTCGAGGACGAATACCTCCCTGAGAATACCTCGATACCCGTTATTAACAAAGCCTCTACACAATTTTACCCTCTCCATTTTTAATTACTCGCCCGTTTTAATTGAATACTCTTCAGCTTGTCAAATCAAATGCACAATGGATTATTACATTTCAGCACAATAAGCCATCCCAGGCAATTCTAATATTTATCTAGGAAAATTAATTCTTCTCCCATTTGTTCGGCAATAAACCAACAGTTGAACGAGCCACAAATAAATAAGACCTTTCAGCGTATTTATTTATTATCTACTTATTCGAGGAGTGTTATATTGCAAGCCTCAAAGCCTCAAAGCCTCAAAAGAATGAGTTTCAAGATGCAAATTCACCTTCAGTAATTGTATTCCGAAGCACGAGTATTTTTTAAATACATGCCAAAATGCACAATAATACTCTCTAAGTCCTGAAATTATATTCCGCTATGGTTTTATGGAATGCCTTCTTACCCATGATACTTTATCAATAACCATCGATGGGAAATCATGATCAATAACCGTCTTTTCGGTTTATAAAATACATTCTTTTGGGCGTCCCAAGTGCCACTGTTTTCAGAAAATTCTTAAATCATAAGTATTAATTACTTACTCATAACGTCCGTTTCATTGCGCTCGAGGACGGTAGAAAGAAATCTGCTTACATGGGCAGTAGTACAGTCTGATGACCCAGGAAGATCGAGTTTTTCCGACTACACATACGAACATAATGACGACTTGTAAATTAATATAATAAATACTGCAAAAGCAATGCCGGGCTTTTCTTTCTTTATATTAATTATATTTACAGCCAAAGAGAATGTTTTCATAAAACATGAATTATTTTATTAACGTAACTTTATTTATTGTCTATTATAATTAAAATAAATAAGGGTCTCTGTGATAACACGCACATTGACAAGCTGTTTGTGTATATCCTCTTCAGTGTATAAATATTATAGAATGGCATTAAGTGTGAATGTACGTATCTTCGAATAGCTTTACGATTGTTTTTATAGGTTCTTCGCAAAGAGGAAGTTTCCCGGCTTTCTACGACCTTGTTCCTTACCTATTCGCCTAATCCCCATAAATTCCCTCTCCCTGGACGTGATTAAGGTTCGTTTACGTTCGACTATATTTAAGGAATCTAAGCAATTGATAGAGGAACGATTTTTATCTTCCGTATCACCCTCTGTTCAATATATATATATATATATTACCAGCATCCGCGATGCTAAAACTTTGACGTGTACTCTACAACTTTACATTAGGATAATATATCCAATAAAAGAGCAATAGTACTCCCGTATTTTAAAAAGTGAGCTCGTATATTTTTGGCATTATTTATAAACATATATTGCAAACAGGTTTCTCTAAGTTTAGCACGAATCTGCCTATTTTAATCGCTTTAATACTATTTCCGAGCCGAATAACGATAATAAAAATATTGATACCAGTGAGATATTTGAAATGTTTTCAAACGGTGGCTGGAAATAGAATATGCTTGGAAAAGCCACTGGTATTATCCTATATCAGCTTGTTTTACCTTGTCGCAGAATCGACAACGTATCTATGCAAACTCTCTTAGCCACAAGTACGTAGCCGCAATTGGATTTTCAACAGCAGCAGCAGCAGCAGCAGCAGCAGCAGCAGTAGCAGCTGAAGAGAGAGAGAGAGAGAGAGAGAGAGAGGCATGTCACAAAGCAGCAAAATTTATCCATTTTGACAAGAGCTTCGGTCCCTAAACTTTTTACTGTAGTCTGCGCATCTCGAATACTTCGACGCACGGCATTAAATATAATTACTTTATTTCCTTCTGGTTTTTCTTCTATTTCAGCATTTTTACTAGAGCGGTGAGGCAATGCAAAAAACAAATACTTGCGATAGAATTCGAAATACCGTACGAAGTATAATTTCCTCTTCTTCTATTTAATATTTTTTTCTTAGATTTGCTTAGATCGTCGGAGTAAAATGAAGCATGTGATAAAAAAAAAAAAAAAAAAAAAAAAAAAAAAAAAACAAAAAAAAACCTTGTTTCGTATGTCAAAGCACATTCGTTCTATTGGTTTGTTAAATATAAAAATTTAAGCTTTTTCGCAGATCGAATGTACAGAGGGAAAGATTCTTTTATAAAATAACTGCGCCTGTGTATGTTCCAATTCTTGCACTCGCGTATTTATGAGTAGCGTTCTGGTACTTACTCAAAAGAGTAGATTAAAAATTTTAATTACTTTAGACAAAATTCATTTACACGAATGCAACATAAAAAATTATTATTACTTTCATGAGCACATGCTTTGAAATAGCATAAAAACTATGCAATTTTACAGAAACGTTTATACTTTTTTTTTTTAACACAGAATGCCCAGTGCTTTACTTGAATTTTAAGTTTATATTTACAGTATAGCATTAGCGATGCTGCATTGTCTCTTGTCGATTACAGCTCACGGTAGGAAATAGTTAATATTTATAGTTCACTAACGAAGAGCGTTACATATCGAAATCATTTACAAGGCAAAATACAAATCGAAACTGAGAAATGCACTTTAGGGATGTATACACATAAATATATATGAATATATAACATAATGTAAATAGAAGCTAATTAAAACGGGCAAAGAGTATTTACTTATGAATTTACATTTCACGAGCTGAAACTAGTAATGAGCACAAAGTATAAGCATTTCAAGGCTATTTACATGATATATGAGAATTGAAAAGTATTAAAAAGGTAATAAAAGGATATTAAAGCTAAAATTGAATGCATTCCCATTTTTCTCTGTTTGTCTTATCTAGAAGAATGAAATTGAAAGATAAAAAAGTCATATTAACGGAAGAAATGCTCTAGTTAAAAATTGAACGAGCATGAATGATTTTTCAAGATATTACCATTTTCTTTCATTTTCTTTCATTTTTTTTTTTTTGTTTGTCTTTTTGTTTTTTGCTCTCATTCCTTTCATTAATGGACGGACGAAAGGAGAAAGAGAATTAAAAAAGGACCAGCTTGCAAGGTTCGCTTCTGCCGTAGTATTTCAAAGTAAAGAATCGACGGGAATCGATTTAAGCAGAAAAATATAGAGGAAGGAGGAAGGAGGGGGGGGGGAGGGGGGAGGAAGAAGAAAAGTTGACTCCCTAATAGAACGTAGCTCATCCTCGCCGAGATTAGAAATAGACCTAAGAAGTTCTCGGCATGCCCGCGGCAAAGCCATTAAATATGAGTTTACTTTAAAAATGAATGCGCCGGCAGCGCTTAAATTCCAACGCAATATCTTCGATCTCGTGCATTAAGAATTCATCATGAACATAAGGACGTCACGATATCTGCTGCTTACAATCAAGCGAGCCGAGTTTTAGTTAAATAAAGGAAGGCGAGAGCTCCCGAAGCTCCTCCGCGAGGGCGGACTTTGTGATAATCTCCCCGCTACAATTAGACGCTAAAACATCACGTATCTATCTATCGTAACTTTCAATCCCTCCGGCAGCACGCACTCCGGCTCTCCACTCCATACGTCCGCCCGCACGCCCTCCCGCACGCCCGCCCGCTGTCCGTCCGTCAGTCCGTCCGTCCGACCGTCCGACCGTCCGTCCGTCCGTACCCCTCGGCCCCGGGCTCCCGACAGAGGTCGAGCCGCGACCCTCTGGCTTTCATAAACATCGCGCGTGCATCCCTCCCAGCACTGTGGATCCGAGCGCTCCTCGAGATCATCAAATTTGATTATTTATTTTGACGATGTACCGAGATTATCGCTCGACCACCCCAGCCACCCCACGCCATGCCTCTACTCCGTTTCATCTCCGGAGACGTAGGCACCCGCTTGGAATTGGCCTAGTCCCGCGTAGACACGAGCTTATCAAGACGCGCCGGGGTGAGATTTCCGTCCGGGTTTTTGAATGGAAGAACAAGCCGAGCGGACGTGATCAATGTCTCCCGTTGAAAACTCTTCTTTCTCTCGGCCTCGCCGCCACCGCCTCCTCGCCGCCGCCGCCGCCGCCGCCGCCTCGCCCCAATAACCCCAACCCCAACCCCAACCCCAACCACAACCGACCCAACAACAACAGGCCGCACGACTTTTTATCCGTTTCCTTTCCTCTCGTCTTTCATGCCGCTTCCATGATTTGTCGTCTTTGCTTATCTAAACCTACGCATGCACGTATCGTGTTGTTCTCTGCCTCCTAGCGCCGCTGAAATATCGTTCAGGAAGGGGCCTGACAGTTGATGCAATTCCCCAGAGTGGGCTATAAATTTTACTTCCTCGGCTCCGTTCGGAGAGATTAATTTATTATTTAATATTATTATCATGTTAGCCTTGCCCGCCGCGCAAGAAGTTTCAAACTTTTGGGAATTAACGAGCGCCCATTAGTTTTTAATGGATTGTGCGGTCAAGACGAGTGATTGCAAGATTAATCATGCACGTCCTTCTGAATAAGAACTGCACAGGAAACAAATGACCGCAACTTTGCTATTATACTGCAATTAGAAAATCACTACATGCTTACCCGTCGGTACCACGAGCTCCTTTAAAAACGAGAACCCGCATTACCGATCGCCGGTAAGTTGCTGCGCGACGGTAAAGCAGGTAACGCGCTAGGCTCCCAGTTATTATTGCCCAATCGCAATTGGAACCTGGCCAATAGTAAGGTTCGCACGCATTCGGCCACATATTTCATTGAATTAAAAAAGAATTTCATAACAGTACGGCCAAAAGCTTTATTTTACGTCAGGTGGTTAGTTTGCTCCGTCTTGGCCGGGCCGACCTTAATTAGGCCGTGCGTGTTTTAAAGGGCCACATTGGAATTCCGAGGTTTTCCCTCATTCTCGATGTCACCGGTCTCTCGTGAGCGGGGGGGAGGGGGGTAGGGACAGGTTCGACCGAGTGGCTATTATTATTTTCATGAATCTCGAGTACCGAGCGCGCGTCGTCACTCAGCCAAGGCCAAGGCTAGTGGCGAATCGCCGCTCCTCGTTCAACGAAAAAGCCGTGAGGGAATGACGAGGAGGGGGTCGGAGGGGGCTGGGGAGGACACGCGCTCGTCAGCTGCATGCAAAGTGCTTTTTTAGAAAGGTGCGCGCGGTGGGAGGGAGGGAGGGAGGGAGGCTCGCTCGCGTAAGGCTCATTTAGCGAGGCCATTATCCAAGCGAAGAGGCACACGGATGGGAAGACTCTCGGGGCCCATGACTTCCGAGAAAAATCCTCCCACGGGACAGAGTTCACGGCCACCAAAGTCCCCGGCGGTGGGATCGCGGTACCTTACTCGAGCGGCCTACCCTCCGGAAACCGACGGCGCCTCCTGCACCGCTCTTCCTCCAGAATGTCGACGATTGTCTGCGACCCGACGCGGGGGATTTTACCCGCGAAGGACGCATGCGCCACCGACCGCCCCGCGGATTACCTCTGCACCGGAGCCCCGCGGGCCAATCAATAAATTATAGATGAATGGGCCGATTGCCCTTGAACGGGGGTAATTGCTTCATTCGATCCTTTCTTTCCTCTTTTTGCCGGGCCCCACCGCTACAGAGCCCACGCTTATTCATTCTTAATTTAGCAGCGAATCGGCAAATGTCAATGAGAGAAAAAAGGATAGAAAAAAAAAAAACACTAAAGTCTTCGTCGTCGGCTTTCAGAAAGATCCTTCACGCTTGATAAATATAGAAACATATTTACAACGTCACTGACTTCTTTCTCAATTTCTTCTCATTATTTTCTCAACAAAAACCGCTAGTAAAATTTATTCATTTCGCGTAGATCATTTATACTTTTTACTTTATATAAAATAAGCAAGAAAACAGTTACTCGTAATGGCGTTGTTAATATTTACGCAGGTCTTTGCACTACTATTTATATTAGAATAAGTGTGTGTGTTCGTGCGTATATATATATATAACTATCATAGTCATTCTCGACGTACTTTTATCATTATCATTATATTTATAATATTTAATAATAATTCACGTTACCTGATAATTATAGAGCGATTTACAATCGATTAAAATAACAGAGGCAATTTAATATTAAACTGAGCATTATTGACGTTAGATAATAAAAGTTGTATTATCCTTGGCGAAGAGTGTCCGATGTTTATACAATTTCAATGCAATAGTCTTCTCCATTATAATTTCTATTTCACATATGCAGACATGTTTAAGGAACGTAAATTATTCTTAAGACCTCAAACGCGGATCCTTCTTTTCGAGATATCGATTAAAATGTATTTTTAAGCCTTTTTCCGTTTATCGTCCACTTCCATGCAACAAAAAGAATTTTAGAGGTTTCTTTTATTATACTTTCAAAATATAGACAAGCATAAAAAATATAAGTATACAAGATATGATAATTCATTGAAAAATTTAACTTTAAGATTGAATACACTACCCTACACTACACTCATAATTACGATTATAAATTTAAGTGACTTACTTTCGTAAAATTTTAGTTTGGAGACTCATTGTTTGTTTATCCTATATAATGTTTATATGTCAAGAGACATTGTTTTTAAATACGTATTTTCCATGCGCATGAAGAAACTGAGACAAATACTTTATTGCATCGACGTTAAATGTTAAAAGACTATTATTAATAAAATTTAATGGCGATTGCGTCGTTAAATTCATAATAGAGTTATCTTACAATATGCTTAGGTCTAAGTATACGCTTACTTTTCTTTACGCATAAGAAAAATGATAAATTTACACTTTTTACATCACTAATTACGTTTTTTTTTCTTTTTTACCTTTTTATTAACCTTTTAAACTATAGATAAATAAACATTCGTGTATATACGTAACATATGATTATTTAGGCAGTGAAGCCATGAAAGTTAATACGATTAAAAATATAAGCCGGTTAGTGAAAATAATTCAACGAACTTTTTAAGATTTAGAAGAGAGTAGAGCTCGGGAGATATCCGAGGATAATCCATGTCTCGATGGAATAACGTTTTAAAGAGTAAAATCAGTGCAAATTACGTGACGGACAAAGGTGACGACAATAAGATAATAATTGTTTATTAAAGTTGAATTAAATTGCGAGCGGTCCGAGTATCCTTAAACAAGACATTTAATGATTATTAGGGTACGATTCAATTATCCGAAAGGATTATTAAAGATCATAGATAAGGAGAATCTTTAAGATCCGCGTTCCCCCAAAGTTCCTCCAAATGTCTAGAGGTTTCGACTAGTCGGGCCACGAAGCTCCTATGAGAGTTTCCGTGGCTGAGCCAAGCCATCTGGAGAGAGAGAGAGAGAGAGAGAGACATCGTTACGTAAGGATCGCGCGGATGCATAAAAAGAGTGAGGCATCCTTTGATCGCAAGACAATCGGCGTACGCGACATGGAATGCCACTGACACGGGAATATGTAAGCGGCGGAAGGTAACGTCTGCCATATGCCGTCTCGTAAAACCGGCCCGCGAGTGATTTTTGCTCCGGCGTTCGTCGGCGAATGATAAAAATGCCCGGCGCGTAATGGCCATAGGGGACGTCGCAAGGTGGCCCTTAACAAGCCGAAGAGGGGGCCGGGAGGGAGGGAGGAGGTCAATTAAGCGCGCGGCTCTGGCTCACGGGCACTTCCCTAATGAGCGCGGGCCCGAGACGTCCTTACTCTCATTGATTAATACCTGCGCGGTCGATCGATTTTTCTCGCCCGCCCGCCTTTCCGAGAATCGCCTAGAGGAGCCGCATAGAGGAGGATCGTCTATCGGTTGCTAGGCTGCCCTAGCATGCCGTCCATAATGTCCGGCCTTTGTTACCCGGGCCCTTTCTTTCCCTCGCGACGCGTTATTCGTATTTCGTAGGGCCCAGATGTCCGAGCGATAGGTTGATTATGTCATTGTTCCCCTTTAATTGCCGACCTTCTCTCTCCCACCCGTGCGTGCGGGTAAACAATGACCGAGGGCAACGGAGCTCGTTCTTCGTGTTGGGTAACATTTGGGATGGCCCGGACCGGCCTGGCCCGACCCAACTCGGCTCTACTCGGCTCGGCTCGGCTCGACTCGCAAATATTACCGTAGACAGCTACCGGTTCCCATTCATGTCGCACATGTGCTTCCATTACACGTTCCATTGATTTTTATCACAGCCGCGTTTTATGCTGGAGCGGAGAACCGCCGCTTTTGACAATTAAAAACTGTTTTCCTGCTGGCTCGGGGATTAATTCCGCGCAATTGTGGGACTCTGACCCGGAATTTTCGATCGTCCGACTCGGTCGTTGGCTGGTGGAGTAAGGTAAGAAGCCACCGAGAGACGGCATTCCTTACTCTCGATGGAGCGACTAATGCCGCGGAATGATATTGATATCATTGGCGAACCGCTGATACCCGGAGAGGGATAAAGGTGTTGTGGTTATTGGGGTGAAGGCTAGAGTCGTTGCTGGCTAAATCTACGGAGGATCGGCGTAACTTTTGTCATTCCCGGTGGGGATATAAAAGCGTTAAGGCTGATGAAGCAGGGGAGGCGATGCCCGGGATGTGTCCAGCACGACGGCGACAGTCCGCTCAGATTTTCCACGGACGGTACGTGAAAAGCGACGGTGCGCGAACGGGGACGCGCTCGAGGAGGCAACAATGCGGCCGTGCATAACGCCACGGAACAGCTCTACGAGGTCGTTTGCATGGGCGCCCGCCTTTTCCGGATCCAGCTCCCCGCTGCGGATCGTCAAGCCCAGGATAATAGGGGCTGCGCACCTGTTGCTCGCGGCACATGCCCCCAAAAAAGACCGACGCGACTCTACTCGCCCGGATATTCTCTACTCTTCTCCACAGCCTCGCCTTTGCACTCACTTATACCCTCACCCCGTCGCCACCATCCCGCTCTCACGCATACATGCATACCACCCATTTCATTAGCGGGCTCCTTTTTTTCATGCCTTTTTATAACGGGCGCACGAGAAAGTGTGTAGAATTTATTTTAAAATCCGATACCTACGACTTACTTGGGATATCATCTTTTTATTTATTTATTTATTTATTTTTTTTTTGTTTTTTTTTTGTTTTTGTTTTGCACAATAATTCGTCAGGTTTAAGGCTCGGTTTCTTATTTTAACACAAGTTTTGTACATATTTCTTACTGGTAACATTAGCTTTCCTTACCTTACAAACTTATTAAATCTTACCCTTTCTTTCATTTCTATGGAAAATATAATTCATTTTTATGCTTAGTCATTCAGAAATATTAATTGCAAAGTCTTCGATTTGTTTTCCAAGTAACAAACAAGTTAATAAAGAAAAACAAGAATAAAGTGTGAGAATACAGAATGATAAAGCGCCTTGATTATCAAAAGATTAAAATTTATCCTCTAATCGTTGCCCTAAATGGTTCGAATAAATGGGTCCATTCTAGTATAATAAAGTAATAATCATTTAATTACTGATTAGTTATATATATATATATGTATATAAATATATAAATGTACATTGCGCGTTTTAAAAATATAATTAAAATACATATTTACACATCTTCTTTTTTATTTTTAATATCGCTATTATAATTATTTTGTCCATGGGAATTAAAAGAGTTGGCTAAAGATGCAGCAAAACAAGATGATCGTGAACATGAACTCGAACTTGTACTCGAAGTCGAACTCGAATTCGAACTTGAATGCGAATCCGAACCCGAACCCGAACCTGAACCTGAACTCGAACTTGAGCTCGAGTCTGATTCCGTACCTGAAAAACGATGATCATCGTCATTCTCATTCAATTCCACGGCGTCAACGTTCCGTAAGCCTTCTAAATTCAAGCAATTCTTTTTGACTTTCACTGTACCCAAGTCCACGATTGGTTCAGTCGAGGTCATTGACTTCGTGATTTTCGATTCTGTCATCCACATCTTCTCTTCCAAAGACATCGGCGATGGTGATATTTCATCCTTTCTCTTAATCGATGCCGTAACAATATCGTCAATCACATGGTAATTGTTATTTATCCCCTCCAGTGTATAATTTCTTTCTTTCATTACATTTAGTGGATTTGCATTCAATTCAGCATCGCTGGAAGATTCGGACAAATTCAATTGGTAACACAAATTGATTGATTTAATTTTGGGACTTTTTTGATCCTTTGACAATTTATTCGTTAGCTCGGTAGTGCAGTCTTCGTTTATTTTTACATTAAAGATGTTGTTACTTGTAATATCTTTGGTATATTTTTTATTGGTATTAATTATATTTTCTTCGAAATTTATTATTTTATCATTATAATCTACCTTAAAGTCTGCTAAATTTTCACGGCTCTGCAATGTAATCTTGCACTTTGGTTCTTTTAATTCTCGTGAATGATAATTGTAATTATACGTTCTTACACCATACATGTCGCATATAATTGGCTCGTTTTGGGTTTTAACTGTTTCTTTGGTTTCTGTGTTCTTTACTTTTCGTATTCGTCGTTTTGCAGTCTTCATGGCTCTGAAAAGATGTGTATTTGATATCTGTTTCATTAAAGGGACATTGTACAATGTATTGCAATAATTTTTAGACAAATTTTCAAAAGCCCAATTAATATTTTCCGTGACTGCATCAACTTCCATTAAGTTATCAGATTGGACAAAAATATTTTCTGAATCATTCACAATGATTTCAATTTCTAGAAAATCTGCTAATAAACAAGGTGCCTCGTAACAATAATCAAAGCTAATGCTATCATTTTCTTCAGCTTCTTGTTTGAAACTATGCCTGTTTTTTATGTTAATATGATTTATATACTCAAAATTATTTATATTTATTGGATATCCGTTTTGATTTGAATTCTCCATTCCTTCATTCAAATTCTCTTTTTCTTCTATAATTTCTATATTATTATTTTTTAATATAATATTCTGATAATTATTCTTATGCTGCTCTTTAATGAAATTGCCAATACTTTCTAATTCAGAATTTGAATCTACAACTGAGGTATCCAGAATATTGTAATTTTTTATCTTATTATTAATAAATATTTCTTGTTTGCT
Organism: Ceratosolen fusciceps; assembly: GCA_018883505.1. Classification (NCBI taxonomy): domain Eukaryota; kingdom Metazoa; phylum Arthropoda; class Insecta; order Hymenoptera; family Agaonidae; genus Ceratosolen; species Ceratosolen fusciceps. Next base: position 9,180,594 of record RCIC01000006.1, on the reverse strand, counting down.
ATATTCTTCATTATTAAATAGTTCTTCAGAGTCTTGTGCAATATTTTTTGGTAATAATTGAATTAATCGCTTTTTGATGTCCTCTAAAGATTCACCTGGGTATCGATACAGTTTCCAGTAAATGTTTAACATCTTTTCACTTTCCACAATTTCTTTTATAGAAAGCACTGGAGATAAATTACATTCTTTTGATACTTTATTATATTCTACTTTGTGTAATTTTTTTTTCATACACGTATTATTTTCAGAATCCGTGAATATGATATCTTCATCATTCTCTGAAGTATTGTTTTGTATTAGACTCTTTCAAAATAAAAAGTAATTTTATTATGTTATATAAATCTTATTAATCACATAATAGAAAAATATATTGAATATTTCAATTACATAAAAAAAATTCAATTTATATTTGAACTTACTAGCATGCATTTTTGTGATAAAAAAGAATTATCTTTTGAAGTTTTTTGTTTTTCCAAAACATAACAATTCTTATAAGTATTGTCGTTTGATAAATTAGAATTGATCTTTGAATCATCTGTTTTACCAATGTAGTTATAATCTGGATATCCAAACCTAAGGAAGAAATAAAAAACAACATTGTATGTAATTAATCAAAAATATGTATAATAAAATAACTTGTATATACTTTTTAACAAAATGGATTGAAAATTACTTGTTTAATTAAGATTATAAAATGAAAATTATTTTTCTTATCTTTTTTAGCTATTGAAAATAAAATGTATTTATTAAGAGATTTTATGATAAATTGAAAACAATTTTACAAACTTATACTTGCTATTTTTAAAAATAAGCCTCCTTGAATTCAAATCAATCTTATTATTTATTTTTTTTAAAATGTTATTTTAATAGAATGTATGAATTCTTTTATTTCATAAATATTTTTATTACTTAAAAAAAAAAAATATATATGTTGCAAAGAATTTTAGAATTCTAATGCGGACCTAATATTTTATTTACATAATTGGTTTCGGTTTGTTTAGTTTTACCGTGTTATAGCTGCGTATTCATATTAAACTTTGTGCAAAAAATATCATCGTAAGAATTCCGGACTAAATACGAAAAGCAGAATCAAACGAATATAGTAGAATAAACAATTGTTTCCAGAAATCGAACACGTAAGGCTCACCGCTAAACAGATAATTTGAATGAGTCAATTAGAAACTTCGAACGGACTGTATTCATAAAAAAATCAATACAAAATGGCCGCCTTTGAAAGATATTCAGTGTAAATTAGTGGGTACGAATGTGCACTGATTTGATTTCGCCGCCATTGTAAATCGACTTGCTTAAATGTTTCGATAAGTAACGCGATCTCCGGTCATAGGATTTATAATAATTCTTTAACGTGTATTTTAATAATCGAAGATGGAACTTACGGACGAATTGCCGCTTGGGGTAAAACATCGGTGTTTGAAATTGCCTTGTCGTTGGTGTGATCAGTGGTCGAGGGGGACGTATATGACGACGAGGACGTGGACGAGGTTGAGGAAGAGGAAGAGGAAGAGGAAGAGGAAGAGGAAGAGGACGAGAACGAAGACGTCGACGAGGAAGAGGAGGAACTTTTGCTGCTCCCGTTGCTCTTCTTAACGTTGCCGTCCTTTTTTTTGTGATATAACCTGGTTATTGGGGTAAGTTCTACCGAGCACATTTTTCTTCAATGAAAATTCTTCAACGATAAATCAAGTTTTTCCTTTATTACGAAGTACTTTCGTAAAACAAGTCTCACAAAGCTTCCTTATAACTGAACGATTATCACTGAAACACCGACTGTTTGAGGGGAAAAAAAAGAGAAGAGGAAAAAAAGAAAAAGAAAAACCCCGGCATTTATTCCATTTTTTGAAACGTTCGAATTTTCGAAGAAATTTTCGAACAAGTTTTCGAACCTTATTTTGATATTTAGTTGATTAGCCGCAGTTGACCAGTTGTGAAATCTCGATACTTTTTCTATTATAAATTTCGGCCACAGATGGAATCAGGCAGCAGTCATCATCGTGATTTTTTGTCAAAACCCATGACGAAAACAACCGATTCGCGGGGAACTGCAAACGCTATTGCGGCATATTAAATTTACCGAAATAAATTGGAACACAAAAAATACATATTATTGAATTACGGCGTCGGGCCGACACTGAAACGTTCGAAGCATGTCCGCCGGACTATTCTAATGGACTAATAGACCTCGAGGATACAATGTCACAAAACGATAAATAAATATACCGGATTTACTTTTACACCGGTACTGTTTGGTAAACATGACTATTCAGAGAAATTTTGTTATTCCTTTCTTATTACATCTATTTATGATATTTTCATATACGTTGTGCAAACATCGATATGTTTTAACGTAAATATATGATTCTTCAATCAGGGAATTTTTTTCTTCTACTTGCGTTCAAGTTTCTTGTCCAATACGAATTGAAAATGCTACTTATTATTATTTATATATTTTTTCATAATTATCAATTGGATCTTTTCAGTCCGAATTAACGATTTTAATAATGTTCGTACCGTAAAAGCAATTTCGTGTAGGTATTGTTCATGTAGGTATGCCTTTTAAACTTCATAATGGATTAATTTGTTCACGTGCGCGAGTGAATTTTTATCGGCTAAGAGTTATTTGTAAATATAGTACGCGCAGACGTTCTTTATAAAACTTGTTCGCAGCACGGGCGAATGCATTACCCTGGCTTCACGCACTTACGCCCATATATATATATATATATATATACATTTGTTCATATTTGCTATTTAAACTTTGACTAATAAGAATGTGCTAGCAAATGAGTCGAATTACGTTAAGTAAATTTATAAACTGTAAATTTGTCTAGAAACTCAGTATCGCGCGATTCATGAATTAGTATAGTGGTTCGATAAATTCATTAAAATGGGTTATTTGAGAAAACTCCTCTATCCAGAGATTACAGTTATAAGACCGCGGATGTAAGTTTAAATATAAATCTTAAATCTGCAAGGTATTGCTAGATAATACAATATACGTAAAGCAGGAATATTAACATGGTATGGATCGATGTGCAAAGTAGATTCCGCGTAATGTATTTTACAAGCCCGAAAATAGGATAATAAGTATCGGGGGGGAGCATTATAAACGGGTACGCGTGTAAATGAATACGCGGAGGCAGAATCGAGGGGAGAATTGAAGAAAATAATGCGCGTCACCCATAGGGGGGACAGTTGCCGTCGAAGAGATTAATTCTATTATCGAATACCGTGAATGCATTATAAACAGAGAGAGTTATCGATATCGCGATAATGCGAGACATTAGTAAATGCAAAGGAGTACTTGTTATCAGTCATCTATCTAAATATGAGAGGGTCCATTAATTTCAAAAGCAGCCGATTATATTTGTTGATAAAGGAGGCATAAAAAGGGCGGAGGACGAGGGCAAAAATGATTTGCCATTGATCGAGCGCGATAGAGTCGAGAGTCGAGAGTCGAGAGTCGAGAGTCGAGTCGCAGCATAAGTAAAGCACCTAAAGCACCGTATGAGCCGGGCTGCACGCATGCTTCGGAGCCGCAACAATTAATGACCCGGAGTATCGGAGAAACAAGTTCTCCTCCTCGTCGGTAGGGGCGGAGGGGGGCGGGGGGCGGGGGGATGCGGCTCATCGCGAGCCTCGTCGAAAGAACGCTCCCGCGTATGTGGTGGTTAAGTAGTGCGCGCCATGAGCCAAAAAAGCCCTTATCTCGTACGTATGTGTGCGCGCGCGCGCGTTCATGTGCATGTGGCAGCCGGCCGGGTGGTTGTGTGTCCGTCCGTCTGTCTCCTGAGTCGCTGAACCAGTTTCGGAGGTGGCTTTTTCGTCAAGTGCTCGGGAACAGACCAAACTAGGTGCACTCGTCCCGAGCAGTTCACACGCCTCGCTCAACCCCGGCTTAATTTAAAGCGGCGCGACTCACTCCCCCTTCTTTACCGATTCGCCCGACCGAGAATTATTAGTTCGTAAATGACAATATTGTCCGTCCCGAAATGAGTGACCTAGAGCTATGAGCCGAGCTATCGGGTGAACTGCATTCTCCCAGAATTATCATTTAAGCTCTGATGGATTTTAGCATTCGACTTGGCCAATGACTTATTCCCCCCCCCCGCTTAGCCGCCGCTGTGCCTTTTTCACCCTTTTAATATTCGGCTTTATAAGCATAATTATTCTACCTCCATAATTCACTGTGTCGCGTATATTTTATATTCGCTCAATAAATCAGAATAACTTTCTGACGATTTATTTATAAAATTTTCAAGCACACGTGCCACATGGATCCTCGGATACGGCTTACAATTAATGAACTAAAAATAGTTTCTTTTGTTCAGAGTGAATTTTTATCTACATCTTAAGCCAGCAGCGTTATTTCTCTCTAGATAACCGCACAAAAGAATCTCGCCTAAAGTAAAGAAAAATCTTTTTCAGCTAAATAATCCCTTTCTTGATGAAAAAACTAACCCCTCCCTCCCCACTTCCTGCTAGTTAATTGGCTCGGCTACCGATGACGAGACCCCGCCCCCCTCTCTCTCTCTCCCGCCCACTGTTTTTAAATTTAATTCATAAAGCTAATAATAATAATAATAATAATAATAATAATAATAATAATAATAATAATAATAATAATACATTCATTCATTTCAAATATGCATTTGTTACAAAGAATATTTCTAATAAAACTTTATCATTCAGCAAAAAACTTCTTTTTAATAAAGCATTTAAAAGTAGCATATAATATAGACGTATTGTGAGGCATTTTTATAAGGCATTCTTTTTTGTCCAATCATTTATAAAATAAAAGTGAAAAAAGTAAGTGACAAGTATTGGTAATTTATTGCCGTTTCTCGGTTCTTTTTGTTATCCATTTCTTTAGAATATTATATCTCCAGAAACTTTATTAATTTTAACTCTAAAGAATATTGGCAACAATATTTTAAATCATACTTTTCATAGCCCAAAAAAATACTTTAATCCTATATGATATTTTCAATTAGTTAAAGAACAATTGCATTCTAAACTATCTAATTTACTTCTAATCTTAATTAATTGAATGTTCATCCTCGGTTATAATTAAATTTAAGTTATGCGAAATCTTTAGTTTAAGACGAGAAAGAATTTAAAAATTTGTTAATTTCTCATGCATTTCAATAGTATTACTGTTTACTTTGTATGACAAATGGTATTATCGATTATTCAAATGAAAAAGAAATTCCGTTTTATACCACATTTAACTTTGATGATCAGCAAGAAATTTTCTTTATAGATCAATGCATTTTAAACGGATTTACTTATAATTTCAGCAAAGTCTAATTATTATTTACATCACCGTAGATAAAACATTCTAATAATTAATACAAATAATTGTTTTCTTGTACGGATAGTCAATAGAATTTTAATTTTAAGCATTATTTAAGCAAACGGTAGCGCGAGCGAGCTTCGTTCGTACCCTGAAAAATAAGAAAAATCATCGTATAATCAATTGCTTTAAATTTTAACAATCAATGAATTATTAATAATAACCTGGCGTTTCAACGCCATTTCGTTCTTAGCTGAAAATAAGCTGTATCATAGCCTTGCGAACTATGTAGGATAGTACTAGTCGGGATCTCGACCCTTGGCATAGACGTGACAAAATTATTACGGCATTCCTGGCGGTTCACAAAGAGCGAATTGCACAAACGAACGTTGGCGAAGCTACCGATATTATCTTTTGACTAATAGAGCTCTCGAAAAATACAGAAAGAAGGAGAATTCTCGAAGGATGGTGGGTTGGGGGTTGGGGGGGGGGGGGGGGAGTGAGAGGGTCAAGCGGTCATCCGAGCACACTTTCCTTGACTTTCACCGGGCCCTCGGCCAAATTGATAAACCCTCCGCCGTTTGTGGCACACGCACAAGATCGGGTGCGGGGGGGATTCCGTTCGTAGGGTCGGTTAAGTAACGACCCCCCGGTGGCAGGCGCGACCCACCGGAATGGGGTCGCTCGCTCTCAGGTGCGTCGCACGCGTCCGAGCCCCGGCCGGAAGAGCCTCCTGACCTGGGACAAGGTCGCGTCAACTCTGCCGTAATTTACGAGCAACCTCCCGAACGTATGTACGCGTAAGAGCTCTCGTTATTTGGCCCAGTCAAGCCGCAGCCTTCCCTGTCCGTCCGCCCCTCCGCACCCCTGGCCATCGCCCACGCCCGACGTCCCCCGCCCGTCCCGCCGCCTTCAGTCGCCCGTCGCTCTTAACCACGATCCGTTCCACGACTGCCGCCCACGACCCGCTTTTCCACCAATGCTCCAAGTTTTTCCAGAGCCACGCGCACTTTTATAGCTTTTTAGAGGGGCATTAGTTTTCGCCAAAACCATCATTGTCCCCCGTCCGTTCTTTCATCCGTCGGTTTTTTTTTATTGTCCGCGAACGGCCACCGTCCGCTCGTTTCTCATTGTTCGTTTTTATGCCTTCGTTGGCACGCACTTAGCGCACTATAAACTCTTATTATTGTTGCCGCGCGAGTGCATTGCCGGCCAAAACCAAAGTGACTTTGAAAACTATCTCTCTATTGCCCTCTCCTTGGTCTCTTTAGCCCTCCACAGGTGAATGGGACCGATCCCCCGCCCCTCCCGCCGCCGCCGCCGCCGCCGCCGCCGCTCTTCATGTAAATTTGCGCATTATTTACCGATGATGGATAAAGATCTCGCTACCAATGAGCTATCCCGGCTACAGGAGTTTATTGTATTTTATGCTAATCGAGCCAAACTGTTAAATAAGCGAGCTCGCTACCGGAGCTTCATACACAATGCAAGAATGAACGCTGCTACCTTTATGCCTCCTCCTTGTTTTCGCATACCGAGATATGCACGAAAATGAGCATAACATTTTATTATTATTTATAAAGCTATTTTTCGCCGCTATCGCAAGCATTGAACTTTTACCGAATTCGGCTCCCTTTAACGTTCGCCACATTTGGACGCACGTGTACGTACACTAATATTTATACAACGTTATGCGAAATGCGAAGCAGGCCCTTTATACCGCTTGAGAATACTAGAGAGTATACGATATGTAGGAGATAATATCACTATTACACGTACCTCGTGATGAACTTTTGTTATCTTTAATTAAAAAATATGAAATTTAATTAATTATCGAATCCCGTTTATTTCAAATATATATATATATATATATATAACACGATACCGTAGACTCGACGGAATTCATGCTTCTCCTCTTTTCATTTATTTTTTCTTCTTCTCCTTTATTTTCATTCTTTTCTTTTACTAACGAAGCTTGTAGCGTAGATTTATAGTACGAAAACCAGCATTTAAGTTTACGAATATTGAGGTAAAGTTAGAAAATATTCAGTCTGCAACTTTGTGTAAGCTCGATTAAATTTTGATGGATATTTTGGAGGAAAGGCGTGCGGATAATAAGTATGAGTTGATGAAAATTAAATATATAAATTACTTAACTATATTGTTCGAACTTATAATCGGATAAATCTAAGGATTACATTATTTCACACTAATTTTGAAATACATGATTTAGTGGGGTCATAAATTCTTGATGATAAAGTTCTATAGTAGACGAGCGGACGCTTTACCCATTTTAAAGATAAGGTTTCGTATGCACTAAGTTAAAAAATATCTGCACCGCTTCATTAAAAATACTATCGGAGCATTTATTTATAATGGACAGTAAAAGTTCGTTGGGAGCGGAGCGTAGCCTTTACTTTAACACGTATTACGTGTGAAAAAAATTACGTTACCTTAACTTTACTATTGTTTCCGACGATAAAATGCTTTACTTATTATAATTGCCACGATCGATCCATCCTTACAGATGATAATTATTTCTTTAAATTTTAATATCACATTTTTGTCCTTAACGGATAAGGAGCAGTGGATTCGTTTGGGAGTATCGCCAAAATACTCCTAAAAATGTCCGATTTTCACCTTTATCTTTGACGCTTCGCATTTACTTTTCTCCACCTCCATACCTTTTATCTAATTTATGCACATCCTATCTCTGCTTATTTTCCCGTTCCCGCAATCTTTTTCTCATTCGTATTATACCCTTTCTCTTTGCCAAAAATTTCAGGATCTTTTACCGAGCTACCCATTCCGTAAGTTGTAGATCTCTTGAATTCTTTTTGTTTCCTCGACTTTTTTTCTTTCAGCTTCCCTTCTACATACTGTATCAAATTGCTTCTCCTTAAAGTATTTCGTTTCTGTGCTTGCGCTTTCAGTGCCCATACTTCAGCTGGATTTATTGCACAGCTATTTCTATATAGTCTTTCCGATTTAAAATTTTAAAAAGCCTCGCATTGCTTAACAACGCAAAGCGCAGTATATCAAATATTGGATGGGAACTGCTTTAACAAACATTAAACTGACTTATGCGCAGTAGAGAACATAGATCGCTTCAATATGAAGCTTGATACCGTTTATTAAATCCACACGAGCTATCTATCTATATATATATATATATATACATATGTTTTGTAATTGAATCTTATAGTTTAGCTCTGGCAGAAGACCTATAGCTGTATTAATAAAGGATTGTCGTCGTCGTATTCATCCTTGTTGTAATTCCAAAATCTCATTAATTTTAAAATGCACGTCAACGGGTAATAATATAGTAAAATATTAAAAGAGTTTAATAATTACCTAATTATGATAATCTTAATAACATTGCAGGTAATATTTGTATCATTTGTAATAATTACATTATATATTAATAACGTTCTTGAAGATGTACATATTATGAGCCGAATTAAAATAAAGTATTGCCATATTCTATTAATACCGGTTAGGCTATGATTTCTATGACGTAGACAATCCCTAAGGTATATCGATACAGTTACGTATTAAGAACAAGATACCCTTTGATTATATGTATATATCGAATAAATTCTGATAATATACTCTCACTCGCATTTAAACGCGTTATACTGATTTATTATTAATAAGCAATAGTTGAAAGTAAACCCTCTCAAAAGTATGCCCAAAAATAATTTCAGTCTAAAAAGCAATATTTAAAAGGTTATTAGGTATTTTATACGTGGAATTGTTAATTTCACGGAAAATTGATAATAAAATTAGTCCGAGCGCAAGGACGTAAATAGAAATTTATGTGGTTACGCATTATTTGCTGAAATATTATTCGTAAAAAACGTATAAATATTTTTCACGATAATAGCTAAAGGAAAAGAAGAAGAAGAAGAAGAAGAAGAAGAAGAAGAAGAAGAAGGAGAAGGAGAAGGAGAAAAACAGCATGCTCGCCGTGCGTATAATAATGCACTTGGAGTAATTGTAGGACATTGTAAGGCCTTAAAAAATTGCGTGACAAAGAAAACATTTCTCCTAAGTCATATATTCTAATGCGCAGTACCGTAATAATTACACGCTTAAAAATTCCAAAATGATATATACAAAGCAGCATAATTGATCTGCCCTTTCGTTAAAAGAGAAAAAGAGACTCGCCCCACACAGCCGACGAGTGCACGTACTACATGCATGCACATGCGCTATTCAGTAGGTATAACGCACTAGTCGAAATTACCATTTTCTTGAAAAAGACGGAGCATATGCCGGGTTCTTTTGTAAATGCATTGCCAAGAGGCGCTTAGACTCTCGACTTCTTTTACGCCTTCTACGTCTTTTACGCCTTTTTTCCCCTTTTAAACCGAGCTCGAGATTTTGATGATCCGCTCCACCTTACGAAATAAAAAAGATTACGAATGAAAGGATAAAGGTGGCGGAGGAGGTGGTGGTGCAGGAGGTGGAGGAGGAGGTGGAGGAGAGAGAGAGATAGAGAGAGAGAGAGAGAGAGAGAGAGAGAGAGAGGAAGCAAGACCCGAAGGCCCAATAACGAAGAATCCACGAATGCGTAAATTATACTTACACTGTCTTCCTTGCTCGGGGTCTTCGTCATAGCCGGTGACGGGCCCATTAAAGAGGGCAGGGCTGCTAATACCTTAGCGTGAACGTATAAAAATCTTCTCCACGAGCCTTCCCTTTATAATATAAAGCCTATTTTTTCAAAAGCCTTTAGAGCTTGTTGAAAATAAAGTGTCCGACGCGAAGCTTTATCCGGCTTTTGAATAAAACAAATTACCATTAATTTATTGGTTTATTATTCCTGATTAACAATTTTCTCTCCGGCTAATCTCTCTCTCTCTCTCTCTCTCTCCCTTCCTCTTTCTCTCACTCTCCCACCCCGGCCCACCTTACACCCTCTCTTAATTTAAACGCAGCCTCCATAAATTGTACCTCTATCGGTTTAACAGTAATTAACAGTGAATATTTTTAAATATTATTCATCTTTTGTAATTTACTTTTTGTTGTACGCCTATTACAGCGAAAATAACAACCTTTTATTGCTTCGAGCGGAAAGCCCTATTCTGTTTTTAATCGCAATTTTCGCTGAATGTATTCATCACATCTGGAGTATGTACGTACTCACTGAATTATTATTGCAATTTAAAATCTGAACCGTGAAATGCAGCAATAATCCCTCTTTCATCGTAAAGGGAGAGAATTTTCTGAACTATTTCCTCCTTCCCTTCTTCTTCTTTAATTTATGCCTTGACAAATTACACTTTCATTATTAATATTCAATTCAATGTAAAGTAGATAAACATATTTATCCGTGGGAATAACTTAAATATTTATTGAGTTGGATCCATAAATTAGGTCAGTTCCGCATTGATTTTCAAGGTTTTGCAAACTAGAATACGTTACTCGAGTATGAAAGCTATTCAACAATTTAATGTAACTAAGGGTTTTGATTCAAGCCTATATAAATTTTCAATTAATACCTACGTTTGAAACTGCATTAAAAGTGTTTTATCATGTATTTATTAATTATAAATAATTAACAAACGACGGTGCCCATGCATTTACCTTACTATGTTGTATTAATATTAAGGCATAATAGAATCATAATTAAAACATAATATGAGAAAAAAATTAAAAACATTAGTTGTATATACTTTCATAATTAGTTCAATCATAATGTATGAATTCCCCTCTTAAAATATTGACATTAATTAGCGTTAATTAACTTCATTAAAAGTTTTTCTGCGTAATGTTTTTTATGTGTTTAATTTTAATCAGATACCGTAGGAAAATGTGTACGAATAATAATATTAATATAGGTTGAAAAATGCTGTATTAAATATTAAATCCATTCATAATCGGGTAATGTTGATGAATTGTTTATCAAATTCTGCATAAAGATTAATTTTCAAAATGCATAAGCTTGTAACTTTTTTTATATTTTATAATTAATGCATCAATAAAACCTTATTTTTTATGAAATAAACTTTACACATTCGATATTATCTGTAATAATAAATTTTGTATAATAGCGCCAAGGGTTTATTTTGTTATATCAATGCAGTCAAAGTTCAAATAGTCATTATTGCATATAATAATTGGAAGTACAATTACATTAGAGTTTTTGTTTTTAATAATGACAAGTAATTATTTTAATTATTAAATAAAGAAATAAATCATGTAATTACAGCTACTCTCTTTAATATTGATTTATTTATTTTGAAATTTATTCAATACTTTATACGATTACAAATTAACTTTTTATAATTATGAAATGATTTTTAAAATATAATTTTTGTATAAGTTGCTGTTTAGTTAAAATAATGCAAGGCATCTTTCAATGGTTATTGATTTCTAAATAATTCTAATATTAATAATAGTACTCGTAGTTGAAAATGTAGAAAATATAAAAATTTGAAAAATGGATCAATTTGGCCATGATTTTATAGCGATTCGCCAAAAATTCCATTTTCGGTATTTAGAGAGACGTTCCTGTTAAAGTGTTTATTAGCATAAGGTATTATAAAAACCTTACTGTATAAAAATGAAAATGTAAGACTGAATTTATTTAAGGCTACAAAAAACATAAAACCCATCCGGAGATTATATACAATAAAATACTTAATCATAAGATTTTTTATTATTGTGAATGTAATGAATGGTATACCGTAGAATTAATAAATACTTTTATAATACGAAGACGATTAATTTTTTAAATATACATATTAAAAAGATATAAAAAAATATTATGAGTTTGGCAATTAAACAATTTTGTTTACTTTTACAATGGAATTACTTTAAAGTCGATTGAAGTAAATGTAATAAGGAGGAGAAGAGGAAAAATGAGAAGGAAAACAATAATAGCAACAATAATGCTATAAATTTATTAAGTTTCGGTTAAACGAATTTTAGCCGATTGCATTAAGGGGATAAAATATGGTTACGAATAGCGTTAATCCAGCAAAGGCTTGGATGCTTTCATTAATATAATTAAAACGAAGGCGAGGATTTTATTTAAATTCAAATATCGATTAGAAGGTTTTAAATTTACAAGGTTTACTTTTGGCGTGTACGATGAATAAGGTATTTAATTGCCGAGACCTGTTTTGAGAACATTCTGGAATTTGGCCAACTTGAAAATTCCTCCTTAGCTTTATTAATGAAGAGGCCGGAGCGTCTTGCCCCGGACAAAAATTTTCAGGACTCCTTCTAGTCCGTGAAATAACGAAAGGCAAGTCGCCTAGTCATGTGTGGACATGAAATTGCAAGGAGATGGGATAAAAGAAATCCGGGAGTGCGTTAAGTCATGGAAAAAGTTAAGTACGGCGTGAGGGGGAGGGGCAGCGTTATTTGAGACATGGCTCGGAAATAGAGTCCGATCTATAGGGAGCCGTCTCGAGTCCACTGGTCAGGCACGGCAGCATCCATAGGTTCCCCGGCTACGGGTACTCTCTCAATTTTCTTATCGCGCACGGTGGGGCAGAGTGGTTTCGAGTATCGCAAGGGGTATTTCTTTAATTTCCGAAGGGCAAAAAGGCCAGAAGAGAGCGGAGGCAGCCGAAGTCAAAGGAAAAAAGAACAGGGAGGTGCTTTGTACTGACCTCTCTCTTTCTTCAAACGCGTACGCGCATGCATATACGTACGTGTATGTAGATCTCTGTGTCTATTTGCCTCTCTCATTGGTTTGGCACGTAGGGTGGACGGGTAAGAAAGGACGAGAAAGAAGGACGTGAGGCGGCCGGTCGACTGAGTGAGATAGACCGTAATGCGAGGATTGGCGGGGAGGGGGCTGGAGAGGGTTGGTGGTGGCGGCGGGGGGGGATATACCGGCTGGAGAAATAAAACGACGATAGCAAAGACGAAAGAGGACAAGAGGCAAGCAAGATGGAGACACGGTGTTATAATGCGAGGAGGAGCTCGACTCCTCCGAGGAGTAGAGCAAGACAGCGGTGACGGCTCGTATACTCGGCCCCCGGTTGAATACCGATAGTGGTAGTGGTGCGCCCGCTCCCAGGTGGTGGAGGATCAAACCGTTAGTTGGCCCCAGCCTCGTGGGAGCGATGCCCGGGCATCGCGAGCCAAGCGAGCCGCGGCATGATTATGCCTTCTTCTCCTTCTTCTCCCCCACCATTAACGCGCGCGCGCCCCCCCATACACACGCACACGCTCACCTCTCTCTCTCTCTCTCTCTCTCTCTCTCTCTCTCTCTCTCTCTCCCCCTATTTTTCTTATTCTGCTCTTCAGCTTCTTCTTGATCCCGTGTCGTTTCCTCAGCCCGTTCCTTTTCTCCTCACGTCCGTGCCTCGTGGTCAATGCGATATCCGCGAGAGCCGCGCATACATCTGCTCCTCCGCGGACACACATAAATAATACATGCACGCGGGCATGTATGAATCATGTATTATTTTTCGAAGCGTGGATTTTTATTTTTCTACTCCACGCTGGCCGCTGCTGCCATCCTCCTCGGTCGCCAAGCCCCTCAATAGAACTTAGCGTCGAGCGATTGTTCCAAGCGTGTTATGCAGGTGCCAGTGAATAATTAATTATCCTCCGCTGTATAGCATAATTAGCCGAGTCCCGGATTGATGCATCGTTGTTGCTATCGTTGTTATGCTCCTGCTCCCGCTACCGTTGATGTTGCTACTAGTACCAGTACTAGTATCAGCACCGAGCCTGCTGATGTTGCAACACCGGATCGTGTATATAGGAACTTGTCTGGAAATTTACGTGTGGGATTATTCCCTGCGCGTTTATTGTATAAAACGTACGGGACAGGTTGTGACTTTGGGGGAAGAGGAACGGTTATATGGGGAATAAAAACAAACTGTACCTTCGTAATTACGTAACTTTTATTTATCCATTTAGGTACTGTGGTATGTAGGTACGCTGCCAGGAGGGTCGGGGCCGGGGCCGGGGCCGGGGAGCGGAGGGGGGACAGAATTTGAATTGCCCTAGAAATTTGCGAGATTTACGCGCCCACTGTTCGCGACAATGTTTTCAATATTAATATATCGTAGATTATTAAATGAGCATGACGAAACCGAGTACAACAGCAACATTGGGCATTAGCGTAACATAATTGAATCACAAGCCCACGAGAAAGTAGACTTTCTTCTCCTTCGTTGGATAATTTCATTAAGCTCGTCTCGTGTTGCCCCGAGTTTTACGATTCTCTACGGCCGTTCGCAGCTAATTTTCCTTACAGCATCGCGAGTTATGTATTAGATGCGCGTAGCGTAACGATCCTGGCAAGTAAAATTCACGTAAAACGAGCGACGACCAATATAAGTCGATACAATATAAGTCGATTTTTATATTAGTCGATGTTTATATGGAGATCGAGATACCGAGCACCGTTACACCAATCTTCCATCTAAGACATTCGGTTAATTTATAATTTTTAAAGACCTTTTTCATTTGCTTTGTCATATTGTTAGGAAGAGTATTGCGGAGGAATCTAATGGAACGGTCGTAATGGTTCGTTTGCTTTGATATTCGGCCTCCCGTCACAGCAGAGATGATCGATCCGTCGGCTGAGCTACACGTCGCCGATCGAATCGAGTACTGAAATGCAAAATTGCCGGTTACCTGGACTCGGACAAGTACTTTTACGAAACCCTTGAACCTCGACCGACACGGAAACCGCTCGAACAATTATTCTCCTAGTCGGCTTGGATGTATTGACGGGATAGGGCTGGGATCGTGCTCGAACGAGTTTTCCTTCTTATTTCCTTTTTATAATGCTCCTCGGCTCCTCGGCTCCTCGGCTCCTCGGCTCCTCAGCTGTTCAGCTGCTCTGTAGCTCAGTTGAGTTATTAAGGGGTCGGGAAGGCTTGTCCGAGCGCACCGCGCGACGACTGCTTAAAGTATTAATTAATGGCTAAGAATGGGGAATTTCGTTAGAAAGAAACGAATAATTCCTTGTAGATCGTTAATCCCGGCTCGGCTATAACTTTATTGCCTTATTTCCCAGTATAACCGTAAGCTCGCTGATTTATTTCTGAAGGGAATCGATTATCTCGATACGGAATGCTCTCGTAGAATTACGTAGCATCGCGCGAAACTTTGTAAACTCGGATACTTTTTGAATTTAATATCGCTCCGGCCGGGAACACATGTTCACTGGATAGTATACGCGCAGCCGACGACTATAAGTGCAATTATTTAAGTGCCCGGCAATGGCTAACAGCTGACATACGGGCACGAGTACATTATCGATACTGTTACGGCAACAGAGATCGGACTAACTGCTAAATATCCTTACTCGTATCGGTAATGTTGCCTCAAGCACATCGAAACCGCGATATTCCGTGAACACGCACCTTCCCGATCCTCGATTCGAACTTTTACACGTTTATTGATTATTCCTTATTATTTTACTGTACGAGTCCGTTTTTACGCTCTAGTGCATCGAGCCTCGAGCCTCGAGCCTCGAGCCTCGAGAAGAGTAAAAATTATGCACCTCGATTCGGCTCGACACTTGCAGTGTCCAGGGTAATTGTTTGTCTTAATGCGGTACCATTATTCTTAACGCTGTTGTTATTATTGGGACCGAGACTGGGCTTAAATCGTTTTCGTCGAAACGAGTCGGGAAGGGGGGGGCGGGTATATTAAAAGCAATTCGAATTCACCACAAGTGGGAGGTTTGGATTATTTAAGGGATAAAATGATATATATTGAGGAGGAGGAGGAGGAGGAGGAGGAGGAGGAGGAGGAGGAGGAGGAGGAGACTTTGTCTTCCCGTACCCTTTCGAAATAATAATCAAAGGAGATCGAGAGCCGATGCTCGTGTCATTCGGAGCGCGGGAACGAGAGGTTCCACGAACACGTGGAAATAAGGGACTCGAGGATGGAATTCCAGAGATTTTACGGCGAATCCGCCGCGAGTGTTTTGCAATTAGCCTTTGAGAGATTGCGCGACGAAATGAACGTTCCGCGGATAAATGTTTCTCGGCGTTAAGAAAAATCTCTCATCGGAGCAGCGCGAGAGAGCAAAAATCGCACGGATCTGAGGGAGCGTGTGCTTGCTCCTGCTCCTGCTCCTGCTCCTGCTGCCGCTACTATTCTATACTCTACGACGCGTTCCTCGACTCCGCTGCGAAATTCCAGCGGACCATTTTGGATCGAGTCCAAGATACGAAGCCATAAACGCCCGCTCGCACTTACGACCTCGCGTTTACGGGGCCGAGCGAGGCTTTTCCATGAGAGCTCGGGTTCCCACGTGCCCGGCCACGCAGCTCCAAGGGAAGCTCAAGGGTCTCCCCCCGTCTTCCCCACCCCCTTAACCCTGGACTCCGCGGTTGTCGCGCTCTCCAGCCCTTCCGCTATTTTACGGCTCGATGCTATAAAGAGCCAAGAGCCACAGCAGCAGTCTCGGGACTTTTAACGGCCCGGCAATTGGCTCGGGCTGCTTCCTCGGATTCTGCGCGTTTTTCCCGCCGCTCCGCGCCTCTCCCTCCAACGCGCCACAACCTACTCCTCCTCCTCCTCCGTCTTCCTTTATTCCTCTTGACTCTGACAACGGGTGGGCACAGCTTTCCCGGAAAATGCCCGGTTCTGCCACTACGCGTCTTTTGCCCGGCTCCCCTCGTAAACCCTCCCCCTCCCTGCCCCCACCAAATAACCAGTCGGACCCCGCTCTCACATCACCGCCGACTTTTAGACAATAAAAACGCCAAGCTCTCGGCTCGTACGTACGGCCAGCCGTAACGGAAGGAAGAAGAAGGAGTCTTCGGGTTGGCTCGGACCGCGTCGCGGTCAGGGTTTGCCCTTGTTCCCGGACGTGGACCCTAACCGCTTCGCGGCACGCAACGAAATTCGCCGGCGGCAATATTCGCGACGGTTGTTCTCCTCCGCGACGCACACGAGCCCGATCCTCGGGCCTCGAGGGAAACGGGCGAAGGGGAAGGGAAGGGGGTAGGGGCGGGAGGGCCGACGCGCTAGTAAATATTATGTAAGCGAGGACGCCCGGAATTTTTATTGTCGACTAATGGCTCGAGCGTCGCTGACCTTCGACTGACGAAATTGGGGCAATTACGACAATATCGGCTAAGAGTTTCGGGCCAAGTGTGCGCCTCCGTCCAGCGTGTATGCGTGCGTGCGTGCGCGTGTGCGTATCCCTGACGTTTCGTGTCTCGTTCGTAAAAGTTAGAGCGGTACACACACAAAACACCGGTCTCGTCGGACTCTTCTCGGTCTTTTGCACAGCTCCCCAATAACCCCCGAGGAGGATCCTCGCCGACCTCGATCAGCCCTTCCTGCTATTATCCTCGAGCCCTGCTGGCGATCGGCATCTCTTGCCAGGCGATAATGCCTGCCGCCGCCACCGCCACCGCCGCCGCCGCCGCCGCCGCTCTCTTTTTACCTTTTCATTTTCATACGTACTATCGGCTCGCGTGTACTTGTCAAGCTGTATTTCCAAGTGGCACGGATACCAATCGCCGCTGCCCGCCAGCTCACTAAGCTCTAACCATTTTCAAATAATGCTCATCTCGTTTAAATGCAAATTCAAATGGGGAACAATACCCTGTTCGACTTTACAACCTTTTCTGCCATTTCCTACGATCGATAAGTATTCCTACAAATTTCTATCCTTTCTTCCCTTCTTCCGCTACTTCTTACTTTTTGTTTTCGCTCTAAAGCGCTTCCTCTGCATTCTTTATCTGAAATAATGCCTTGCTGATAAACCTTTAAATAATACCCGATCCAACGATTAAATAACCTATTAATGCCATTCCTCAACAATTTAACACTCACGCCTGCCTCACTTACGTAAGCTTAAGCGCAAACTCACTTCGTCATTTAATGTTCAATAAATATTCAAGATACTACTTATTTTAAAAAAAAAAAAAAAGTATCAAAACGATACGTGATACGTGATTATGGTAATATCCTCCCTGATTCGTATGCATCCTTTGATTCTTAGAAAGAAATTAACTTTAATACATATTAACCTCTCGAATTATATTCATTCGTACGTGTAGCAAAGCTTCTTTATACATATTATATATACATATTAGCTTTTATAAAATTCAATGCGACATTATAATAATATTCATTCGAATGACGATTATTTATTAAGTACAATCGATGAATTCATGATCAACGATTTCTTATAAAAGTTACATATCCAATGTTTCACTAGTTTAATTAATCATCTTTTGCCAAAACTTTTTTAACACATTTACATAAAATAATATATTCTAATGTAACAAAACTTTTATCCCGATATATTTAATAACTGCATACCCAATGCTAACGTGATCATAGATTGCGTTTCTTCCTCATATTATCAATAATAAAACCAAAGCTCAAACTGTAAATGGCATTTAATAATTTTACAGAAATAATATTTTAAAAAAGAAGATTTTTTCTAAAATATCGCGACACTTACGAAATGTAAAAGAACATTATGTAAGATTATACAATACTCGTAAGAAGATTATAAGGAAAACTTAAATTACCCAAAGACTAAAGCTTATGTGAGATTTAACTGTCGCCATAATGATTTTATAATGTTCGGTTCCTTCTTTATTAATTTAAAAAAATACTTACAAGACTAATTTCATACAATATTGAAAAAGTTGAAAACTTTATTATTACAGCGCACGATTTATCTTTTATGATTTTTAATAAAAAGAAGTTAATTAGTTAAAAGACTTAACAGTAAAATATATATACGTACTAAATTTAATTAAAAATGTGAATTATATATTGATTATCAGGGATTCTTATTACAAGTTAGCAAGAATTTCTTTTCGACGTAGTAGAAGTTTTTTTTTTAACAACACATATGTATATCTGAGGATGCGAAATTGCTTCTACTTTCCGTACGAGAATCTGATTTTTCGTAAATTTTATGCATTCGACTTGAAATCGACTTTAAAGTACAATTTACGGTAACTGCAGTTTGAAACTTTATCATGAATCCAGATGTTTTAATTCGAGATATTAAATGATTATAAACAAAAATAGTAATCTTCGTAAGAAGTTTTCGCAAAATTTGTTTCCGATAACTGTAAGATTGTAAAAAAAATTTACTTTAATTGAATATCGATGCCGTACGTTCATTATTTATTGTGAGATAAGCAGTCGTAACTTATTACTTGAAAGCAAATAATAAGTGTCACTTTCCTTCCTCGATGACTATCCAATGATGTAATTACACGTTTACCTCAAATTCTTAATATATTTTTTACTCTTCCATTCTATTAATGACGTAATTACTTAAATACATTTGGGTTAGTGCACGTTAGTTATAAATATTGAGATAAAAAAATCTTTTGAAAATATTTTCCACTAATAATAATTCCGTCGTAAAGACAAGAAAAATTATACTCTTATTTTTCCTAATTAAAAAGTTTAATTTGTTTTCGGAAAATAGGCTCTTTTTTAATTAGTTTTTTTTTTATTAATTTTATAATGCCCTGAGTTATTAATAGATCAGGGAAAAAAGATTACACTAAATGTACATTAAATTCTTCGCCGAGCTATATTTATAGAGTACCATAACAAGTTGAGCGAAACTTTTTATAATTGTTTTTGTAATTATAATTATAAACGATCGATCTAACTGTTCAAAGTATTAACATCCGAAGCACAAGCTTGATCAAACAAAATTGACGTCTAATGCTACGACGATAATTATAGAGTATCGTAAGCTCAATTACGGAATATCGCAGCCAAGGACTGTTATTCATTTATTTATTTACTTATTTATTTGTATATTTATTTATTTATATATTTCTTATTTTGTTTTCCTTTAAGAATAATCAGTATTACACTTGCGTGTAATTCGTAATAAGTAATCCCGACTCGAGTTCAATTTAAATTATCATTTTTATGTGGCACTTACAGTTTCAAAGGCTTTTGGCATTCACTGCTTCTTGACGAAAAAAATTTTAATTGTACTCGAACGTCGCTCGGTGATTATGCGCATTTAAAACAGCTACTTCATAGTGTAAAAAATGGGTTCCCTTCCACCACTCCCCCTCCCCCTAAACCTATCGCGATGTAAAAGAAAAAAAAAAAAAAAAAAAAAAAAAAAAAAAAACGAGGAAACTGTAAAAACGTTGGCAACTTTGTTCGGCAGACTCGGCAGCTTCCGTTTCCACGACGGATGACCAGGTTGTCGGGTTCGCCGCGGTGCATCTCTTCCGGATATCCTGACGTAACGATTCGGAAAGATCTAGCGTTAAAATTGTCGATTGTCGACTGTACGTCGGGGAGGGTGGGGATGGTGGGGAGGTAGGCCAATCGTCTTCCTCGAGCCTATTCTCTACAGGAGGGAGGGAGCGGGTATGGCCACCAACTTCCCAAGGCCAAAGAGCTTCCGGTCGTCCGGGCTAAGGCCAAAGAGACAGAAGAGCGCGTGGCGAAGGCAGTGGCGTGGGTGACGGCGAGATCGTTGAGCTCGGGATCGAGGGGCGGGGTCGGGATCGGGGTCCGGGTAGGGATAGGGAGGGGGGTGCGACGACGAGGGACGACGAGGGGGCGGCGGGGTCGGGTGGTGGCGGCAGTTCTGTTACGTGTAGACGTGTAGGGTCGGGGACTCGAGAGCCGGTGCCGGGAGAGGACAGGACACACCCTCGTACGGGCGTCTGACCAAGTCCGACGTTTGCCAAAGGACGTTATTAAGCCGAGGTCGCTGGGCCAGTGGGTCCGTGCGGGGCTCGCGGGCCTCCCCGGGATATAACAGTTCAGCCGCGTGTACCGTTCGCGTTAACGTTATCCGCGTATACTTTCTTGCTCGTTCGAGTACTCGCATAACTAACGAGAAAGCGAATCGATGAATAACAGAAAGCGAGGGGACTCGCCCGCGCCCCCGTCGACGACGAAAGTCCTCTCCGCGCGACTTTGACCGTCCCCCGCTCCCGGCTCATCCTCGCCTCCGCGCTGCCGACCGATCGCTCACCTTTCGGGCTTGCGAGGCACGGCACAGGTACACGATTCCCGATCCGCGACGATCTTATCGCTGACCGAGGCGCGGGACCTTAAGCGCCCGGCCCTGATCGGCTGTCTATGCGCAAACGACTACGCTCCCAATGCTAATCGAGCCTTGCCTTATCCGACGCCCTCCCCCCGACCAACTCCCTGCCCCGCATCAACAGCCTACGGGATATTTGTCATATTCTTCCAAGTCGACGGGCGTCCCCACCCGCGCCTCCGTTGGCTAATGCACCGCTTAGCCGACCTACCTACGTAATGCTAAGCGCGGCGAGCTCCTCGCGGGAGGGGAGGAGACCTTGACATTGCCACCGCATGATATAACCGCTGGAACGCGTTTTCATTACAACAAAAAACGAAAAGAAGGCAAAAAAATATCGGTCGAGAGTGGGAAAAGTCGCGTTACGTATGCTGAAACTTGCCGCTCGCTCGTTCCTTGGTTCGCTCGTTTCCTTGTAAATCATCTTCATGGCGCGCCCTCGCTCTGTCTTCTTCTCATTATTATTATCATCTTCTTAGCTCTCTCTCTCTCTCTCTCTCTCTCTCTATCCGTCTGTCTGTCTTTACTTCGGTACGGCGTGAGAGAGCTTGCACTCAGGTAATTAAGACTTATCGCGATGAAGGATGAAAGGAGGAGGAGGAGGAGGAGGATGATGATATTCGCAGAGCCGCTCGACGTGACTCTCCTTCTCCTCTCCCTCTCCCCGGCCCCGAGCTTTGTTTATACGTGCGAGGCTAAGGGACGAAAAGAGGCAAGAACGCGAGAACGCATTTATAATGCCCATTGAAATGCATACCATCGAATGATTATACGAAATTGCGATTAATGTTGTAGGTAATAAATATTTAAGCGTCCCTTAACGAGTCTTTGAAATTCCGTGAAACCAAGTGGGGACCGCTGAGATGCTTATCTTAAAAAGATAATACGTAGTTGCCGGTGACGTATTCATTTCTATTTTTCAGATTTATAATACTCGGTTGTCGTGGATCGGCCGTGACTCATGTCGGAGACGAAAAGGGAACGATATTAAAAATGAAAATCGAGCGCGTGAATTACGAGGGAGGGTGGGGAGGGGGTGGAGCGAGGGACGCGTAAGATATCCGTTATTCGACTAATTAGGAAGTTTTCCCCCGCCACTAAAAAAGAAAGGACAGTGTCGATGGAGAGCGAGATTAGAATGGCTCGAGATTAGTACGCGACGCGAGGGTGGTGATGTCGATGCCGCGGAGTACGGGACAAGGACGAAAAAAGACGCGTGTCCTCGGGAAGGAAGACATCTCCTGGCCGGCGGCGCCTCGCCTCCTCACGGAGAAAGATAAAGAAAGTAGGATCGTCGACGAGATTTTCACTCTCTGTGTTTTCGATTATGTAAGCTGCAAAGAAGCGCGCCGCGACCGAGGCTCTCCGCGTTAGCTCTCCATGCCACGGTTAATAAAACAGTTACGTTCGCCTACTTATAAGCTCCCCCCGCCGCTGCCGCTGCCGCTGCCGCTGCCGCTAACGCCGCCGCCACCACCACCGCCGCCGCCGCCGCCGATACCCCATGCATCGCTGTCTCGAGCGCTCGCTCGCTCAGTCGCTCAGTCGCTCGGTCGCTTGGTCGCTCTACCTCCTTCCCCCGAGCCCCGTACCCAGAGCCCCGTGCCCCGTGCCGCGTCCCCCTCGGCCGCCGTTCCAATAGCCGCTCGGCTCCGCTCACTCGCTCCTGACGCCTCTCGCGTACATTATACCGTTTCTCGCAACGAGAGCGCGAGTCTCCTTCTCCGCTCCTCGCCGCGGACTCGGACTCGCCCGACCGATCTTGGCCTTTTCCTCGAGGTCAAGGCGATCCTCGCTCGAGCTTAGCTCCTGCGCGCACTTTTCAACCCTGCGCGCAGCCTCCGCAGATCGATCCGCGACGCCGTTTCTTCCGTCTGCGAGCTTCTCCCTCTCCATCTCCCTCTTCCTCTCCCTCTCTCTCTCTCTCTCTCTCTCTCTCCCTCTTCCTCTCCCACTCCCACTCGTCGCTCCTATCCCTCGCTACTTTGCACTGGGTTAAACGCACGGCTTCTAACGGTCTCGGTCAATTACGTCACTTTTACAGCACTAGCGTACCTTACCCGGACGATAATGTAAGCCCTCGCTCGCCGATCCGCTGCCCAAAATCTCTGGCTTGGAACCACAAATACGAGTCCAAATGGATCTTCCACGCTTCTTTCTATAAAACGATAGTGCTCACCGATATATATGTACTTTTACTGCCAAATACTTCTTTCTCACATACGAAGTACGGTCATTGGCACAATCGCAAAATCAAGATTTAGTTTTTTTTTTTTTTTTTTTTTTTTTTACGTACCTCTGATTGGGTGATAGAAAAGGTACATTATTTTTAGCTCTAAAAATAATCCTCATCTCTGAACTTTTACCGTATGAACTGCGTCGAGGTTTGGAAAAACGTATATTTTCAAAGTCTTGAAATGTAGTAAATCAAAGTTCTCGTTTATGCGACCTAACTTTTTCATTAACGTAATCTCAAATCCAATACTCTTTGCTATCGTAGATACGCGACCAATATGGAATACCTTCAAAGAGTGGACTTGGTATATATATAAAAAAAAAAAATAAAAAAAAACAAAAAAAGAACAAGAAAGATAGGTAATCTGAAGATGTAGGGTGAATTGTTTTGAAAAGTGAACGTCAAGTTTAAAGGAAAGCAAGGAGGTCCGGGTTATCTATTTTCACTATAATTTTACTTTCGTTAAAACAAGGCCAATGTAAATAATGACATTTCGCTGTAATTCCTGACTAAACGAATGAAAATGGAATAGGACAGAATAGGCGCAACGTCGGCTCGTAATCTCCGTGAACGTTATGTAAGGGCGTACATTATAAATATCCTTAGAATAAATGGGCTCTCGGCCAGGTCCGTCCATCTACTTGCTCTTTATTCAGAACGGACTCTTAAAAGCAATTAAGCTAAATTTCCCGATAAAATTCCTCTTGTGGCTAGGGTTAAAAGAATTCCTTTCGGATATAATAATGCGAGGCTCGGTA
This sequence comes from Ceratosolen fusciceps, assembly GCA_018883505.1. Lineage (NCBI taxonomy): Eukaryota > Metazoa > Arthropoda > Insecta > Hymenoptera > Agaonidae > Ceratosolen > Ceratosolen fusciceps. The sequence continues at coordinate 9,156,274 of RCIC01000006.1, read as the reverse complement.
ATTCTTACAAGCGAGTAAAACATTAGCTTACGTAGGTACGGAGCAAAGCCGACCACGACCTTATCTAAAACAAAAGAAGGAGCCTAGAAATACTTGGAAGCACGATAAGGATTTAGAGTTCTCGGCCAGATGCAGGCGACATTCCCCGGGAGCGTTTTATCGGAGCCCCGGCTCTCGCGGAGAGTCGGCTAGGTTCCGGAACCCGGGACAAGGTTCTCCTATCGGTAGCCTATCATCGGTATGATCGGTTCGCGCAAATGAGGCGTCACGACACAGCCTATCGCATAATACGAGGTGACGACGTTCAGGGTCAAGGTGTCCCTCCCCCCCCCTATCCCCGAATGACAGGAGGAGGAGCAGTCTTTGTCGAGTCGGCCAGTCTCGCTCGATACCTTAATGCCACGAAGCATAAGGCGGCGATCGATGCGCGCGAGCCTAGCCATTGTTGGACCTCTTATCGGCCACGGATCTTTTTCAATGTCTCGCGGGAAATCAAGGTATCGCCGCCGGTACTCCTTGCCAGTGTTTCAAGGAGCCACTCCCGACTTGACACTCAATGAATACCTTTCGTTAGGTACAGCGACTCGTTACGTGCACCCGAGCCGAGAAAAATACAGTCGCTCTGCTTAATGGGCTTAAAATAACGATCCGTCTCTCTCCCTCCATCCCCCCCTCTCTCCCCCTCTCTCCCTCTCTGCCTATACGATGCGCTTACTTCTCTTCCCTATTGCATGGCTATTCAATCGAAAGATACGTATCGTTCCCGCGCAATTATTCTCCCTTATTTTGCATTATTATTTTCTCCGAAGCTACCCGACGTGTAACGATAATAATAAATTATTACATTATTACGGGGAAAATATGCGCGGCTTGTACGATCGAAGGGGAATGAAGGAAGACGGAGACTTTGTTGGCTCAGCGCTGCTAACCTATTCCGGCTAAACAAACTCTCCCTTCCCCGTCCCCCGAATCCATCACTCTCTCTCTCTCTCTCTCTCTCTCTCTCTCTCTCTCTCTCATTCTCGTAACCTAACCCCAATAACCCCTCGTATGTTCGACCGAAGCGTTAACTTCCGTTAAAAAAAAACAATGCCCCTTTTTATCCGCAGTCCCTGCGTCAGATGTACCTCCGATCTCTCTCAAAAGAGAATCTGCTAAAATTTTTCAACTCAAAGACAAAGTCTTCAGCGAGAGAGCGAGAAAGAATTTACTGTTTTCGACTTTAGTAAATATTTGTAAGCATCGTAATGGCCCGTTGGAAGTATTGAGCTTATAAATCACTGCTTAATCACTTGTGCGCTCTTTCCTACGTATTTATTTCAAATGTATTAGCCATTCCAATCAAAGTTTCTCTCTGTGCTAAAAGCTTTTACGTTTTTGCCTTTCAGTACTTTTTGTAAATCCGAAATTAAATATTTATTACTAGAAAAGGAAGTGGCGTTTCAGCCACGTTTAGACAATATTTGCGAGAGCACCGACGAATCTCCGAAGCACCGTCCATTTCATTAAAACTCATAAATATTAATCGAACGGCGAGCATTCAAAAATATAAAACTTCACTGTTTATAGTACGATTCCTTTTCGCGGTCGAGATTGTATTTATATTATTAGGGCACTACGACCCGAGAGATTTATCAGATATCACAGTTCTTGGACTCGGAGCGAATAATGTAAAAATACTTAGTAATAGGATATTTTGTTTCTGGAATAGAAGGGTGAGCCGGTTGGCCCTTACAATGCGTTGCCTCGTCTAAATCATAAAAAAAAATGAGGCGTAATGAATGCTGAAACGACGAAAGGACAAAAGCTAACGAGTAGAGTGCATTATTTTCTGTCCGCCTCGCGTCTCCCCCGTTCTAGGTCACCGCTGTACATAACAATCAAGCAAGGCATTGTATCGCGGCGGTGTCCAGCTCTCGGTGCGCAAGGTGCTGCTACGCTCTTGGATTATTCATTGCGCGAGCGCATCTTCCTACTTACTTCTTCTAGTTCATTGACTTGGCGGGCAATAATACGTCGATTGTTAATATTAACGACGACCGATCGACCTGGGGACTTTGTGGGAGTGAGTCGCGGGAGATTCAAAGCCTCCCGATGACGAGAGATCGTTCTCACGTTACGCAACGCGGAAACGTAACTCGTAAAAGTGTTACACCTTGAATGGACTCGACGATGGAATTTCTCCCGAGTAATCTTGCTTGCCCCCTACTCTACTCTCTAACCCCCTACCCGTCAAACTCTCGATCCCCCCTCCCCCGCCCACACGTCTCTCTCTCTCTCTCTCTCTATCTCTCTCTATCTCTCTATATCTCACGCACACGCACACGCACACGATCTCCGACTCTCTACTTCTCATTTTATTCCTACCGGGATGATGACACTCTGTCCTTTACTAAAAGAAAGGCAAAGCGTGTTGTTTCCCGAGTTGAAAAAGCATCCATGTATCTTTCCTGCACTATGTCACCTTGAACCCTCGTCCTAGATAGCGTTCCTCGACCTCTTTGGTAATTAAAAAGGAAAACACGTACGCCCGTCTTTTAGAAAATAATACTACACACTCTAGTAATATAGAAGTTATGTACATTATTATATTATTTACCGCGTGTACGTAATCACTTTGAATTCTTTTTTTGGTCGTCAATATAATTAAATCACTACGTACACAATTCTACGCGCATATTTTTTATTTCCAATGGTACACTTTTTTTTTTATCGCTACTTTTAAACTGACATAACAAATCCATTTTTTTTTACAACGATCGTTATTTATAACATGACGACGTCCAAGCTCTCTGACAAAACAATTTCCAGTTTTCAAAATGTATTCCATTTAAATTACGATCGCCTTATTTAGAAGGCAAACTATAGTTTTGATACTCTTTTTTTTTTTTTTTTTTTTTTTTTTTTAAATTTTCGTTTCCATTGTAAAAGTCGGTATTTTAATGGTTAATAAAGTCTATGTTGTTAAATTGAAAGGACAGGTTGATAAGACAAGTATAAATGGCCTCTGCCTTTTACGGAACAATATTTGTCGAAAGCTTCAGCGCGTGCTGCACATGTCAATTTAGTAATTTAAATAAATAGGATTGACATTAGAGGCGAGAAAACTGGTGGCTCAATTTGCGAGCAGAGATATCAAAAACACATATGCATGAAGAACTGGTTAGGAAAAATCGAAACTACTGCTTATTTACATAGCTTCTCTTGGACATTTAATAGTAATACGAATATCTTCTAAGCTTTGAATTATTGGGCGAGTGAGCGAGCCTATCCAGTCCAGTAAGTTTACGAGAATTTATGTACAAACATAAATTAGGAGCCGGCGGATCTCAAAGATTTGTTGTCACAACGTCGGTGACGATCGGCAAAAGCGTAAACAGTATCATCGGTATCGGAAGCGATTCCCGTATTATTTTTGCTACTTGTTACGATTTGCATATGCAAATGCATTTATAAACGAGAGAGAGCGAGAGAGAGAGAGAGAGAGAGAGAGAGAGAGAGATGGTGAGGATTGGTGGGAGGGGGAGGAAGAAAGATAGACGAACCTTTATGGGTCAGCAGAGTAATATTGATTCGATGGTTATTTCCATTTGAAAGCATTAGTGTCCGAGTCGTAGCTATTCCGAAGACAGGTGAAAAAAGGCCTCGGAGCCACGGAGCGTAACTCAAAGCGTAACCGAGACGCTTAATTCGAGAGGTCAAAGTCACCTGAATCGTCGTCAGCCCTGCACCTTGCCAGCCAAAATCATAAATAAAGAATAACTCGCTTGAGGAAGCGGCTTCTAGTTTTCCACCTGCATCTCGGGCCTCAAAGGCTCGTGCGGGCATAGCTCACCGTGGCCGCTCACGGAATTCGGATTGGTGAGGGGACGGGGGCCCGGAAAAAGGCCCGATGACGAAAGGGCGGCAACCCAACGTAACCAAGTGTAACCGGTGGAATGCGCGCTCGCCTAGGCGGCGCGTAGTTCGTATGCGCGCTGGCGCACGGCCGCTAACGGTACAACCACGGCGTCGGCCTACTTACATACATGTACGCCGAGAGCCCGGAGAGCCGGTAAATACCTGCGCACTCGAGATAATGCGCGCGTGCGCAGCGCCCAACGTACGCGCCCGAGGAATCCGTAAAGGCTCGCGATCCACTTGGGCCGATTCGTCACCCCCCCTCCCCCCTCACCCCACCCTCGAAACCCTTCTCCACGGTTAACCTTTGTTTACCTTTTTACGCCCCGGCTCTTAGCCTCCTCAATCCTATCTCCCGATGAGTACGTAACTAAGAGGCATCCACCACCCCCGGCCCCGCCCGACCCCCTCCGATGTCCTTCGCCGTCACGAAAGTCGGAGATTTTTCTCCCTCGCGTGCATCCAGCTCGACGTAACGTTCGTTAAAGGGGCCCACGGCTACACCCGTGAGTCATCATCGCGCTTATTTCGGTAAGCTTCTGGAGCTCGACGGCTGGTGGTCAGTGACTCAGTTTCGATATACACGACAATCGCTCCTCCTCGGACTCCTCCTCGGGCTCCTCCTCGGGCTCCTCTCGCTCCTCTCGCTCCTGTCGACTCTTTTCCAGCATGACCGGCGACGTGACAATCGACCGGGCCGCTCGTAAATAATAGCGAGCTTCTATTAGAAGAGAAGTGGGTTTCCCCGAGTGGGTCCCCTTACCGCTCCGCCCCTCCCCTCCCCCTGCCGGGCCCGATCTCTCGGAAGGAAGCTCCCGGACTCGTCGGCTGAAAGCCATCCCGGCTAGCGAAACCCCCGGCTCCCCGGCTGCCCGCGGCACCATCTGAAATTTCAGATAGGACATAGACGCTGGTGCGCGTCTGGCTCCGCGTCGCCGCTCCTCGACTACGCGCTGGAATTTCGCAATTTGCCGGGCGCTCGCTCGCTGGAACGGATCCGCTCGGTCTATCCAGCGCCGACGACCTAAGCGAAAACTACTCCCCCTTTTCGTGCCCCCGCAGCCTTTGTTCGTTGCCAACGCCGCCGCGAGTCCCCGGACTCTTTCCTCGATTTTCAACGATTATTCGCGATTAGCGAACGACGAGAGCACGTAACTGTACTCCCTCCGCCCCCTCCCCTTCCTCCCTTTTAATGCTCCACATTGATTATTCCCCCGGATCTGGGGATCCTCCCTAGCTTCCCTCACCGCCGCCCACGCCACGCCACGCCACGCCACACCACACCACACCACCTCGTCCGTCCCCACTCTACCCTGTCACGCCTAGCCACTATTATAGCATCTATTGTTACTCTTAGCGTCGAGGCATTCCTTTGTCATGTCCTTTGCAATTCTAGCATTCGTTATCTTTGTTTTGCGCGCTCGTGATGCAAGTGCGCCTTTCCGCACGCGTTTCTGGCCACAGCATTTGTGGCGGTTATTATAATACACGTGAACTTAATGCAGCGACTTATGACGTCGCCAAAACGATGGCGTTCTCAATGGCCGCGCATCGTCCTACTCCACCTAATACGAATTCGGTTCGCTATGCCCGCTCAAATAAATCCAAACGTTCGCTTGAACGTAAGAAAAGCCCTGTCATCGATATATTGCTCGGCATGAGTAAGGCACTATTTTGAGCTCGGAGATCGACTCAACTGTACCCATTTATTTGCCGTTAATTTATGACTATTGTTGTTGCTGTTGCTGTTGCTGCTGCTGCTGCTGCTGTTGCTGCTGCTGTTGCTGCTGCTGCTGCTGCTGCTGCTGTTGATGTTATTGTTATTGTTATTGTTATTGTTGTAAGCGGTGGTGTGCTAGTATTGTGCGGCACTCGTGGCCTTTTGTCTCAGTAAAAGAATACTTTGAAAGGATCTTGTCCTTAAAATAGGCAAATTTTATTTCTCAATTGGGCCCGTTCCTGATAAAAGGGGCCTTTACCGCGAGAGGACCTTCCCTAGAGCTCGCTACTGAAAGAAGCTTTGAAAAAAGAAGAAGAAGAAGAAGAAGAAGAAGAAGAAGAAAAGGGGGGAAAAAGACGACGGAAGGAAGGATTGTCCGTTGTTACCGAAGCCACCAATAGGACAAAGGATCTTTCATCGTAAACTTTTAGCCACAACGAATTCGAGCCTCGACAGAGCATTCCTTTGATAATTAATACCCGAGCCGGGGAGATGATTGTAAATGCAGAGATTAGCATAGACTTGAAGTTATCCGAAAGTGAGCCAACGTCCTCGATGTCGGGATGATGTCCCATGCCGATGCCAACTTAAACGCGAATGAAAGAGCAAGACAGGGGGTGGGGAGGACGTCGAGGTGTTGTGTTGATAAACCGGGCGGGCGGAAAGCAAGAAGATATGTTGGGCAGTAGCCGTCCAGCCAGCCAGCCAGCCAGCCAGCCAGCCAGCCAGTCAGCCGGTTAGCCAGCCAGTCAGCCAGTCAGCCGGTTAGCCAGCCATCTTGCGAAATTGGCGGCCGACGGTAGAAAAAAAAACCGAGGGGCGCCACGTCATCGACCAAGGACTCCCCGAGCGCGAGTCCTTCTTCCGCGTGTACGTCGCGAATCGTGCGCTTAGCTACGCGTTCGAATCCCCGCCTCGCCGCCCGTTGTTTTTACACCCGCTTGCTTCTTTTTATTCGTATAACTGTTCTGGCTGCCGGGAGATATTGTTGTAGGTGTTGTTGCTGCCACTGCTCCTGCTTAGGGAACTTTCAAAACGATCCGCGCGTCACATTACTCCGGCCGATGCTTCCGTCGACTTCCTCGGCTACTTGCCGTACCGCAATTACAATAAAAGCATCGCTGGGAATTGGCTTCTGACTCGGCCTCTTCGCGAAAAAGTAGCCATTTCTCGAATAAGACTTACGGCGCGAAAGGCTAATTTAATCATTCTATCATCTCATCGTAGCCATGTTTATTTTAGAAAAAAAGGAGACCGAATGAGCCGCTCGGCAAGCCTCCGAGCCCCGATAACTAGGCTGAAAAATGTTCCCTTTTTTAGATACCGAGTATCGAGAAGGCTCGATTAACCTTATATTACACTGTTATACCTATCCACTACCTCTGCAGCGACTTTTTCCTCACCACCCCCCTCTCTCTCCACCTTTTGTTCCTGACACAGGTTTTCATCGATAACAATTACCAGCAATAGATGATTATTTGGCAAAACCTAATGCAAAACAACATGGCTGACGAAAGGAATTATTACCTGCCAGTAGGAGGGATGATTCTTTTTAAAAGTTATTTATAATATTTCGAAAGGACTGTAAATACGAAGAGGAAATGGAAGATGGCGATGAAGAGCGTCGCTTCTATTATTTAGCCAGGCAGCACGAACGAGCATTTTAATTTAAAGTACGAGCTTGGCGAAACGAGCACCGAGAGTATGCTAATAAGCAGCAGCAGTAGCAGTAGTAGCAGCAGCAGCAGCAAGCAACAACATCAGCAGCAGCAGCAGCAGCAGCAGCAGCAGCAGCAGCAGAGGCTTTAAGGGATTAGTAAAAATGCTGCCTCCCTTGCTGGACTTACGAAAAAATCTGCCACTCGTGCAGCTCCGCAAAAAAGTGTCTCTCGAAGGAATGAAATCATTGGCTCTCGGCTCTGCGTAACAGCATACAGAAGCTCAGGGAGCGTGAGTCCTGGGGCGGGGGGCGACGGGTAAGACGGAGGAAAGCCTTTTGAACAAAGTCTCGTGCAAAGACTACGGAAACTAGAAGAAAGAAAAAAAAAATAGCGTGGCGAAACAAACGGAGATCCTCCGCGAGTACAGGAAACGTAGTCCCTCCTGTCTCCGTGGTCGTGAGTTCGTGAGCACGCGCTCGCTCTTGGGCAAGGGTATCAAGATGGCGTGCCCTCGCGCCTCGCTCTTGGCTCTTGGAAGAAGGCGAGCGAACTCGTCGAGCGAGCGGGAGCGAGTAGCAGAGGGAGAGAGAGAGAGAGAGAGAGAGAGAAGGAGGGATAAAGAGAGAGGAGCCGCGATTGTGTAATGGCGGCCGCCACTCTCTTCGAGCCAACTCGCGGCGAACGCTAAAGGTGAATGTCCTGCGAGAGGCTCTTCGTGTCCTCTCTCCTCTCCCTATCCACCTCACTCCTCTACCTCCTTTTCCTCCTTTTATCTCGCGCTCTCCCGTGCGCGCGCGCCTCCGTTTCTTTCTCGCTTCGTGAGCTGCCGCCGGAAAAATATACGACCGAGGAAAAATACGAGGGAAAGGAAGGGGGGGGGAATCGGAGGACGGAGAGAAAGGAGCATAGGTACGCGGAGGATAGAACGGCGAGGGCGGCGACGATGATGACGGCGGCGCCGGCGGCGGCAGCGACTGCAGTGGCGGACGGGACGGGAGAAAGAGAGCCGAGGTGTATAACAATGCGAATTGAATTTGCAGCATCTGCGTGGAGAAATCTGAATAACGAGAGTCACGAGAGAGTGAGCGCCCCTGGTGCTACTCTACGTACAGCCGACGAGCGCGAACTTGAAATATAAAGATGGCCGTGACACTCTAGTCGAGCGAGCGGCCACAGGCCTCCATACCTATACATTTATCTCCGTATAATGTATTACAAGCCGAAGACGGAGCCGGGGACGGAGCCGGGGACGGAGCCGGGGGGGTAAGATACCGGAGAAGTGGCCAGAGAAAGGACTGTCGATCGTAATCGCTGATATCGCGAGCATCTTTTCCCTCGACACCGGCTGATTGTTTGCTCGCCGTTCGATGGTCCGATGCGGCGATGAGAGCGGTAGAGAAATAGGCAGAGGAAGAGGGAGAGGGAGAGGGAGAGGGAGAGGATAAAGTGAAGCCGAGGGATGACGGAGCCAAGGAGGAGAACAACATTGTTTTCATCCTAATGGATGAGCGAGTTCTATGAGTCGTGAAGCTTTAAGGAGGCGAGCCCAGCCCCGTCCAGGACACAATGCCTCACCAACCTTATTTTTCGCATTTTCTCCTTTTTTCTTCTTTCGTTCTTCCATCGTCTCTCTCTCTCTCTCTCTCTCTCTCTCTCTCTCTCTCTCTCCGTGTTTCACGGCACTCTCGGCTCGACCTCGGCAATGACACTTGCCTTCCCGGTACTCCAAAGAGAGATGTACTCGCCCGGACAATGCAATCGCAACGAGCCTTCGCCGCGGCAGATGATTAACGATAGCTCGACATCGGAGTTATTTATCTGATGACGCAAGCGATGCTCAGTCAAAGTCCTCTCCCGCATACGTACATCTACATCCACATACACATCTATAAGTATATGCGTACGAATACGCGTGGACGCACGTAAAGAGAGTGTACCTTCGCCTCTTGGGTCTTACTCAACAAAGTTATGATTAAATTGTTCCCGCCAGGAGCGTCATCGCCGAACTCCAAAAGGACTGATTATCCCGTTTTCCTTATATTAAAATCCGGCTGACGGAGAAGGTACATTAAGCTGTCTCGAGGAAGAGAGGGAGTGAGGTGAGGGCGACTCACGGGCGCAGGCTAACAAGAAATTAAAGCGTCTCGTTTGGATGGAAAGCGCGCGCGCGCGTTGAATTCACACCATTACGACACATGTCGGTCGACTATAAGGGAAATGTACAATTTTCATTTAATTAAACTCGACTTTAACAAAGGCATCGGACTTACGGCTTTTGCGCTCTTCCCGAGATTTATAATACCTGTGTCCTCGGTCATTGTATACGTGAGCGACTGAGCGAGTGAGCGAATGAGTGCGTGCGTGCGTGCGTGCGTGCGTGCGTGCGCAATAATTTGTTGATAACTAATACGAAAGCGGGAAAATAGGAGGAACGTGGAAACGCCAGCTACAATTAGTTTGTGCCCGAGGGGCTTTATCAAGATCCAGCGATCGCGGTCGGCGCTGCCACGCTCGCGCGCAAATCCGAGATAAGATATAAGGGTCCGTTTGTATCTATCGAGTAAATAGCCGTTCCTCTCTCGCCCGCGGTTTATAAAACTCTCGATACCTCTTTCTCCTAATCATCCTTGTTTACCTTGGCAAATAAATGTATGGCGCGCATTGTTGCCGATAGACCCTCCTCTGGCTTGACTTTCTTTATCCTATTCATTTCTACGAACGAAAAAATTTCTATTTCAACGCTGGATTTTTTTTTTTTTTTTTTTTTCTAATGCTTTTGGAGCGGGCGTTTTACTTAGAAAGTAGACGAACAATCTCCCTTTAGAGGGGGAGGTGGTTGGTTTATGGGGTAGGGGGGTATTGGGGGAGGGGTGGAAGAAGGGGGGTAGGCATTAAATTATCCACGTGAATGTTGCTTAGTTTTTAGATAGCCTCAATCGCAGAGATAGTTCCCCTACCGAAGATAAAGGTCCATTTAAATATTCAACGTAATGATGTTTGGTTTTTCTCGTTAATTAAAAAGTTGTACTGGAATCGGGACCGCGAGCTGCAATAAATTCATTTTGTGCAGCTAGGGCATGCAAATAGTAGGTTACGAACTCGGATACGCGCTTATCTCACGATTCGCGAGATTTGCGATATTTGCGATGATTGGATTTTCAAGATCAAAAGTCGACGTTAATAAAAATAAAAGCGAGACGAGAAAAGGTCGATGATTGCTCGATACGAAGAGTGGAGTCATATTGCATGGACAAAATAAATTTAGCCAAACGGAATTTATGCTCGACGTGAGTAAACGAAGAACGTAGCCACCTACGGAACCTTCGCTTGTTTATATAGCAATGACTTGCAAGTAAAGCAACTCTCATATATCCGACATTCCTTCTTCTATTTAAGATTTAATTCCACATGCAATCGAACAAAAACAACAACAACAACAACAACAACAATTTCAACTTACACCCGAACGCACGCGTTTAATAAATACCGAAGCTTTGGCATACGCTCTTGGGCCTTAAGATTTTACAACATGGCCTATGCATCCTTACATTAAAAGCTTTCGTGATATAAAATAATTGTGCGAGTATAACCGTTAGCGGTTAATGTTGCGTAGAGCCTGAATTTGTTATTTGTTTAATTACATAAGAGCCAGTAAAGATTTTCTAAAATTTGCTGCTATTGTAAGTGAATTCTTTGGGCCTTATAAGGAAGAGGAGTTACTTTCGGTAAAAGGCGGACGGTTTTATTCGAAAATGCACGTTTCAATAATCCATCGGCAATTTTACAAAATAATAATCGTAAAGAGAGAGAGGGGGGAGAGAGAGAGAGAGAGAGAGAGAAGTGTACCGAGGAGACGTAATTAATGAGCATGTAAGTCAGAGAGATCCGTTAAAAAAGTAATTGTTTGTTGCATCACTGGGCATTATGTAATTTCTGGTAATGGCTGCAGAGGCTTTTCTCAATAAAAATCTCGGCGAGTATCGGTAAAAGGAGAAGAAGAAGAAGAAAAAAAAAAGGGAAAAAGATGCCGCTCGGATTGCCCGAGTCGCGTACTCCCGGAGCGCGCGAGAAGTGCCCATAATTCGAGATCCGCGGCGAGTATCGAATCAAATCGGCTCCAAACTCGGCATCGAGCGCAGCTCCACCGCCAAAGATCGGATTCTCTTACCCAATTAGTTTTCGAGTCAAGGCTCGCTCGATTAATCATATTAAAAAGCGGAATTTATCATGGAAATCGCGCGCGGAGGGGGGTCGTCCCCTCCCGCCTCATCCTCCCGTAATTCACCAGGCTCCTATTAGAGACAGAGGGAGAGAGGGAGAGAGAGAGAGAGAGAGAGAGAGAGAGATGGCCTACGGCTTTGGTGTCGATTAGGGAATGAAAAATGCGGGCCTTATCGCGGGGCTGGAAAAAAGTCCCGACATATGCGATTACACGCGCAGCTGTTCCACTTGGTGCCGCGCGAACGGCCAATGGAAAGGAAAAACGCAAATCTTGCCGAGCCTTCGAGAATCTCCTTGTGCCCGGCGAGTCCGCTGGCTCCGGAGCTGCGCATGTCCGACCGTACATTTATACATTTATTCATGTAGAAGAGTGGTCGGGGAGCCGGGGAGCCTAGCTAGGTAGCTCCAGAGGCTCGGAGGCCGTGGGGGGGTGGGGGCCCGGGGAATCGTGGGGCCTGGGTGAAACGGAAAAAAAAAAAAGCAAAAAATAAATAAAAGACGCGGGAGGGAGTCGCGAGTTTGGCCACGCGAGCACGTATACGTGCCCGCCTGTGAGGTAACCCGTACACGTGCATACGCGCACCTATACGTACATATGTGTGCGTGTATATATATGGAATTCCAAGCCGCGAGCCGATCGTACGGACGCCATCTTGATGTATATGTCCCGCGCAAGTTTTGTAATTTTATCGAGTTGCCCCATGCGCGCGCGCGCGCGCCATTCGATATCCGCGCACGTACATCGGCTGCGCTACTCGAGACGCGGATATATCGCCGAGCATCGGTCCCCGGCCCTTTTCACGACGATATTGCGCAAGCGATCCCGCCACGGACACTCGGTCTAACTGTTTTTCTATTTTACGCACGTCCTTCTTTTTCGTAGCCGGCGCGAGGCTTTATCGATCATCGGCGCTGCCTCGGAAAAGATCGAAAGTCCCACCAAACGCTCCGGCGTCGATGATGTATGACTGACTACTCGGCAGGAATGTATTTTAAGATCGGATCGAAAAAGGGGGGCTTAGAGTATGGGGGGGAGGGCGGAGGGGCTGCGGTTGGAAGGTAGATGGAAGGACGGGAGGGAGGGAGGGAGGGAGGGAGGGCCACTTATTTTACAGCTACATGATTTTCCATTTTAATCATTCAAAATTGTTCGGGCCCTCGGAGGCACGAAAATAAGAGAAACGAAAGAAGCCGGACCGGAGAGGAAATATTTCACTGGCCATTAAGTAAATTATTTTTGTCGAACGAGTTCTCGAGAGCATTAACAGAAATGTATCTCGAACGTCCTCCCCGGGACCCGAAGGGCAATAAAACGAAATCGAGAAAGAAATGCAGATAGCCGTGACCTAATCCCTGCGTTGACGTGTATATTACGAGGAGGAGGCATTCACGGTTTAGCCATTTATTTCGACAAAACCCGGCGAAACAAAGTCCGACGAGCTTCGACGGCGAAATTCCCTCATCCTGACTTTTTTTTTTTTTCCCTCGTCCCGGCTACCCACGAGAAGTGCAATACAAGAAGCAGAAAAATTCCAGCATATGTGCAGCCAACAATGCCGACTTTTTTCTCACACGGTGAAACAAGAGTGGAGAACAGGAGGAACGAGTGGCGTGAGGTAGATGAAGCCGGGCGGGGTTGGGTGGAGGGGATGGAGAGAAAGAGATCAGAAGCAGAGAGAGAGAGAGAGAGAGTAAGGGAGAGTGGGGGGTGGGGGAGAGGAAGACGTAAAAGGGCTAACGCGTATCGGGATCTAGTGGAGACGCGGAGTGGAGTATAGCTAGCCCCGTTTTGAGGGAACGTGATCCGTTCTTGGCGGTACGATTGCGATACGCCGTCAGCACCGATCACCTAATCAGCATGCCTTTTTCAGTCAGATCGGATAAGTGCATCATAGGTGGACTTTAAATGAGCGGTTGCGGGACGACATATGGCCAGGTTCGCAGCGGCGTTTCCGGTATTCCCACGAGTAGAGTAGACGAGTCAATCGCGTCGTCGGCCGCTACTTCCTCGTGCAAGGGCTCGCCGAAACCGATGGCCGTACTCCGGCTGACGTGGGCCGGAGAAGTCGGGGAGCAGCCTCCTCCCGGGTGTCGAATCGAGGCGAGAGAAGCCTCGCTCGCCGAGGAGCCGATTAATAAGCGGATAGCGATGCGTGCCGAAAACGGGCGCTCGTCAGAATTCCGCGGCGTGGGCGCCCATACGAATGAATGACACGCGGGGAATCGCGGGCGGGCGGTGGTGCATCGCGGGGAGGGGGCGAATTAGCCGGGCGAAGGTGCACGACCGAAAATGAGGCCAGCAACGGCGCGGAGTAAACAAGTGCCTCTGGTCGAGCGAGGAGAATGAGGTGGGGAGGGTGGGGGGTGGTTGGGTGGGTGAGGTGAGGCGAGGTGAGACCCCCTCGAGAATCCGAGCGACCGACCGACCGACCGACCGACCGATCGACCGACCGAGCGAGCGAGCGAGCGAGCGAGCGACCGACCGTCCGTCCGGCCGACCGTTTTAGCTAGGGAGCATCGAGCCTTCTCCCACTTTGATCGGCAGGGGCCTCTCTCTCTCTCTCTCTCTCTTTCTTTCTTTCCGCCTCGGCTCCTATCTCTCCTGATTGACCAACCTCCCTACACCCCTCCTGCCGCCTCAAAATTTCCCCTCACGACTACACACCGCCGAAGCGGGGTAGGCAGGCGACAGATGATGTGGACGACAGGGGCCGTGTCCGTGTCAGGATGCGCTCGGTCGACGGGGGGTGGAGGGGAGAGGGCGTCGTCACCTCGGCCTCTCGCGCCTAAATCGACTTGCTCCGTTTTCGCCAGGAGCTGCGCGCTGCATACGAGTCCGAAAATGGCCGGCCAGGCTCTCCTACGTGCATCGACAACGATCTCCGGCTCGTGACCAGTCGGCGACACCCGCCCCGCCCAGCAAGTATTCCGCCTACGCCTCCAATCCCACCCGACAAAGCTCCGACTAAGCTGCGTCACGGCGAAATTTAATTTACTCCCGAGGATGGGCCCGAGCGCGAGTCGCTACGAAGCTTCGGAAGGGGCAGGGATAGGTGAATGGGGGGAGGGGGAGGGGGAGGTTGAGACTCATTAAAATGACTGCTGGGAACCCGGGGAGGGAGGACCCTTTTACTTCCTACGAAAGGCCTTATAGGGCGGCAAGCGCCTTTGAATTATTACGGCAGAGTGCGAAATGTAAACAAAACGTTTACCATGCACGGCGGCGATGCGAATCGCCCCTTTTCGTGCCTGAACTTTAATGCGCCAATCAACTTCTCGATTAACGCCGCCGCCACGTACTTCGGTTAGCGCGTGCAAGAGGTAATGCGGCTCTCGGCTCGGGACGTTCGAATTCTGCCCGGACGGCGCTGGTTGTTAAGGGCTCGGGGATGCATGGGGATGCATAGCGACTCCGCGGCCTCTTACCTCCCGCCCGTGACGATTAACAATAACAATAATCGGCGACTACGACGACGACGGCAGCAGCCAAGTTCGAAAGTATACCCGAACCCAACGACACCCACACTATGTTGCTTTATTTCTTACTATTCTCGTTGTTGTTGTTATTATTTTTTTTATAATTATTTATTATCGTTATTGTTGCTGTTATTATTATTACTATTACAACCATTATTATTATTATTGTTGTTGTTATTATGCCAACTGAGCTCCGGTACTTTATTGACTCCCGAGCGGCAAGAAAGAATTAATTGTCCGTCTTTGCGAGCGAGCGCGCACGGACTTTAGCTTTATGAATGAAATAATACTACTCACCGTTATCCTTCTGATTTAAAATGACGAAATATTCTAGTCATTGGACTTTACGGCGGTATTTCGAGCCCAAGGTTGCATTGCCAAGTACGTGCAAACTCGAATATCGAGCCAATAGCTGGAAATCCCCGCGCTCCCCTAACTATATCGCCTTTCTAATACCATAACTTATTTTAACGAACTCGTGCACTTACGAAAGAACCTTTAAAACACTTAAATTACTAAACGAAGTGGTCAACTCTTTCCCTTACCGGCTTCTCTATTATTATACATCTACGACCGTATCTATCCACCTATCTATCTATCTATCTATCTATCTATCTATCTATATATATCATAAAGGTACTCAAAACCTTATAAACGTAAATACAATATTATTTTAATTTAAGGAATTACTTTATGCTTAAAATTCAATGGCTCATTAATTTGAAATTCGCATCTCGGAACCGAATATAATTATCGAGGGCTTTATTCTTTTTTATTCAGTAAGCTGGAACGTAAGTTGGCTCGCTCGTCCGCTAACTTTTATCCTTCGTTCTTATTTCTGCAGGGAACAGGACCGATTACGATTATACTCGGAAGATTTTCTTTTGCTTTTTTGAAATCTCGCATTACTTTAATTACAATGATTATTTAATTTATCGAAATATCAACAGTTATAAGCACTCGCGCGACGGGGCGATGCGGCGCGGCGGTGCGGCTCGGCAGGGAAGGGGGGAGGTAATGTAAATTAAGCGCTCGTTGGACTATTATAGATAAAGCTTTAATAAGAAAGGAGATGAGAAAAATGGGAGTACAGTTAGTTGGGAATCTTAAGGAGGCGGCGGGGACTTATTTAATGAAAATTTAAAGGAAAATTTCTCCCTTTCCTTTGACTTTGGTTTCCCTCCTGCCCCCAGTCCCTTGCAGCTCGGGAGGCGCAAGCGTTTCAGCGCCGCCGCTGCGTAAGATGCACCTCACGATCCCGTCGAGTCGTCAACTGTGAAATAGGTTTACGATCGGGCTTTAAAATTCCAGCAGGTTCGCTGGCGAGCAGCGCTCAGGTGAATCAGGTGTTATCTATCTCTCATGGGCCGGCACCGTATTCTCATGCAATTATTTGTTCTCGGCAGATGGGAGGCAAAGATTTCCTGGATCTTTATTATTCCATCGGAAGATCTCGAGGCCCGGGGCGATTACTCGATCGTTCGCGACCCCTTGGCGTCGACGAGCTGCTCCGTAAAGGCCTCGGTTAGTTGCCGGCACTTCGGACCGGCCGAGCGTTTCGGACGACCTTGGGCCCAGACAATTCCATCGGGATAATACGTGACGCGGCCGCGAGAAAGCGACGACGCTTGGGGCAGGGTTGGAGGGGTGGGGGTGAGGGGGGGCTGGTTTAGTAGCCGGCCGGGCCCGGGCGCAGAAATCACTCGCTCAAACGACTGGCATACATACAATGCGCGAGTACGGGAGCGGTCAAGGCCATGGACGTGGGGGAGGAGGGCTCGAGGGAGTCGGGACTTTTTTTCCTTTTCTTTTCCTTGTTTTTTTTTTTTTTTTTTTTTTATTTGCTCCGTTTAGTCGGTAGTCGGGGGGGGGGGCTTTGTCTCGGGCGGCGCGAGCGGGGAAAAGTACCTCGCCGAAAAACCGGGGAGCGCCACCTCGTCGGCTCTCTGCATATTTATAGGTGGAAGACGCTGCGGATAGGCCCCCCCGCCCTCCTCCTCCTCCTCCTCCTTCTCCACCCTCCTCCACCACCCTCCTCCACCACCACCCCGTAACCCGTTCACCGTCCGCGAATACCTGGAAAAGCAACTTCTCTTTGCTCAGCTGCTTAAGATTCACTCGCTCCTCGGCGAAATTTTACTCCCTACTGAATTTTACCGTCTGCAATGGCTCTCCTCGCGCTCGTAAAATACTCTGCTATGTTATTTTTCAGCAATGCCTCGATTTCAGCGTCCACCGAAATTCGTTTCTCTTCATTTTAATGCTTTCCGCCGCGAAATTATCGGTTGTTACGCGTTACGTTCATCATTACCCTTACCGAATTCCAGCCCGTCCGACTCTCCGTAAACATCGCCAGCCGAGAGCTCAAATTTAACTTCAAATATTACACATTTTTTCACTTTTCATATTATTACATTGACTTTTTGCTCGACTCCGACCGACTGCTGCCTCTGCCGTTCCCGCTCCCGCTCCCGCTCCCGCTCCCGTTCCCGCTCCCGCTGCCGATGCTAAAAAAAGGAGTGATTAACGTTGGCCTATTTTCGGCAATCGTGATTAGCTTAAAGTCTGGACGGTAAGTGCATAAATGATTGCGCGCTTTAAATGGAATTCATTTAAACGCATATACATCGGCAACGGCATACGCTTCGGCTTATAAATCATTTATAAATTTAAACAATGCCGGGCTTTATTCAAAAAATCTTTACAGCCGCTCGTGCAGGTACGTACCTACGTACGTACATACGTACGTACGTACGTCATATGGTCAACGAAAACGTATACGTGAGCCTCAAATTTTCAAATTGTATACTCGAGCGCCGAATTTCATTTTTATTTTTATTTTTTTTTTCTTTGTAATCAACGCTTCATTCGCATGACCGTCCGGGATTACCTAACAACGCGAAGCACATGCAATATTAATTCCACGGCGCCAAGGCTGCGGCGAACGCGAAAGCTCTCGGTTATTCGACAACTGACATGGACGCCGAACAGTAGAAAAAAGTAAGAAAGGCAACAAAAAAAAAAAATAGTGGCGTGAAAATGGATTTTCTTATCCATCGCCTATGATTTGTAAAATAAAGACGTGACGCGGGAGTTTGAAATCGGCCATTTTTACGAAAGGTCGGGTACTTTTTTAACGTGCTCGGGCAAAAAACGTGGCCGGATAAGCTCAGAATACAAAAAAATGCCTTTGATATGCACATCCGCGGATCCGAGCGACTCATGCACAATTTTAGTAGCGCTTTATTGATTTCCTATACAATGGAGTACGTGCAATGCGGGGACAAGACAAGCAGCATCCAACGTTATCCAATGTTTTTTGTCCCCTACCTTCTGTTTTGCTCGCATCTGGTGTGCAGTACTGTTAGGACTGTTAGGATGTCGAAGACGCGCCGGCGTCGCGCTTCGGATTCTGAAAATCGGCATGAAAGGCCGAGAGCGCTAGTAAATTAATAATGGAAACACGACGGAGGGAGGAGAGGAGAGAAATTCTCTCGCGTCTGAGCCAGGGTAGGAAGGGTATGGCGGGATGGCTCGTGCTTGAAAACGGCGCTAAAAATGATGGCCTAGGCGCTAGGAAGGTAAAATACGCCCGGGTAATGGCAGACTTTGAATTCAAAGCGAAACGAAAACGCGCACGGCAAATGAAAAGTGGCTTTTGCCGTCTCGGAGCAGTAACTAACTCCACTCCGTGCTTCCCTACCTCCCTCTAAACGGCTAAGCGCGAAATGCATCACGACGTGAAAGAACAGTTGAGAGTAAAGTGCCCCCGTCCCCGACCCCCCAGTGGGGTTTGCATGACGGACAATGCGTGGAGCTGGCGGTACGTCCCGGGGGCCTGTTAGCAGCCCGCCATGGCGGCGGAATGACGATAATCAAAGGAGATCGAACGGAAGTAAGGGCCAGTTCGAAGAAAGCGCACCGATGACTCTTCTCCCATCGGCCGAGGATAGCGGGCGTGCGCGGAAGTTGAACACGGATTCCGGAGCGTCGGTCCAGGCGGTAGCGAGGCGTAATCCTATAAGCTGAGGGGGACGTAAGAAGCCTATCGTTTCGCTTCGACCTCCACCTCCCCTACTCCTCCACCGGCAACTGGGCGAGTGAGCGGATTCTTTTATGGCTTATCGTCATACTGCTCGAGTCGAGGAGGAATGATCAAAGTGCGTTGTAATACCGAATAAAACTGCTCCGACAATCCTGCGTACGCACACGTGCATTCATATACGTATACAGTGCACGTTGGTCGTATTTTTAACCAAATAAAACGTACTCGAGCAATTACAGAGACGCTCCTTATTCGTAGTCCATCGCCTTTTCGTTACAATCCCCTTCTCATTACGATAAGATTCTCGTAAACAATGGATTTCGTAATTGCAGATTCGGCTGCACGTATACGCAGGTACGCGCGCACGTGCACTTGTGCAACTAGTGAATGAAACAATGTAGGCGGCATCATTACTCCTGCATGAGGCTAATTGCATAAAGCCCCTTAAAAGCCTTGGATGATTTTAATAAACTTCGTTATGCGTAAAAGATATCGCTGCGTAATATCGGTAAAAGTTGCTCGGCTTCGTCGACTCTCTTTGGTCCACATTAGTACAATACGGTATTACAATACGGAGGAGAAGTCTTGACAATTGAGGGGCGAGACGTGCTATCGGGGAACGATCGTTCGTATTCCTAATTGTAAATTAGGATTCCCCGGGCATTTAATCAATTTCAAATGGCTCGTAGTTACATCGAAGAGTGTCGAGCGGTAATAATAAGTTGAGATCGGCCGATGTTGTTGCGGGCGAAGGGAGAAAAATAGTTTTTCCTTCGGTAATTGTTGAGAAAAAGAGTCGGACGGCCCGAAGAGGTCGCGGTAAATTATTGGAAAAGGAAATGGCTCCTGGGAAATAAATATTTTAAACTCGTTTAGCTCAAACTCGTCGCGGCTGATAATTCACGGCTTTAGCATTGGCTTATAAACAATAAAAGTTAACTATAACCCGATGACGTAAAGTCGAGCGTAAATTAATGTCCGGCAAATGAGCTTCCTTCCTTTGCATACGCCCCTATATAACTATAAACCTATATATTATATATATTATATATATATATAGGCCGTGATAATTTAGTACCGTTGTGGAGGAGGAGAGAAAAGGAGTCCGAGTTCCCGGGGAGTCAATGGGAATCGCAGTAATAGAGCCGGTAGAAAATGTTCCTCTAGCTCTGAGAGGGGAAGGCGTTACAGTAGGTGCCTCCCTCAATTTGGCCGATCCGGTGATAAAAATCTTAATTGTCGGGTAGTTTTCCCGGTGCTGATTCCCGCCAAGAGCGGAGTAGTTTAAGTATAGCGGCCCAGGGAGATAAGCGCCGCCGGTGTCCTGGATCCATTAGCGAAGGGACACGGGAGCTTGAGCCGTCGAAGCGAGGCAGACATTGGACTTGGCGTTAAAAGGATTAAGAGCCGTCGGGAGGATAAAACTCGGCTATCGGCGCTCACTCGCTCGCTCGCTCGCGACGGCGGCGGCGGCGGCGGCGGCGGCAAAGTCAAGGCGAGCAATGTCAAGTCCCCGAGAACGTCGCTGGCGTACGATATCGTGAGGGTGTGGGCCGGGGAGGGGGAGTAGGGGAGACAGTGGGCAGCGGTCCGACGACGGCGGTAGTGACCGAGGGCCCGGAGGAGGGGTCAGGACTCTGAAAACCGAGTAGTATGCCGAGTTACATGGAACGGTGGTGGGCGTTTGTTGGTGGGAGGGAGGGAGGGAGGGGTTAGCGTAAATCGCGCGGGAGTCAAGGCCGCGGACAAAATCCGTTGGGTAACGTGCCGGGCCTTTACCTAATCCGCCGGCGAATTCCAGGGGCGATCGCCGCATAAAGAGGAATGCATCGGTCATTGACTGGACCGTGCTCGGCGATCCGCGAGCCCGAGTCCAAGGACAGCCGGCCGGCGGTGAGCGGCCCCTCCCTCTCCTCGTGGCCCCTTCGCCAAGGAGCGACCGAGAGACCGAGCGACCGACCAACCGACCGACGCCTTTCGCTCGCGCCTACCAAGCGCCGCGCCGCGCCTTCCTCGAGAGAGAAACCGAAGAGCCGACCCGACGACTTTGCCTCGGTGCCTTCTACGGGGATCGGCGACTTTGCGCCGAGGATGCCACCTTAGGCCCCTCCGACCGACTCCGCGCTCCGTTACCCCCCCTCACGCCGACCGTCCCTCGGTTTTCCTTTCTCAGCGCTTTGTCCCGCGCTGAATCCGGCCACTTCCTTTCCCATCTTGGCGACGCGCGGCCAACAACGAAATTGCTCTAACTGTTCTTATCCCGCGATTTTTCCCGATCCCCACCCCTTCCCCCCCATTGGCCCAACTTCACGAGTCTACGAGGCTTACTCGCTAATCCGGCCTCTTATTAAAAGAAAAAAAAAAAAAAGAAAAAAAAAAGAAGAAATTAATTGTAATCAGCGGCTGCCGCCCACCGAGTGCCAGGAACCCGCGAACTCTGGAATATCTGCCCACCTCCCCTCCCATTCACCGCAACCCATCAATCCGCACTCCCGGACAACCATGTTGTCCTTCCTCGGCATCCATCCTCCTCACCTCTTGGCTTTTTGTACCGTCTTAACCCCGACATCCGGTCGAATTATTAAAGATCCGTTCAAGCTGACGCGTTGCCTCTTCGTGCCGCATTCTTGGCAAAATTACCAGCGGAACTCCTTCCTCGGAGCACTTACGCTTACGCTCAATAGACTCCGGCCGGCGCATTATTTAAATAACCGAGTCTAAATACGTCACTCGTCTAAATACTTGAAATAAATCGGAAATTGAGCAACGACGTCGTTCCACACTC
This sequence comes from Ceratosolen fusciceps, assembly GCA_018883505.1. Classification (NCBI taxonomy): domain Eukaryota; kingdom Metazoa; phylum Arthropoda; class Insecta; order Hymenoptera; family Agaonidae; genus Ceratosolen; species Ceratosolen fusciceps. Next base: position 9,134,465 of record RCIC01000006.1, on the reverse strand, counting down.
ATCGTGCTATCCTGCCCGTTTGAATTATTTATGGCCTTCCAGTTTAGAAAAATAAATTCCCTCCATAAAGTAACGATACGTCCGTATATTGCATATTTATAAATAAATAAATAAATAAATAAATAAATAAATAGCTGCGCAATAGCCGGTACCTCGTATTATTATTATTATTGTGCTCGAATGGTCTCGAATGGTCTCGAGTGGTCTCGAATGGTCTCGAATGGTCTCGAATGGTCGAACGAAAGTGCAGTTTTAACGAGTAATTAGCATGAAACGGTTGCATACTTCGTTTCTACATTTCACGGACAAATGGCTAATCAGCGAGGGATTCACACCACACGCACATACGACGAATCCCCGCCTGCCTATCACGTCAATTTACATTTTATGTTTTACTAACTTTTACCGAATTCTCCGAGGCACTTAAAATACTCTTACGAATATAAAAATAAAGGGATAGAGTGTTTTTACGGCTGGAGCATGACAGCATAAACTGTCAAATCCTTCTCCCGGGAGGATAATTTTTATTAAGACATTGTTACTATTCAGGCGATTTCTAAGCAAATATTTCTCAACGTCCACTTCAAAGGCATTTGCATATCCAAAATTATATTATCCTTTATTATTTACTTTAAGCCATATAATTCTATTCGGGATACATTTCTCATACGATCTTCATGACCTCCAGCGCCGAGTTATTAAAGCCTCAAAGCATTCCGTATTCATTTTGAATTTAAAGGTTAGAAATTCCGACACCCTCCATCCCTCCCGCCCCACTTCAGTCCAGGCCGGTCAAGTCAAGTCCCCCCGACGCTGCTCGTATACTAAGTAGCCTTTTGGATTCTCGAGTTTCTTCTCCTTCATTACAATTTCTTATTCTGATATTTTCAAATTAATGTGCATAATTGCCATTCCTGAAGCGTTAGACGGCCAATTTCAATATCCTCAAACTGACATAATAACCATGTAAGGGCATTATAATGATGATGACGATTATTATTATTATTATTATTATTATTATTATTATTATTATTATTATTATTATTATTATTATCATTATCATCAGTATCAGCATTATCATTGTTGTTGTTGTTGTTGTTGTTGTTGTTGTTGTTAGGAGTCCTAGGCCCGGTTATATATGTATGTATGTATTTATTTATTTATTTATTTATTTATTTATTCATTAGCATCGACGGGCCTCGTCGCATGGAATATATATATATATATATATATATGTACAATTTCATTAATGCTTATGAATAATTATGGAATTCGCCTCCAGATAAACGGTAATAGTATTTTCTGCCTGAGTTTGGACTCAATCGACGACATTAGGATATTCGAAAGTTTTTGTTTGTCGGTAGAGCTCCGTCCATAAATATGGATATCTATGATGCAAATTAATAATTCATTACGAGACGGGGATAATAATGTTTATCGTGAGTTTTATGATGAAAGACGTTGAGTGAGCGGCCGGAAGCGGCACGTTCAGCCCGCTGGGGAAAACAGTTTGAAAATCCCCGGAGGATAAGTGGCGTGAGCTCTCGTAGCGGTGTAGCGATCCCGGGCGAATAAATCGAAAATTCACGCCCATTCGAATGTACTTTCTCCGGGTGACATAATCCGGACGAGTCTATCGCTGCAATTCGGCCGAACGGCCGTAAGTAAGTAGGGTTGGGTGGGGCGAGTGGGTGAGAAAGAGAGAGAGAGAGAAGGGTATAGCGGGTCCCGGAGCGACGGAGGGGAAGGAACTCGGCCGATATCGGCAGGCTATTCGCATCGAGGGGGAGGAGGGTCGGCCAGGTATGGCCCCGGTCGGACGGACAAAAGGCCCGCCGACGTAACCCACATGGGGCCCTAGAAGTGGGTGAAAGGATGACCTTGGGGGCACGGGGGTTGTTAAAATCCCGTGCGAATAAAGGAGAGGATAATAGGAGCGCCCTTGCCGAGGGTACGCTCGCTCGCGCGCGCGCGCGTCTCCCCGATTGGGACCGAGTGGGACCGAGTGGGACGAAATGGATCACGGACGAGTTTCGATTTTCGATCCGAGGCCTACCCGCGCACGCTCAACGAAAAGTAAAAGGTCCCCGAAGGATCACCTTGGGCCCCCGGCTTTTTCTTTCTTTCCCTTTTATTCCTCCCTGTCGCCGTTACACTCGCTCGGCCCACTATTCCCTCTCAATGATAACTTATTTCCCTCAGTTCCGAGTCGACTCGTCCCCATTAATTGCTTGGAATTGTTCAGCCTACGGCTCGACGCGATTTTTCGATAAAACATCCTCCTCGACGCTTTTTACATTGTCATTATAAACAAGGCCGAGGAGCCGGAGACGGGCACCCCTTCTTTGTTCGTTGCAAATTATTAAAGCGCCGGCGTAAGCTCCTTTACGGATTCATTACAACAAAGCCTCTCGACTCTCCTTCTATCCCCCCTCCCCGCCCCTCCAACCCAACCCCACCCCTGTACCCAATAAGGTATTGATAATCCCTACATTGTCGGCGGTTATACCGTACGCAAGTACCACCTTACTTAGTACCGGGCAGAGACTGCGTAATAAAAATTATAAGGGCAGGTAGAGGGAGAGTCAGGGACTTGACGAGCCACTCCACTGGGCAAGTCGAGGGGGGGGCAGGGGCCCATTTACCTGTGCTTAGGATACGCAGCATAGCGAATTGTTTCGCTGCCCGAAATACCGTAGAGCCAAGCGAATGGCTTAATTTCTCGGAGATCTTTTAAATGACAAGCCTAATTTACATCGGCTTTCGGACATTATTTCAAGGACAAGTTAAATTTATACGTCCCACGTCCTCGGATTCGAGCGTCCGAACACGGCCACATAAATAAACAAATAAAGGCACCTCATAAAGATAAATAAACGACTAACTAAATTAATTAATTAATTAATTAAGTATTTAAATCATTTTGCCTAAGTTTGATTTTTTATTTATTCTTTTTTTTTTTTTTTTTTTTTTTTTTTTTTTTGCAAACGTTCGCCAAAGATCTAAGCGATATTTAGAGTAGAGCTCGGATAGTGCTGAGACAACGGCTACGTAAAGGAGCAAGTGAGGTGAGCAGGGTCGCGGTCCCGCCCACTATAATTATCCTTTCTCATTGGGCAGACAGACGACCAATGTATAATGAAGGTGTTTAGGGACGTTTTATTTCCAATAAAACAAGCGTAACACCCAATAAAGTAAATTTACGAAGCCGTCCCCGAATGGTGGTGGTGGTGGTGGCGGCGGCTTGCATCGGTGTCGGGCCTTCAGGTGGCAGAGATCGGGGATCGAGGGAAAAGCTCAAGATTCTTCCAGGAAGCGAGGTCGCGCCGGATTTGCCGGACCCGATGATGAGTCCTGATCGGGGTCCGTTGTGCACACCAGGTGGCTCTAATCGGGGACCCCGGGCAACCCTTCGGGCACCGCACTAATGGCCAAGGGATTAAGATGGGGTTAGCCTTGCGGCTGCCCCGCACAACTAGATCGACCTGCGAGGCCACCAAAGCCTTTATCCTTATCCGGTAGCTGGTGCCCGGTGACACTTAAAACCGTAATTTACGGCTGCGCGCGCCTTCACCCTATTCCGATCAGTCGATATGCATTGTCAACCCTTTGTCGTTGGAGTGCCAACATAATATAGTTTTACGATATTCCTCCTTTCTCTTGTCTCCATTATTCCTCGACCCTATCGCTTTCATCCGGGAACCCAGATTCTAATTTCTCTCTATTGCTTCCTATTTTTTTTTCTTCCCCTGACAATTGACGGGTATCGAGTGAGTGAGTGAGTGAGCGAGTGAGTGAGTGAGCGAGTGAGCGAGTTGAGCGAGTTGCGACGGCGGTGACGGGGGGCGACGACGGGGGTTAAGTACGTCCTTTGAGGACGATCGGCAAACAAACCGGAACAAGGTACTCGGTCACGGGCCGATGGAGTAGGAGTAGGAGTAGGCCTTTTTCGTCGGAGGATCCCGAAGGATCGACTCCCGTGTAAAGTCAGTCACACGTGCGGTCGCGGATTCGTCGGAAGATGAAGCGCCGAGGGCCTCGGGGGAGATGGAGTCTTGCGGCGGGGTCAAAGGAAAGAGGGGAGAGTCTCCCGCTCCCCGCCCGAGCGGTATCCCATCGTGGCCAGGTATATGGAGAGCCCGGAAAGTCGGCTCTTTTCCCACAAGCTGTGCGCCCCCGCGGATATAGAATCCATTGGCATGGGGATCCTCCTCGCATACGGATGTGGCAAGGTGCTGGCTGCGGAGGAGGGCCGCGGGCGAAGGCCACGGCCGAGGGTCGCGTCCCACCACCTGTCAGTCTCTCCCACGCTGAGGCGAGGGATGCTGCCGAGCCGAACGGAAAATCGAGAGGGGTAGGGGGAGGCGGCATCCTGTTCCCCGCGGTGGCTGCAAGAGGAGGAGGCTGCTGGACTCGCTCGCGCCGAGTCCTCGATGATAATTAGACGAGGCTCGGCTAACCCACGCCGAGCTCTGCCTTACTCTACTTCCTCGGCCACGAGGCTCGCCCTGGGCCCTTATTGCCTTCTGCCTCCCAAAAGACGCGTTGCGCAATCGTGGGATCCCTACTAGGCGCGGAATGTCCTTGCGTGTACACGCACGCCTCGGCCCTACGATTGTCCGCGGGCGCCTTCCCTCCGCCTCCCCCCCTCCTTAACCGCCGTCATTTCTGCCGCTCTTTCCTTCTCGAGATTCCGCCCTCTCCAGCGCCAGAACGGTCGTCGCTGCTGCGTTGCTGCTGCGTTGCTGCTGCTTGTTGCTCCCTACGCCGCCGACGCCGCCGCCACCTCCACCGCCACCGCCCCTCCACACCGCTAGCCGAGGTCGCGCGTTTTGTATTATAAAGGACGCACGTATGTAGGTATACGGGATATACGGGACCGTGCCCGAGATATGTGTACAGGTATGTCGGTAATCGTGCTTTTCTCCCGCGAGAGAGTGCTTACGATCGAATTTCCATTTCACTCTTTTTTCCCCTTTTCTCTCCCTTTATTCCATCACTCCGCCCCCGCTACCGCCCCCCCCCCTTCTCCTCCTTCCCCTCCCGTCCGTCTTCTTGTCTTTTTTTTTTTTTTTTTTTTTTTTTGCATCCCATGATTGCGGAGACGTAATTACACGCGCTGAGCTGCCTTGCCTCTATATTCCTTTCAATCTCTGGGATTTATCTTACCGAACCCTTTTACTTATTAAAGCAGCTACCCAAAACTCCGGACTCGAGGGACCGCTTTTACTTCTTTTTCTGTCTTTCTTTCTTTCTTTCTTTCTTTTTTTTTTTGTTTTTGTTTTTTTCTTCCTCTTAATCTTCGTGCTCTGCTTGCTGTAATAAGCGAGTTGCTTAATTACAATTAGGATTGTACAACTCTTATACATGATGCCCTGAGAATATTAATTCTTATAAGAGACCTTTCGTAACAGACCAACTGTCATTTTACCTTTTTACTTTTACTTTTCCCATGCGAAGCGTTAGCCGATTACCTTACACTCCGTTTACCTCTTATTGATAATTTCACCCCGCATAGAACAAAACATGATACAGTTATCGAGTACTTGTTTGGATAAGAAACAATTTTAAGTTAGAATAGTAGTCCGAGATAAGACTTGAGTATACTTTTATCTTTATGATTATAAATTTTAATTTCACTTACCTTAGATCCATGATTATTTGCCTTTCTAGATATCAAATTATTACATATACATATATATATATATATATCAAAGTCGATCTTTACATATGCTTAAGCGATCCGAGCAATCCTGATGAAAAGCGTCCCTTTTTGTACAACCATTCTTCCCCTTCATACTATGTACTCGCAAAATTTATAATTGAATATTAAACCGCTAACTCTCTGCGATTCCCTTTCCGATTCATATTTTTACTTTCGATTTTTATATTTCCATCTTTGAATATCCACAAAATCTACATGCAATACGTTGAGAATAAATTTCTTCCGTTCGGATATAATTTACTAATTGAAAACGAACATTTCCTATGATTAAACGTAAAATATAATGCCTCGATCCTTTAAAAGTGCTTTATTGAGTTTTTGCTTCTGTGATTTGAAGCATAAAAAAACTCATTAAATACAATCTCCCTTTGAGCTTAAAAAGTGCATAAAAAAAAAAAAAAAAATTATTTTTTAAGTTGTAATCTTTTAAGTAATTAAATGTAAATTGCTCCATTTGAACCTTTGTAGTTTCGTAAAATTTTCATATTACGCGTGCTCGTGTGCGTGAGGGCAGCTCCGCGTGTGCGATTGTATATTCCATCGTCGTTTCGGTTTTATTATTTTCTATATACAGTAGGCTACGATATAGATAAAATCAAATTGCGTATTAAAATTGTATGGGCTTGCAGGACGTTATCTATTAATTAAACATTTTTTATGCATTGCATTCATCAAAGAACATTTAACTGTGAACTTATGTTATAATCTGTCATCGCGCAGATTTTATAAAAATATAACCGCCACTAATTTTTTATAATCCGGAGCTTAATGCCATGAATTATAATGTTAAATAAAATATAAACATCTAATAAGGCCTATCATTATATGGGAAATCTTATTAAAAAGTTTTAATTAAATGTTTAAAATGCAGTTCGGTCGCGTTATTTCAAATTTAAATAATAAATGAGTAAAATTGGTTGTATCAAAGTAAAAGTTAATTATATTAATATCTCGTAAAGCCTGTCTTTCATTTTTCTCTACAGCTGTCAGGTAAACGTGAAATTTGCTTAAAGATTATGACATAAGAAAATCTACGTAGTACTGAAAAATCAATAACGATCGTGAGAGAATATTTGATTTTAATAATATTATTCCGACTTTTATGGCTCCTTCGAAAATGTCGGCTATTGTTTTAGCAGAAAAACTTTATTTTACTTTATTTTATTTTATTTTATTTTATTTAAATTTTATTTTTATAAAGCAGAGCTTCGTGAAAAATGTAACCCGAAGAGGATTAGGAAATCTGGGTTTATAGAGTTTCATAAAAGTTCATGTTATTTATATTGTAAAAAATTTCGCATACATTTACGTAAATTCATAAGAGAAGTAATTTATTTATTCGATCAGTGGATTTACTTCCTTTGGGCCGATAGAGCCTCCAGTACACCTACGCACGTACACATGATTTTCAATTTATCCCTTAAATCAATTTCTCCATTAAACGAGGACAAAGGCGATATTTACAAGGGCAGGCAAAGCCAGCCGTAAAAACGTAAGGGGAGAATGTCCTCTTAACGTAGGAAAATAACGCGAAAGAATTTTCAATGCAAAAGCTACACGGGATGCTCCTCGTTGCCCGTGAAGTCCCGCAGGTCCCGTGAACAATTCACCCTTATCGAAACATCCATATAACCCCCCCTCCCCCGAGGAGGCGAGAGAAGCGAGAACAGCCGAGCAGCTTGATAAGGACCCCAATAAATGTCAGGGCGGGTAAGGCTGCCGAGCGAACGCTTCCCCGTCCTCGTCACTTGTGTCAAAGGCGGCTCCGGGAAAGCGTCACGAGCCCCGCCGGGAAATCGAATACGAGTGTGTGAGACGGGGCTGCGCCGGAGGGCTAGAGGACGGGCCCCATAAAATGACACGACCGCGTGTGGCCCAGAGCTCGGCTTCTCCCCAGCCCTTTCGAAGCCTTGCCTAGTGTCGTGGTGCGAGCGGCGGCATTTTTTTGGTCAGTAATAATCGTGCAAACCCTTTTTTTACGAGGCTCGGCCGGTGCGCGGAAAGTCGGAGGGAAATTGAGCGCGCGGCCAGCCATGAAAAGGTCAATGCTGGCCTGGAGCTAGACATAAAATATTATATTGGGGTGGCAGCGCGTTCTTCCCGACCTCGACCCATTGTCCCGCCCCGGAAAGTTGCCTCCGCGTCTGGCCCGGGGAGACAATTTTCCGGGTCGAAGGGTGGAACGACGATGGCCGGGGGATTGGGAAGGGATTGGCTTGGCTTGGCTTGGCTTGGCTTGGCTTGGTGTTGGCGGGGCGGGGATTGGGTTGAGGAGGGTTGGGGAGAGGGGGGGGTAGAGCGGAGACGTAGACTACGTTTACGATGGCCTACACCGCCCGGCTTTTCTGCGCCGGGATTTTCGACTTCCAACGGGTCAACTGACTGACTGACTCTTTGCCTTTGTTAGTAGCGCCCCGATATGGAAAGAGGCTTTCACGGCCGAACGCGTTGTTTTCCACAGCTGACAGTATTTTTCCGAAATTTTGCATACGTGATTCCGAAGCTTACTTTTCTGCAATAGCATTATATACGTTGCCGGTCTTCCCCGTTATAGAATAAAGAAAAAAATATCCCTACTCCTTCAGAAAGACGTTGTCCAGCTGTTTGTTCTCGTCTTTATTTAATAAAATATCCCCACCGTCGCTTCTTTTTCTCATACTTTGCCTATAAAACGTATATACAATTTACCTTTCGATTTGAATCTATGATTCGTGCCGTGATTGTCAATTTTCGCCCGTAGGTATTACTTTTTCATATATATCCTTTGATGGGTTGACATGCATACGCATACATATATACATACATATATATATATATATTGATACGTAAAAAAAGAACCGAATATGTATAGCATGTTAAATCGTAGGTTTCCCAATCTATCAAAAAGGTAATTCAGATAAATTAAATATTTTATCGCCAAAGAGGTATTAAAATAGAGAGTGAGAGAGTGAGAGAGAAACTATTTATTTCAATTACTTTCTTTATGCGGGCATGATTTTAATTGGACTTTTGAATATTATGCTGGCTGTAGAAGAAACATAGACGTTCAAGGTAATCACATGCGATTAAAGCAACTTTTTACTGCATTTGGTGAATTAGTAACTGAACAATCGATTATCTGTATATTTGAATCGTATGAAATTTAAGTTCGCGTAACAACAGCCAAATATTTCGATTTTTCAACATTCAGTACGTACCTGACATATTTCCGTATACTAATTGATGATAATTACGCAGCAGCTACGAGTAACGAATATTGTATATACGTACAGGACAATAATTGTATAATACAGCGGAAGATTTCCGGTCATTGTAATTTAGCTCGCCCCTCCCCCCCCCCCCCTTATTCTGTCTCTGTCACTCTCGCTCGCTCTTATTCTTAAATGCAGTTGAGGAAGTGGGTAGACCAAGGATTGGTACCTTTATTTTGCCTTCTTTTACCTCTTAGTTATTCTCTCTGCTCTCTCTCTCTCTCTCTCTCTCTCTCTCTCTCTCTCTGTCTGCACATATACATTCCTCCATTCTTCAATACGTCTATCCTTTTTCGTCATATTCAATTTTTTCCCACAATTTTTTATATCGAAAAAGCATAAAAAGGTCTTTCACCCTGCGAACGAGGAACAGTCAATACGCGCTCTTACCTGTTTTTTACAATTTGACCACCCCCCCCCGTCCCACTCTCCGGAAATGTACGCAGATGTATGAAAAAAAGGGATATCGTAATATACATTCAATGATAATAAATATTTTTTTTTGGACCTTTCATTTGACTTTTTCCTCTTTTGGCTTGAATAACCTGCTGAATATTGAGCGTATGACAAGCACATTTAGATCTTCGAAGGTTCGACCGACAAGATTCTATTATGCCATTGGATGCTTTTAATATAGGTAGATTAAAGAATATAATAAAATTACTATTTTCCTGTAAATCCCTTAGTAAATTTATGAAAATGTTCACCAATGTTCACCAATATTCACGATATTAAATTTAAATTACAGCGTATTACTAAGTGATTTATACGAAGAAGCTTCATTGGGAAACTAAATTCCGGCTTGGACAATGAACTTGAAGTAAGTATAGCATTTCAATAAAGTCTATTGTTCCTTGAAATTTAGATTGGGAACGAAACAACGAATCATCTTGAGCGTATCTATCTATCCAACCGTATGCGTAGACATTTTATATATCTATCTATGTATTTTTTATTTATCCATCTATATGCGTAGACATCAACATGCATGCGTAGACATTTTAATTTTTAATTCAGTTCTAAGAGTTTGGGTAATCGTCGCTTTAATTTGCGCGTACTCTTAACGTAACGTTTGCTTACTTGAACGAAGCAATTCATATGAGCTTTGCGCACGTGAACTTTTTATTGCGTACTTGGTGTAAGAAGTATCGTCTTATCATTGCAACGATAAGAAGGTTTTGAAAGTGTCAATGTTATAATGATTGGGAGGCGCATCGTCATTCCAGCCAATCACATCGAGCCGAGGATAATAATATCGGAGATGGTACTTTTCACTAGAGATTCATGTGCAGCCGAGTCCCCGATCGATAATGACTAATTGCGTAAAAACATAGTAAATAGCGTTCGAATGAGTTAGTAAACAAAGTATAGCGCGCTCCGGTGTAAGAGCGGATTTTTTTTCACCCATGATCCGGTCCCTATAAGTTAGCGTTAATTTAAAAGCAATTTGTTCGCTCTCGCGATGACGTGTGCCGGCAGACGCGACTTGTTAAGTTTCCAGCCAATTAAGATAATTTTTGTATCTCATAAGTTTGACGTCTTAAAAGCACGGAGTGCATTTTTCATATTGGAATACATAATGCCTGTAAAATTTACTGCCCGCCTTTAAATAATATCCCATTGAGTGACTATCTCTATAAAATTGCCGCGGCCCTTTTAATATACGGTTTCGATTATTATTTCCCTCCGCCGGCATATTTTTTTCTCCTCCTCCTCCCTCCCTCCCCCCATCCCCCCTTTTACTCGCGCCTTAATAAATTCATGCAGTCGTTAGTGTATTAATATGATAGTTTTATGAGTTTTTCTTGCCGAATCAATTACCTAGCCGCGAGGAGCTGCAATTAATCATTCGCGCGGCGGTTAACGAAAGAAAGGGCAAAAAAGGATATTTCTCTTGAGTAATTCGGTATCGGCGGGTGAGCGTCGGCCAGAGCGATCGTACAATTAATCCGTACGTCAGTCCCTCTAGCAGCGTCTAATTATAATACGTATATACAGATACATACAGATACATACATACATATATATATATATATATATACACACACATACATATACGTATGTGTTTCATCGTTCTTAAGCGGTTGTATGTTATAAAGCCATTACGAAAGAGTCGAGGAGGGCCGAAACGGTGTTAGAAAGCGAGTGACCGACATATGTCGATGCAATAAAGTAAGAAAGTAAGTCGAGCTCTCGGTCTTCATTTGTTCCCCGAAGCGGAGAGAATTACGCGTTAGGTCAAGGGAGTGACGGGGAGTGAAAGAGAAGAAGAAGAAGAAAAAGCTGGCTCGCTCCGGTCAAAATCGTCCGACATCCCCCGAAACACCGACGCGAGACCGGACCGTAACCCTTTAGAGGGAGATAGATAGAGGCCGGGGCAAAAAAAGTTCGAGGAGTCGATTGCTGTCCTAAGCTATCCGATTAACTTCTGTCGAGAGTCGAGGCTTTATAAATCGGGGGGCGAGCCGAGTGACAGGGGAAAAAAAAAAGGGTGAGGGGCGGGAGGGAGCTGGTCGTAATTATGGAAATGATAGCGATGTAAAAGGGTAGCTGCTCCGTAGGCGGCAGCACCCGCGATAATTGGACTGACCAGGATGAAAAAGTTGACTCTCCCCGTCGGGGAGGACCTCTGGTGCGGGTGGGTCTCGTGGCCCGACCCAGAACCCGGCAAAGGATTGTAAAGCCGTATCCTTAGAACTTTCTCCGGCCGAGGAAGCGGCGGAAAATATTTGTTGCGGTTTATGAGCCCCTGAAGGGTTATTCGTACCCGAAGGGTTTTTTTTTCTTCTGTCCATCCCCCACCCCCACCCCCCCCCCTTTTTTTTTGCGCTGAGATGCGAGCGGACATATTTTGGGGATTAGCTTTCTAAGCGTCCTCTGATGGATGGCCATATTGAGAAGATTATGCCGAGGGGACGCGGCACCTTAGGCGAAGAGGTTTTTTTCCGCAGGCCGGAGTCGCGCGAAAGGATTAACTCGATAATCGGCCCTTTAATGACCTCCGGTAGTCGGCCTCTCGGTCTCCGAGACTCCGTTCCTTACCCTTTTATTCCACCGGACCTTTTTCTAATAGCCCCATCGGAGATTTTATGCGCGGAAGCCGATATCCGCACGTGGGGTGATTTACTGCGATACCGTGACTCCTTTAACGGGAAACATTTTGTCGATTGGCTTCTTGCCCTTAGAGTTTTTTTCCCTTCCTCCTTCCTCCTCCTCCTCCTCCTCCTCCTCCACCTCCACCTCCACCTCCACCTCCTGCTCCTGCTCCTACTACTACTATTACTACTACTACTACTGCTCCTACTCTTTAATGTCCATCGGGTGACTTGACTTGCCCACGTGGAAAATTTACTCCTCAATGAAAACTTTACTCCTTTTTTTTCTTCGCGCGCCCCTTTCCTTTTATTATTATTATTATTGCTATTACTACAATTACTATTACAACCATTATTATCGCCATTGCTGTTGTCGCTGTCGCTGTCGCTGCTGCTGCTATTGTTGCTACTGCTGATGTTACTGCTGCTACTGCTACTGCTGCCGATGTTACTGTTGTTGTTGTTGTTGTTGTTGTTGTTGTTGTCGTTGTTGCAGAGCGGCGATTTATTATTAAGGCAATTAATAATTTCCCGATTCACGGGCACATAACAATGTGCTGATTAACTTGGGAATATAGGTCAGATGTGTTATTTTTATATTTATGTGAAAAAACAAACTATTTACATTCGCTGTCGGCATATTTCTTGAGCACACACCGCTTAAAACGTCCGCTTAAAGGATGCTAAAAATAGTTAATTATTTACTCGAGTAAAATTTATGCTTACTTACATTAATTTTATGCCTTATTCCTCTTTTTAAATTCTGCCTCAATGATTCCACGTGAAATGCTTTTTCGGAGTATAAGGCATTAAAATAATATGATAATAATCCTTTTTGGCCTTTACTCGGCACTCGGATGTGATTTGTCATTTCCCTCTTTAATACCATTCGTTACTCTAAAATGCGCAGTATTGATTTGTTAATTAATAATTAAGAGCTTTAACTATCCGAGCTCCGGTATTGAGATTACGCTATTTTCGAATATTCGCGTTTATCATTCGGATTAATGTAAATGGCATGAATAAGGCAGCTATAGCTGTTGTTAGCGATTTACCTTTAAGTTATTAAGAAACTTGATCCAACCGAGTTATCCACGTCATTACATTATATTACACTCTGTAGGTATTCGAGCAATACTTTTTATTATACTTGTACTTGTTTATTACGAGACTGCGGGTACTGCGAAATTGTCGCTATCGAATATAAAATTATTATACGATATACGATTACGAATCGAGGTAAATATTACCTGGAGAGCGATGAAAATATCTGTCACTGGAAAGGAAAAAGAGAAAGAAAAAAAAAGCAAGTGCTTCGGAATTAAACAGAAGTCATTTTTATATGCAGGAAAAGGAGTGAAGAGGCCTGATAATAACTGCCTGATAATTTCTAGCAATTTTTCATCCTCCCGCCGTCCCGTCCTCCCGTCCTCTCGTCCTCTCGTCCTCTTGTCCTCTTTGCAATTAGTTTACGAACGGCGCATCTAATGGAACCGAGCCACCGACCGATACACTTGCCTCTAACTATATCCCGAGTATGGTAATAATAAGCAAAAGCCGAGCGAAATTAGTACACGAATAAATGAATATTCAGAATTCGGTAATACGATGAAAAGGGCAAATAATTAATTAATCTATGAGAGCGCGTTGATTGATCTTTCCGTTGTCGTTGTTTTTATTATTAACATCGTTACTGTTGTTGTTATCGTTATTGTTAGCGTTATTGTTATTATTGTTATTATTGGTGTTGTTAGCGTTATTGTTATTATTATTATTATTATTATTATTGTTATTATTATTGTTATTGTTATTGTTATTACTATTATTGTTATTATTATTATTATTCGAGTGTACGGTCAAAATTCGAGAAATGGGTATATTATGCGGATGAAAAGGTTATTCGCTTGATTCCTTGGCTAGATTTCGGAGAACGTGAGGCTTGTCACGTAAGCGGACCGCGGTGCCATGGACTTCCTGGAGTCCTTGATTCCCTCGGAATCGCGCTGCATGAGGGCGAATTCCGCGAGCCTTTGGATCGCGATTACGACCTTTTGAGCCAGAAAAAGAGTCGGCATTGTCGAAAATCGCGAGGAACCCGTCGCTCGGCCGGCACATTTATTTTTAATGGGTTCATTGACTGCTCAGTCACTCGGCGCGCTTCTCCAAGGTCCAGCATCAAGTTTTGCCGCGTCTTCTCGTCCCGTCCCGTCCCGTCTCGTCTCTTCTCGTCTCTTCTCGTCTCGTCTCTTCTCGTCTCTTCTCATCTCGTCCCGCCCCTTTATCTCTCTCTCTCTCTCTCTCTCTGCTTCCTATCCTGCCCCGTGCCCGTCTCTCACACGACCACCATCCCCTTCCTTCCTTCCCGCCGAACCGTCGGGCAGGCGTTACGCAGGTGTGCCGTAGCTCGTTTTCTGCGCGTACTGAACTAGCGGTCCGCTGCTTATGCCTCCTTGTCATTCTCGGGCTTTAATTCATGTCTCGATCAAAAAGCTCCGGACTCTTAAGCTTCCTGTACTTTCGTCCGACTAATCTGCCAGCTACTGAATAAATAAATAAAGTAAATAAATAAATATATTAATAAATCGAGTTTATTCGTTGCGCCGTGTGTTGCTACTGCTTCTGCTGTTGTAGTGGCAAGCATTCCTGGCGCTTCCTTTGATTTTCGCCCATTGCCTTACTACGAGAGCCAGCCGTATTAAAAGCAGTCTCGTAAGACGTAAGAAAACAATGTTACCGATCTTTAAATCGAAAGGATCGATGACACGATTTCATTACGTAGTTGTAACCTTCAAGGCTCGAAGCAAAATAAACACAAAATGCTAATTCCCAAAGCTTTGCATTTATAACTGTTACTTTCGTATGTGTTGATTTTGGACGAGAATAACTTAAGAAAACAAGAAAGCGTTTCTTCTCCCTCTCATGTACGCTTAAACGTTCTTTCTCTTATATACATTTATGTATATATATATATATACGTATGCGTATGCGTATAAAGGTACAGGTATGGTGAATGGCATTTTCCGAGCGCGAACGCTCATAAATTTCCAAGATAAAACGCATTCTAGAAAAATTTTTCATACTTGATAGAAATAATATTCAAAATGTATTACGATAAGAGCCGTACGAGCTCGTTAATTGCATTAAAATCTTCAATAACGTACAAGCGATGAGAAAATGGTAAAGAAGCTCTTGGTGGGATTCTCGGCTCGGCAATGAGAAAACTATGAGAAGAAAGAAGAGAGAAGCTGTCATTATTTCATTATTTTCAACAATAAAATCCAACGACGTTGGATCCCCTCGCTGTTGTTACTAACTTAACGAACCCTTGTAAAAAATTGTTAAAACTTCAAGTCACTAAAGAAATACAACGGGGAAGGTTATCAAGGAAATCCATTGTGCGTCGTGGCTCTTTGTTTTACTGATCAAGGCTAATCATTGAAATCAAAGCCGTCATTCAACGATGATCGATCTCTCGAAGCGCCAGCATCGAGTTGAAGCGGAAGCGGGACCTATCGGGAGGAAGTTGCCCTGTTAACGGAAAAGGGGTTGAAGGATCGAGTTCGCGGTGGATCATACGTTTTCTCTCCAGCCTCTCCCCCCCCCTCCCCCAGCGCCATCGAGAAGCTCCCGAGACCCTTTCATTTAGATCCGCTCCGGAAATCGACCGATCGTGAATCCCTTCTCAGCGCGTTCCTACGGCCTTCGCCTCTATCAGCCCTGCCGCCCTACCGCCCCCACTGCCGCCACCGCCACTACCGTCGACGTCACACATGCGCGATAGTCATCGTAGTCGATTGTACGGTGCCTAGTTCCAAGTATGTGCAAGGCACAATAATGAGCGGAGAGAACCGGCGGCGACGGTGACGGCGGCGGCGGCGGCGGCGGCCCGACCCTTTGTGTCAGGTTGAACCTCGGGCTCCGTATGGCGCCCTCCAACCCTTCGCACGCGCTCGATCAGGTACGCCTCGGATGCTCTTTTCTACGAAAAGAGGCCTTTTTATGTTAAAGCGAACGGCGGATCGGAGCGGTCCAAGAGCGTTCCCGGTGCGCGGGAATCCCTTGGATTATTGTGGGCAATGAATTTCGAGTCGGATTCTCTCGGCTTTTCTTTTCTTTTTCTTTTTCTTTTTCATTTCTTTTTCATTTTTTTTTTTTTTTTTTTATTTTTATTCTTCTTTTTCACCTCGTTTTCTGTCGATGCGCACACGAAGCCGTCTGCCGCCACCCCCGCAGATAGAAACCCAAATTTACCGTCTCCGCGCTCGCGGATTTATTTGGAGAGCCTGCCAGCAGGAACAATTAGCCGCGTTCCCATGTGCCGAGATGGATTTTTCATTTTGTAAATATTTTCACAATCGCCAAGCGAATGAGATCACCCTCGTATTTATTAGTATATCGATAATTGTTTTTAATTCTTGCGCTTCCTTCTCGGAACGGATAATTAACATAAATGTCTACATAACCTGGTAGCAGACTTTGTGAAGTCAATCCTTTGTGGCTCAGCTCTGTGATACATCATACGAATAAATGTGACGTTACTTTAGCCGCATTTACATTTCCTTTCTTCGTATTTTTACTTATTTAGTCTTACGAAATTTACTGCTTATCTTTCTCTTTTTCCTTCTCGTCTTCTTTACTTTTTCATAATAAATGTCATTTTAAAGGAATTTACCTTATCCGATTAAGCATCTACATGTAATATTTATTAAAACCATACGTTCCAAGTAAATTATTTATAAGCTTAAGCCGTCCATCCATAATTAAGTAACCTAAATCAGATCAGGGCATGAAAATTCAAGACCGTACAATCGAGCTCGAAATAATTTAATCTATAAAATATTAGAGAAATACATCTTACGTAAAATAAAACTGAAAAATAAATAAAATAATACAAAAAAAAAAAAAAAAAAAAATGTAGAAAGAACCTGTTTTCAACAAAGCGATTAAGATTGCTTTATAGTGATACTTTATCGATGCATTACGAGTAAGACAAGAATGTACAATCTCTATAAAAATATAACCTTCTCTTGGTAAAATAAAAAAAAAAAAACTTCCTTGCACTTTGAAACATCATTTGTTGTAATAGTATTAAAACTATAAATTGATGACATTCCTTTTCGTATTACCAATAGAAAATAACCTATTTTTAAAAATTACATTTATAAGAAATGTCACAGAACAATCTTTAATTTTCTATAAACTACACGAATTATTAATTTAATTAAGTTGTCGTTTTTTTTTTTTAATTTTCTAACGTTAAAAAGAGTCTACACTCACGTGTAACCGATACAAATTGAGAATAAAAGTGCAGCGTGCACGCACACGCATATATTACAGCCAATCCATTGACTTTTAATCATTTAAAAAGTTGTAAATAATATGTTTGCGAAATAGGATTATAAAAAAAGATGTAACATGCAACATAAGAAGTTTTAATGTGTTGCATGCGACTCTGCGCTGTAACAGTAAACACGACGAAACGTGAAAATTGTAAAATATTAAAGCCGATAGCGAAGCTCTGATCAAAGAAGCTTATTAATTGGCTTCAGGTAGACAATAATGTGCAATTGAATACAAAGTATATTTCAATACAAATACGTAAAGTTGTTAATAAAATTTATCGTATAAAAGTCCTTTCTTTATATTATCGTCTCATTTCGTTGCGTCCGAATGAAAAAATAATCTTTTTATTTCTTATATTATATTATTAAAATATTTTAAACATATGATAATGTAATTTCGACATTAGGCGATAATTATTATAATTGTATATATATATATTTGAGTAGGACTGATTTAATCTATGATTTTAGTCATTCTCATCTGAATTTCGGAATATGGATCTAAATTATTTTATAAACATTCACGGTACGTGGACGGGAGACGCGTAGAAGAGTGAAATACCACGTGCTCATAGGCGAGTCGATCTCGACAAGAACAACTCACGCCGCCTCGAACAAGATAACTGTAAATCCTATCTTTCTTTCTTCTTCCTTCTTCGTACGCTACTTCTCCTCTTCTATATCCCACTCTAGGATTTCTCTTCCTCTATCCTTCCCAGTCCCTCTCGCTTCAGCTCTATCTCTGGCTCTGGCTCTAGCTCGCTTCCACCTCCTCCTCCTCCTCCTCCTCCTCCTCCTCATCCCCCTTCCCCTTCCCCTTCCCGCCCCTCTCGCGCTCAATCCCTGACTAGTGCGCGCGCACCGTCTATTAACTCACTGAATTCTCGTGGTCGTCATGTTCTTGTACGCTCATCGTCTCTGGGACCTACGTCCGCCTTCTCTTCCGTCTTCGTCCTGGCTGCGTCGTCATCGAGAGGATCTGCCTCTATACTTAGACTTTTCCGCACGAATGACAGAACGGACGTCGCGTCGTTATGGACTTTCCGGATTCGCGACGCTGATTCTCTCAACTTCTCCCTGTGGGTTCTATGTAATTTTCTACGAAGGGGAAAAACAGCAGAGAGAGAGAGAGAGAGAGAGAGAGAGAGAGAGAGATGCTTCTTCATGCGTACGTCTCGCTTGGAAATTAACCAAGCGATAGAATGGCGTGAAGCTACAATAATTCCGGAAAATTGTATTGGTCAATGAGTGTGAATTATTACTCATTCTTACTTGGTACTTGATTTTTTGATGCTCTCTACGAAATCTAAGACTGTGCTGGCTCGAAGCTACGGATAATCATGGGCAGCAATAACTATCGATGCTCGATCTTGTGGAATCAAGATAATCCTACTTGATTACACCTCTTATTAATATTGAATAACGTTCATTACATTAGCGTAAAGTCTGAATAATATTGCATTTTTATAGTTCGTATATATATTCATATATTCATATATATATACATACACATGCACGTATAAATAAATAATAACAATGGAACAAATGAAACTGTAGAATTTCTAAAAATGTTTTGTTCTTTCCAATTTCTGTTCGTCGATTTCAATTAACTTCTGTTCACCGGTTTCGTTTCGTTATTCTGCAAAATAATTGGATCTTCTTATTTTAAAAACAATTAACCTGAAAGCAACAGCATTGCGAACAATATCTTTTATAAAATTTATTGTTCTACCTTTTTTCTGATTGTAATGGTTACAATAATTTACGGTAGCAGTGCTTACCGCATCAATATTATCTCTGTCTATTACACGATATGAATTTTCGTGATAATTCAACACAACCGTATACGTGTGCGCGCGCACTCGCGCGTATGCACATATTGCGGAAAAAGTATTGCTTTGATAATGAGGTGATATATAAGACGTTACCTAATTTACTTCTTATAAATATTATTGGTAGAAGGCTTCATTCAATGGCATATAGTTGCAGAAATTATAATCATTATGTAAAACGATTACGACTAAAAAGAATTTATATTTATTGCTTGTCATACAACATGCGAGTCTTTGTTTTGAATTAGATTGAATGCGGAATAAGAATAAGAAATGAAGAGGTAACTTGATACGTGTAAAGGCGTAACATTAGAATTATGGAAATGAGATATCGTCCGCTATTATGTGTCCGCGTGATTACTTATTTATTTGTTGGCTATGTCTTGTTAAAGCTGGATAATGTGATAATCAAATAAAGATCATCTAATTTCTTGCTACGCATGTATATATCTTTAAGTGATAGAAGACCGTAATGAACTTATAACAATTTAATACGCCGGCATTATTATTGTACTTTATTCCGTACAAGTTAATGCCGCTTTACTTACTATTATTATTATTATTGTTGTTGTTATTGTTGTTGTTGTTGTTGTTATTATTTAAAATCTCCCCGTTCAATTCAAAATAATCTTTCGCGTTGCACGTTATTCCGTGTAAAAACCGAATTAAAACGGCTTCGTTAATTAACTATTAATTATGTCGGAGAGCTATAAATTATTTTCTACGCTAGCATTAATCAGCCTTAAATATTTTCCCGTTTAATCAGCAACTATTGTAGCGAATGCTTTAAAATAAATTCAAATAAAGACCATAATATTTAGTGCTCGGTTACATATAATATAAAATAAACAAAACAATGTGTACAAGAACAATTTTATTGATATAATACTAATGGCATTTATAAGTAATTACGGTTCAATGTATAAATAAATTTTTTACCTACATTAATTTAGAAATATATATTTCAATTATTTATGGTAATGTTATCTACGATTGGTGAAATGAGTAGGCAATTTTATAAATATTTTCAATGCTGATTATAATGTCGCAGTCGTACGGTACCGTTCACCGGCTATTTAATTATTCATCATATATAGTTTTATAATATTTGTTTATATGTCTCATTTAAATTCTCCGCCTAAAGTGGAAAAATCCAATTACGTAATAAAAAAGGAAGTGTAATAAACTAATTATATCTTACATTTAACATTATTATTTATGTTAGAATGTAATATTTTTATAAAATGTTCGGCCGATATCGAAGTGATAATTCGAAATTCAAACGAATAAGACGTCCAATATAAAATGTTATCACTTTAACAAGCTACTATAAATACTTTAAAATACTACCATCCAATCAATGATATTTTTTACTGACGTACTTTGAATATTTGTAGCATTAAAAAAGTACTGATATACTAAAAGAAAAAGGAAAAAAGAAAAAAACTTTCCTATATATATATATATTAAAAAAATATAGTATAAAGACTTTCGTATGTCGTTAAGAGAAAAAACATGACTGTAAGTTACCGATGTAATTTGATGAGTTTTTTCTTGTAAAATATGTTGAAAAAAAGTATCTAGATCATCTCGACGAATCCTGTTAAAAGTACGAAAGCATTTCTATTAATGGGCCAGGAGTAAAAAGAATCGAAATACTAATCATTCTACAACTTACGAATCGAGATTTATTTTAACTCGATATTATATAAAAATTGCCTTATAATTGCTAATATCTGGGCTCGACGAAGGACTTGGATCCAGTTAACGTATCCGTACGATGCTACTGGAAGAAAAAGAAACTAGAGAAATACAGATAAAAAGTGCTGCTCTGGGGCTATTAAGAACTTATTTATTAAATACATATAAGTTAGCCCGACTCTCTGACATTGAATCTAAAGTTCATAAAGTGAATATTAAAATTCCGGATGAAATAACTTTAAGCCGATTACTTTTTTTCAAAATACAAGCACATTAGAAGCATTAATTTAAGATTCTGGCCAAGTACAGGCACAAATACACGTAAAATCGAATCCTTTCTTCCGCTAATAATAAAAATAATCTTGTACCTTAGTGAGAAGAATATGACAATTTATAAATGAACATCTTTACATACGTACAGGCGTGTTGAAATTTTTACTCGTTCCTAAGACATTTCTATAACGTAATTATAATTGTATTATTCCGCCATGATATTATAAATTATAAGTATACGTATTATTATAGAAATAAATTAGTGGCGCGATAGACGCGTTTAAAATATTTCAAAATAAATGAAAACATTTTCATAAATGCATGCAATTCTTTTTTTTTTTTTATAAAAAATTAAACGCACACTTAATAAAACCGAGAATCGTATAAAATTTAAAAAATAAGGGCTTAAAATATATTAAGCGCAATTAATATTTACATAAATGTTAAAATAAAAGATTTTAATTTAACAAAGTAGCTCACGTACTTTTTTTGTATATTACGTTTAAGAATAACGTAAACGTTTTCATGAAATTGCTAATATTAAATTTCAACCCGTGATAAATGAAATTAATATTTTCAATGAAAAATTACTATTATTCAACCGATTAAATTAGACACTGAATTCAATAATCACGCGTAAAAAATTATCGATGAAAAAAAAAACAAACAAATTATTTACGTACGTATAATGTGTGCGTGTGTGTGAATTATTGTTTATCGATTAAATTAAAAAATAAAATAAAAAATAGTCTTGAATATTATTAATTCGCGTGGATGCTGTCGAGTCGTTATGTAAATCTGTCAATTGAGAATTATAAATAAATTGAAATTAATTATATATAATATTCGGTCACGAATTGTTGGTATTACGTAAGTCCATTTATTCTCACGTGCGCGCGCTTGTGTACGAAAGTACGAAAGTTTATGTACTTTGCTAATGGCTAAGTTGACTAAATGACAATTACTATTGATTCGTTAGCGAACCCGGTATTATACCCGCTCGTCCATTAGCTTCTTTATAAAGGGGATATATTCTGCAACGTGTAATAATACAAAAAAAAAAAAATGAAATGTATTGCACCGAATAATGCTCGAGGGTTAAATATTTCGTATTTTCTGGAATAATCGCTTACGCATCTGATATTTGCGATTACGAGACCTTTGTTTTCAATCCGACGCATGTGCTTCCTGCCTCCCTACTTTATATATATATATATACACACACACATACATACACATAATTCTATTAATAGATCTCCTTACGTTCGAAATAAACATAAATAACCAGTTGCATTGAGTAGTCCTTAAAGGATAGCATCACTTCTTATGCTGGCCGGCGCACTCTCAGCCAACTATCACATTCACGCTCGCATTAATAAAATAGTGCGATGAAAAAGTTCATCATAAAGCTTTACAATTGAGTCAAAGGAATTGTTGTTGTTGTTGTTGTTGTGTGTATTTTCCAAAGCCGAGGCGCGTCATTTTATTTTCTTCCATGAGTCGTAGAAATGGAATTAACGCTTACCTTGAATATTTATGTAAAAACTATTCTTGCCCTGAAAGTAAACATCGTTAAGTGATTAAGCGCTCGCTTTCGATTAGTAACAACTGTAATGGCAATTAATAAAAATATTAAATACGAGCGAGTGATTAATTTATTGAAGAAGAAAAAAAAATCTCTTGGTCTAATAAAATCTCGCTTTGTAACGCAACGTAACTCACTTGATTGGAACATTGGATCGTCGAACTCGAGCTGAAATCCCGTAATATTTAATTAACCATTTAAATAACGATTAAGTTCCTTTCAATATACTTTGAAAATATTTCAGAATGCAGTAGAATACCTTGCTCTATATATATATATATATATATATAGACGTAAGGATAGGAATCGCTTGAAGGCGCGCGAAGCTCCCGATAATCTCGATTGCTGTTGTCGTAGTTGGTTCCGGTCGACGTCAGACTTTCAATGAAATATTGAATATTTTAAGGCCAACTTCGGTCAATCTAAACGATGGAGGAAATAATGATATAATAACAAAGACTTCGGTTGGTTTGGATAGGTGGAAGGGGGGGGTGGGAGCTTGTATTTTCATCGACAGACGACGAGGCGCGCGAGTAGCGATCGAGTCCGGGAGATCTAGTGAGAAGGAGCCTTTTCCGAGGTAACGCCTAAGCCACTAGACTTATCGGGCCTCGGTTTAAGATTTATCGCCTCCCGATCGGGCACAGGTTAATGCTTCTAGGCAACACTTGCCGCGGCCCTCGCGGCGAGAGTACCTACGAGCCTCAAAAGAAGCGAAAGAAGTCGAGAGAAGGAAATTAAAAACGACAACGACGACGACGACGACGACGACGACGACGACGGCGGCGGGATGGGGTGGGGTTGGGCGGGGTTGGGCGGGGTTGGCTGCGTGTGTGAGGGTAGGGTGGGTGGGGTTGGGTGAGTGGGTATTGGGGGAGGGGTGGGGGGTCAGGGAGGTAAAAGAAACCGATAAAAATGTATGCCACTGATTTGGGAGGGATTAGCTCGGCGTCGGCGCAGCAGATCGTCGTTACCTATTTTATTAGCCGTCCGACACTCGCTCCTCGTTATAACGCCGCGCGCATCCTGATTTTTCGTGGCCAGCCGTGTACGTACTTACGTGGATGCGCGCACTCATTAAAGATTCGTCCCGCGCCCTCGTGGCCTTACATTTCTCCTCATGCGCCTCCCCCGCGCTACCACCGACCGCCCACCCCCAGTCCCCCCAGTCCCCCTTTACCGCACCTTATACATATTCCGAAACGCGCAGCGGATGGTTACGTTGCCACGCAAATAAATTTGGGCGCGTTATGTCGACGGGCGTCTACGTGCCCGTTTCTTTCCCTCGTATTTTCTCATTATCTCCTTCTTTTTCTTCTTCTTCGTTTTTTCTCGTTCTCTTGTTCTCTTGTTTTCATGTTTTCGATCATCGATTGGCCGTGCGCACCCCCCCCCCCGAACTCGGCCTTATATATATACATATATTAGTCACGCGCAGGGCATCTCCGTCGCGATCGATCAACTTCCCCCGCGTGTGATTACCCGCGGAGCCTCGCGAGCGGGAATAATGCCATTCATTGTCTTCCTGACGGAGTCTCGGGAGCGCGGAAAAATCCTGCACTACTACTACTACTACTGCAGTCTCGGGCGGCGCATTGTCCCTCAGAATGCAGAATGCGCTTTATCCTTCGACGTAAAGACTCTGTGCGATCGATCAGTCACCGCGCTCTTATGTTACGAAAATCGTAGGATATATTTATTCTTTTGACGGACAACGGACAAGACCCTTTCCACCACACGCAAATCCGATACTTTTATTTATTTACATGACTTATTTATTATTTGCTCCCCTCTGGCCCCTCCACATCCTCCTCCTCCTCCTCCTCCTCCTCCTCCTACTACAACTACTACTACTAACGATCTCCCACTAATCAGCCCGTGAAATCGAAGAGAACCGCCGAAAGCATTGCGAAACAGTATTTTATTTAATAAGAAGGTTGCCTTTTTTTTTCCTTTTCGTTTTATTTTCATTTTGTCTTTACAATTTTCTTCCTTCTCGCTCGGAAGATTATCTCTCGTCCCCCTCCCAAGTGCAACATTTATTCCCTCCTAAGGGAGATGCTTGTTTTTTTTTTCCTTCAACTTTTCAGCGCATCCATTTAAATAACATCAGTGCGTTTAGTAATGAAAAATGAATTTTTTTCCTTCCTTCATCATTTTTAGAAGCATTAGCTTACAATGTACGACTTTTTATTAGCCTCTGATGCGTGGGAAAAAATAAATGCTTGGCTCTTTCGAGCATATTATCATTTTAGATATTCAGCTTATTGTTAATGCACGAATAAAATAACATTAATAATACCGTTAGAGCTGCCGCTGCCAACTTTTGTTCTGGTCGAAATATTATTTTATACGTTAAAAAACATGCAGAAGTAATATTATTAAAACATTTGCAATTTAGACTATTTACTTTTAACGAACGGTAAAAGCTTCGTCGGATGGGATTTTAAAACCCGAATGAAACGCCTATGTATAAATATATATATATATATACGGGCGCCGGCGCGCGTGTATATACGTGTATGTATAAATAAATTCGTTAAAAGGAAATATGCAATTAAATGTAATTCTGAGCAGAAGCTTTATTGGCCGTATTATTTGCTCACTCATTTCGCGGGTATAAAAATTCGTTGACAATAAAGGCCTAGTCGATGATCGGTTAAATTTTTTATTGACGCGAATTAAGGGAGGAGAAGGAGGGTCGGGCGGCGCTCGCCGTGAGACGGGCAGCAAAGTGAATTGTCCCGATCGGTAATGAGTACCGCTATTGAAGCGAATTTAATTATTCTCTCCCACCCTCCCCTCCGCCCCAATGGTGATGGAAGGAAGCGGCGCCGCACTCGGATGCACTCATCGATGTTAAACTGAAATTTTACAAACTGACCCATCAACAAAATCTCCCTGCGAACGACTATATACAAAAGTCTTGGCCGAAGGAGATCCCGGTGCATATAATAATAAACCCTTGCAAACTTTTCTCTGAAACATATAAAAGCCAATTAGCAGGCAGAGCTAAAGTATATGAAATAAAAGTAAGACAAAAATCGAACGGTATTTTTTCGACGCCGCGCCGCTTCTTCCTTTCCTGACGTTTCGGATCTTCTTATGCAGATGACCGTCACTACTGAATCACCTTTAAAATTTTCTTGTTCCACAAGGAGCAAAAAGAGTCAAAGCCCCCAATATATTTTCATTATTTACTTAATTTATTCGTACGGAATTTCTTTTTTTCCTAGATTTCTTTATTTTACTTTCTTTCTCTCCAACTTTTCTTTTCTTTTTAATTCTATTTACTCGTCGACCAAGGGATTAAAAACAGCCTCGCTAATACGTTCATCACGAAAGATCGTTAATAATAATATTATTTATATAATATTTAACGGCCATTATGCATAATGATGCAAAACCTGAATACTGTACATCGAATCTGTTAATATTTTTGAAATTATAACACCATTACATGCCGCGCGCGCGCGCACACACACACACACAGACACACATATATTGATTTATTGCCTGTATAAAACATGAACACACAACTACTGATACATTTCACGCGGACACGTATCTGTGTCCGCGTATCTACATCAAAAACAATAAAAACGTATTTTATCATCTTGATGTGTTATATAAAAAAAATACGCATAAAACATTTCTCCTAAAACGAACCATAGACTTTTCAATTTTTTCATTTTCTTCCTTAAAATATCAAATGAATAAGGTGATTCGCTGGCCTAATCAGAAAAATCGATCATTATTTCTAATTTAATGTCAATATTTCATCTGATATTTGAGAGAATTCAATGTTCAAGCAGCATCATTTATGTACAATTTTCAAATTCGACAATAACTTCCAAGCATTTTATTAAATTGAGCCTTTATCGACTCACTAAAACTTTATGTTTATATTTTTTAAACTATTAGTTTAATATTGTTAGGAAAAGATATTAAACTCACGGTTCTTCTTATTATTATAGCCATTTACAGCCGCTAGATGTTATAAATCATAAAACATTTATAATTTTGCTTGCTTATAAATTTATATCTCATGCGTCAATAGTAATAAAATAATAAATGAATAAATATTCGAAGCCATTGCTTTATTACGTATTTTTATGTATTTTATTACTAATCTCAGTATTGGTTAAAATTGTAATTTTTAAAGGCTTATAATAGAATAGCATGGGATTAATTGAAAATAAAAGAAAGAAAGAAAGAAAGAAAGAAAGAAAGAAAAGTAAATCATGTAAGTTATCTCGTTGGCAAAGGTTTACGCAGTTAGAATACAAAAAAAAACAAAAGACAAATAAAATGACAGAGAATAAAAGGAGATAGATTATGAAGATTAGTACACTCGGTTTGAATAATGCGAGAGGGTTAATATGTTCATACGGATAAAAACTGAATTTATGGCGTTTGTTTTACGATGGAAAACAATTTGGAAAAACGTACGAGGTAGCGGTGCTGGTGGTGGTGCTGGTGGTGGTGATGGTGGTGGTGGTTGTGGTGGTTGTGGTGGTGGAGGAGGATGAGTAGGATGAGGTGGATGAGGAGGAGAAGGATGAGGAGGAGGAGGATGAGCGCAGTCATGCAGAGTAATTTGTATTGAAGCATATGAATGTCTCAATTGCAGGTAGTTGTTAAAGTCTTTCTTACGTGGAGAAACATAATTTTCTCGTTTCACCTGATACCCGCGTATAAAGAGCCAAAGGAATTCCTCCGGAAAGCCAAGTGGAAAAGGGCTTGGAGTAGCGAGAGAGCGCGCGCGCGTGCGCACCTAAGATTTAAAAGGCGTAAATAAATTCCTTGAAGGAAATTCGAGGATGGGCTCGAAAAATCACGTAGTGGCGATGACGACGAAGTCCAGTCCCGGAAAGAACACGGACGAAATAGTGAGCGGCCGCGGGGCGGGGTGGCCGGCGGTGGGACGATGGCAGAGGGGAGGGGGCAGGGAGAGGAGCGACCTAGATTCAGGCCGCTGATCTTGCCAAGCGATGACGCAACGAGCTCGGCTGAACACGAAAGTATAAAGAAGGGGACAACGAGGAGGACATGGACAAGGAGACGAGTGACGGAGAGTATCGGGAGAACAGAAGCCGCGCTCCCAGAGAAGATGGTGGAAACGTGGGAGGAGGAGGAGGAGGAGGAGGAGGCGGCAGCAACGAAGGAGATGGATTTTTCATTGAAACGCGGTCCAGTTTTCGTTTCCAGCAAACCCTCCCCTCCCACCTCCCAGAGCAGGATCGCGCCCCCTCGCTTACGTACGCGGCTCTCCTCCACGACGCTCGAGTCGGTCTTGCGCAACTCCCAGATTGCGATCTTGGCCAGGTCGGTCCGAGAGCCCGTGCCTCGGTCGCCCGGGCTTTTAATTATGTAAATTATGGCCTTGCCGAGGTCGAATGCACGCTCCTCTTTCTCTCCCCCCTCCCGCCCCCTCCCTTCCTCGTGCCGCCGCCGCTGTCGCCGCCGCCGCCGCCGCCGCCGCGGCAGAGGAGAGCCGCACATATGCGTCCCCAAGAGTAATTCGACAAACGGTGAAAAAAGGTCCCAGGAGTCGGTCTTAATTGGGCCTCCGATAGGGACCGGACCGAGCCCAGCTCACGGCGATTAAACACGTATTTTTTACGAGCTTCTCGGAAGTCGGGCCGGGGATCCTCCTCGCATTGTTGGGCCGAGGAACGCGCGGAGCGCTACTACGCTCCCCGATTATGAAAAGTTTGTTTGTTTACTCGGTTGGTGGGTAGGTAAGGGGCGGGGCGGGGCGGGACGGGACGGAACGGAGAAGCCCGGATGATTCAATCTACTGGCTCTTAACGGTATTTAAAAAGTAAAATTTCAAAGTATCGCAAACAAACACCTTGCGTGGACTCTCTTCTTATTTCGTAGCGTCGATGGCTGCTGTTGCTGCTGTTGCTCCTGTTGCTGCTGCTGCTGCTGCTGCTGCTGTTGCTGCTACTTTGTTGATTTTTAGAGAAACGCAGCGGGATACGCGAGCGCGAGAAGAAAACGACGATCGGTCCGTTATGTCCTCTTGCGTGAAATAATAGGGAAGGCGGCTGGCTGCAGGCAGCGACCGGCCTCGACGTCGTCGTCGTCGTCGTCGTCGTCGCGAACGGGTTACCCGGGAGGAAAGGAAGGAACGGGGAGGAGGGGCGGGGAGGGGAGGGTAGGGGGTCTGTTTAAGCTTCGATTAAGTTGCGCAAACATACTGACTGATCTCGTGACCAGCTCGACTACGTAATTTCGGTCAGGGAGCATCGTAAAGTGAGAAATTTCGGGAATTTCTTCACCTCTGCTCTGGCTGACATTGGACTCGAGCCTCCCCCTCGCCGACCGAGCAAAGTTTCCTCTGCCACCCGAGTCCTCCCGAGTGACTAACAACAGCAAGGAGCTCTAAATGACTAAGCAATTATTTCTACAAAATAACGAAATGAGGGGCGGTTGTGAGAAAGGGGGGGGGAGGGGCGCTAAAAACTTAGGCATTGCCGAGCTCTCGAAATGGAAGAACGGAGGGGCCTCGGCAGTGGCTCTTCCCACGTGAAATAAAATAAAAAGGTGAAAAATAAAAAAGGCCAGAGCGCATTACCGCGCGCAAGAAAGCACTTTCTTGCAAAACCAGATTTGTCTCAGTTCGGCGATGCTACCCCGCCCCTATCACCACCTCCTTCCCTTCTCTCTCTCTCTCTATATATATATATATCTATCTATCTATCTCGCTATCTCAGCACCTGGTTTCAACGTTGGCTTTCGTGCACGCTCCTAGGGGAAACTTGAAGTCGAAGCTTGGCACAGTAGAGCGACGAGTAGAAATAAAAGGAGGAGGAGGAGGAGGAGGAGGGAAAAGAGGAAAAAGCCTTACGGCGGCCAAGAGCTCTGCTGCTAGTAGAGTACAAGGATATGGCATCGCGTTCTCTTTCCCTCTTACTTTGTTTGTCTGTTTGTCTGTCTGTCTGTCCCTCTCTCTCTCTCTCTCTCTCTCTCTCTCTCTCTTGTGCGCGGCAAGAGAAGTGTGGGTTCATTGGACGCCGACGGCCGCGGATATACCGTTACATCTTCTTGGCGAAACCCACTGAAAGAGAGAAAGAGAAAGAAGCCTCGGACCGGAGAGTCCGAGTGTTTAGTTCCGTCTCTCTCCCTCCCTTCTTCTCATCGTTCCTCTTCATTTCTCGATGTAGGTAGACACGCAAGAGGTTCCAAAACATCCTCGTGCTCGTGCTCGCGCTCGTGCTCTTGGACTTCGTCTTAGTCTTGGTCTTGGTCGTCGTCGTCGTCGTCGGCGTTGTTGTTGTCCTCCTTCGTCTCCTCCCTCTCATCCCTCCCCCTCTCTATCGGCGACTGAATTCCAGGGGGCGGGAGCAGTGGAGTCGCCGATGGAATCCTTGATGTACCACCCGCGGAGAAAAATCGGCAGAGTCCCGACGTGGAGGAAATTCATAGGAAGCGTAGCCAATCATTGCTCCATACGAAATGCCGGCGTTTTTCCTCAATTTATCGCTTTCGTTTAATGGTTCGTCCGACCCCGCGAGCCAGGATCGCTCGCTGCCTCGGTAAGGGTTGCGCCCGAAAGGGATGGGACGAGGTCGAGGCAGACGCTCCTATTTTTATCGAGGGCCGGCATAAATTACGAAGCCCTTGTTCATACGCCTTCCTCGCGTGAGTGTCCGTGCGAAGCTCGGGCGGCTAAATTTTCCGAACACTGATTTTCAGCGGCGCGTTTACAATACGAGACTTTTGATTATATTATAATTTACAGCAGCCGCTTTTCGTTTGATTTAGTTTAACGGCCGAGTGAGGCCAAGCGCTCGCCCTCCTAACTCGGCGAAATGTGAGTAATGAACGCGATTACGCTTAAGATGATAGATCGACGCGAGGGAGCGTTACGCGCTTCGGCTGCAGCTCATTAGGAAGATTAATGATGTACTTTTTTAAGCAGCGGGAATACCGGGAGGCTAGGCTCCGAAATTGAATAACAGTACGTTCGACGCGATTACCGCGGTAGCTGGAGTGCGAATGCCCTCGGATGGTCCTCCTCCTCCTCCTCCGACGAGGACAACGACGACGACGAGGACGAGGACGAGGACGAGGGAGAGGCGACGGCGACCTGTCTGTTGGTCGATTGGTCGGTCGCTCGGTCGGTCGGTTGGTCGGTCGATCGGTCGGTCGGTCGGTCGGTCGGCCCGCAGCCCCGTAGGTACCGCGGCCCGGAACCGGGGAGTCGAGGGATACCGGACGATTATTGGCCTGGAGGTCATCATCAGCTGGGCTTGGAGGCGCCGCTACGATCGCTAAGACTGGGCGAGCAGCAGTTGGATACAGCCCTTCGAGCCGGGTCTCGGTTCAGTGGAGCGCGTCCGGGCCCAGACTCCTGCCGAAAAGCCAAAGGGGAATCTCGGCGCCTCGAGCCTCCTCGGCATCGAGATCGAAACGACTCTCGGTTTCGTTGGCCGAACGGTTCTTCGGGTAGCACTGCGCGCACCTGCCGCCGCGCCAATTACACAACACGCGAGAAGTCCCCCGACGCCGACAATTAACCCGACTCTACTCCTCATCGACTCCTGGTGCTCGTTCGGACGCTGTCGAGCGCCCTGCCTACGGGCCCACGTATCCTCAAAGTCCGCGCATCCGACCCGAGCACTCGTCCCATCCCATCCCATCCCATCCCATCCCATCCCATCCCATCCCATCCCATTCCATCCCGTACTATGGCATCCTTAACGGACACACGGCCTATTACAAACAATTTACGGGGAAGGGGCAAAAAGTGCAAGCATTTTAGCTTGTGCTACGCTACTCTCTTCTACCGACGCAATTATAGAATGGACCGCGCTAATGTACCGCCTCGTCTCCTCGTCTCCTCGTCCCTCACCCCTTCGATCCCGTGCCCTCTCAGACCTTAGCTATTTTTAATAATTACCCTCCTTTTTACTTATTTCCTTTTAGTATTGCTTTTTATTGCACACATTTAAATTGGCCATTCCCTTTTACCGTCCGTAACGTGTAGCTCGAAGAGCCTCAGCCTCGTCTCTACCCCCCCCCCCACCCCGATACGTGTATGTGTTTACATTAACGTGAAATACAATAAAACAAATGCCGTAAGAAACGTAACGACCTTTTACGTATTCGGTCCATCGCAAAGAGGAATGAAAAGGGCCACTCACTACTGCGAGCAGAAAAATCGCAACGCCCGTGGTGCATATGCGTCCGTGTCCGTGTCTGCGCCCGTGTCCGTGGCTGTTGTGTCTGTGCGCGCCCGCTCCTCTGGCCAAGAGAAAGAGAGCCAGGAGAGAAAGAGAAAGGAGAATGAAAAGTTTTGGCTAATGTACATTAATCATTCGAGTAGAGAACTTTGATAATTATGGGGCGGCCACTTATTCCATTCTTTCCAAATGTTGTAAACGTTCCGCTAATATATGACTATTTAATTTATCACGTTTGTTTTAAAAGCTATTATTTTGATGAAAAGTAAGAATTACGACGTACCTGCGAAACACTCGAGGCGTAAATTATTTTTTACGCATATCTTTACAGGAGCCGTACGTTTGAGCTTTAATTTTTTATACGAAAGAAAAACGCTTCGCGCTAAACATGGAGATTTTATTGGCTTCAAGAGGAAGGAAATTGTACATTTTCTTTTCTTTTGACATTTCTTTTTTTCCACATATATATATATATATTTATTTATTTATTTTTATTCTTTCTTTCTTTCTTTCTTTCTTTCTTTCAATGCCCGACGTGGCTGCGATGAATTTTTCCATTTACCGATCCGTCAAATAGATACGGAACATTCAATTCCATCCTGTCAATCATTCAATTTCAATCACTCAAATGAATCTAATAATTAATGCTTCGGCAAAGATTCTTTCAGCCAATAATACGTCCTATTCGGTCCGATAAAGAATCGATACTCTTACGGAAAAGGCAAGAAATTCTCTAAAGAATCGAGGGGATCAATGGAAGGAGGGAGATAAAAAGAGACTCGCGGCGAGGTAAATAGAGAAAAGAACGTTTTCTCAAATGTTTATGAAACATTCATGGCCTCGGCATATAAATGCTCTATCAGTTTAATCAATTCCCCCATGAGAGCAGCGTTTTACCGCTTAAATTATAACAGGAATGTGTGTGAAAAAAAGAAAATGTTAAGGAGCTCATTTGTAAGGCTGAAACGCGACTAATAATTGGCCATTAATGGGTTCGCAGAAGCTCATCCCCAGCTACTTCTCCATTGACTCGCGCTCCCCGTTCCCATAGAGTCCCCTGTGTAATCGTGTCGTAATATAGAGGCAGAGAGAGAGAGAGAGAGAGTGAGCGAGAGAGTGTGGGCCGGGGGACAGAGAGGCGAGACGCAAAAAAGAAAGAATTCGCGTTGCAGGGCCGCTCGGTTTTGCCGAAACCACCTCCCGAGCGGCCGCTCCTCGGAGGGAAGGCCTCGAGAGTGGGGGAGACCCGGTGGAAGGACGAGATACCCTAACCTCGCGTAAGCTGACCTCCGCACCTGGATCCGCGATCGCGTTCTCCGCCGCCGTGTGGTATTTAACGGCACTGCAAGGAAAGTAAAGCAGCGATGCCACGCCTGCGCTCGGCTACGGCATCAGCAACGGCGGATCAGCCGCGCGAGCGCTCGCTCCCCTCTCATCCCTGGCTCCTCGCTTCCACGACCCAGTCCAGCCCCTCGGCATAATACTCGCTCTCGTCTCGATCCTCCCGGCCGAGAACCTGCCTCGAGGGCCCCGACTTCTTGCCTCCCGCATCCCCCCCACGACCCTCATTTCTCTCCACGGCGCACAGTCTAGAGCCACCTCCACCTCCACCACCACCACCGCCACCACCGCCTCCCGACCCCCCTCGCCCCTCCCGACCCCCCTTCATCCACAGCTTCCAGCCTTAACTGTGAAATATACTTTACCCGGATAGGATAATCGAGCGCCCGCGAGGCTCATTCATGCAGCTCGCTACTACTTCCTTTTGGAGTGCATCCGCTTACCGGAGGCAAGCCGCGCCACCAGTGAAAGCCAACCACGGCCAAGACCATTTTATTAGATGGATTATCAATAAATTGAATATTATCGAGTCGAATCGGAGGGCCCTCAATCAACCCACGGATCTACAGGCGCCCCCTCTCTATCCCCACACCCATCCCCACGTCCTAGCACTGTCACTCTTCCTTTTACGAATTGGTTTGCTAATAATAACAGTCGCCTCGGCGACCGCTCGCGACTATTTTCCCGACGACGAGCAACTCGAACGTACTGACGGAGAGTCCTTCGCGGGGCCCTCGGCGATTACGTTCAATGTTTATTTACGTGGCCAGCCGCTTACGGCAGGCCCCGTAGATAAATACCTTGACACTCTCGACATACTTTTCCTCGTCGTCCCCGCTCCCCTCATACCGCCGGCTCCCATACGACACTGACACACCGCGCATAACAGAGCAAAGAGCGAGAGAGAGAGAGACGTACGCTCATTGTTTGCAGCGTAGTGCACTTGCAAGGCGGTCTGGCCGTAAAAGGGCATAATACATTTTTGAGGCTCGAGTCGCGCGGGGGGATTTATGGGAGCGCGCGTTAAGCTCGTAACGACAGTGAAAACAAGAATGGGATCTAGTAGAGCGATGCAGGTACCCGCTGCTTTTTTCTTTTTCTTCTTCTTCTTCTTCTTCTTCTTCTTCTTCTTGTTCTTCTTTTTCTTCCGCTTCTTCTTCTCCTTCTCGTTCTGCTTTTCTGCGCTTTATTTCAGCCCGTTATCACTCACTCCCTCTGCACATGCCACCGCGTCTTCCCCCCCCCTCACCTGCCATTCTCATAATACACGCGCGCGCGCGCGCACACACACCCAAACACACGTAACAACTCACTCTCTCGTCCCCTCCTCCTTACCAGCCATTCTTCCCGCACATACGTACGTGTACTCTTCGAATCCCCCTTCCTCCCCATTTGATCGAAGAATATACTCGCGCCGAAGATAAAGAGCAAATCTCCTTGGCTTACTAATAGTTTTCTTAAAGGCAATGTTTATTTATTATTCGATCGCTCGCCCATTAAATATTTCATATAAATTCCTCCTACTCGGCGGCGGCGGCGGCGGTATCATCCCTGGCTTTACTTTCGTTTCGTATTCATAAAATTTTATCGTGCGACAAACGCTCCCTCCATCCTCTACCCTCCCTCTACCCCCCTCTGCCCCTCTTTGTTTGCACGCGCATCTGCCGTCGCTACTCCTACATTTTTCACCATTTTAATATTCAAATCCTTAAGATTAAGCATGCCGTGTGCTCGGGTTTTTGTTAAAAGTACACAAATCAAAATATTGCCTAGAATTATTTGAGCTCGCATAACTCGCACAAGGAGTTCTGCTCGCGAGGAACGCTTTAAAATTTATAGACTAAGAAATTTTTTGACATTTATCACTTGGAATGGCGCGGGGAGGGGGGTTATAGGGGGGGGAGGGCTCCTTCTTCTTCGCTCCGTATAAATTTATCGACATAAATCTCCCCCGACAAAAGTCAAGATTCATTTATTTTTACGGATCGAGCCTCCGGAGAAGAGGCACCGGGACGAGACAGATGTAACGCGAGGAGCTCGAGTTCGCGCTTAGAATGACATTAGAGGGAATGGGGGGAGGGGGCGGGGTGCAGCCTGTGCTATTTAAAATCAAATTCAATCAAATAATGTCGGCAATTTTCAAATCTCCTTGATAATATGAAAGGGAGCTGACGGCGGCGAACCTCGTATACAGGTTAAACATTAATTATTGTACGAGGGACACCCAGTGCACGTATAGACCAGTGGCCGTCCTTCGGCTCGCAGTTGCCTCGTTTCTGTTTCTTTGTCGTTTGTCGTTGTTGTCGTTGTCGTTGTCGTCGTTGTCGTTGTCGTTGTTGTTGTTGTTGTTGGGTCAGGGAGTGGAAAAGCTTTTAAAAACCTTTGCTCATGAAGGGCGCTTTAAGCTTTTATAAGGGATCATTTAATCATTTAATCATACTATGCGATTACTCTTGCGCAATCACAGTCACGTGCAGCTTGTGATTACGAATTTCAACGTAACGTCCAGGAATCCAGTTTCACTTTGGAAGCGCTCGAGACATCTTGCTAGCATCCTCCAGGCTTACTCGCTCGAAAGTTACTCACCGACTGTGACGCCTAACGGGGGAGTAAGTCATATTTCCCTACGAAGTCTCTGCTAATTAGCCCCGTGAATAGCCTTGGAAGAACAAGGGAGCGGGGTGGAGGGGGTGGAGGAGAGCGCGGACGGAGGCTCGAAAGGGCAAGTCGAGATTGATCGAGCCGGGGTAAATAAAGGAAATCCGAAGAGGTGGATCGCCAGGTGTGAAAACCGAGTCACGGGCACGGCGCGGGTTTCCCATGTTGTCGGGCCGAGCTGCTGTCAGCTGAGCGTGAAGGCTTAGATCGCATAATAGAGAGCGAGCGAGGAGCCGGATGGCGGGCGAAGAGGCCTTTAACGGCGGCCTGCGTGAGAATGATCCCTAGGGCTTGAGGAGAAGGAGGAGGAGGAGGAGGAGGAGGAGGTCGGGCTCGCGAGGACTCGGGGAGTCAGCCGAGCGAGCGGTCATGGGAAGCGCCCATTTAAAAGCAAGCGAGTCGCTTCCTCCGGCTCTGCTTCGACGGCCGCTTTTCCGCGGAGGTTACCTAAGCTGGCTCAACGCGGGGCCAGGCAGACGCCCATCGCACCCTAGGCTTCCTCGAGCAGGCTTCTTCCGTCCGCTCCTGACGCCGCTAACAGCCTGCTGTCTACGATGACCTCACCCTCCCCCCCTCTCTCTCGCTCTCTCTCTCTTTCTTTTACGGAGAATAGACACGACAACGGATTACCTTACCCGTGGGAGGGTTGGGGGGTGCTGCTATTCATTCGCTTGCTTAGTTAGCGACTCTTGGACATTCGAGCCCGCCTCCAACTCACTCATCTAACTAACCCTGTCGAATTCAATAAAGTTGAAAATCCCGTCCGGGCAATTGGTTCAACTAGCTCGAGCTCTGCTCTCTCATACGTTATAAATAGCCAAGTTTTGCAAACGTAATAGCGACAAATGAACTTGACCTCGATGGCGATAAATGCCTTCCCTCTCTCTCTCTCTCTCTTTCTCCCCCCCCCTCTCTCTCTCTCTACCCGGGCTCACCTTCCCGATAAATGGCTCTACCATCACCGATTAATGGTCCAAGCTCAACGTGAACAATGGCGCATCCGCGTTGATAAATAATCCGAGCGGGCATCGGCTAAAACGAACACTAAACGCACTACTCTCATAAATTCGTCTCCTAAGATCGTGATCTCGTTGACGCTCGTAAAGTCCTTTTGTCAGCTCGCGTCATTAGCCAGAACGTTCTCGCTCGAGATGTTCCTTGGGAGCATCTGGCTAGCGTGCAGGCACTCCTTCAGGAGTAATTTGCTCTCTCTCTCTCTCTCTCTATCGCGTGCGCGTGCTCGTGCTCGTGCGGAGACGCGAGACTGGCAAAAACGAAAACAAAAACGATAAGAGATGCCCTCGGCGCGAGGCTTTACGTCTTTTTAAAAGCTCGACCGAGCGTTTAGAGTCGTCCTCGGTGGCATCTGTTCCCCGGCCAAAGGTACCGCTCGACGGGCAAGCTCCCGATGCGCGTTAAAGGACCCAGCATCCGGTAATAGCTAAGGAGTTAAAGCGTCCGGCCGCTCGCCGCGGATAATAACACCCTTAATGCTCGCCCTCGTGGGCCGGTAACGGGCGGCGGTGGGGGATGGGGGGGGCAGAGAAGGGGGAGAGGATCAAGCTCCGAAGGACACTGCGCGGGACCTCCCGAGCAGTAACCGCTTCGTTGATATACCGTTTCATTGTCAGTGAAATTACGCGCGCGCTCGAAAGAGAGACAGGGAGAGAGAGAGAGAGAGAGAGAGAGAGAGGCTGCGACGACGACGCAATGGAAAGTATTTACACTTTCGCGCGCGAGGCAACATTTTCACCGTCGACGATATCGTTCCTCAAAATGGAAGTGGAAGTAACTGCATTCCGATGCGACGATTCTGCGCCCTGGCGCATCTTAACCAAATTAACAACAACGAGCCCACCATCCCGAGGGTGGCGAGCCCTAGTCGCTCCCGGGCGTTATCCTTCGGGTCAGCCATTCCGTCGCTTTTGGGCAGGGGTACGTAATGCGCGCCGTTCGTACAATGGGGGCGTTTCCGCAGAAATTTTTGCAGAACGATAAGCAGAGGGACGCACGGACGGTGGCTAACGCAATTTCGCTGTCGAGCGCGGGATGTCCCGTCGTTAAGAGCCGCTGTATTCCGAGAAAGCGGACGGGTTTCGACTCGCTGTCTTTTATTTTTCGAATGGAGGTCGCGTTCGCGAGTTGCCCCAGCGCTCGTTTATCCTATTCCTTGGATCTGGATCAAGGCGCGATTACCTTATCCAACCGCTCTCCGGACAATTAATGCGCGCACGCACGCACGCGCGTAGAAATCGCTGCCGAGCCCGGGACGCTTGGTTCCATACCCCCACCATCCCCCTGCCAGCCCCACCTCCAGAACCAGCCCGGCCCATTATGTATTTCATTTACTCGTAGCGAGAATGCTCTACTTGCTATTATTATTATCATCATTATCCTTATCCTTAACCTTATCCTTATCCTTATCGTTATCGTTATTAAATAGAGCTCCTTTTCTCCCCCCCGCCCCGTTCCCGGCGAATCCCCGAGCTAAGAATATAAAATCAGTTCGAGCACATTACTTACAAATGAATCCATCATCCAGCCAGCTTACGCGTACGTGCATATCGGCCGGCAAATGGAGCTCCGTGAATCACGCACACACTCTTACGGCAAATTCGATAAATAGCCTTAACGCTACTTTATTCAAATAATGAAGCTATATCGAATTATATAACGCGTCCCCCGCTCGGATTTCATAACAAAGAGCATTATTATTTTAGCATTAATTCCGTGGCCGTAATGTATTTGCGGCTCCCGAACGGTAGATTCCCTTATACTATTCGTTATTTCTATTCCCCGAGCCGGCCATGTATAATGTTATTTATACATCCTCGTCTATCAGTCTCAAAAAGATGCAAACCTCTAACGGTCCCGGCTCGCTGCATTTAATTAAGCTCGATAAAAATCGCCTAGTTTTTATTGGGGATCGCCGTCTGATAGCCGCCGCCGGTGCCTCCTCGCCGTTATTAGCGCTGCACTATTTCAAATGAGTCGTATACCTATCGGCGGATCGCGGCAAATGCTGCGGATTCGGATTAAAGAGAAGGTGCCAATAAATAAAATCCCGTACAAGTCCCCGGCGGTATCTCTCTCTCTCTCTCTCTCTCTCTCTCTCTCTCTCTCTCTCTCGCTACGTATTTGCTTTATTTTATATAAATAACGCAAGCGCTCGAATCCGAGCCTCGATCTCTCTTCAAAATCCTTCCGTGCGCATCTCTACAATTTTCTATTTACAATTACTTAACAGATAGATCGAGTAATTGATATTTCCTTGCCTTACGCAAGATTTACGATCAACGGCATATAAATGTGCAAAAATAAGTCTCGCGTCCCTCGGATCGGGCCTCCCAAGTTTTTGCAGTTGGCAAATAAGTCCATCATAAAGCAAGCTACTACTTATCGCTTAATTAACAATCAATGAATTCGATATTATTAATAATTGAATCGTCAGGTACAAAAAAAAAAAAGAAAAAAAAAGAAAAAAAAGTTATTCTAAAGGATAAGTATGAAAGGAATGGATTGATGGGCCGAAAGTTTCGTATAGGCAATAATAAGGATTTACGTATACATGCATGTATTGTGGTTTAACTGTAAGTGGGTATTCTAATTCTCTTAGATATATACGTAAAAGAGAGGTATGAGTCACGCTCGAAGCAAAGTCGAAAAAGCAATAAAAAACGAGAAGAAACGTAGCAGAGGAGATTCTGAATTGTCTGAAGAGATTTAACGAAAGAGACGCAACGTTAAATAAAGCAAATGGGACAGCAAAGACATCAATGACTAACGAGCGCGTTCGCCAAGCTAAAAACAGTTCTCCAAATGATTAATCGGATTAATTAAATTAAAGGAAGATTTAGCATGGCCGGCATTAGATTAGCAATTGATTGGAACGGTATTTGGTATGAGAGAGTCGCCGGGGTAAGTGCAATGAATCACTGTCGCGACCGACTCACCTTCGGCACCGAGCCCGATTATTCTCTTACTCGGCGAGATTTCAATAAAAGATTTTTATGAACTTTAATCGTCATCGAGCCTGATTGACGCGGGGCCCGTGGCTTTTAAGGAGAGAGCTCCGTAGGGGCCCGATCGGCTGTCGATGAGCAACGCGCGGACAAAACGCATCTCTCGATGACCAAAAAAGCCCGACGAGTCCGGCCGACAATCGATGGAGGGGAGCCAAAGGATTATGGGAAGCGATGCGCTTTCTCGAATAATATAATATTTACCCGAGATGCCGCTGGCTTGCTGTGTGTCTTGGTACGTATGTCTCCCCCGTACATTCCTCGCCTTCCAAAAATAAAGCTGAAAAAATCCGTAAGAGTCGAGCCGAGCCGAGCCGAGTAGAGTCGAGTCGAGCCGAGTCGAGTCGAGTCGAGTCGAGTCGAGCGGGGCCGTGACGAAATTGATGCTTGTGACTCGATTCGCGAGTCCAACGTGTCTCTCTCTCTCGACGGTACTCACGGCGCCTTAACCGATCGCCTTTTCCTTACAGATTTTCCATTTTTCGATAATTACGATACAAAGGCGAACGGGCACTGGCATATACTCGATACAATTGCGCATTTACATTTGCGCTTAGCGAGTAAGGGCAAGCAAACGTTACGTAAGGCCCACTTGGTCGGTGCGAGGGACGGAGGGTGACAGAGTGAGAGAGAGAGAGAGAGAGACAATGATATTCATTGTCGTGCTCGCAAGAAGAAGAAAAGGTCGGATTACGGAAGGCGAAAGTATCGTCGAGGTGAAAATAGGTCCACGAAATCGGTGCTCTCGACCGGCAGCGGCTTCCCTAGATTTCTCGAGAAAGCCCTTCACGAGAGTCCTTGGTTGTATAAAAATTGCCTGATTGAATAAGCGCTCGCCGTTAAGATTATTATTAGCTCGGCGGAGACTCGGCCGCGGGGAAAGCTAATTGGGCCGGGAGACGGAGCGACCGGTAGGGAGGCGGGAGGAGAGTGATGTGGTACTCGGGCGGGATGGCGGGGGGAGGGGGAGGCTCGTTAAGCAGCCTAACCGAGAGAACGGGTAGTGGAATAAAGCCGGTGTGCGCTGTACGGTGCTGTCCATCGTCGACTCCTTCGTTGTCTTGGTCAACTTCGTCGTCCTCGTCGTCCTCGTCGTCGTCGTCATCGTCGTCGTCGTCGTCCTCGTCGTCGTCACTGCTGCCGCCATTACCACCATCACTACCACCACCGCTATCCTCGTCATCAAGCTCGCTGGATTCAAGCCAGACCGGTCCCTCGACGAGTTCTTCTTGAGGTCACGAGCGTGCCGCCTCTCCTCCTCCTCCTCCTCCTCCTCCCCGCTCCCCAATCCATCGTCCGGCCGCCCCTACCCCTACTCGCCCCTGATCGCCTTCCTTTTCCCACCTCGTCGTCTTTCCGCTCGATCCCCGTCCAGCTCTTCATTTTTCCATTTTTCGCTGGCCGTTTTCACGTCTCCGCCGCCTCGCGAGCCGCAACCGAGCAGCATCCCTTCCCCCGGCCCCGACCACCCCTCGCCGGCCCCCACCCTGGTCCAACGCCCCGGTAACCGCCCGGTGTACTGGCCCTGGAACTGGCTCGGCTCGAGGTTAGTCGAGTTCCCCGGCGAGTGCTGACCAGCGCGGCCGATTCCCCGCGCGAGAACGAGTATACGCGGGCTGAAGAAAGAAAGGAAGGATCGGAAGGAAAGGAGGAAGGCTTTGGAGGGCCGAGCGCGTACGAGAAAGGAAAAAGACTCGCTCGGACTCGCTCTCCGCGGCGAGCATCCACTAATCGAAATTTCGTTGCCGATCGTTTCGCCAGAACCGCTTTTTCCACCGGCTCCGCAATACTTATGGGAAATTGCCAGTACCGCGGCCGGCTCCGCATCTCCACTCCACCCCCCTCCCCTCCCCATCCCCCTCCGCTAGGCCCCTCTCACCCGCCACGCTTTTTATCCCCGTATCTCGCGAAGATAGATCACGACTCCGGGAGCTTCGTCGAATGCCGGGATGCTGCGTACGATTCGCGGCCACGAACGGGCTCGATTTTTTCCACTCGGACCAGGAATAATAATAATAATAATAGTCGCCGATCGCCTCCTCGAGGATCGCAGGAAAGAAGTCAGTGCCTGCTAGCGCGAAATGTCCTTATTTATCGGCCCTAAAAATAATTCTGGCCAATTTTACAATAAAACTCTGAATTCGTTGTAATGCAATGCTCAGTTTTTAAATTTATTCCAACTCATTACGTAATAATAATTCTCCCCGCCTTCCTTCCTTCCTTCCTTCCTCCCTTCCTTCCTTCCTTCCCTCCTTCCTTCCTTCCTTCCTGTCCTTTTACGTTTCTCTTTAAACGTGGACAGCGTAATGCCAGCTCTGCCCCCCTCCACCCCCAACAGAGATCCCGAAGTTGCGAGACTATTTTTATATTCATTAGCCTGAAAAGTGTACGAGGAGAAATTGAAAGAAAAAGTGCAGCGGACAGAGGGACTTACGTAATCTGTAATTGTTTAATTTTTCCAGCGTACACCTTGACATTAATAAATGTTCATAAAGAAAATCGTTGGTCAAGATCAACGATTCAAAGTCACTGGGTACGCCGTATACACGTAGACGTAAACAATTGATTAGATCGCTGGTATTAGAAATTTGGTGGTCTTTGTCTTTTCGCGGATTCGCTTCCTCGTCACGAGTGAGTCGACGAAATCGCGATCTCGATGCCGAGGAAGATATTTACTTCGAGAGCAATGCAAATTCCAAATGATCCAGCATTTTTAAAACCCATAGCCGTGCAAAGAAAGTATATCGCATGAATAAATAAAGAACCAAGGGTGGTGGGGGTGGGGGGGGAGAGGAAGACTGATTATTGTAAGCCGAGCATAACGACCAAATAATTTCGATGATTTATAAGCCGACTCGCGTAGAGGAACAGGTTTCGAAAACAAGTGATGAATCTCGCAGATGAAACGTACGTTCGTTCAGTTCATTAAAAGTTCCTGCCTGATGTGGAAATCATAGAAATTACTATAATTGGCATTAGAAGAAGAAGTAGGAGGAGGAGGAGGAGGAGGAGTAGGAGTAGGAGGAGGGAGACAATGTATCGGATGAGAGCGGCGATGTAGGCGACGATTCGAGCCGCGGGGGGAAAGTAGAAATAAAATCGAGCGCGGGGTAAGGTAGGTGGTACGTACGTATGGTATACGAGAGTACGTATATAAGCCGGATCTCAGCCTTGAAGAAGGGCAGAGATGAAAATAAAACAGCCGAAGTAAAAATCGAAAGCGATCTCTCGGCCGATGCAACGAAATGCCGGCGGCGGTGCATCGAGGTCACTCCCGCGGCGGAGGTACGAAATTTCTCTTTCGCCTAGGAGGCTTTTTGAGCTAGGGTGGAGGTGGGGGTGGGAAATGGGCCCGCGGGCCTTAAGAACGTCGGACCGAAGCCCTTAATTGGCTCGCTGAGAAGGAGGAGGTAAAAGGAGTAGGAGTAGGAGGAGGAGGAGGATGGAGGAGGAGGGAGGAGGACTGGCAGTCGCTGTTGCGAGAAGCGTACGGGACCCTGGGACGTGTCCTCGCGACCGTGCGTCTGCGCACGCATCGGCGGTGCCGCTGGCGGGGGTGGAAGGGGTCGGCGACGAGAACGAGGCGGGCAGGAGCGCGGTAGGTCCGTGCCACGAGTCTGTGTCAGCGAGAACGCAGGGGGATAAGGATGCCGATGACGACAATGCGGTGCCGGGCCGTTTCGCGCACGCGGCGGCGCGGCCTTCGGAAACTCGAACTTAGTACTAACGGGCACCGAGAGCAGTCCCGGATACTATACACCTCCATCATTCCATCACCATTATTACTATTTATATTATTATTTATTTATGTATTTGTTTAGTTTTTCATTCGATTTTCCCTCTCATTCGAACGAATAGCCACTTCCACTTAATTTAGCAATGACGTATATTCACAGTTACGTCAATTCCCCCGTTCTATGTTTTAAAAAGCTCCGTAAGGCTTACCCGCACTTTATCCTAATTAAAAATCGCAATTTCAAATTAATTAACAGATTATGAGATGATATTGTAGGGTAAGGATGTCGTAAAGTGGTAATAATGTATCGGCGTATCGCGGCGCAAGAAATGAATCCCGCCAGTCTAATGGATAGAAAGAGTTGGGTTTGGGTGGGGAAGGGGGGAAGGAGGAGCAAACTCGTTAATATATGCCTTGGAGAGCATGCGAATCGCATATCTCTTCTTAATTGAGCTGATTAACGACAAAGGGAAAAATTGCCGAGCGGCCATAGAACGCACGTGCTCGGAGAAAAATCGCAGTTACCTCGTCGATAAACCGCGTCTCGCGACCCTGAACACGAGCGCCACGGGCACAAGCCTGTTGCGTCACTCGGCAATACCCGTAATATTTACGATCGCGGGCCGATCCGATTCATTGCCGTGACTCCGATGGCCAGCGTCGACCGGCGGCACTGAGGAGGAGGGGGTGGAGGAGCACTATTGGAAGCGACGGATAGACTCCTCGAGAGGAGCAGCCTTGGTTCCGGTTTTCGGATCTATCGGGGATGTGGGTGGCGGTGGGGGGAGGGGGTGGTCCCAACTATATAATACTTGGAAGGACTCGTTAAAATCCGATCTGGCTCGGCTTTGGTTCGATTATACGTTTCCGCGGGGAGGGGCGCGACGCCGCCGCTTCTCCCCGAGGAAACTACAGCTTGTTCCCGGTGCGTTGACATTGAGCTCCGCGTACGTGTATCCACCTTAAGTACGTATACGCGTCA
Organism: Ceratosolen fusciceps; assembly: GCA_018883505.1. Lineage (NCBI taxonomy): Eukaryota > Metazoa > Arthropoda > Insecta > Hymenoptera > Agaonidae > Ceratosolen > Ceratosolen fusciceps. The sequence continues at coordinate 9,089,725 of RCIC01000006.1, read as the reverse complement.
GCTGGGACGTGCATCCGGCGAAGCGATTGCCTCGCCTCGACGAGCTCGGACACTTTCGTGGACTTGGGCCGGGGAGGGGAGAGCGAGGCAATGAGCCTAGAAGGCGACGTCCCTCATCCTCGTAGAGACGTGCCCGTCGTCGACATTGTTTCCAAGGCGGATTTCCATGTGACTTGTCACGGAGCTCGGCCATTCCGATGGCACTGGCCACTTTTCCGCACTCCTTCCCCCTCGATCTCGTCTTCTTCCACCTCCGGCTTTTCCAGGCGCGCGCGCGCGCGCGCATCGCCTCATTAGCTAACTCCCTTCGTCCTCTTCTTACTCTCCGATCCGATCGACGCACCTGCAGGATCTGCCCCGGAAACGTTATCTCGAGCCCCCCGTCCCTCCTTGTCACTTGTCCCCGGGGTCTTATACGGCATCTCGAGCGGCTCTCCGAGCCTGTGCGACATTTCCTTCGGATCGAGTCGCGGACAAGATCCTTAGACTACAGTGGCGGTTTCCTTGCTTTCCGATCGCTCCTCCCGAAGCCCCGTAACGTCAAATACGCCAAAATTCAAGAAGATTATGTGAAGGCGGTCGGTTGTATTGGCTTCGGTCGCTTTGTCGTAAATGTCTAGGTGGTTGCGAGCGTTCGGCTGCGGCCCAAGAGCAAATGCATAATAAATAAAGGAGGTAACGTACTTAATGAATTAAAATTCACTGGCTGTCGGGGCTAGCCGAGCACTGGCTTTTAAGCGAATCTTTGAAAAATTATTTCGTTATTCGAAAGCTCGAGCGGCGAGCCAATGTTTTCCAATGCTTAAACTCCCTCCCCTGCCCCAATAACCCCTCCCCCACCTGCCCCTATCCCCGAGGCAAATCCATATTTATATCCGCGTTTGCTATACGCGTTTGCTTAATATTCCGAAAACTGGACTCCCTCAACTAGAACAAATATATCGTCAGCTGCATAATCGTATTTAACTAAGAGCGAGCAGGATATACCGTAAGAGCGCCTTTTTCTCCTCTTTTTTCCCATTGTAAATGTTACTGGCTAATAAATACGAATTCATCGCCTCGTTTTCTCTTGCTCGCGATATTTAAAAATTATAAAGAAAGAGAGAGAGAGTGAGAGAGAGAGAAACGATCTGATTAACAATATATGGTGTGTGTGTGTGTTGTTGTTGTTGTTGTTGTTGTTGTTGTTGTTTGAATTTTGTTCTGCCGAGGGGAATACGCATTTAAAGACCATTCGACCGAGGTCTTCCTTATATTGAGGAAAACGAAAAAAGATAAGGGACGGCGGGTCGGGGGGGGGGGTAAAAATCTGTAATCAACTGGTAAAAATAGTTAGAGAATTCGCGTCTTATTTGTAATTTCGTTAGCGTAAAACAATAGACGAAATAGCTCGTAAATTGCATCGGGTTTTAAAAAGGCATGGGTCTGAGAGCGGTACCGCTACTTGAGGAGGGAAAAAAAAAAAGGAGAATAAGAAGAGAGGAAGGAGAGGAAGAGGAGGGGCAGAGGTCGGGGAGGAGGAAAAGGAAAAATGAATGTAATGCCTGAGAGGAGACGCGGGAGCCCGTTGGTGCGGCAATTGCTGGAGAAAATTGCGTAAGAGCGAGGCGGCTCAGTCGAGGGTTGGAGGGAGGGAGAGTGAGGGAGAGAGAGAGAGAGAGAGAGAGAGAGATAGGCTCCGTTGAGAGGAGAGCAGTAGGCTCGCGAATGGTCCAAGGAAAAAGGCTAAGCTAGCGGCGAGAGGAAAAGGACGTATTAGGAGTTGTCTTGACGGCGAGGAAGACGACGACGACGACGACGACGACGACGACGACGACGACGACGCCGACGACAGGAGCGAATCGAGTCGAGCAGCGCGTAACGAAACGGTTCGAGGCAAATTAAAGTCCCCTGGCTCTCTCACTCGCTCCTCCCTCCCTTTCTATCCCCGGTCCCATAGTTCTATCTCTAGGTTTATCTCTTTCGTTCGTTCGCTCGTTCGTTCGCTCGCTCGCTAACCGACTTGGTCTCGAGCAACGACCGGAACTTCGCGAGCGGCGAGCAGTGCCAGTGAACTCGAGGCAAAAAAGCGACCCGTCGGCCCGTGCTGGAAGAGGGAAAACTATACGGGAGTTGCGCGGGGTTGGGACCGCGGCCTGCTAGTCCGGGGCGAGAAGGGGGAGCCGAGACGCGTCGGACTAGGAAGAAGCCTACATTTTTTTTCGGCTCGCAACCTCGTCGCAACAGGTTAATTGCAGTCCCGGGACACTAACGCGACTACTCGCCCGTGCGTTCCTCCACCTGAACTCTGACTCCGAAGGGGATGTTTTACCCCCCGAAAGGGGAGCTACTCGGCGATAAAATAAATAAAAAAAAACCCCGATAGACAGAGAGAGAGAGAGAGAGAGAGAGAGAGAGAGAGAGAGAGAGAGATAATGATATGGAGGAGGGGAGGGCTTCCTCCTCCTAACGGTATTTCATTCTAGCATTAATTTTTCCTCCCGACTATTTCGAAACATTATTCATTCTACTTTTTTACTCGAATGCTTCGATCAATCTATATAAGGCAGAGTTATAATAACAATAATAATAACAATAATAATAATAATAAAAAAAACAAAAACAAAAAAAGCAAAAAAAAAAAAAGAGTGAATCGTAAAACGTTACTATGCATCAGGATCTTATTCAATGAAATTGTCGGCTTTTATAGACTTTTATAGGCTTTTTAATCCCAGACATTTATTAAGAACGTATGCCGCGGTCATTAATTACGCGAGAATTCATTATCATTCCCGACTGGTAATAAGCTATTAATTACTGTTATATTAATAAATACACAAAGTCCAGTGGTAGCGACAATAAGAATTTACCAATACAGCGAGTACGTAGAGATACAATACCTTTGTATAAGATCGAAGCAGAAATTAAGCAAAAGTATTATTATCGATCGCTTCCGGTTAGGATCACCGCGGTTAGGGCCCCAGCTATGATCGCAAGGGCCTTATTGGCCTTGTTGAAGTCCGTGGCGACGAGAGCCGTTCCTATTGAATTTACGCGTGGATTAGTGCATTATCGTGGATTATTTTTGTTTTCCACCGAGTGGAAGATGATAAATTCGCGGCAGAGTGCGATCTCGAGGCTGGCCGCATCAGCTGACGTAGCAGCGTGAATAATAAATAAAAGCCGCGCATTCCTCGCGGATGATCGACTGACTAACATACTTAAAACGCGGCGTTTATGCAATCCCTCTGGCATTTCATAGATCGAGCGAAAATTATATTTAAAGCGAATCGGCGGCGGAGCTTCTCACGCCACAGACCTAGCCCGGGCCTGACACGTGACGAGGCAGACCCCCCCCCGCCCCCTCTGTCACGGTCTCTGTCTTACCGTCCCGAGTCCGAGCGGGGTTACGACTTACGACCGTGCTCGGCGAAACGGAAAAGAGGGACACCACTAGTACTGTCCCACCGGAGGGAGGCTAGACCGGCTACGTCATATTTCCGCTACTTGCTTATCATCGAGCTTCCCGGGTCGCTCTAATTTATTGTTCTTTGACCGAGAGAGCGAGAGGGCGAATCCTGCCATTTTTACGGCTCCATTAAGTCAAAAGAGTGCGATGCCTGCGAATAAGATTTTAAAGGCGTTACCGTTAAGTTAAGCGACGTTATGCGAGGGTGTCGGGGCTGCTGCTGCTACCGCTGCTGCTGCTGCTGACGACGGTAGTGGAACGGGGAGGGGGGAGGGGGGTTTGGTGGTAGCAGGGGTCAACGGAGCGCGCAGCGCTACTACGACAGTCTGCCGCGCCGGGACTTCTCGTCGGCCCTACCGACGTCCTAATTTATTGTTTTTAACCAATTCAATATATTGTGCCGTAGCATAAGCGAAAACTGCCCCGAAACGTTTAACTCGAGCACACAAAAAGGAACATAAATCGCACTTCCCGGTAAATCCTCTCTTTTCCCATTTTATATGGCCGAAATAAAGATTTTTCAATCCTTTTTTTACAAGTTTATTAGTGCCGGGGGGGCCTTACCTGCCCCCGTGCGCGCGCATTTAAACGTCCTTCTGCGAAACGTCATTCGGCTACACGGCGACGATAGACGCCAAAATAGAGAGCGACCCACCGACGACGACGACGACGACGACGAGGCTGTTGGGGACGGTGTTGGGGACGGTGTTGGGGACGGTGTTGGGGACGGGGATGGGGACCGAGAGGGGCGACGGAGGGAGAGAGCGTCTTTCGGTGCGCTATCTTCTTCCTATTACGGTGCGTCGCGTTGCGCATGCACAATAACGTTCCTCCTCCTCCTCCTCCTCCTCCTTGACGGCCGAAATATTACGTTATACGGACCGATGCGGCGGTGTACGTGTGCGTGAGGACGCGTCGATGCGCAGGCGTGTATACATAATTTGTCAGTGGAGAAAAAGGGCGCGGCAAGGATCGTCGGGCCGGACACGTCGTTTGCGACCGAGACTTTCGCAACCGGGCCCCAAGGGTCCCAAGGGGAGGCCATTGTTAGTCGACGCAAAATTGGCGTGTCCCGTGACAATTAGCGAAATAAATAACTCCTGTTTACAGTATGGGTTACGTATAGAGCTCCTTGTCGCAGGTCGGTCGGAGAGTCGGGTCGGAAGGAAGAGCGGGCCCGACACGCCGGCAGCCTTGGTTCGGCCCCGCCGATATCGGGAATTTCTGGAATCTCTCATCGATCCGATGAATTTGTCCAACGGCATTCTCTCTCTCTCTCTCTCTCTCTCTCTCCCTCTACCTATCTATCTGCCTCGACCTCTCCCATCCCTCCCATCCCTCACCGCGCCCCAATAGCCACGAAGAGGAATAAATTTTCCTTCACCGAGCATTCGCTTCATTATTCCAGCCGCCGACTGAATCATGCTAATTAGTATCGATTCATGCGGAATTTTCCTTCTCATCAATTTCTACATATTCATATTGTTTGCTTCTCCCGGCGTTACACGGCACTTTAACCGCTCCGTACTCGCGTACTCGCTGAATTACGTGAAATAATAAAGATAATCACTTACGGCTGCAGGATTAGCTGTAGGCATTGCTCGATGGCAGTGCGGCTCCGGCCGACCTAAAATACTCCCACACTCGTGCGACTCCGGTCATTTATTTCGTATAAAGTAATAAGTCGGACGGTCCGAGCCCGTGCCTCTTCATTCCCTCTCTAATGCATACGTACATTATTAGACATTCGGGGATCACGGCGGCCGTGATAGTAGTACGTGTGACGAAGATACGACGCTTCGTTACGTCAATTTCAATATCTTTCTTCGCATTGTATTTCCAGCTCCATTCAAAAGTCGCATTAATTTAACCGTCCTCCAATAGACTATAATAACAACAAGCGCAATAATAATAATTAATATAATGACTTTTCATTCCTTGCAAAAAGCTCATTAGATATTCTTTTTATTTTCCTTTTAATCTGACACCTGTCATTTCTATTTTTACGACAAAGGAAATATCTTCGTTTGAGTTAATGCCTTGGCAGTAAGTATTTGTTCTGTATTTGAAATACGGCTTTTGAAGCTCCGCGGAGTCTGGGATGGCAAAAACGGCCGAGGGGAGACACGTTGGATCACTAGGCTTCGATATAAAAAAAAAACAAAAAAAAAAAAAAAAAAAAACCTGAGCATATCTGACGGCATAGTTGTGAGACACGCGCGCGGAAACAACGTTTTTTTGCTCTCTCTGTCATTCATCGGGTCGTGTGCGCCTCATTTATTCGAGTGCGCGACATTGCGTAAGCTTTTCCGAATCCTTGAGTCTAAATTTTCCGCGCCCGTTTTTCAATAGGAAAATCGCCCGGATCTACCTGGGCTCGGCTCGCTCCTACTGTTCTTACTTTTTTTTTCTTATCACTCTTTTTGTTTTCTTTGGCTTTTCTTTTCCCAGTATTACGCGATTAATGATAAACCGTTAGAATTTTTAAATAACTCGTTTTCTCGATAAAAGAAAACCTTATCGGCTCTAATTTATTTGTGGCTGTATTTTGTTTTTTTCTTTATCTTTTTATTTTTCTTCTTCTTCTTCTTCTTTTTTTTTTCTTTAAACTTTATTATTATTCCAAGTATTGAGAAAGGTAAAAGGAAAATTTTATTTTTGATCGTCGAGCGCGATTCGGCGAAGTCGGCAGAAATGAAATTTACGAAAGGGAAAAAAAGAGTATTATACGAGATGGAGAGGCAGAGAACACCTGATGGCTTCTACTTATTATTAATAGATTAGACGTGTACCGGTGAAAAGAGGAGGAGCGATGCGTATTCCGACAAATAAAAGCAGAAAAAAAGCACAGAAAATTGAGTCGGAATAGGGCAAGTGCCAATGAATTAATAGCGGTTTATTATTAGACGCCTCCTCGTACGTGTACGTGTGTGCACGCGCGTTTACGTGTATTAACGGTTAGCCATATGTTAAGGGATATTAATAATAACGTGTTTATTGCCGAGCCTAATGAGTAATAAAATGTGTTTACGATGATGGAGCAATATAAAAGGGATTTTATTAAATAATAATAAATAATAAATAATAAATAAATAAGAAGAAAAATAACAAGTACAACAACGACGACGAATAATAATGATGAATAATAACGAATGAAAAAAGAAGGAAATGAGGAAAGAAGGAAAAGAAAAGCCAAAGAGAGGGAAAGAGGAGGAAAAAATTGCGCAGAGAAGAGCGGCGGCATAACGGTAGAGGCGAGTTATCCTGTAAAGTGCGACAATCCGGCGAATTTGCAGCTAATTAAAGAGAGTGACGAGGCCTATGGAAAGCCAGAGTGCAGAGGGGGCCCGTCAGTGGACTCGGGGCCGACGGCGGCACCTCCGCGACCCTAATGACAGAAGCGGCTCTCTCTCTCTCTCTCTCGGTTGCTTCGAATCCCATGGCCCTCTGCGAGTCCACGATACTCGTGACCGACCCTCTGTTTTGCTCTCTCTCTCTCTTTCTCTCTATCTGCACGTCTCCGTATCGCTGCTTGTCACGGCTCTGGTCTCCTTGGACGCCGTCACCTTCGGTAAACTTTCATTTGGTCTTTGAATGTTTATCCGTACTCGCGAAAGTGTGACGAACAACAAGTGGTCACCGAAGGAGAAGGCGACTTTTACAACTGTCTGTTAATGTGCCTAATGACTCGGACGTTATTGATTTTGAGCGCGGCGTTGAGTCCTCTTGACACATTGGCGGAACGGCGGGACCGGGAACATTATTTTAGGAGGCCCCGTAGGCTTTTCACGGATCCGAGACTTTTCTTTGACCGACGCGTAGCCCCCGATCGATGATGCTTCGCGGAACGATTTAGCCAGAGGATGATCGAGTCGAGGAATAGAATACGGAGCGGCGACGCCGACGACGAGGGCGCGCCCACACTCGCCCCGACTCGCGGCCCAGTCGTCAAACGTTCGAGATGAAAATTACGAGGAAAAGCCGAGAGCCGTAATGTCAAGTGCGCTCCTCGACGAATACGCTGCTGCTCCTGCATTATTCAACAAGAGAAACGGTCGCGTCGGCTGCGATCGAGGAATAACAGCCTTAAAGAAAACGAAGAAGACGTAGCAGCAGCAGCAGATGATGCTGATGATGATGACGATGACGATGACGACGATTACGATGATAGAGAAGCCAAAGGTTATTTGTAGGTCACGCGGAAGGAACTGAAATTGAGCGGTCCCTCGCGTGAGAGAGGCGGGGGCGGCGGCGGAGGGGGCGGGGGAGGTTGGCGTCGAGCTCGTTTTCTATTTCTCAGGCACTGATTTATAGTTACTTTTGATTTCAAGCCTCCGGGTTTTATGTCCAAGTCCGCAGGGTCCAAGAGCCGATGCCTGGCCTACCACCTATCCAATGGCAATGGTCATTTTTGCGGAACCCGCGACTAATCTTCCGAGTAAATGACGCAGTGAAAAGCGTCGAATAGAGAAGAAAAACGCTCAAGTTCAACATCGGCGGTGGTGGTGGCCAACGTTTACCGCACGTGCGCGCGCGCGCGCGTCTGTGTGCGCGGAGGAGGTGGTGGCTACCGCGGTTGAGGGAAGGTGGGGGAGGACGTGAACGACGACGACGACGACGACGATAACGACAACGACGACAACGACGACAACGACAACGACGACAACGACGACGACGACGACGACGACGACAGCGCGGTAACGGCACGGCTCGTGCGCATTAAACGGCGCTGGTTTTCCCGCGAGGAGGGATCGTTGCATAAGAGCAGTCGCGGCGAGCCGCCGGCACCTTGGCCTTGACTTTGGCACTTGGTTACGACGACGAACGGTTTCGCAAGAGCCTAGACACGCTCACCCGCTTGTCCCGCGGTAGCGGTTACTTAGGCGCCGACTCGTGGGCGCGACGCGAGGGCCGCGCGTGGGAAAAGAGCATCGATCGGCATTGTGCGTGGCACGGATGCGCTCGCCGAGATTTTCACAGCGAGCTCCAGGATGCTGCTGCGCGTCGTCGCCGCTCTCAGTTCCGACCAGGAGTATCCGGGACACCGGCTTATATCTCTCGACGACTCGTGCTCCAATCGGGTCACTCGTATTGCATCTCTTTTCCCTCCCTCCCTCCCTCTCGCCCTCCCGGCTGATCGCGCGATCGCGAGATCGATAAATTTCGAGCCCGGGGATCGACGGGCCGATTTATCGGAGCCTCCTAAATAATGATATTATTCATTCCCCGACTCTCCGTACACGTACACGAGGCTTCTCTTTTCATTCTTTCTTTCTTTCTTTTTTTTTTTTTTTAACATCGTCTCTCTCTCTCTCTCTCTCTCTCTCTTATATATATATTCTCTTTATTCGAGAGCGTCACGCTCGCGATTTCATTGTAATTGCTGGCCGCTTTTTCCCCGCCGAAGGGATCGAATAAAAAGTCAAGCGTAATCAAATATTGCGATCTTTATATAACGACGATTCAAAAATATTTCTAAAGCCGGCTGAGCTTATAACTTACGTAAGCCGTGGTGTCGAGCTCATCCCGTCCGAATGCGATATTCGAAAGCCGCTCGCCACTGCCAATGGAACATCTTGTTTTCATTATACTCTTCAATAATGCATTTTCAAAAGAAAATTACTCCCGCATTATTCTGAAATGGCTTATCTCCTGGAGGCGTCATTTAATGTAAAAAAGCTCCGACTACGAGGAGAGCGCATTATTTTAATTATAAAATGGGATACCTACTCCTGACTTGGGAAGCTCCTTCTCTACCCGTGAAGTACGAAATGCAATTGATGCACGATGTGAACAGTTCTTACTTATTTATAATTACATGCCCATTGTTACAATGCAATATTCTTATACTACTACTACTACTACTACTACTACTACTACTGCTACTGCTGCTACTGCTTCTTCTTCTTCTTCTTCATTTTTTTTCCTCACATTAGTGCATTAATTAATTAGGAATTGCATAAATCGCTAGCAGTTTGATTCGCGCATGAAATAAGCATGGCATTAAACAAAAATTTTAATTGGCTAGTGTAATATCATTGTTACTTAATGAGCTAACCGTAATCCACGTAATAGAAGCCATTAAAGTTTCTCAAAGGAAGATCTTTTAAAAATAATATGGTAATAAAATGTATTCCCGGCGTAAAGTCTACACAATTACTAGGCAAATTATGAATTTAGTGCTCCGTCCTATATCCATAAAAGCCAAATACTTATCATTATCATTTATATTTATATTGCTGTCCTCGTCGTCATCGTCGTCGTCGTTGTCGTCGTCGTCGTCGTTGTTGTTATTGTTGTTGTTATTGTTGTTGTTGTTGTTGTTGTTGTTGTTATCGTGGGTAGCGAGGTAGCCGTTCCCGATCTTGATATCGTTACTCGTGAGCTTAGGCCGTAAAAGGTTGAGTAATTGCCGAGTTTTGGTAAACGCACACGTCTATACGTAACTCGCGCGTAACCATATGCTCTCGGTAACAAATGTTGCGAATCAGTGTTCATTTCAGCCTTATAATTGTGATCGTTTTTTAAGTTACGTGTGCGTGTACGTAGGTAGAGGTCGGTCGTAATACGTTTCCAATCGGATGAGCGTACAAATTTTATAATCAGTCTCATATCAGATACGAATTCAAAGATTTATTGGGCATATTTTATCATATGTTACGCCCGGGTTATACGCAGAGCCTGTAAATTCTAGGTTGTATTATTATTGCCGAGATATATTTTATTGGGGAGCATTAAATTGATGGAATGTCAATAATTTATGAAAATTGGGGATTATATTTCAAAATCATCATAGTGCACTTGCCCCGGGTATTCATTACATTCGGAGATTAATATACGTTGGCCGAATATTTATACAAGCAAGTGCTGTAGATCTGAGATTTTTTTCGCCGCGTAATTACGAGGCTGGGCTTTGTAAGGGAGGCTGGAGAGAAAAGGTTCCGTAATGTACACGTCAATTTTATCCGTCCTCCTCGAATATTGGTTTAAAGGAGCAATAATACGCGAGAGAGGACAACAGATAGAAGAGGATGCGGCTGGGAGATTCGGAGCATGCGTGTTTAATGGTCGCAATAACTCTTGGCAATAATGATAAAGGCGATTCGTGTTCGAGTAGAGAATAATGAGGGTACGGGGCTATGAGGGCCAGAGGGGGCCAGGGTAGGGGTGCCGAAGTCGATTTTCCCTGGTACCGCGAGATGGGAGGAGATAAGGAAGAAGAGGACAAAGAAATCCGGGACGAGTGCCGGCTGCGGGTGGAGCGGGAGTAGTTGTAGTAGTATAAGCTCCTTGGCAGTCCTCGGGGAAAAGCTGGCGGGATCTGGTGGTAGGTAGGGAGGGAAGGAGGCATTAATTACCGTAGCCGGCAGAGCGGGCCGTCGAAAGAAGCGGCAGTGGTGGCGGTGGTGGCGGTGGTGGTGGTGGTGGTGGTGGTGGTGGTGGCGACGGCGGCGGCGGCGGCGGCCTCGCGAATAAGGCCAAACCGAGCCGATCTTGTCGCTAAGGAAAAAGCGCCTCGGCGATTACGTTGGTCCTTGCGCTCCGAAACTGCGAGACCCCCCAGAAGAAAGTCATGAGGGCCGCGCGGCCCCGGACAAATGATTGCGCCCGGATTATCAGCGGCCCGGTCGGGCCCATTACGCGGAGAGCCGCGTTAGATAATCGCGGGCGTAATGGTTATGCGGTGCCCCGGCGCAATGAAATCCCGTGAAATGAGGCGGCAGCGACGGCGGCAGCGACGGCGTCAACCGTGACGACGACGACGTACGCTGTGGTACTTGGTTTTCGGAGGGGCGGTAAAAGGGAGGGAGGGAGGGAGGGAGGGAGGACAGAGTTTTTTCCGTGAGCCCGCCACGCGGAGAAAGTAGGCGTGCGCCGGTTCGCTCGGTCTCCGGGCTTATCTGCCATCTCCTTGCTATTGTCTGGCCGCTATTGCGAAATTATTGCGGACTCTCCGGACGACGGTGGTGAGGGCTCGGCCCATTGCACAACGCGCAACATTGAAATTGTCGGTTGAAGGCTAAACGCCGACTCGCCGACTAATGCCCACACCGACCCCCGCCCGCGGCCAAATCTATTCTAACAGTGTTGAGGTCGGAATTCGTTATTCCTATAGAAAACTACCTCGAGCTACTATTGCCGAAGGTTAGCAGACACAATCGAAATGATTAGAGAGCTCCGCTAGGCAGACGTCACACCTCTCTCTCTCTCTCTCTCTCTCTCTCTCTCTCGCCCCCCGTCTCCCCAGCTCATTTACATCGCCATTTGTATTCTGCTCTTCTTCCCTTTAACTTTATAATTTTAGCTGTGGAAAGCCATCTGATGCCGGAATACCTATCGAGAGGAGGAAATTTTACCGCAGCCATTCGTTCTCCTATAAAGTAGAAGGAAAAAATAAAATTATAGCTAAAAGTACCACTAAAGTCAGATTTATTGAACCCTTCGACCGACTTAGACTCCAGCTCGCAACTGTCATTTCGCCGATTATGCCTTGAGCTCTGAAACTTAGGAATTAAGACCTTATGGTGGGAAAATTATATATATTAGAGTCTGGAAAATTGCCTCTACTCTAGCTTGTAATGATAACAGTAAAGTTTTGTAACCATATAATAATCATAATACGTTGACTTGAATAATTTAATTTATGGAACAGTTATGATAAAATTGTGAAGTGTCATGATTGAAATTATACCTACTGTCTTTAATATAATATGAGGTTCTATTAATCACGAATACGCGAATGGAGAATATGCAAAGACTAAGTTACTCAAGCTTTTCGAAAACGTCGATTTCTTCTCCAAATGTTTACTAATCTCGTAAAACGAGTTTCGTCGTCTCCTTAATTGAATGAAAAGGATAGAGATAGAGAGAGAGAGAGAGAGAGAGAGAGAGAGAGAGAGAGAGAGAGAATTTCACTTTAATTATATAAAAACTCGATTCGAAAACTTCAAGAAGCCGATACAGGGGGCTGAGCCTGAATTTCTAATTCAAAGGAGCATCTAATTGGGCTTAATAATTAATGTTCGATAAGCAGCGAATAAAAGGAAACACAAATCAGTTGCCGGCGAAATCTCGAGTTATCACCACTGCCTTTAAGATTTCGCCTTAAAATATTCAAAGTTATGCCGATGGAGAGGAGGACTCTTCTACGAGATGAAAATATAACCGATACTGTTTGAAACGAGGCGTGCTCCTAATGATGATGATGATGATGATGATGATGATGATGATGATGACGACGACGCCGACGACGACAATGACGATGATGAACAACCGGTATAGAGCAAACGTTAGCCTATACTCGTTAGCTTGTGTTACGAAGACATCGACGATGATACGCACGCACGGGGTTTGGGTAGCGTTGCGTCCTACCCTGGCGCATGCGCCTTACTAAATCCCCTTTCAAGTTCTCTCTCTCTCTCTCCCTCCCTCTCTCTGTCTGTCGAAAGTAAACTGTTGCATAAAGACACGGTATAAAAGAAGCAACTCTTTGAACTTGAAAAGGGGGTCAATTACGTAAATTTTGTTAAATAAAAGTGATTAGCGGGATCGGATTATCGGCCAGGGGGGAAGGGTATGTCGGATTGGCGACAGGAAAATAAACAAAGCAGCCGGCATAGTCGTAGAAAGTCGTACACGCCCCGGCAGATGTAGTAAATTCCTTTTCTCTTTTAGGAGAACCCATAATAACGGCGACAAAACGCCACTTGTCCCGATTCGGTCGCGCCGAGCGCCACTTGTGAATTATGTGACTCTGAACCCTGACGGTGTCGGTGTCAGTGTCACGCCGAACGAACACCGATCCAGTGGCCGTGCCAGTGGCGCGAGGGAGGGAGGGAGGGATGAAGGGGGGCTTCGAGTCAGATACAGCGAGCGAGAGGCTGCCCGAAGGAGAAAGGAACATCATCTCCTGACGATTTACCTTCTGCTCGAAAATGCTTTTTAAAGTATGGCCTGTGAAAAACATGACCACTTGACATGTTACCACTCCGCTGCCGAGGATCCAAAATGACAAATAGTCAGATCGGCGATCCATCCTCGACTGGCCTCTATTCTAATTGCCATTTGTTGCCAATCCTTATTTTTTTATTTTAACAAATAGTCCACCTTGTCTGCACGCCGATTTAACAACATATTTAACGAGTTCCTCCTCCTCCTCCTCCTTCGCCTCCTCCGCCCCGCCGCCGCTGCCGCCCAGTCAGATTTCGCTGCTTTTTACAGCTCCTCTTAATTGCACTTAACCGCAATTACAATTGAATATTATTTTTACAGTCGCATTCGCTTGACCGATGGTAAATGTGTAATAATATTTTAAATCTCCCTTACAAGCGTCGCATAAAGTTTATATATCACGGACTCTGCGATTATTTACTATTACGGGTTTCATAAAAATCACTCTTTATAAAGTAAGCGTATTGTTATTGTTGCTACTATCGTTATTATCATTCTCATCGTCATCGTCGTCATCATCATTACCATTATTACCATTATTGTTTTTTTTTTTTTTTTTTTTTTAATATTATTATTGTTGTTGTTATTGTTATTATTATTATTGACATTATTATTATTATTAGCAATAAAAGAATACAAGCAACTTTTGCCCATCATAAAGCGGTTGAAATACAACTGCTGCTTAAATTTCAATGTAAAATAAAACTTACGGTATACAACTAGGTATATACGTGTGTGCGTGCACGTGTGCGTGCACGTGTGTGTGCGTGCGTGCGTGCGTGTGCATGTTTGCATGTATGAATGTATACAAGGGGCCATTCATAAATATTTCGCACTTCAATATTATATATTATTGGGATTAAAAAAAATTAAAAAAATAATAATAATAAGAAGAAGAAGGAGGAGGAGGAGGAAAAAAGCCTTCAAAGCTTCAAACCCTAAAGAATCTTTCTTATTCGCAATCGTAAGCGCGTAGTAAACTCACTTTAAATTTTGTTTTATTTCTAAGATTTCTCTTTACGATCCCATGATATTATCCCAAATTAATAGTAAATAATTCAACCATATTATACAAGGAACGGAAGAAAAAGAAGAGAAAGAATAAAAAGAAGAAGAAGAAGAAGAAGAAGAAGAATAGGAGGAGAAAGAAGAAAGAGCAACAGGATGAATTAATTTTCTTTTTAACGCTTATCTCTCGATATGAAGAAAGAGTTTTAATAAATTTGAAGAATTTTAGGATTAAATATTCACGTGGACTAGACTAAAGCGAAACATTGCTCATGATTGATATGATAAAAATAAAATTAAAATAAATATAAAAAGAAGAAGAAGAAGAAGAAGAAAAAGAAGAAGGAGAAATGACACATCGGTGGTGCGATGCTCTCCGGCCGCCATTTTACGAAACCAAATATTTTACGTAAATTTACGTAACATGTCAAAAAAAAAAAAAAAATAAATAAATAAATAAATAAATAAAATAGTCAGAAAAAAGAAAAAGAAAATAATAAAATGTCTAATGCCCGGGCGAATCCTGATGCCTTTGGCTTTACTTCTTGTGTCGCTCGATTCTCCGAACGGCAAACATTTTTCATTAATAATGGCGCTCGACCGACTCGCTAAAACATCCTAGTGTAAGAAGAACGTCTTTTGTCAAGTGGAGGCTTGAAAAAAAAAATCGTTTCGTGCTAAGCGTGCCAGGAAAACGATTCGCGAGCAAGAAAAAAGATAATTAACCCGAGGTAAGTAATGTCATTCCTAAATTGTGCCTTGAATAATATTTCCCTTGTTATCGACTACGATAATAATTCGCGAGTCCTCGGATAACCACGAATCGCTCGTAATAGGTTCTCCCCCCTCCCCTCTCCCCCTCTCTCCCTCTCTCTGTCTCTCCTCCCCCTGCCCAATCGCAGATAAATGTAAAAATCGGCGCTTTGTGCGTGTACGAGCTTGGGGGGGGGAGAGGAGAGACAGACAGAGAGAGAGAGAGAGAGAGAGAGAGAGAGAGAGAGGGAGGGAGGGAATAATGGTCGCGGGAGAGATCGTACGTCGAGGAGGCCGAATGCTAATTAACTCGCGGGCATTGGAGGAGCGCCAGCGGACTCTTATCGGGGCTCCGCATCACAATGACTCCTCGGGCCCCGACAACGCGCTCCGGATACTTTTTTTTTTTTATTTTGTTTTGTTTTGTTTTGTTTTGTTTTGTTTTGTTTTTAACTAGAGCAGTAATCTCCCGGCTGGACGCCGCAGTCTTTTTAAGGATGCGGGTGGCGCTGCGGGGAAGTGGGGCCCCCATCGACCGCAGCGGAACCTTACGTTTCTCTTTTCGGGCTCGGGATCCAGAATCCTGCCCACGGGGAGGGGAACCTATCTTCTATCCCCGATCCCGGGTAATCGAAATCGATCTTGCCGTATTACCGATAGATCAGCGAGCATGGGATTTTCTGCTACTGCCAAGGTTGCCTGATTATTGACCTTCGGGCTGCTCTCGTTACAAGGCTTCGTTCGAGGCTCTGTCGCTCTTCCTCTTGCCTGATCGAGACTTCTCGTCGACCGGGACTCCTTACTATGCTAATTCCCCGAGTCCTCGCAGGATAATTTATAAATTTAACTTTGGTTAACACCGCGGCGCTCCGAGCCCTCAGAGCTAAACGAATTGTTTAAAGCGTTCCATCACCGTAGTCGTCGTCGTCGTCGTCGTAGTCGTCGTCGTAGTCGTCGTCGTAGTCGTCGTCGTAGTCGTCACTCTTTTTACCTCCCAGCTGCCCATGTAGCCGTGTATTTAATTAACGGCAGCCTTAAATTACATGCGGTCGATGCGACTTCGCCTCGCTACGTTATTTATATGTTGCTAAATCAGTTCTATCGACTATAAAAATAATAACAAACTCATGCTAATGCACAGTTGCGGTCTATTGGCTTTATTACCCTAGTGCTGCGCACATGCCCTAAAGCCACCTCCCAACTTCAAATATTTACGAGACCTTTACACTCCCCTCGTATTTACCCGGACCCTCTCCTCGACTCACGAGGTCTATATAAAAAAAAAAAAAAAATTTTTAACTAATATCCATCGTAAATCATCGTCATTTTTGATTGTTCATCCCAACACACGATCCCGCCGAACTTTCCTATTCACCGCTCCTCCTCCGTCCTTTTCCTGCATCCTTTTCCTGCATTCTCATCTTCATCGCTTCTAATTACTATTATTATCTAAGGTTTTTTTTTTTTTTTTTTTTTTTTAAGACCGGAATTCCCATTATCTGTCTAATTAAGAAGTACTTTCGGTGATGTAAGTAAAGTATTGAGGCGATTCGTCGTCCGCGTTTCAATACATATTGAAAAGCTGTTTTTTGTTTCTTTTTTCTTTTCTTTTCTTTTATTTTCTTTTCTTTTCATTTCAACAAAGTACTAGATCAAATAGATCTTGATTATTAAAGCTTCTCGGGACAATGAAGAGAGGCGATTGGTTATTTAATCAATAACCAATGAGGGCCAGGCAGTCGTGTGTGCCCCGGCATTGTCGGATCCTCATTACGCGGGAAACTATTGTAGGAGGCTGTAATTATTCAAATGCAAAGTTGGCGGCTACCGCAGCGAACTCGGGCCACTATCACATACGCATTCGGTCGTTTGGCTCTACACTTAAGCGTAATGCATTTTCCCGCGGACGTCCCTCGCTAAGCCATGCATTCCGATCTCATTATACGGGGCCCGAAGAAAGCGCGGTATTGCGTGATTAAAATTAAGAGCGCTGCCTATAAATAGGACTGACTGGCCGGCCGGCCTTTGTGGTACCTTATCGGCTGAGAGAGAAATGGGACATGGGACGGCGGGACCGTAGGAAAATCTCCGTAAGCTTGTCGGCGAATTTTCACGGGGTCGGCCAAGGCGCTCCGCTAAAGGAAGAAAGGGAAGACAAGACCAAGAGCGCGGTATAGGGACGAGTAAGGACGAGCGAAAGGAGCGATCGGGTTGAAGGATCAGCAGCGCGCCTCGAGCCAAGATCACGGGCTCCCTCGAGTGTGTGTGAGGCAGCCCGAGCTTCGGTCCGCTCGTCCGCTCGGACACGCACTCACGCGCACGCACACTGGGTAGACCAGCAGGGCAGGGTTAGGCGAGCTGCAGGTCTTCTCGTGTGTTCGCGACGGTACTCAAGGTGATCCGTGAGGCCCTCGAGAGTGAGTAAGAACGAGGGAAAGAGGGAGAGAGGGAGAGAGAGAGAGAGAGAGAGAGAGCGCGCGAGTGGAAAGGGAGTCGCGGAGGAGGCGGGGTGAGAGAATACCGACATCGCCCTCCTCTCTGCCGGCGTACGGCTCGGCGCACGGTTTAAGCCCAAGCCGCTAGAGCGGTATATACCGTATAGCCTGGCGGAGTCGAGCAGCGCGACGTAACCGGCATTGCGGAGCTGCTAAGGTAAACGTAACCTTGTCTGTTCGTTCCACGCGCGCACACGTACGCGTCTTCTGCCTTCCCTCCCCAGCCTCCATCAGGCCACCGTCGCCGTGCCTCCTCGTCGTCACCCCTTGCCGATCGACCGCGCTCTCCCACCCTGGTACCACCACCACCACCACCACCACCACCACCACCACCACTACCACGACAACCACGACAACCACGACCACCACGACGTCCACGACGTCCACGACGTCCACGACACACGTACGCGCCCACGGGCCCGAACGCGCATAACTCGCAGCGCGGCTTCGATAGGGCGAGTCTGCAGTTGCAGGAACCTTGGACCCTCGGAGACGCGACGGACCCTTCCTGGAAAACTCGGGAAAGCATAATTCGTCCGACCGCTGAGGATCGGTCGGGGTTGGAGTCGCATCTCGTCGTGCAGAGTCGTGGGGACCACCGATGGGACCACTCGACTCTCCTTGTAGACGGAGCCTTACCATCCGCGACTCCTCCCTTCGCTTCTCGCACACGCTTTTACCCGCGAGCTCTCTTTATCTTTTTTCGCCTTATCCTTCGCGTTTGTTCTTCGGCGGTTATTCTCCCGCTCCCTTTATCTCTCTCTCTCTCTCTTTCTCTTGCTCCTCGACTCGGCGTCCCTGGCTTTCCCTGCGCGCCTCCCCACCCGCCCCGATGCCACGGCTTTCCCCCCAGGCGTATCTGCACATCCTTAACCGACCCGAGACTATCCGCGTAATGCCCGCGAGACTTACGCGTGCTCTCTCTCTCTCTCTCTCTCTCTCTCTCATTCTCTCCCTTATCGCGACTCCCGACTCATGAGGGAACATGTAATGGCTACAGATTACTCTCCGTGCTTCCGATTGGAATTCGAAGTGGCTCGTCAATGGGAACGACGCTCTCGGGAGACGATCGCCGAGAGTATTCGGGGTATGTCGATGCTCGACGTCCCTTAATCGGCGAGCGGCCGAGTAATTATTGAGCGCACATCGAGTAACGCTGGATTTATATTAAGTGACGGAGGGTGGAGGAGGCGAGGGTGCAAAGCCTGGCAACAAAGAGAATCCTGGGGCTCGCTGAGTAAGCTGGCACCGTCGGGTCTGGGAGCCAGGACTGCAAGCAGCAGCTTCCCCGTAAAGTACGAAAAGCATTGCCGATATATTCCCCGGGATGCAGTAATAAATGTAGTAAGGCCCTCTTTACATATTGCAGATGGGGCATCAGGGGGTGGGTGTACGGGGAGTCCGAAGTCTCGCGGGAAGAATCCCGTAGCGAGCGAGGAATCAGCTTAGGTCGTAAAGCCCGAGCGTGAGGTAGGTACGTCATCGTCGGGAGGGGGGGCGAGGGCGTAGGCGGGGTGAAAAGGCGAAAAGCGGCTCCGGGACTTTGGCCGGTAGTGGCTCTATGCACGTGCATCGGATGCACGTACGCGCATAACAACAATGTCGTGAATAGCCGCGGAGGCTGGAAACACGGAGGAATGAGCGGCGACGCTCGCGGTCGCGAGCCTCCACCATAGCAGGGAAGGTAGGTGCAACTGCGCGAGCGAGAGTCCGTTAGGCGCATGCGCGGTGGCTGAAAAGTCGCACACAGGTACGCGGTGGGCTCGCGCGTATCCTGAGAACGGGCTTAGGGAGGCCCCGAAGCGGGACTAAAGTGCACGTATAAAATACCTGCCGGAGCGCTCCCCCCCACCCACCAACCCTCTCTCTCTCTCTCTCTCTCTCTCGCCCCCTCTCTCTCTCTCTCTCTCTCTCCGTCAGACACACACCGTTGCTCGGCCGTTTCTTCGCCGTTTCTCGTAGCTCCTCCTCCTCTTCTTGTTGGGCATCGCGGCTCACCGCCACTCTTATCCGCGAGCGAGTGTAAGGTCGGAAGGGGACTTCCTCCCCGCCGGGTCGAGAAACCAGGAGGGAGGAGGGCGCAGGATCCGGCCGACGGAGCGGAGGGGCGCGAAGGGCCCCGAGACTCGGGCCCGAGCGAGCGGTTCGCTGCGGCTCGCTCGGGTCGGATTGGATTGAGGCGGGCTGGAGGCCGGAGGCCGGAGGGGGAGTGAGGGAGCGAGGTATCGAGGAGAAGGCCCCGGCACCTCCACCGTCACCGTTGCTGCCAGCGCCGCGCCTGCGCGCGCGCGAGAGCTCGCCGGGGGCAGAGCCGAGAGTCCGTGGCTGGACTCGAGAGCGAGGGAGAGCGAGGGAGAGAGAGAGAGAGAGAGAGAGAGAGAGAGAGAGAGAGAGAGGGACCGAGCGAGAAAGGGTGGGAGGGAGCGCGAGGGAGGGAGAGGACCGATGTGTCCCCGGCGAACGGACGAACGGACGAACGGACGAACGAACGAACGAACGAACGAACGAACGTACGTACGTAAGTACGTACGTACGAAGGAGCGGAGGAGGCGAGGGAGTGAGGGAGCGAGGGAGCGAGGGAACGAGGGAGCGAGCGAGCGAGCGAAGGAAGGAACGAACGGGCCGACGATCGTCGTGCGGCAGGAGCGCGGCAAGGCCCCCGACCAGTCGAGCACGAGAGGCCGAGACGAACGGCGCGATCGCGAGCGAGTTGCCGGAGTCGAGCAGAGAGCAAACGATCGAGCGAACGAACGTACGTACGTACGAACGAACAAACGAACGATCGGCCAAGCAAGTCATATAAAATTGTACGGCCGCGGTGTAAGCCCGACGAAGCCTCTGAATACGCTCGCCTTTTGTACGAGCTCGCGAGTGAGCCTCCACCGGGGCATTGGGAGTGCGGGACGAACGGCGGGGCATGCCGGGCCCGAGGCCCTAGGCCCGGCCACGTGCACTTGTGCTTCGGAGGACGTCGACGGGATCCTCGACGGGACGGAGCCTCAGCCGGAGGGTATTGGAAGAGCCCGGAGGAGTATCGAGAGTTCCTAGAGTTGGGAAGACCGAGACCAAGGCCCAGCAGCCCTCAAAATGCCCAAGATATTTTTAATAAAGAACCGGCTGCACCAGCAGCAGCTGCGGCTTCTCGAGGCCCAGCACCTCGGCAAGAGTCCGCCCCCGGGTGGCAAGGAGAGTCCCCTTGGCGGCGCCGAGCCCCTCAGCCTCATCGTCAACAAGCAGCATTGTGAGTAGCCTAGGATCTCGTTTACGGAGTCGCCCTGGTTGGTACCCGGTACCCCCTAAGACCTACTTACTTACTTTCCATCGGTATCTCTCTCTCTCTCTCTCTCCGCCCCCACCACTCCCCCAACCCCAACAACCCTTTTGGTGTCCCGTGTCCCCGTCATCGATCACAGCCTCACGGGGATCAGGACCGCGTAGGGAAGGGCCTTGTGCCCCGAGTCATCCTCTTTGTGCCTTTCGCGTAACCTGTTGGCAGTGTCATCCCCACGAACGTGCTTCCATCTGATAAGCGTAGGTTCCGAAGGGATCGTTCAGGCCCAGCCTCCCCCAGGTATCGAACCGGGCTATCTCGGCAGCATCGGCGGTATCGAAAGTCCCCTCGCATAGTCGACCTAATCTAAACTGACAGTCAGAAAGAGATAAGGAAGCTAAGTCGCTTTTCACATTCTCTTTCCTTGTACTTCTGACATTAGCTTCATCCTCGTTATCATTATTATCGTCGCCATTGTTTATTATTGGGTTTCGAGTGATTCGCGGGTGGTGCACCTTCGCGTCGCGATCCGGATAAGAGTGATAAAGACAAAGGGACCCGATTCGGTTCGGTTCATTGAAAAAGAAGAAGAAGAAGAAGAAGATGTAGAAGAAGAAGAAGAAGATGATGATGATGATGATGATGATAATGAAGCCGGAATAGGAGGAGGAGGAGGAGGAGGAGGAGAATTCTTAGGTCGGTCCTTCGCGTAGATTTGGCCCGGGGCGCACCCCTTTAAAGGGGGAGGCGTCTCGCAGGTTGTGGCACCTGACACGCAGGTGGCTTAGTCCCGGCCCCCGAGTGCCGCTGGCCCGGCCACGAACGGATAAAAAGACGGCCGGCCCTGCCCTTGAGACGAGGCCTGCGTGTGCGTGGATGCGCTATATATGCGCTATATATGCGCTATATAGGGGAGAGTGACGGGGCGGGGAGGGAGGTATGGCGGGCTCTCGAGGGCCGATTTCCTCGTGCCCTTGGACGAGCTCGGCCGAGCTCTCGAGGCCGGGTAACGCGGGCTGGTGCTGAGAAAAACGACTCCTCGGCCCCTGGAGTAACCCGTATAGTAACCGATAGGGGGGACGCTCCTCGAGGGACGTCATCGAGAGGGCGACGGGGATCAGGTAGAAGGCCGCGAGGATGAATAACGTGAATTACTCGCCGCCCGTTGACATAAGAGCGTCGACTTATCGACTCGCGATTATCAATTTGCTATAGGCCGTACGCCGCGGCCGCGCTTCCATTCCTCGCGAGTCGCTAAGCTAACGGTAAAGCAGCCTTAGTTAGAAGCTCCTCTAATGCCCGGCGGCTCTATTGTTATTTTGCATCGGCGATTCGCGCCGGCAATACCGATTTCGTGCACTCATTAATGAATCGAGTGACGTTCCAATTCCGTCCATTCCAACAGGCTCGGCTTCCTCTCTTCTTTTTTTTTCCTTTTTTCTATTTTTTTTTTTTTTTTTTTTTTTTTTTTTTTTTTTTTTTTTTTTTTTTTTTTTTTTTTTTTTTTTTTTTTTTTTTTTTCTTCTTTTTCTGTAACGCCCTCCCCCCTTCACCCTCCCTCCCCCCGCGCTCTTCATTTCTTGCTCTCCGCGAATTAATTAAGCTCCTTTCAACCGATCATCCGCGACTGATCGATTCCTTTTGGAAAGTATGCAACCGAGATTCGGATAAGAAACGATCTGAATTTCAGATAAATTTCTATAATCTATCTTTAGCCCCCTGTGTTGATGTGTGCCCGTGCGCCTGCCTGTGTTTTTCTCTGTGTAAGTCCATACGCGTATGGTAATGTGCGGGTTCGATGAATGCAAGGATGCCACGTAGTCGAGGAAATCCGCCAAGATTAAGAGAACAATATTCAAAGGCAGATACCTACGCGTATGCATGCATACATATGTACATGTATATATATATATATATATAAACGGATATATACGTGTAGAAAAAGATACAGTGACGGTGATTCGTCCGCATACTCCTCGAATCGTCCCATTGAAATGAGCGCAGAGAGGCGCATACCTGTGGAATTCCTGTTTTAATGCACCGTACAGGTGGTGGCTACGGTGGTGTGAGGGCCGAGACTAATGGGCCCGCGCGGGGCCATTCTCACGCATACAGACGCGTAGGGGGATAAAAAGCTCGAGGGATCCGGTGGAAAGAGATTTTCGTGACGAGAGATTCTTTCACACTTTCGAGTTTTCGTTGTTCGTGCCGGACAACGGTAAAGTGAGTAGGTGTTTCTCGAGTGCTGCATGCATATGTGGGCCCGTTCGACCTAAAACTGGTTTAGAAAAAGTTTGGGGCTCTTTTTATCCCCCCGCTCCTCCCCCCATCTCCCCCATCTCCACCCACCAACCCACCCTCCCCTCCCTTCTCCACCAACTCGCTCGCTCGGTCTCTCTCTCTCTCTCACTTCTCTCGCTCTCTCACTCACTCGCTCTCTCTCTCACTCGCTCGCTCTCCCGCGTTCGGTTCGATCGCTTGGTGTCGCTCGTCTCTCCCCCCCTCCCCCGACCCCTGGCTTCTCACGGGTTCTTCGTTTCGGACTCTGGTCGCTCCCTCGCTCCCGGCTGGTGTATTAATCGACGAGTTTTTCAAGGCGACCACAGGCGGCTCGGCCCGACGCCCTCCCTTATCCACTGTCCGCCTCTTCCTTTGACGCTCCACTGGACGGGGCGGTCATTGGGGCGAGCGGGACGAGCGGGACGAGCGGGACGGCGTCGAGAGTAGTCGCTCGTGGTCGAGGAGGAGGATAAGGAGGCGGCGGAGGATAAGGAGGTGGAGGGAGGGAGGGAGGGAGCCTAGTGACGCGGGCAGGCCCCGTAACGAGGAGGGCGGCGGCCACGTCTGCGGTGGGGCCTGGCGGTGAGGTAAAGGGTGGGAGGAAGGCGGTGGAGGCGAGTGGGAGGCGAAACCATTCTTCAGCTGGGATTTTTTTTATCCAACAGCCTCTAAGGAAAATAAATACAATCCAATATCGAACGGAACACTTTACTACCTGTCTAGGCAGCTTTTTTACTCGGACCCACGCTCATTCGGCTTTCTTGTGGCCCGAGGTTAGTTTGCCGGGCCCTCGCAAGGTGCAACTTCCTCCTGCATCATCGGCCCCTGCAGCATCCCGTCTCCTGACCCCTCCCCGGCTTCCCGGCTATCAGCCACCCGAGCGACAAGGAACACCTTCGTTAGCGGGTCCCTCGGTTCTTACGGGTACGCGAGGTCTGCGCAAAAAAGGGCGCCAAAGCTGTAGAGCTGGACACAACGGAGCCGGAGAAGGAAGGGAAGGGCCGCGCGGGAGGAGATAATCTTAGAATAGAAAAAGTAAAGTAAAGAAAAGAAAATAAAAGTCGAGCGGGCGGAAGAAGAAGCGCCCGCGTAACGGGAGCGATGACACACGCGAGGCCAGTAGGGTATAACCGCACCGAGCTGGTGAGGCCTTTTCCTCGAGTCGGCCGACGGCGAGGGCGCGCGGGGGCGCATTACAATGCGCGGTGTCAACTCGCGGCGGATGTGCGACCCGCGCGCGTCTTCCCGGATCGCGTGCGCGCCATGCCGAGCGGATTTTCCGTTCTGGATGAGGAGGTACCGTTCCGTGCCGAGCACCGCCACGTACAGTAGTCCTCTCCACCGTGAGTCGCCGAGTCGCCACCGCCGCTTTCAGCCTCCGATCTCGGACCCCGAGTACGCAAAGAGTCCCACTCGGACCCGCGCGGTCTCTTTACCACAAAGATATGCGAACGGAAATGACGTGCGTCACGTACGGATTATCGGGCTCGCTCGACATGTAGAGTTGCGACATGGCGTTGGCTGCCCCCGTCGCTTTTCGCTTCGGCTCCGCGCTCTTTTTTCCTTTTCTTTTTTCTTTCTCCCTCTTCTGCGCTCGGAAGCGTACATATTTGTACTTAACACATAGGCTAATGGTAAGGGAGCGTTACTCGACCGATCCAGAGTCCAAGCCTTATCTCATCGACGCGAAGGGAGCACCACCCGATAAGGACGGGACGGGAGGGTGGAGGAACGGTCTACTACCTCGAGAATGCCCTTCATTGACACGTTAGAGAGAGAGAGAGAGTCACGGAGCGCAGCATTAGACAGACATTGGAAGAAACGACGTTAGATGAAGCGGATAGCGACAGAGAGACGGAGAGATAGAGAGAGAGAGAGAGAGAGAGAATAATGGCTTGGGTACGTTAATGAAACTCCAGCGGCACGTGCAAAGTTCGGCGAAACGAAATTCCGACCGCAAAGCCGATGTTTTTCTCCGAGCGCGAGCGGCGCACTACGCCTCCGCTGACAAGGTCAGTCGCAGAAAAGAAGAATGAAGGAGGAAGAAGTTTGGCGAGCGGGTAGGCGATGGGGCCGGCAGGGAGGTGGGTGGGCGGGAAGAGGGACGCGGAGTTAAGAGAATAAAGAAAAAAATAGAGGTGACCCGTAGGGAGGTGGAGGATAGAGAGGAGAGAGAGAGAGAGAGAGGGAGGGAGAGAGACGGGGTTATTGGGGTGTGGGGGTGGCAAAGGAGTAAAAAGATCCGAAATTGTTTTGCACCGCCAGCGGGAAGACAAAGAGGAGGCGACGCGTGCGCGCGAGGAGCGAGCGGGTAAGGACGCCGACGGGGTGAAGGAGAGTGAGAGCAGAGGTGGAGAAGAAGGGGCTCCTCTCGCTGGATGCTCTTTTTGCGCAGGGCGAGCGAAATGGTCGCGATCCTCGGATTCACCTCTTCGCTCGTACGGTGGAGCTGACCGAGCTGCCCGAGCTGCCCGAGCTGCCCGAGGAGCCACCGCTACAACCGTTGCCACCACCGCCGCCACCATCACCGCCACCGGACGAAGCGGGCTCGCGATCGGTTAAAACCGAGAGGCGGAGAAACAAGTTCGGGCCCCCGAGGCACACACGCGCGCACGCACGCACACACACGCACGGCTCGTTCGAAGCCAGACAACGGCCATAATCGCTCAAGGGGCGATCATCGTGTTGTGGACGGGGCACACAGCACACGGCACACGGCACACGACGCGGACGGAGTATGTGTGCCGAGGATAGTCGGCGAGGGGGGGGGGCCAAAAAATCTTGCCATATAGCCGAGCTCGGCGGCCAAGCGACCCGGGAAAACGCCTCGGCCATTATTATTCCTCCGGATCTCCTAACGGTTCTTACTCTTTCCTCCTTTTCCTCGACCAGCGGATGGTGAGGGGTGTGGCGGGGGAGACGGCCGAACCGACCGTGGGTCCACGAAGCTCGCTATTAACGAAAACTAATCGGTGACGCGCACGCGGATCCTTCTACGGATTATCGTGTCTACGAATTCCTCTGCTCGGCAAGGGAGGGACGGTCCGGTGCGGTACGATACGGTGCGGTGCGATACGGTGCGATACGGTGCGATGCGGTGCGATGCGGTGCGATGCGGTGCGATACGGTGGGAGTAACGACGAGAGCATCGCCAACGGAGTCAAAGAGATTTCAAAGTCCGATCGCTTCCGCAAATTTCGACGCGAACCGAGTTCCCTCGCGAGTCCTCGCTTCACAAGGACGATTCAGCGGCGTAGGAGCGTCGTTCGCCGCCCCTCCCCCTCGCTCGATCTCTAACTCCCCCACCCCCCTCTCTATCCCTCTCTCGCGCGCTAGTCCATGAAATTATTGTTCGCTCGTTCCTTTGTCGTTTGTTTGTTGCGCCGGGAAAGCAAGGGGGAGGCTCTGATAATCAAACAATGGGGATCCCAATGGCGGCTCCCTCCTCCTCCTCCTCCTCCGTCTACCTCCACACTGTTCCTCCCTACCTCCCTACCTCCCTACCTCCCTCCGACCCGTTCTATCCGGCCCCTGTCCCCGCAGCCGTCATCCTAACCCCACGGCGCGCTACCAGTCGACGACGACGAGGACAACGATGACGGCGACGACGACGACGACGACGACGACGACGATCACGATAAGCCACAGCCTCGCTATATTGCCTGCCCATACTTTCATTGGCTCTTTTCGCATTCGGTCTCGAGCGCTATCGTACGTACCTTATAGCGCCACCCCTCACTCCCTCCCCCCACTCCTACTCCTCCGTCCCACCATCCCTCTTCCTTTCGTTCCTCCAGCGGACGACCGAGCACCCCGAGCCGACGCCTTTCAACATCCGCATCCCGTGCAATTAATTACCAAGTCGAAATCGCATCTCATTTCGTCGGGTCGCGGAGCTTTTGTCGCGCTCGACCGCGCTGCGCCAATAGTGTGTACCGGCGGAGGTAAGGGCGGGGGTAAAGAAAACGCGCTCGATAAATGATAATGAGCTCCCGAGTGTTTCTTTCTCTCTCCCACTCTCTCTCTCTCTCTCTCTCTCTCTCTCTCTCTCTCTCTCTCCCTCTCTCTCTCTCTCGAAAGCGGCACGCAGACCGCGTAGCAATGGCTCGCTGAAGCCACCGCCGCCGCCACCGCCGCCGCCACCGCCGTCACCGTCGCCGCAGGCGAATTAATTCCGGGCTCGGAGCTCGCTTTTCCCCGTCGGCGAATCCTCGACGAGCCTCGATGTCGCAATCGCGCGGCCCTGACCGAAATATCCCCCGATGGGGGCCAAGTGCAGGAGATCCCAGGGCCGCAGACGCCGTCATAGCCGCCGTCACTCGACGCTGCTCACTTACCGGCCGCCGGCCACCTCTTATTCCCTCTCCCTCCCTCCCTCCCTCCCTCCCGACAACATCCTCCTCCCACCGCCCGACCTCGGCCAATTTCTCCCTCGATCGGCGGCGGGGATCCGTGTTGCAAAAAAGAAATGATGAAAGGAAGAAAAAAACGAGAGTACGTACGCCTTTGTTCGATCGCGATCTCGGCCTTTTTCATTTTCGCGCTCGGGCGCCTCTAAGGGAAGGGGGGAGGGAGGGAGGGAGCAGCCCCGACTCCCTACGACGTTTATGGTCGCGCGATGATTCTGCGTAACGGATTGAGCTCAGGGATACGCGTCGACGGTCCTTTTCCCGAGCCCCGAGAGACAGGCTCTACGGAATTTTAAGCGCTCGCCTCTTCGCGCTCCTTGACGTACACGACGACGATGACGACGACGACGACGACGACGACGACGACGACGATGACGACGACGACGGAGACGCGCGACTTTTTTCACCGGCTGGCTTCGGTTAAAATAGCCCCTCTAGGATAGCTCTCGACCCCCCCGCCCCACACACCCCCCCCTCTCTCTCTCTCACTCCCCGCCCCACGCCGCAGTAAGCCAAGACACACCCTTCCGTCCCGCATCCTCGTTACGCACCGACTCCATCAATTAACCGTCCGATTCGCTCTGGGAAAGTTTTTCGAAAGCGTAGCAGCGATTAATTGATCGGCACCTCCACCTTCACGAGCCAGGGCCTCGCTGCCGAAACCCAAGCGCGATCGATTTACGCACCACTGACTCCTCGCCCCGACAATATCGAGGAACGGGAGCCGGATCGGGAGCCGGATCGGGAGCCGAAGCGGGAGCCGAAGCGGGAGCCGAAGCGGGAGCAGCATCGGCAAGGATGCGAAACATTCGTTATCCGAAGGAGGAGGATCCTAATGAGAGCTTGCCGAGGTAGAAATCGAGTTGAGGACGGGCCCCTCGATTCAACAGCTGCGGCCCTTGGCTTCGTGGCGCTCGCCGTCGCGCCTCCGCCATCGGCTCGATGAATGCGTGCACGAGTGATAAGGGGTCGGTCGGCTTTCGAAAAGTAAAAGAAAAAAAAAAAGGGGGGGGGAGGAGAAGAAAAAAAAGGCGACAGGGCGGGGGACTTGCTTTTCGAAATCTCATTCGCCTATTGGGACCGGGACAAGCAGGCCGCCGGGGCCCATCAATTATTCAAATCACCTGCTCGAGCTAATCGGAAAAAAGCTAAATAATGGCGAAGGGAGGGACGGGCGGGTAGAGATAGAGCGAAGGAGAGCGCGTGTGCTGGGGCCCTCTCCTCCCTTTCCTCTCCGCGTCGCTTTATTGCTCCTTGGCTGACTCGGGCCCTAATTACACGGACGGTGTGCGGGCATAGGGGCGAGTCGCCACAATCTACGCCGCGCAATTATTAATGGAAGCGTAAAATTGAAATAGCGGCGCATTCGAATGCCAGCCACCGGCTGATACGTCTCTCACCCATCCGCCCTCCCCCCTTCCTCCTCCTCCTCCTCCTCCTCCTCTTCGTACTCCGTCTCCTCGAGAGTCTCACGATAAGCCTACTTGTCCGCTAAACGGAAAAATGATGAAAAGAGCTGTCGGTTACGTCAGCCGCGGAATATCCCATAACTTTTAAAATCCACCGCTCCCTTCCCGATCCCGCGGACTCTTACGTCCTTAGCCAAGACTTCTCCTCTTGCACCAGTTTCGTCGGCCTACGCGGCGCTCGAGCCCCGACTTTCCAAGCTTTCTATCGGCCCTCTGTCTGGCCGCCGAGCGGCGGCGACGGGGGCAGGGGGGGAGGCTCGAGACGTGACGAGACGAGACGAGACGAGACGAGACGAGCATTAGTTTGCCGATCTGTCAACACCTGAGCGCGTTCTTGCAATATAACCTTTACGTCATCGAGCAGCGGCAGTCGTCAGTCAGGGCCGCGCGCGTCAGGTAGCGAGGCCAGCTCGGCCTTTACAGCCCGGTGATCGTAGGGTCTTTGCGCGGGGCCCGCCGTCTCCGCGCCCTTTCCCATCGGTCCGGCTCACGAATCGGCGAGATCCGGCGAGAACTCGTTTCCCTCGCCTCGCTGCCGGGGCCGCGAAAATCTAACGATGTCCTCCAGGGTCCGACCGGGCCGACCTCGACGCCGAGCCGGGGGAATGTGGGCGGAGGGAGAGGGGCCTTCGGGCCAGCCGATTTTATTGACTCGCAGAGAAACGTGCAGCGTATAAAAGCGTGTAGCGCCTCGTGATTCGTGCAGCGGATCCCCGAGAGCAGCACTCGGTACTCTCGGTATTGACGGCGACGGCAATGTCGATCAACCGCGCCTGACATTGACCCGAATTTTTCAGGCTCCGCTCATTGGCTCGGCTTTTATTATTTTTCCCTCCCACTCCCCTCTGGCTCGTGAGCCCGTACGCTCGTCCGTCCGTTCGATCCGTTCCATCCGTTCCATCCATCCATCCATCCATCCGTCCCTCCGTTCGTCCATCCGTCCGTCCGTCCCTCCGTCCCTCCGTTCGTCCGTTCGACCGACCGACCGACCGACCGACCGTCGATGGGCTGTCGAAGACGGGTGGGAGGGAAGCGGCGAGACTGCTCGTGCGCCTCGTAATCGCGACCGTTATTTATCGGGAAAAGGTGGAAGTGGACGCGCGGTGCGTGTGGCTCAAGGCCGCGCGCCCGTTTAGAAACACGGCGTCATTGAAATCGAGTAGCGAGCGCGTTAGACGAGCTCCGAAAAGCCCGCGCGGCTGGGAGCGGCGTGATCGTGGCGGAGGGCGCGGTGAAGAAGGAAGGGGACGGAGTGACGCGGAAACGTGCCGGTGAGACAGGGAGGGATTACGCGATGCATCCATGCAGTGCATCGATGACAATGACGGAGCGCCCGGGTCGGATGCGCTATACGTCGCACGGCCTCGGAAAATGAAAATCCCAGGGAAAGCTGGCCCGCGGCATCGTTCCTGAGCATCAAAATCTCCGCCGGCGTGGAAAGAAAAGAGCCCCGGCCGCACGAGTACACGCCTCGGCGGTCCTTCTTTATCGAGCGTTCGAGTCTCCCCGCGTTCCCGCTCTCCCTCCCTCGCCGCTCGCGCACCGCCCGCTTTTTCCACCGTAGGCAGCTTCTCGAGGGGACGTCCGACCACTAGCTCTTGTCTAGCTTGAAAATTGAAACGACCAGTAGACCTTGATGAGGCTTGGGAGAGGGTGGGGGGGGGCCGGGGAGCGAGGAAGATCATTGCCGCTCGATCGGTCGATTAAGGAGCTAACGGTTACGATGCCCGCTCGCCCGCCCCCCTCCCCACCCCGCTCCGCCGATGCCGACGCCGACGCCGACGCCGCATCCCGCCGAGCTAGAAACCCATAACGCATCCGTGAGGGGAAGGATAGATGATCCTGAATGAGGCGATGCATCAACTGGACCGTAGACGAGGAGGTTAGCCTTCGCTCCCGGAGTACGAGCAGAGGCCTACCGTGACGCCTCGATCCCACGTGACCCTTCGTGGCGGGGCCCGTCCCGGTTTTTTTTTTTTTTTTTTTTTTTTTTTTTTTAAGAGCTGAGATTCGACCGCTGCTTTGTTGTCTTTTTCTCGTCGCCGGTTCGTCATGCCCCGTTGTTTTCATTATCGATGTTCTCAGCCTCTATTATTTGCCTTTGCACATTGCCAATCTCCGACTACGGACGTCCCTCCGCATCCAATCGGTGCCGAACTGGTCCCTCCGCCGCCCTCTGACTTTTATCTCGAGCATCGGAAGCGCTTAGAGTGTCCGCACCCGGGAACAAGACGAAGAGAAGCCAAAGTGAGTTCGTTCGGCGGCTCGGTGCGATTCGGTGCGATTCGGTGCGATTCGGTGCGATTCGATTCGGTGCGATCGCTCTTTGTCATTGCCGTTGCCGTTGCCGTTGTCGTTGCCGTTGTCGTTGCCGTTGACTCACTCACACGCTCTACAGATGCAGCGCGGCTTACGGCGCTGCTATAAAAATAGAAACTACCGCTTTAGGAATGCCGTCCTTCGATTCGGACTTTCTAACGATCTATTGAATACGAAAAGTAAACCGATCCCCTACCGTGGAAGCAACGAAATTCCCTCGCTCGCGTCTCTCTATTAAAAGAAGATAGTAATGGGAGTAAGAAGATACTTTACTTTACTGGTACTCGGTATTCGGGACTGATCATACCACCTACTCCTTATTATATACGTATGTATTAGGAGGCCGTGCATTAGGCGGGATGATGTGGGTATTGCCGTCATTGTCCCGCATTAAGAAAAAGAGCGATAAGTGATTTACTTGTATTGTAAGGCTCGCTTCCGAGGAAAATGCAGGAAAGTCCCTCAAACGTTTTAACGTTTTAATAAGAATTCACGTGTTTGAGTTACCGTGACGGTCAATTGCTCAAACTAACGTCTCTCACTCTCTCTCTCTCTCTCTCTCTCTCTCACTCTCTCTCACTCTGCTTCGGATGAGCTCTATAAACAAATGCAGGGCTCCGAGTAAGGAGAGTCACGTAAACAATGAATGTACGGCATTTCCATTGGGGAGTTCCCGTCGAGGATCGTATTTGGCACAGGAGCCGCGAGAAAGTGTTTGCCGAGTGCCGACCAGCGTCTCCCAAGCTCCCGATCTCCATGGGAAGAAGGTTAAAGAAGCAAAGTGAGTTGTTGTCGTGGTCGTGGTCGTGGTCGTGGTCGTGGTCGTGGTCGTGGTCGTCGGTCCGGTTCGATATCAAAAAAAAACCTCCGGACGGTCTTACTTATTATTATTATTATTTCGAGGCCGCGATGTAATAATTTAATAAATGATGCCGTATAGGGGCGAGGGAAGAGGTAGGAGTCGAGGAGGGAGAAAGTCAGAAGTGGATCATTCGGGTGTCGAAGGTCAGCCTCGCATTATCTCCCACCATTCGACTCTTTACCACCATTTTGGATACTCTGGCGCGTCGACGAGTCGATGACGTAATCGCTTACGCAAAACCGCGATGGCTGTTGGTCTTTCGGTTCTCGGCAGTGCGAGCGCGATGAATCGTCCGCTCTCCTCTCTCTCTCTCTCTCTCTCTCTCTCTCTCTCTCTATACCCTTATCTCCCTCTGTATCGTTTCCCATCATCGGTCGGCCGTGGTTTATATTCATTACACCACTGGGATCTCCTCGAGCCTCGTTGGATTTCACCGACTCGCCACGTACTCGCGCGTTATTTATGCCCCGAGCGATCCAATCGCCATTAACGAGCCAGGTTTCATTGCCAATGTCGCCGACTTACAGCGAAATATCGATAGCCGGCGATCGGCTCGCGCGTATTTAAAGAAAAAGGAGATCCCCGTCCCGTCCTCGACGCCGCTTCTTATCCACCCATCGAGTTTCACTTTTCGCCCAAGCGCACCTTTTCCTTTCGGGGACGCTCTTCCTCTTGCCTCCTCCGGCCAAGGGACGAGCGCGTGGGAGTAGCTGGCGGAGCCTTTACCCGCTGCCTGACACGTATACCTCGCGATAGCTCGGCATAGCTCTAGTTGGCCGCGCGTCAACGCGTCCCCGCACCTGATACGTGGACGCGGGCTGACGAAGGGGGGCGGGCGGGAGGGAACACCTGCTCGCTCGGTACCGGCTGCGCGCGAATCTAGGTTCTACGGACTACTCTGCTCGCTGCGCCTCCATCCAATAATAATTCATTTCTCCTCATCGAGAGAACGGCATCGTCCTCGTCCTCGTCCTCGTCCTCGTCCTCGTCCTCGTCCTGGTCATCATTGTTTGTTCTTGTTGTTGTTGTTGTTGTTGTTGTTATTAAGAGTCATCCGAGCCACTAAATTGAATGGAACGCTCGCGAGAGCCTCATACGTCGTCATGCCGTATCGGCGTTGCTTTATTTACCTATTGATTTACCCACTCCTATATATATATATATATATATATATCCCCTTGCTTCCTTTTATTTCTCGCCCTTCGCACCCCGTCCCCGTTATACTTCCCGTCACTGCCGCGCTACTCTTATCGGCCCAACAAAGAGAAATCGTCAATTGCTCGAAATCCTCGCTAAAATTGACACCGATACCCCGTCCTCCTGTCCCCCTCCCCCGCCCGCCATCGCCGAGCTAGCACGCGCCGCTACAGCAACTGACCCGGAAGTAGGGCCGCGATTATTAATTTGACTTATCGGCCTCGTAAAGCTAATGCCCTTTATACTACTTTCCCAGTCCCCGAGCTCTGATTAGAAAATAAAATTAAAAAAATCCCGATTACCGTAGGAATAATAATTATAATTATGTACGAGAAGCTGCGTAGTCGCAGCGGCAATCGTTCATAACGATAATCCTAATAATAACGCTACGATTAATAGAAAGATGATGATAAAGAAGAAGCTGGGTCAGAAAGAGAAAGGGATTATCCATATATTGTCCTCATAATAATAAGAATAATGGAGTGGAGTGGAGTTATGACCCCGAGTGATAATGCACGTGGTATCCGTATATCCGATGGGACTGACTAAGAGGACCCGTTGGTATTATGTGTTTGCAGATCGTGACAAGTCGGACGATGAGAGAGCGACGACACCGGAATCATTGCGCAGCGGCGGCTCGCCGACGTGCTCGCCACCCCCGGTCGCCGGGCCCTCATCCCCTGGGCCGTGCCGAGCCGAGGGTCCCGCCCGGCGCTTTATATCGAGCATCCTTGGCGGTGACGTACCGTACGGGAGCCGGGGCCACGTGCTCACCCGGAAGGAGCCGAGCCTGACGACGAGGCCCGAGTCCCAGCTAGCCGTCGCCAAGCCCGAGCGGCTCGAGCTGCCCCGGGCCTCGACCCCGCCGAGGACCCCGAGGCCCGAGGCCCCGACGAGGGTCTCCGTCATACAGAGGGTCCCGCCCAAGGCGCAAAGCGTGCGCCGCGAGGACACCAAGACTGAAATACCACGTAGCCAGGAGCCGGAGCAGGTGAGTCATAAGGACCTCTTTGATTATCTTATAAGGGACAGGTCGCGGAGGGGCACAGAAAAGTCCTCTAGCAATTGCAATATCCCCGGCAGCGCGTATATATGTGACAACAGCCTGCGGAGCCCCAGAGTCGCCGATAATAAATATTCACTTTCCCTCGTTAGTCGCGGCTAAAGGGCGTATGGGGCGATTGGGTGGCGGTGGTGGGTGGCGGGGAGGGCTAGACAGCTCGCCGTGAGAGCCATTTTGTGCCCGTCCGCTGGAGGCGTTCGGGGGACGATAAGCGCACACGGGCGGTGGTCACCAATCCATCGAGTAATGCACATTCCGAGAAGCCGGACGGGCCCTTCGGTGCCAAGCCATGCCGTCGTGTACGTTGTTGTCGGCTCGGGCCTCTTTCCCCATTGGCCGTTCCGTGTCCACACGTCGAAAACCGACTAATGCCCGACGACCTCTTCCCGTTTTTCATAATCCTTGCTTGCACCTAGCGTCCGAGCAGGTATAAGCATATAGGCGACGTGTGCAACCTGTCATTCCGTACTTGAAACTCATTTGCTACCGACTGCTAATATTACATACGCTCAACCTGCCGATTTCGGATTACCGGGAGCACGCACCATCATCCTCTTCGCTACCACGACTCTTTTATATTGGCGGACCAAGGTTTTTATACACCACCTTATTCAATCATTATCTTCTCTCTCTCTCTCTCTCTCTCTATATATATATATGTACATGCGTATACGTGCGTATACGCAATAACTCTAACCGTTATTACTAATACGACACTGGTTACGTCACTTGGTTGGTACTCGGTTGGGGTGGGTAGGGAGGGAGGTGGGCAACGAATCCTGATAATAGGTTCCGAACCTATCGCTGGCTGCTTTTCCAGGGCAGCGGAGCCGTAATCAGGCCGTGATAAGCAGCAGAGTCGGGTGATCAGTGATTGAGTTTTCAGTCGGGCAGCATTAGTTGGTAGTAGGATATGAGCGAGCAAGCGAGCAAACCCTATTGGTCGCCCGAGCGGAATAAGGTTCGGGCTTGCGCAAAGAGCCGCAATTACATATAAGTACACGTATTTGCATAAGTATGCGAGTACGTGGACGCGTACGTAGGTAGGTAGGTAGGTAGGTACCGTCGACGACGGTAGGAGTTCTCGGAACGGTTTAGATTTTGTCGGTGGCGGGGGTGGGGTGGGGTGGAGGGGGGGTGGGTAGAAGGGAGGATAGCTCGAAATGGCTTCCTGCAAAGTGGCAGGTGAATCATCCGTTTACGTAGGTTATCATGCTCGACGGATTAAGAAAAGCGTTTTTTTTTTTTTTTTTTGATTACCCGATCCACAGGAGCAGCCGATCGACTACGCGGTCCCGAAGCGAAAGGAGGAACCCGAGGAGAGCAACGAGCGCGGTCGCGAAGGCGCCAAGGCCACGCGTGCCGCTATCGGTAACTCGATAGCCCGGCCCCTCCTGGCGATGAGGCTCTCCGGCTCCCAGGGGATCCACGTAGCGGCTAGCGGTCACGGGAGATCGAGCGGCGCCAGCGGAGGTGCCGGACAGTCCGGGAACTCGGGTTCCTCGGGCGGCGGTAGCGGCGGCTCCGGCGGTGGTTCCAGCGGCGGGGGCGGCGGCGGCGGTGGATACGTCTCCGGAGGTGGCAGCGGGGGCTCCGGGGGAGGATCGGCCGCCGGCGGTGGTGCCGGTGGGGCCGGGGGTGGCGGCATGAACCCCGGAGGCAACGGCGGCCGTGGCAACTACGGCCCGAGTTCACCGCCCACCGGTTCCCTGCCCCCCTTCTACGAGAGCCTCAAGGGCGGCAACAACCTAGCCAACTTCGCCAGTCAGTACAACGGTAAGCTTGTCTCTAATACCTTTCTAATCTCAAGCTCGAGCTTCCGCTCGCCCGGACCCATCTAATTTTTTTTATCGCAACGATCCGTTAATTTTTCATTGCCGCGGAAGCTTAAAGACAACGGATATAACAACTACTATAACAACTACTATAACAATAACAATAGTACGCGATGTCGTTCTCTAATGCCTGGCTTCATCGTCATTGGATGGTATAGAATATTCAGGTATTCTTCATTGGATTCACTGGTTCGGTTTTTTTTTTCTTCTTTTTGTTTGTTTGTTTATCCGGGCAGATCTATAATTAATTACATCGGAGATCTAGTCGGGGAGTCGTGCCCCGTAAGAGACGTTAGAAGCTTTTCTCTATACCGATAGCTACGGCTCCTGCTAAAGGAACGCCGCGCGGGGTTATTCGGTCAACGAAGGGAAGAAGAGAGAATGTCAGGAATGCGAGTGAGGCATTGACAGAGGAAATTTCTAGAGCCCGTCGTTATCGTCATTACTCCTGCTATTACATTACTATTGCTATTCTCCAGTGAAGTTCGTCAATGGAGCGGGTGGGGTTATTGGGATGTGGGGAGGGGTGGGGTGGGGGGCAGTTGAACCGAGACGAGCGAGCAGAAAGAGAAACTCGATGAATTTGATAAGTAACGCGGCAATTATGACGATGGCTCAGGTAATGGATACTTGACGGCGTCCCCGGCTGTTGGTATGGAGTGCGACACCGGCCAACAGGACAGTTCCCTCAATCCCCAGCAGCAGTACGCCGCCCAGGAAGGCAAGCAATACTCGTTACTGCAAAACGTCTGCGCCTCCTACGGGATCGCCCTAAAGGAGGAGGAGGACCTCACCGCCTATAAGATCCAACCGAGCGACCTGCTCAGCGGCCAGTACGGGCCCTACGACGTCACCGACTCGGGGATGATGCTCGACGTCGTGTCCGGGGCTGTGGTCGACCCGCTGCAGTTCTCGGCGACCCTGACCTTCAGCTCCGACCATACGGCCCTCCTCGAGAGCCTCAGCGACGCAGCCGACCTCTTTTTACCAAGGCTCCCCGCGGAGGAGGGCTCGGGCGAGCTCCTCGACGAGACTCTTCACTCCCCGGGATCCGCGGGCAGCGCGGCCATGGCTCAGGACGGGCAGATCAACACCCCGGTCGAGCCGAGCGTCGATCCCTTCCCCGAGCACAGCATCTCCCTCAGCAGGGGCTTCGACGCCTCCAGGTACGTTTAGTAGAGTGACTCCGCTCTTCGCCCCGCCCTTCCCCTTCCCCTTCCCCTTGCCATTCCCCTTGACATCACACATCCTCTGATCGCTGTAAACGAAACGTAATAACGCGTCTATCGATTCGCAGACATTACGGGGCACCGCAGCACTTTGCCTCCTCGAAACTCTCGGCACTCTACTCGAACGGCGACTCGAGCTACCAGCCGCTAGCCAAAGAGCGCTCCGAGATGGGTCTGCACATGAATCCGAGTCAGAACGAGCCCCAGCTCCAGCAATTACAGATCCAGGTGCAAATGCAGCAGCAGCAACAGCAGCAGCAGCAGCAGGCCATGTCGCCCCATCAGCAACATCATCACCAAGGTTTGCTGAGTCCCGGTCTCAGCTTTACTGGCAGTGGTGGGCCTTTCAACTATTTTCCCCCTCCCTCGGACGGGCCCTGTTCTCCTCCACGGACCCTTGATTTCATTGTAACCTCCCCCCCCCTCGGAGCCCACATCTTTAAACTCTTTAAAAAACATCAAAGTTGTTTTATTTCGCAACCGCTGTTACACCTCGCCGCCGGCCAGCATTAACTTCTTCCTCTTCTAACCTTCTTAACGGATCGATACTAACCCCGAGCTCTCGTCATTATACCAACACCCCCCCCACCCCACACGATCTCTCTCTCTCTCGCTTTGTTATCGTAACAATCTTACGTTGTTAATAATGCCTTAACTGCCCTTAAAGCATACATAACTCGTCTACGTAACTCCACGGAAATTTAAATCGGCCCTCGGTTAAAAAGAAACTAATTAACAATAATTATTTATAATGGCGATAAAGGCTGGGAATGCTCGTGCCGGGGGCCGCTTTAACCTGAGATCTTGGCATAATACTGTACCTCGCAAGCATTGCACTAGCCGCAGAGTAAGAGTAGCGCCTAACAGATAGGACTAACAGCTCGCTAGCGTCCCTAAGGGTGAGAGAGCTCGCTAACGGCCAGGAACCTTTTCGTACCTGTTGCAGGTCTCGAGCTGGATTCAGGTAGCAGCGCCGGGGGCAGCCTGCCGAGCCCCGGAGCGGGAAGCTGCTCGCTCGACGCGACCTCGACGAGCACCTCGCCTTCCTGCGCCCTCATGGACCACGCACCGAGTCCTGCGGGCGTCGCCTCGAGCACCTCCTCCAACGCCGGGGAGCCGCCGCTCACGCAAAGGGTCGGTGTACTTCAGCAGAGGGTAAGCAGCTCGCTCGGTTTGATTCAAGGCAAAAGCATATAGCTTGCATCGTCGGCTACGAGTCGGTGAGTCGGTGGGTGGGAGGGATGGAGGGCTTGTGGGAGAGAGGCTCACCGTGCGGCTACTCTCCGTCAATCATATTTCGCGAGAACTCACGACGCTTTACTTTATGCAATGCCAATCAACTTGACTGCTGCTTAATCCGAATTATAATAATAATAATAATAATAATATAATGATTTGTAAAGAAATCATAATGACAAAGAACAACTGTTTGATTTACCTGCGCCATTTGCATACTAATCGTGCGTTGTATCCTTCTTTATTTCTTTTCTCGAAACGCCAATGGAAAACCAAACAAACAAACAAACAAACAAAAACAGTTGGGACTGCCAGGAGACTGTCAGCTCGAATTCGTGAACGGAGGGCACGGGATTAAAAATCCGCTGGCGATCGAAGGTCAACGGCAGGCGACGACGAGCCGTGAGGAGGATCGTACGGCCCGACCACCCCCCGGCAAGGTAAGCCACCGTTGCCACGAAGCCGCTCTTCCGCAAGGCCACCCGTCCAACGACAATTACACTACACGTCTGGACCCGTTGCAGGACGACGACCCGAGCCGGTTCACCTGCCGCGTATGCAGCAAGAACTTCAGCCTCCAGAGACTGCTTAACCGGCACATGAAGTGCCACAGCGACGTGAAGCGCTACCTCTGCACCTTCTGCGGCAAGGGCTTCAACGACACCTTCGACCTCAAGAGGCACACGCGCACCCACACGGGCGTCCGCCCCTACAAGTGCAACCTCTGCGAGAAGAGCTTCACCCAGCGCTGCTCCCTCGAGAGCCACTGCCTCAAGGTACACGGAGTCCAGCACCAGTACGCCTACAAGGAACGGCGCACCAAGGTACGTTGTCCTCACACCCCCGGTTGCACTACCCTACCCCCTTGTATAGGCCC
Source organism: Ceratosolen fusciceps (assembly GCA_018883505.1). Classification (NCBI taxonomy): domain Eukaryota; kingdom Metazoa; phylum Arthropoda; class Insecta; order Hymenoptera; family Agaonidae; genus Ceratosolen; species Ceratosolen fusciceps. The sequence goes on along the minus strand of RCIC01000006.1, from coordinate 9,050,023 downwards.
CAGACGTACCCAGACGTACCCAGAGATACCCAGAGAAAGCCAGTGATATTAGAGGCACGTCTCCTTTGTTGACGCAGGTCTACGTTTGTGAGGAGTGCGGCCACACGACGCAAGAGCCCGAAGTGCACTATCTCCACCTCAAGGACAAACATCCCTACAGTCCGGCCCTATTAAAGTTCTACGACAAGCGGCACTTCAAGTTCACGAACAGCAACTTTGCCAACATGCTGCTGCAGGTGCGCACGTAGAAATGACAAGGACGAGAGGTGGGTGGGCGGGAGGAGGAGAGGAGCATAGAGAATGTTGACTGTGTAATAAGTAGTAGAGCGAGGCGGCGCCCTTTGCTCTCCTTCTCGCGTTGCGACCGACCACCCCCTCACACCCGGCCCGGCCCGGCTCGGCTCGGCTCGGCTCGGCTCGGCTCGGCTCGGCCCACTACTCTCCTTACCGCGAGTTCTATCTCCCCGCCCCCTCCCACTCTCTCTCATTCTCTCATTCTCTCGCTCTCTAACTGCATATTCGAACGCATCGACCCACTCTATACAATCCTTTCCCCTCCTCCCAAATACATACCGGTTATCTTATAAGTCGCAGAACTCTCTTTAATTAATATGATGTGTGTACATTAATAGGGCCGACTTTATTGTTTTGTAACGAGCGTGTAGACGAGGCGCCACTTTGAGCCTCAGCGTATAAATAACCGGGCCGAGGAGCGGGCCGATGCCCTCTTATACAAAAAGAAAAACACAAACAAAAACAAAAACAAACGCGGAGCGAAAGAAGAAGCACGTGTCAATTGTTCTTGCTCGTGTGAATTCTCAGGGCGGGCTGCTGCAGCGGGACTCGCGAAACGCCGACAGCTGCGTCAAGTCTGCCTCGAAGGGCCTCGAGACCACGCAACTCCGACGCGCCTCGACCCTCCTGCACATGGGCCGGGCCACGAGCTTCTGAGGATTTGTCTGACCGGGTCGACCGTGCGAGGCCAAGGACCGTCCGAATAGCTCCTGACGTCGCCGTTCCTGCTGCTGCTGCTGCTGCTGCTGCTGCTGCTGCTACTGCTACTACCATCACAGCTACCGCTAACGCTATGGACGACGACGGCGACGGCGACGACGTTGATACCGCCGTCGCTATCGCCACGCGCCTCGACCTCCTTCGTATGAAAATGGCATCCTTCAGTATTCACTGTTCGACTTTACTAGACGATAATTTAGCGAGTTGTCGAGCTTCCATGAGGGGATGGGGGTGGCATCCGATTGTACCGCCTGCCTCTCTCTCTCTCTCTCTCTCTCTCCAATCCGCCCGACCCCTCGGTTCCACCACCACGTTCTACTCCCTTATTGAATAACCCTGCGTAGCCGATTATTCATAGCCGAGGATCGTGTATACTTAGAGCCCAAAGACTTGGATACAACGTTTCAGGAATGTCATGTGAACCGCGGCGCCCAGCCAACCCCGGCTCCTCCTCGAACACCGTTAATCAAGGTAGTGCGCACCGCGGCCGGTTGCTTGCTTGCTTATCCCCAATCGATCGAACAATTTAACGAGATGCACGGCGCGTCACGTTGCTTTCCGACTTTGCGGGCTCTATACCTATGTTAATGCTAATGATGTATATTAATATTAATAAATAATAAGACAAGGGATGACATTCTTCTTTTTCTTTCATATTACTGCTGCTGCTGCTGCTGCTGCTACTGTTACTGATACTACTATTGCTATTTTATTATTACTGCTGCTACTACTACTACTACTACTACTACTCCTACTTTTATTATTATTATTATTATTATTATCATTATTATTATTGAATGTTTAATTAAAATTGTTTATTACAATTATTATTATCGTAAATATTATTATTTCTATCATCATTATCATGATTATTTATACGTATTGTATGCGCACCTTGTTAAATGGTATAACCTGTGATATAGAGCGTCTGAAAGTATAAGCATATTTAAAGGATATTTCTCGCGTGAATGAAACTTTCCTTACGCACTACAACGAACATCTACACCCGACCGTCCCAAAATAATAATGACGGGGGCCCTATTAATACATATGTATATTATATTAAAGAGAGTTGTGCGACATAAGATTAACAAAGGCATGTATTTGATGAAACGGGGGTGGGGTGGGGGGGTCGTACAGAGGTGATCGATGCGATCGAATACATGCATGGACTTCGGCTGTACTGTAATATACACGAATGTACGAATTATAATATTTATGCGACTAGAAGGACACGTGGAAGCATGCGAGCGCGCGTAATAAATCAAACGAAGGAGGGAACGATTGATAAAAAAAAAAATAAATATTAAAGGAAGCAAAAAAAAAAAAAAGTATCTCTTACGGACGTGATATTTAAAAAGGAAAAGAATAGGGAACGAGAGACATGATGAGCATAATAATTATTAGATTATATTAGATAGGTACGCGCGCGCACACACACACTAATCGGGGTTTCGTGCAATTTCGCGGTGGTAGAAAAACATTGTAGGCGGCTTTCGCTTATAAAACAAAAAGAAAAAGAACAAAAAAAAAAAAACAAATCATATAAGATAAAGACGAATGACGCTCGTAGCTGTGGATATATATATATATCATTTTGTTCTGTTGGTTCGTTGCTGGTAAAAGTGGAACAACGTAAAAGAAGAAAAAGAAGAAGAAGAAGAAGAAGGTGCTCGCGATTGAAATGTTATTATTATAATTATTATTGTAAATAGTAGTCGATACGAGTGGATGGTGTTGCGTAGTAACGGGTTCTGGAATACTTTTTGAAAACAGCTCGTTCGCCGGCAATCATCGTAATAACCACCGGATCCCGCGACATCGTAATAAGTAAAACATTGGCGCTGTCGTCCATGTAGTTTTTTTTTTTTTTTTTTTTTTTTTAATAAAACCCCTTATCCAAATCCTTTGGTGTCTTTGAACGAGCTGCTTTCAATCTGCTGCGCCCATTTACTTAAGTTTATTTTTAATCGCTGGAACATTATCTCGATGTAAAGTTTTCTCTCAAATAATAATCTATCTGCTGGTGACTGTAAATAATGTCTAATCGATACGTATATATATATATATATATATATATATACATACACATACATATATTTCGCTGCCTTTACGGGCCGCCAACGCGGGTTCAATTTTAGTCTTACAACTATTAGTACCTTGCATATTATTATCGCTATTATTAATTATTATTACTATTATTATACTAGGCAGAGTGTACGCCAATCCTGTATAAATAACGAGAGATTGATTCGAACATTAATATTATTTTTATTAAGTACTCACGCCCCCCCCTCCCCCCAACATACGTATATATATATATATATATGAAATTTTATATTAATTGTAATGATTGTCTGTCGCTCGGTAGTACAAAGTGGTACTTCGAGCTCTTTTCAACGAATCGAAAATCTCTGTCCACGAGAGTAAATAAATACTCACTCAAGCGTGCGCGCGCGAGAGAGAGAGAGAGAGAGAGAGCGAGAGAGTGGTAGGTAGGTAGGTAGGTAGGGGGGGACGACGACAGTAAAGGGCGAGATCTTACGGGATAATGAAGGAGGCGCAATATATTATTATATTATGTCTCGTCTATTATTTAATTTACGTCCAGTATTGTTTATAACGCTTCGCGATTACTGATGTCATTCGTGTTTTATCGCCACGTTGAATCGTGCTCGAGTCGAAGGGAGCGAGCAACGACCTTCTTCTTCCGAGTGAGACGGACGAGCCCGACAACACTCGGAGCGCATGAGATCAATCTTTTACATTATTCAGAACGACCAATACTTTTACTTGTACCGCTGTATTCTCCCCGTTGATAATATAATGCTTATTGTCCCCATCGTCATCATTACTACAACAACAATAACAACAACAACAAGAACAACAACAACTACTACTACTACTACTTCTACTATCATTGCTATAATTACTATTATTACTATTACTATTGTCGCTATCACTATGATGATGATGATTCATTATTATTATTGATTATTATTATTGATTATTATTATCGATTATGAAATATAATTATAAAATATTATTTTTAAATACATTATGATAAAAATATTTATCGTCGTTAAGGCCAACGCGTACGAATGTTATTATAGTATAAATAAAAGGTAAATAATGTATGTTGGTAAAATATGCGAAGCTCAATTTGGCGAACGGCTAAACTCAATATGAAACATCCCGATGACTGCTTTGCGCCCTTACGAATCATTCATTTGTAAAAGCCGCGCAATTAGCGTTCCGCAAATATAAAAATAAATAATTTAACGCACAAAATGTGGAGTACGTCCTGTTGTCATTATTATTATTACTACCATCGTCGTCGCCCTGCTGCATTTCAATGATAAATGCACAACCTCCTCCTCCTCCTCCTCCACCTCCACCTTCTCCTCCTCCGCCACGGCGATCGATAATATCCTATTTGCGAAAGAAATTCAATGCCGAGAGCAACGTGAACGAGCATGAGTTTTAGAAAACTGTAAATTACTACTTCCAAGTGGTCTCATTAGCTCTTACACGATAGAGTAAAATTAGGTTATTGGGGTTATTATTGGGGCTTAAGGTAAAGATTTTAAAAGGAATTAACATCGAACGGGCGTTTTAGCGTGTCAATTTAAGCATACTCCCTTAAATAGTAGTTTTTTTTTTTTTTTTTTTTTTTTACAAATACCAGATGACGTTACGAATTAATAAGGATTTTGTATATTGAAAGGGATGGAATTCCGTCAAGGAATAAGGAAAGCGTAATGTTCCCTCGTCCAAATCACTTTATTTGTTCGTATTTACAGGTTGCATTACCTGAACTAACATTGTGCGCTTTATTTCAACCAGGTAGAAGAAAGGGTCATTATTCCGTTTTCGCAAGTGCACGTTTATTCGCAGGGCATCGAGTAAAAAAATATTTTATTCGCTCAAACATAGCAAAACAAATATATATATATAGAGAGAGAGAGAGAGAGAAAGAGAGTGAGAGTGAGAGAGAGAGGCTCATGTCTTAAACTTTATTCATCATCCAGCTGTGTTCGAGGAATCATTATGTATAAAATAAAATAACTATGTTTAATTAAGAAGGCGTGTAGTTGCGGGTACGGGGAGGGTATGTGGGTGGGTGGGGGTGAAGTATCGACGATATATCAGTTGTTGTTGAGCGTGTGCGTGGAGTAGGCGTCCCCGTTAATAAGAACTAAGAAAGAGGCTGCTTAGTGGGCGAGCCCGGGCTACACGACGACACCCGGATCTGTCTTATCTGTAAAAAGAAATAGTAGAAAAAGAAAACGTCATGAGTTTCGTTGAGAATTAATTATTAATTAAGAGGGTAAGGAATATATATATATATATCTATATGATATTCCAATAAGGGTCATAAGCTAGGCGTAAGGTTTCACACGGGACCTTACTGACATACAGACACGCAGTGCATCTTTAACAAATTCCATGCACGTATCTACTCACTACTAACAATAGAGCTGATTGACATGAACCTAGGTTTTGCAGGCACCTTCGGACCGGTCTTTCGCGGCCTCGCCGTTCGCTCGTCGTTCGTCAATTGCTGCAACTGCAACCGCAACAACAACAACAATTAACAATAACAATTAACAATAACCATACTGATGCCAATAACAATGGGATGAGGATTAGGGGTGAAGGGAGACGACGAAATGCCCCGAATCACCTGTTCGTCGATGGCGTTGAACTGCCACTTCCACGTGTGGTTGTAGAGGAACTGCCGGTGGTCGAACCTGTTGTCGTCGGGGCTGTAGGTTTCCGCGTGACAGGAGGGAGTTAGGATCGTCATCTTGTGGCGATTGATCGCGTAGCAGCGGTAAAAGTGCTTGACCTTGTCGGCGACCTGGAAACGTGTTTACGACACGGAGGTTTAAATTGTCAAAGTAATCGGGGGGGCCTGTGATTGGTAGGTACGGGGCGTGTGATTGGTAGGTGCGGGGCGGGACGTACCTCCTTCGGACTGATGTTGTCCCAGGTGTGGACGAGCTTGCAGAACATGGAATACGGGCCGGCGCAGTTCTGTTTCCTTAGCCGGCCGAACATCCCGAGCTCCGCGTAGGTCATACCCATGTCGACCTCGTCGAGCTGCGCCAACTGGCCGCCCTGGAGCGGCTCCAGCTCCGCGGTCGGCTGCGCCTCCAATATCTCATCGAGTACCGGGATATTGTGCTTTTTCCTGCCGGACGTCGTCGAACGTAGAAAGAGAGAGAGAGAAAAAATAAGTTCCGGATGCGTGGATGTGGTTGGAATGTCATTGAGGATGGCGTTTTTTGTTTTTTGTTTTTGTTTGTGTACCAACTGACCGGAAGTATCGAAGAAATCGCTTGAGATCGTTCTTGGCGATTCCCCCGATGGGATTGAGGTCGGCGCTGCTGCAGTCGTACTTGGTGAAGTAGCCTCGGAGCGCCTCGTCGACGTTGCTGCTCCCGAGAACGAGGAGGCCGCCGGGCCGGCCCCGAGCCCACAGCATCTGCTGCGCGAACAGATAAGCGATGACCATGCGGACCCTCGCCTGAAATGGTCGAAAAGCGCAGCCTTTAGAGTCGGCGAGATTGACCATTGGCCACCTGGTCAAACGACAGAGGCCCGCCGCTCCAGCGTACCTGAAGGTTCTGCAGGGCTAGGTTCTCCCTGGGCGAGCCGCCGTGGGCCTTGAAGCGCGGTATTAATTTCGTCACCTGGGAGAATATGGCCAGTACCGCCGAGATCGCGGTGTCGATGATGATACTGTGGTGATAAGCGCCGAGCTGGCTCGCCAGGTTCAGCGCCCTCGACTTCGTTTCGGCCGAGGAGTTCTCCGTGGCCATGTAGCAGGTGACGAGGAGCGTGTTGCACAGCTCCTTCGGGTCGGTCGGCACGTAGTCCGGGTAGCCGACTATTTTCCTTATGTCCGTGAGCACCTGTATGTCTGTATGTAAGGGCGAGGGGGGCAAGGGGGGGCGCAATTAGTAAGGATCTCGGGCGAGGGTGAATGCTGCTCACCGACCTCCGGCCTTGATGGAGTCGACGATCATGCAGCACATCGAGTAAACGAGACACGCGGTCGAGGAGGAGTCGACGCCGCCGCTCAGTGGCAGGAAGAAGCCACCTTGACAGGATCGCCTAGGGGTGACCGGTAAGAAAGCGTCGATAAGAATGATAAGGCGGCCGACCGTTAGATCGGGATTATACGGATTGCGTTTGAGCTTAGGTACCGGAGATAGTCCCAGAGCCAGCAAGCCGGGGCCATCGAGATCTCTTCTTCTGGGCTGTGGTAGGAGATCTTGGCGTCCGGGTCGTCCGCGTCGATTGGCTTATCCGCCGGGTTCGCCAAGAGGTTGTCCGAGGCCAACGAGAACTCGACCATCACTCTCGGATACGGATTGGACTTTGCCGCTAAATGCGACCTGGAGCGGATACTGTTCCGGTAGCTCCTGACAAATCGTCGAAACGATAATGCATGACTCCCTTATCGTCCTTGCGCAACAAGTTCCCTCCTACGTTCTCACTTGGTTGACCAGAGGAACGCATGGGTGGGGTGGGGTGGGGTGGGTAGGTGGGTAGCGACGAGCCTTACCGTATGTCGTCGAGATCGATGGTGGCGACGGTGACCTCGACCTCCTCGAGGGCGAACTGCTTGCCGCGACTAAGAATCTTCCCGTTCAAGGTGATGCTCGAGCCCCCGTTGAAGTAGACCCTCGCCCCGTCGCAGCCGCGTAGATTACTGAACATGTAGCAGCCGCCGGACTTGAGGGTGGCCGACTTGACCAAGTCCACGGTCACGTATGCCTTGCGCAGCTCGAAGTACGAGCCGCTCCCTGGGGATATTAAGAAAAGCCTTGGAGCCGGAGCCACGAGAACCTCGCGATGGCTTGGTGCGATCATCGTGAGCCTCCCCCCACCCCACCCCCGCCCCGACCACTTGCTGGTCTGCCCGACCAGCCGCATTTAATGCCAGCGCAATAAGCCCATACTACCACATGTACGTCCGTGCCCACCGTTCGATATGATCTCGACCGCGTCGAGTGACATCGGAATGTGATTGCTCGATGGGTTCCACAATTCCTCGCAAATCTCGAAGCCTATGCAGGTGTCCCGGGTAGAGATGACGGCATCGCCGAACGGCACGACAGTCTGGTTCGTTATCTGCCCGATCATCCTCGGGAGAAAGTAATCCTGCACCGTTCTCTCCTATTCGTTCGATAAAAAAAAAAACAACGTACAATTAAACCCGGAAGCATTCCGCCTCCTCCTGCCCCTCCTCCTACTCCTACCCCTCCCACACAACCCTCTTGCCAACAAACTTTCCTCACGTTATTTTATCTGTAACTGGCAAAACTTTTTTTTACTATAAAATACGGCAGAGAGACTGAGAGACATACAACCGGAACTCGTAATTTACAAGTTTTGCAACTAAAGAATTCCAAGTAATTGCCAGCCATTGTTACGATTTCTAGGCGAGGCATCCCTTCCTCCCTCTCCCACCCCCTTCCTTCTGCCAGGTAGTAGTAGTAGCCCCGTAGCTTAGCCCGCTTAGCTTCGATCTAACGCCATGCACAAGTGTGCTGCATATAGGACACGCGACGTCAACTGTCCGTCAGTCACTTTACGATTCGAGTAGTCTCCCCCATCCCCCACCCGCCCACCCATCCCCGAATGAATCTCAAGTTTAAAAGCTCTAAGGTCTAAAGGAAGTCTAAAAGCTCTGCACCTCGAACCGTACGATGATCGAACGAGTTCCGAGGTTCGAACTATATCGGAATTCCCCCCTCCCCGTTGGCCCGCTTTTCCCTGTCATTATCGACAGAGGATGTCTCCCCCACCCCCCATCCTAAATACCCTTTGGAGAACGTGGGGGATGGGATTGATTACTTTGGTCCAAGGGGAGAACCACCTGGTCTCCCGGTAATTCCCGTCCTCGCAGAGGTGCATCTTGGGCCTTATGAGCAAGATCTTCCGATTCAAGAAGGCGACTCTGCAGTTGTAGGTGACGTTCTTGTGCATGACGGGCATGCCGACGTCGACGAGGATGTCCTCGCAGCTCGGTGACTTGAGCAGGCTGGCCAGGACTTCCCACGAGTGCAGGAGCGTGTCCGACTCGTAAAAGTGGTCCTCGCAGCTGTAGCCGCTGCGGGACGAAACGAACCATCAGTCGACCGACAATCGATCGTCTCCCCCCTCCCCCTCCCCCCATCGACCCTTGCCGGTGAGCTTGTACCCCCGCGGGGGTACAAGTGCATGTGTGTGCGCGCGCGAGTCTGTGCGTGTGTGTGTGAGAGAGAGAGAGAGAGAGGGAGTACCTGATTTCGAGTTCGGGGCCGCTTCTGTAGGTAGCGCCAGCCTCCTTGGCCGCTTGGATGCTCTGGAGGATCCTCCGAGAGTTCCCCTCAAAGTCCATGGCCCATTGGTTGAGGGTGCAAACAGCGACGGTTGCCGTCCGAACCATTTTCTACCTTGGCTGAAAGCAAAATGAAAAGGCATAGATCGTTAACGACGCTTACTTAAGGCGCTGGCAAAACTGATGTGGCCGTACACCTCAAAGACGCTCTACCCCCTCGCTCCCGATGATTGATCAATATTGCCTTAACGCCCGACCCGATCGATCCACCCCCCGACCCCCGACCCCCAACCACTCCGTACTCCGTGCCACGCGCCTTTTTAATACCACTCAGACGTGGTTATTGGGGAACGCGAGCCCACGAGAGTGCATAACTCGAAAAATTACTCCCTTCGCGAGCACATTTATTGCTTCCTCTCAAACAAGCACGTCTCCGTACAACACGTACATACGCATGACCGGTAATTTATTAAAATACACAGGCTAAAATACCTCGGGGGCGAGCTGCTGATTTTTATAACCGGAGCACGGCAGGGGCTGCTAAGCAAGCACCTCGCAACCCACGGGAGCTTTCTTCAGCTGTAATTTCTACTTTCTTCTTTTTTTTTGTTTTTGTTTGTTTGTTTTTGTTTGTTTTTTTGTTCGTTTTTTTGTTTTGTTTTGTTTTTCGGGGGAAGTCTGCTAGGAAAGCCGATTAGTGAAAATTCGTGTACCGAAGGGTGCGGGATATTATACCAATGGCTAAGTGACTTTACCTCTCCTATTATTATTTCCCTGAGCCAAGGTGGGGATGGGGGAGGGGGCCCGCGTAATCTGTCGGTATTTTCGATATTTTCGATAATACGGGACGAGAGAGAGAGGGGGGTGGGTGAGAGAGAGAGAGAGAGAGAGTGAGAGGCTCGCGAGCTGAAAACTTATCGATCATTCGGGACGAAATGCGGAAGCCCCCGCTTAAAGCCCCCGTTGACGTAAGAGCTTGGCCGACGAGGCCCATGTCGGGCGGGTGAGGGGTAAGCGAGGGACAGCCCCAATCTTCGCTCGCGCCCCCCGTCCCTCCAAATCCTGGAATAATTTAGAGGTCAATCACCGCGCGCTCGATAGTAGCCGAATAGACGTAAGACCGGTTGGCTGGCTGACCACCCCCGCGTCTCCAAGGAGAAGCTCGTAGCCGTAGCCGTAGCCGTAGCCGTAGCCGTAGCCGTAGCCGCCGCCGCTACCGCCGCCGCTGCCGCTGCCACCGTCGATGCCGCCGATGCCGCCGTCGACGCGACGGGCCGGAGCCTCGACTCCCAGTCGCGAGTCGTCGCGAGTCATCGCCGGTCGCTCGAGCTCCGCCGAGTCGGAAGTCCCCGGGCCTCGAGCACGTGGCCCTTCGTAACTCGTGCCCGGTAACGCAGCCCGGGCTCCTCCACGACGTAACGATGCTCCCGCCGCTCTCGCCCCGTATCCGCCGTCCCGTCCCGAGCCCCTCGATACCGAACGGCCGGCAACCGCGGCCTATCACGTGCCCAGCATTACCACGTAAATATTTGATCGATCCGACGGTACCGGGGGCGCACGCCAATAATCCCCGCTCCTCAAGGTATGCGCTCACTACCTTTTAACGGGTACTCCCGAGCGGCGCTTTATCGACCTTTCTTTCCACCGGCCGAGCCCGACACCCCATTCGGAACCTTCCCTCCCCGCCATCGTTCCTTTTAATTACGTCCCATTTGCCTCGCATTATCCCTCGGCCATTGAACCTTGCCATCTCCACACACACACGCACACCCTTTGGTTGCATTAATTATTTTGCGAGCACGCGCCGCCATAATTGGCCATTCGTCTGCTCAATCCTGGCTTTACTAAATCATTCACCAATGCGTACACGCGTTTTCTCCTGACTAGGATGCACCCACAAACGAGTTCGACCCTCGAAACTCGGTACTTCTTATCAGATCGCAATGCGCTTCTTTCGTCGCTGTTTTGCTATAAAATCGAGGGTATTTTTTAACCTAAAGTCATTCCGATCCGATGGCCGCTGCGGCGTATTTCCTTTTTCCTTTTTCTCCTCGAGCCATTAGCGCGAGCCATTAGCAACTAAAAGACGATGCATCGGCGAGGAAGCCTCTTGCCCCTTACCGAGTTCACGGAATCTCCATGACGTTGACAAATTATAAAAGTACTTTCTTTGCTCTCTTTGCTCTCTTTGCGCTCCTATTGGCTTTAGACATTTTTCAAGTAGAGTTCTATTGGCTTGCGGAAGCGGCAGCAAATTCATCATAGCAACTGAAAGCCCTCTAATCGCCTAATAATACCTCATTCCGGACAACATTTCTTATGCTCTTTGATAATTTTATGCTTCTTGTTCCGGGGTTTTTTTTTTGGCTACTCAATGACTCCGACTGCGATGGACGGGGATTAAATTCATTTCGCCTTGGCTATAATTAGTCCGGCACGTTAAGAAAAATTATTATTTTTCCCTCGACAAGCGACTCGGTAAAAGTCAAGAGGGGGTGGGTGGGGGTGGGGGTTTGGGGACGAGGAAAAAAGTTGAAGGATTAGAAGGCCATCGGGGGGCTGGCTGAATTCAGCTCGTTAACCGAATGGAGACGAATGCGGAACAAAAGAATAGAGAATACGAATGAAGAGTCGAAAAGTTTACGTAATTACGTAAGAGACGTACGTACTCGCGAGGCCTCGCAGGCAGACAGAGAGGCAGATACACGCCTATACGATAAATACATAAACTTTCTTCCCTACCCCCCTCCGCCCTCTCACCCTCCCTCACCGCCACCCTCCCCTCCCCTTCATATATATATGTGTGTGCGTGCGTGTGTGCGTGCGTGCGTGCACGTGCGGTCTCGAGGGTGGGTAGGTGGGTGTGCGTGTGTGCGTGCACGTGCGGTCTCGTGGGTGGGTAGGTGGGTGTGCGTGTGTGCGTGCACGTGCGGTCTCGAGGGTGGGTAGGTGGGTGTGCGTGGGCGTGCGGTTGGATTGAATAAATAGCAAAGAGTAATAAGGAGGTTAAGGGAGAAGGGCGAGAGGGCAGCCGAAGCGTTTTATATTGAAAACAAAAGAAAGAAAGAAAGAAAGAAAGAAAGAAAGAAAGAAAGAAAAAGAAAACGGAGGAACGGAGGTCGAAGGACAGTGCAGGTTGGCTGACTCTGTTTTGCTATGATTGCAGTGATAAAAATGTTGACCGAGGATGCTACAAGCGAAATCGCAGTCCGAACTGCTGCTTGGCGTGCCGACTGTAAGAGATGGAGTTCGCCGGGAACCAAGTGAAGGACCTGCAGGCCGCCTTGTTTCCGGTCCAACCGATTCCTGGTAAACTGACTTATCCCTGTACCCGGTATCCCCGTGGGCGGGGAGGGGGACTGGACCTGGAGGTCGGGAGTACGTTTTACCGAGTCCCGGTTGTATTGCTTTGTGAGACTCGGCTCGACCGAGGCCGTATTCCCATTAAAATTTATATCACAATTTAGCCGGCAACAAGTTCGTTAACAAACTTCCCGAATACTTAACTACTAAATCATCGAGTTGCCCGAGCATTGGCCAATATCTCGTCTCTCCCTAAAGTTCGCCCTCGTTATGTTAACGCAAAAGCCGACCTCCGTTACTTTATTTTCCGTTACTGTACGTTACTTTACGTTACTTTACGTTACTTTACGTTACGTCGAGCAAATTAATCTCACTGGATCGCGAATGAGCTTTGTCGAGGGGACCAATATGAAGCGGCGCGACCCCAACGAAGAATAATACGCGCACGTTGTCATTGCAAAAATCACATCGATAATACTACTTATATACCTACTAATACTACTTACTTACCACCTGCCCTTACGTTATTGGGACTTGAACTGGTTTTTATTTTTTTGTTTTATTATTTTTTTTTTTTGCCGTGGCCGGGGGGGGGGTGAGTGGATAGCGGAGCGAGGAGGATTGCCAACTCGTTAGTTTCAAATGAGATCGGATAAAGTGCCGGTGAAGTTTATTGCTACCCCCCACCCCCTTCCCCTAACCCACCGAGGCTACTTAATAACGTATTGGTAAATAAATGGCAAATGAACGCGTTGCTGTTGCAGGTAATACGTTAGAGGGCCCATGTCTGCAGGCGCGATTCGGCAACGAGAGGAAGGAGCTTCTGGATGCCCCGGTCCTAACCTTGACCCCGGAGAGCTTCCAAACGCTCCTGGTCGACTCGAATCTCAGCGGATCGGACTCGGCGTCCTTGGAGGTTCGATGGCCCACGGAATGTCAAGTACGATGCAGCGCTTTCCCGTCACCGACCCTCTCCCCTTGTCTAGCTGACGGCAAATCGTAAACGTGTAAGCTCTTGTCTGCCCGCAGGTCCTCGAGGGCAGGGTTCGCCATTCGGATTACATTCCATTGGAGCCCGAGCCCTTTTACGTCCTCACGGGCAAGGAACCGAAACCAAAACCGATCGGCGAAGAGTCCGGGACGGTCCTGTTCCATTATTGCCCGACAGGCGTCACGAATTACGTAAGCGCCGCTGAGAACTAAGGTGATTAAGCCGCGAAACGTATGGGCATTAACGCGTGCGCGTTAATCAGTTCAGCAGGTCGTGCATAGGCGGCATCGCCGTGACCGTGGGCGCGAACGTCCTCGAGGGATCGACGGACTGCGTGAAGCGATCGAGCGCGGCGACTGACCTCTGCTTCGAGTCCAGGTTCGAATCCGGGAACCTCGGCAAAGCCGTCAAGATCACCGACACCTTCTACGAGCTCTATCTCCGCAACGACCTCTACACCCAGAGGCACACCCAGTGGTACTACTTCAGGATATCGAACACGAAAAGTGCAACGATGTACAGGTACTGTTGGCCCCCCCTCCCCCCACGCCCACGGATCCTTAAAGCATCCGAAAAGAAAATTAATACCCGTCTGATCGGCGGCTCAGCAGCGCGCCGAGCGGCAATTATTCGTTAATCATTATTCGTAATTGCTCCCTTCTCCAGATTATCTATTGTTAATTTATGTAAAGAAAACAGCCTTTACAACGAGGGACTCAAGCCCTTGCTCTACTCGACTAAGGACGCCATTTCCAACGCCGTCGGCTGGAGGAGATGCGGTGAAAATATTAGTTATTATAGAAACGACTCGTCGTAAGTAGCGAAGGGGGGCGGAGGCGGGGATGGGGATAGGGATGGGGATGGGAGCGAGGGGCTTCCACCCCCCTCTCTCTCTCTCCGTTCCCCCTCTATCCACGTAACTTTATTCGTATCCCGTCTTGCCATTGTTATCTAGACATTAGCCACCACCCCTCCCCCACCGACCGATCCCCTCCCCGCCCGCCACCGCCGACTCATCGCCAATTAATAATACATTGATTTTTTACGTTCTTGTAGAGATGAGCGGAACGAGAAGCACACGTTAACGTTTAATATTTACTTTCCACACGATCAAGATATCGTTTATCTAGCCTATTCTTACCCCTACACCTATACGGACCTGCAGGTACGATACCCTCGATCCTATATAATTAATAATCGCAACTCGATCGGCCGCCCCTCCACCGACCCTACACCGACCCTACACCGACCCTACACCGACCATACACCGACCCTATACCGATAGTCCCAAACTTCCCGAAAAGTCCTAGGAAGCATCACAAGCCGACCGTATAGATCAAATGATCCCTAAATAATCCTCCCTCGTTTATTCGAATTATTCATTCCCGTCGCTCGCTGCCACTGCCCGAAAAGTCTACTACTACAAATAACAAATGCATAATAGCGCATTATGATTTAAGCTAATCGGCACGGTGGCAAGCGAACGAACGAACGAATGAAGGAAGGAAGGAAGGAAGGAAGAGAGAGAGAGAGAGAGAGAGAGAGAGTGAACCGTTTTGTTTAAAATTGCAGGAGTACTTGATGAAAATCGCCAATGATCCGGTAAAGTCACGCTTCACGAAGTTACGTATGCTGTGCCGGAGTCTGGCCGGCAACGCGGTCTACTATTTGACGATAACCGCCCCCGCGGGTAACGCGGACACCCAGCGCAAGAAGGGCGTCGTCATCACGGCCCGGGTCCATCCTGGCGAGACGCCCTCCAGCTGGATTATGAAAGGAATCATCGACTTTCTCACCGGCGAGTCCAATCAGGCGCGGGTAAGAACGTGTCCCCTCCCTCCCCCCCTTCCCACCCACCAGACGGCTGGTGCTTGGGCTGCGAATTACTGAGCCAATAAATAACAATAGACTCTGCGCGATTTCCATCGCAATCCACGTCCTCGCAGTTTCCTCGCTCGAATGTGCGCGTACGTTAGTTAATTGTCGACTTTCCACAATCACGGGCGAAACTGCCGGTAATTATAATTTTCTCGAGCAAAGCCGTGACGGATGGGGTTATTCGGGTTATTCGGGTTATTGCGAGCGCTTTATTAAAGCTACCGTGCAGTCCCCGCGGACGGGGATCACGTAAGCGCCTCGTATTCCATGAAAGGCATAAACCGCGCTCTTATTGCCTCGACACGCTCTCGGGCTGATATCGATTGCCACTTGCAGTCAGTTATTCGGGGGTTTCGGCTCGGCAAAGCCAATAACGCGCCCTCTTAATCTACTTAACGAATCGAATCGGGCAAAACGACTTTTCTGCTGCATTAATTACTCCCGACACCCCTGACGGATTACGCTGACGTAAGTCGATAAGAGGCGGATGATTTTTCGGATTAGTGGTAATGATGAGATCTATGCCGTTCGTTCGGTTTGCATTCCGTCGGAGTCGTGCAATGTTAAGCGTGGGGAGAGGGGGGGCGGGGGGAGAGCCCCGTCCCAACGGAGCTGACGAGTAAATCGAGCCGTTGGATGGGAAAAAAAATTAAAAAATTGCTCAAGTGATGTATCGACCCCTCTTCTCCCTTTCTCTGTATAAGTAACCATAATACAGCCCCGTCATCCTTGTCGGCACAATCAATGAACGAAAGCTAATAAAGCGATATATATATATATATATATATAGAGAGAGAGAGAGAGAGAGAGAGATAAAAATAAAAATAGAAAAGAAAAGAAAAAAGTGGCGTGCCCTCGAGCAGGAGCTACGGGAGCGCTTCATCTTCAAGCTCGTGCCTATGCTTAACCCGGACGGCGTGATCGTCGGGAATAACCGGTGCTCCCTGTCGGGGAAGGACCTGAACCGGCAGTACCGGACGGTCATGAGAGAGAGCTACCCCGCGGTCTGGCACACCAAGCTCATGATACGCAGGCTCATGGAGGAGTGCGGCATCGCCCTCTACTGCGACCTTCACGCCCACTCGCGCAAGCACAACGTCTTCATCTACGGCTGCGAGAACAAGCGCGCCAAGTGCCCGAGGACCCTCGCCGAGCAGGTCTTCCCCCTGATGCTCCACAAGAACGCCGCGGACAAGGTGACCAGTCCCGAACGTCCCCTCTCCCTCCCTTCCTCCCATCCCCCCGCCCCCGCCCCCCGTGCTCGCCACGACCCCCCGGCCGGCAATTAACAATAACCGGTCAATTTATCAGTTCTCCTTCGAAAGCTGCAAGTTCCATATAGAGAAGAGCAAGGAAGGGACCGGGCGGGTCGTCATTTGGCTCATGGGCATACAAAACAGTTACACCCTCGAGGCGTCCCTGGGCGGCTCGAAGCTCGGCTCGAGATCGGGCACGCACTTCTCCACCCAGGATTACGAGCAGACGGGCAAGGCCTTCTGCGAGACGCTTCTCGACTTTTCCGACAACGACCCGGACAAAGTACGTCAGCGATTAGTTACCCTCTCCCCCCTCTCCCCCTACCCTACCCTAGCCTACCCTAGCCTATCCTTGGCCGCTCGGCTAGGGTTCCGGTTTCAGCCCGTCCCGTTTATTAATGCGTTTCAGGAGAAGCTGCGCAACAAGATTATCGAGCGGCTGACCAAGGAAGGATCGAGCGCCGACGAGCCGACCAATATCGATCTCACCGACTACTCGAGGCAAGCCCACATTCATTAGCCCCATATAGAATTACTTCGGCTCATTCTTAATATTGCCATTAAATCATCGTCGTCGTGGAATCGGGTTTAGTGACGAAGGGGACACCTCGGACAGCAGCACCACCGGCATCGACGAGAAATCCGATCAGGAGATACAGCAGAGGCCCCAGGAGCCGTACACCGAGGACTCCCGCTACCTGGCCGTACCCCCCACTTCGCCCGTACTCCTGAAGCTCGCCGCGATCGAGCCATTGCAAAACAAAGTTAAGAAAGCGAAAATCAACTCGACGAGGAGCTTCCTCTCGCGGAGAAGGGCGGTAAGCAAAAAGCTCGGCCGATTCGTCATTGAACACGTTGGATACTATACTTTTCCGACTCGGTAAAGCAGATGCAGTGCAGGAAGACGTTGGATTTGCCGAGAACGGATCCGGGGAGCGACCTGTACGATCTGAGCGACTCCGAGGACGGGGCCAATCACGGCTCGGCCATTGCCATCAAACAATGCACAAGTTCCGCGGAGCGGGGGCAGCAGGGGCAGGAGGAGCCGGAGCTGCAGGAGCACCTGGATCAGGCTACGAAGGAGGGGAAGGAGGAGGGAGAGGTGAAAGGGAAGCTGGATGAGGAGGAGGAGCAGGATGAGGTGGAGGAGGATGAGGTGGAGGAGGAGGATGAGGATGAGGAGGAAGACGACGAGGTGAAGAAAGAGGAGGAAGCGCTCTTTCCCGGGAAAGAAGATAAGAACGGGTCCAATGTAGATCTGCCGTTGATCGTCAAGCCCCGAAGTCTCTCCCTCGAGAAGGAAATAAGCACCGAGACTATACAGAAAAAGCACAAACGTCGTCTACGTCGGCGTACGGTGCCCAGGTCTCGTTTATCCGTTTGCATAGTAGTCTATCTTATCCAAAGTCGACTCGAAAGTCATATTTACGTGGACCGTTTATGGAATTACGCAGGAATCTGAGGAACTGGTGCCCGATAATGCAAAGGACCCAAGAGGTGCAGATAAAACTATTGTCATTGAAGCAGCAAGTCTGGACGGGCATAGGAAACCTTAAATTGCGCAACGAAGAGGAGGACAAGTTTCCTTTAACGAATAATTGTCCGATCGGTTGGGCTGCTCCCAAGACTTCCTTTGATCTACAAGCCAATGACACGTTTATCGAGTGAGAATCCCCTATAACAATTCCAGATCTCTAAATAATTTCTTTACCTCTAACTAATCTCCCTCTGTGATATAACTGATATAATTAATACATATGATCCTCTGTGGCTGTGTACGCGCACTATCTTATCTCTTGTACTTGTACATTTACAGAACAACCTCAAAGAAATTGGACGAATTAACTAATTCTAAGAATGATTCTAAGAAGCAGAAAAATAAAGCTCGCAAGAAGTTGACAAAGGTCGTTGATATTCCATTGGATGCGAACGATGTGGAAGAGGAAAGTCGACAGACGAAGAAGAAGAAGGCCCGAGTAAAGGGTAGCAGAATCATTCAGTCGAGCCTGGAGCCTTTGGATAACAATACAATTATGGTTACGCCCGATGGATTAGATTCATCGAAGCTTAGCGGAGGGACAAAACTTCCAAAAATATTATCCAAACACAAGACCTGCCCTAGAAGGAAACTGAATAAGCTTATTGTTCCAACGGCTGTAACGACTACAAAGTTAAAACTCAAACCTTCCGTTGATTACATCGATGATAGTTCAAGTACTGAAAATTTTCCACTCGTCACAAGGTGTAAGAGTATTAAGAAAAAAAATAACTCATCGTCAAGGAAAAAAGCCACTCAGAGCGCAACCGCCTCTAAAAAGGAACCAAAATAAATTTATGGACACTTACAATAGTCTAGATACTGACTGCCATAGCATTATTAACTCTGCACTGCCAGTTATATATTACATCGCATACTTAATTGTGCCACTCTAAGTAAGGATATAGATGGATACGAATACTTCAAATCAATAAAATTATCTTATCGATAATTGATATTCATATACGATAGAGTATCTAACGTGAAACGCATTTACCTGGATTTATGTAACCGTATTTATGGATTTTTTGTTGTTTTGAAATACATTTATATGACGTAGAATACCCATTAAATGTTCTACGGGACAAGTAATTTAATTAATGTTTAATTACTAAAAATAATGTTAATTCTAAACTGTTTTATGCAATAGAATTTATCGTGAAAACATATAAATAAATGAAGGTTAGAAATATCACATTGTTATTTAATTTAATGAAATACCACAAAAGTTGACGGTGTTAGTGCGCTACGACGAACTAGTAATATAGTAATTCTTGAGGGGAAGACGATGACGCTGAAGTTTTTTAAAAGTCTTACACGGCAAATAAAAAAGTTTACAACAATAACATCATCGCACAAGTAATACCGGAAAAATTGAGCGTAAGGAGACTTGATTGTGATCTCCCCACGTCCGCCATTTTAATTTAAATGCTCGCCGCCCAATCGCCATGAGATAATAATTAAAATGTCGTTTGAGCGGGAATTTCAAATACGCGACTTCCCTTCTGCCGAAACGATTGTTCTTTTGAGCGCGGACAATTTGTGGAGAGAATAAATATTAGCCAGCGTTACCTCCAAAACTCGAATGCCTAGCCCCGAGTTAACTGCCTCTTCGTCATAAATGAAATAAAAAGTTGCCCGCATCCACCGATTATTATACGCTTGACATAATTTTCTCCGAACGAAGAAGCGTTCGGAACAATCGACGTAACTGCACACGAGCTTTGGGGAGGGGGAGAGGGGTCGGGGTGTAAATAAAAGTATCGTAAACGAGATCAGGTTTGGCTTCGCTTGTAAAAAAATACGTTGGAAATAGATTTTGTTATTAGGAGACACGATAGAGGTAAAGAGTTTGACGGGTCGCCGACTTTGACCTGGATATCCGCCGATTGTAAGCGTAATTTAGTATTTTCACACGAAATATTGAAAAAGTGAGGAGGCAAAGCAGAAAAGTGCCGACCTACAAGTGCAACGTTATTAACTAACTCGAAACGTTAACGAAAATATAAGGGAAATAATCGATGGAGCATTTAACTTGCAGAGCAGCGTCCATGAGAATCGCTTGTATAATTGCCGTGTCGCGTGTAGGGAGACGCGAGTGGGAATAAAATCGACGCGTACCCCACGTTTTCAACGGTAATTCGCATGAATTCTCTAAGAGAGAAGTCGTAAGGGGAAATCGGAAAAATTGATATAACGTAATACTAATAGAAATACTCTTTTTTATCTCCTTGGTAAGAGCCGCGACTCTCTTCACCTCGTCGGCGGATACGCGAGCGTTATTGGGGGGTGGTACGGCGAGGGGGTGCGGGACGTGACAAAGGGAAGGTGGCATCGATTGGCATCCCCCTCCCCACCCCCCGGCGGTCGGCGCGATAAGCAGCCGGCTCGTCTTGTAGTACCGGTTCGCGGTCCCCTCGAGCACCGCCGCCCTCTCTCACCGGTCGCGAAGCTCGGCGACGCACTCGCGACTCCTGGCCGCCTGATACCGTCCCAGTCGCATATGCAGAGGGAGTCGCGATAGAGATTAGGATTAGATGTCGCGCTCGTCTCGTTCGCTCCCGCGGGACCGACGGCGACGCCAGCCGCTGCCCCTCGCACCTCGGACCGACCTCGCCCAGCCTCGTCGCCACGCGTCCTCTGACTGTCCTCAGCTGGTCCAGTACACGCCGTCCGAGTCTCTCTCTCCCGCACCCCCCCGCGCGCGCGCGCGCGCGCGATCAACGTTACGTAGCTAATGATCCGGTACCGTACCTTCCGTCAATTCGGTCGATCGGCAATGCAACGATGGATAAAAGATATAAGATTACCTGTCTGGCTGACGATAATTTCAAATTTAAGCCTCCCGCGGATGCTGGACGCGACCGAGGACCGGTAATCTTTAACCAAAAATAAATCCCAACTACTACTGCTGCTGCTGATACTACTACTACCACCACTGCCAATACTACTTTACGCTCCTCCGGCGAGAAAAGTTAGATCGGAGCCGTTATCTCTCCGAGGGTATGAAGGAAGGAAGGAAGGAGGGAAGGAAGGAGATAGATAGATAGATAGATAGATAGATAGAGATACAGAGAGAGAGAGAGAGAGAGAGAGAGCGTTACGTTAGCGGCTACGATTGCCGAAACGAATAACTTTTTCCCGACGTCGATTTACGTAGGGAATCTCGACATTACAAAGCCCAAAGCCTTAAAAATTCTAATCCTAATGGGGATGTTCATTATTTTATTACAACGTCCTTTGTAAAGGTGGCCAGGTGTTATTTAAAGCGAATCTTTTCCGTAAAGTCGATTGTAAATCAAACACCTTACGTAACGAGGAGAAAATACATGCGTAAATCCAGTCCCGTACCCTTGCTTTATCTCATTGCTCAATTACGTCAATTACATCGGAGCGCTATTCACACGTTAATTGATTAATTTATTGGAGGGAGGGAGGGAAGGAAAGAAGGAAGGAAGGAAGGAAGGAGGGGGGGAAAGACGACGTTTTATTGGACGACAAGAGCCGTTGATCTGCCCCTTCTCCTCGGCTGGATATTTATTTATAAATGTAACAGGCACTCGGATTCGAGTGGGAAGTATAATGTGGGCCACGTGCTTACGCAAAGTCATAACTATATTGAGCGTTCGTGTAAAAAATGAATGATTAGCCGAATCATTTCGTTTATTCGTAGTGGTACGCTGATCGTACACTGCTCGCACTCCTAATGAATAATCATTGCAAAATATCGCTGACCCTACCTGCCTATAAATATTAAAGCGCCGCCCGCCGACCATTATTACTATTAATAATGCCATTAAACATCTGTCTAGTATTTATTTTACAACTATTATTATTATTATTATTATTCTTTCACTTAATACGGTGAATTTTTTTTTTTTTTTTTTCCCTAGCAGCCGTGCCATTCCACCCATTGCACGCGTCACGTACTCGATCGGTAGATTATAATTCCCGTGCATTCGAGGCGTTCGCACTTGCTTGACTATTGCGTAAGCGATACAATCGCCGCGTTGTGCATGTGTTATTCACAATAAGAGAGGAAAGGGAATAAGTAATTCTTACCCTCGATAACCAAAAATTACCCACTCTTTTCGTTTCTTTTTCGTTTTTCAGGTAATAATATTCATAATAGGAAATAATTGATTCTCCATGACAACGTAGAATGCATACGAGGTGCGAGTGAGTGTTGGGACGCGCGCGCGAGAGAGAGAGAGAGGAGGGGGGAGGGGGCAGTTAACTCTTTGCAGAGAAAATTACGTTAATAATGATAATCGGAGGTGGGGCGGAGGTGGGGCGGAGGCGCGCTCGCAATATAAATATGCGAGCTGGAAGACGTCGTTTTTGAATCGTAAATCAGAGCCGCGACCGAAAACACGTACGCGCCGACTGACTGACATACATTTTTCCCTGCGTTGACTATCACGAAGCCGAATGCATGAATAACATATACGAGAGCTTTAACGGTTCGATTAATGAGCCGAGTTTACGTTACAAGTACGCGCGCCTATTTTCAACGCCTATTTTCTAACTAATTTTGAGAAAATCTTATATACACTGACCCGTCCCGTCCCCCCTTCCCTTCCCTACATAACACCGACGAGATGGTAGGGCCGAAAGCGCCTAGCGTTCGTAACTTTATTCCATGGGATTGGACAGGTAAAAGAGTACCTTCGACGCCGGAAGAAAAGAAAAGACCTTCGCGTCTATAGCTATTGGTATTCCCAAAGGGTGCGAACCCTGTGAAATAGAAGGAAAAGTAAATAAATAAATAATTAAATAAATAAATAAATAGAATAAGAGAGAGAGAAAGCTCGTCGATCCTCGGCTTTGAATCCCTGGAAGCCAAGAGACTCGAAGAGGGAAGGAAAAGCCTCGCGTCCATCGCCATCGCCATCGCCATCGTCATCGTCATCGTCATCGTCATCGTCATCGTCGTCCTCGTCGTCATCCCCGAGCTCCAGCGAGTGCCTATCCTCCGAAAATAGGTTTGAGGTAGGCGCGCGCGCGCGCGCGCGCACTTCCGAGCCCTGGGGTGGGGTGCGCCGACGGCCCGGGACATGCTGCCCTGGTAGGCAAAGTTGGTCGTCGTCGAGCTTCGGCCGTAGGAGCTTTCGACGAGCTCCGCCCTCGCTTTTCACCCTGATACCCGGGGAAGCGTGTCGCGCTCGGTGCCGAGGGTCCACTTTCCCTTTCGCTTAGCTCCCTCCCTCCTCCCTACCCTTCCCTACCCTCCCTACCCAACCCTACCCAACCCTACCCCGCCCCGCCCCCCCACCCGACCCTTCCCAACGCCGTTAATCCAACCCCAGAGCTTTCGCTACGCACACGGCAGGGGCGCTAGACCGGTAATTCCAACGTCCCTACCTTCCCTCCACCCACGTACCCGTGAAAGCTCACACCCTCGACTCTACTCGCCTTATTTTTGTCTTTTTTCTCTTTCCCCTCCTGAAATCTTATCCAAGCTAGACGCACTCGAGACTCCTGAAGTGCTGAATCACCCACGTCGCTTTAGAACTTTTTATTCTTACGCCCCCCCCCTCTCCCCCCCCACCACTACCACCATCTCCCATCCTCCCCCCCTACCTTACACCACCACCACCACCACCACCACGACGACGAGCGCGAGCGGCAGTCCACCGCTCACTCACCCCTCTGACACACGAACTTCGCCGTATTTATATACGGAGGCCGTGAGCGACTGAGCGCGAGGCTCCGCTATTATTAAACTTTCGTCCAATCCCTGTACCGACGAGTGCCGGATACCCATAGGCATTTTCTTCGGCTTACCACCGCTTACGTAACCAGTTTTACCATTAGATATACGTTAGGTTATGGGCGACTTTCAATCAAAGGCGAAGATACACCTAACAAATGAAATTACGGTATAAAATACGCGTTCGCCTGCTCGCGTACGTGCGAAATACAGTTCGCCTTTTTCTCTCTTCTTTTTTGTTTTAATGAATATTTTATTGTTTATGCAGCATTGCGGGTTTTTGAAACGAGTATGGGACAGATAATAATATCAGCGTCAATTATTTATTCTCCTTATCTCGACGCCTTATTAAATGACCTGTCACTTACTTCCAGACAACAATGACAGATGCATATTTGTTGCCCGGCTCGCTTTTTCCTACATATCCATATACGTCGTCATGTCAATGTGTTCCAAGTAATGCAATGTAGATAGAAAAAAAATTTTAAAAAAATAAAAAGCGTTTATTAAATCAATAGAATCGATTAGTAAATATTGTTTGCTAGGAAAATCGGATTAAAAATTTCTCCTGCATTCAATTGAAGCTAAAAGTTTTTATAATCGAATTGAACTATTTTTGAGATGGACCTTCTTAGATATTACGATGAAAGTTATATATATATATATATATACATACATGTACATCGGAACAATTATTTATTGTAACCGTAAATCATATGGTATATAGATAATAGCCCCCCCCCGCCCCCAAGTTTTAAGTTCATCGCCATGCTTATGTAATGAATACTCCGTAACTCTGTATATTCCAAATAACGTAATCAAGGAATACCTTAGAATACAATTTATTTCGTATCGTGTATCTCTCTTTTTTCTTTTTCTTTTTTTTTTTTTTTTAATTTATTAGTAAACAGTTCTTGATTGCGATTTATGTGGTTTTTCGTATGAAAATCACATGACAAGGTATACGGCCCCGGAGAAAATCTATAATTTACGGGATACTTGTCTAATTGGCCATTACGAACGCGTGCTATTACATTTACAAAGGTTATTCTGCGGTTATGGCCGTAATACGGTATCGAAAACGAAAGCTTAATAATTTATTTGAGGACAATTGGAGATGTGCAATTAGAGAACGAGCAGAAGCTCGATTAAATCTTAAATGCTAATAGGCTCTTCGTTATAATTATTAAATTAAAGTAATTTATATAATCGAGAGGGCCTACTACTCACCCATTCGAGTGCATTTCAATAAAATAACTCGGGCAAATATACTCACTACATCATGATGCATACTTCATGATTCACTTTATGATTTTACTACGTTTGCGAATAAAAGTCGACGGGCATAACAAGCATTCTAGAATAACGTCCAGTTAAAATACGCCTTTTAAGCCGCAGGCTACTCACTGTCGCGTACACGCACAAGATCTAATGTACATAAAATAGATAATTATTACGATAACGGCATCGGCTTGACTTGTGGAAAAGTAAGCTTTTTAATGAATTTTCTCCCGCTTCGGTTCTTCCTCTTGCAATGCATCGTACGTATCAATAAAAAATTCTACTCAAAGCCAATTTACGCGATATAATCAGCCGCACTCAAACGAGTGATCCGCACTTATCCGAAATCATGAGGTCGGATCGACGAACCCCATAGATTTATTCTTATTCGTCTTATGTGGCTATATTAATACTTCAACGTATAAATTGAAGCGAAATTGAAATAAATGAAACCCGAGGCCTTATTTGCCTAAAGATCGCTCTTGTATATGTATATGTAATAATTGTATTTTGCATACGTTAATGGCAAACGATTGAACAAATAAATGTCTGTATTTGTTAGATACGATGGATTGCCGAAGGGAGGAAAGGGACGAAGACGTTTGGCATTTAAAAATATCTCGGCCACGTCAATAGAAAGAGCGTGAGAGGGTTATTGGGGGCGGGGGGGGGGGACTTTATTTAATATTAATACATTAAGATATACAGAGCCAGAAGCAATGCGCAGCGCGACAAAATTTACATTTACATTTCTATTCGTGCTTGATGGAGGTTTTGGTCAGCCTGGAAATGGTTATTGGGGTTAGAACTCCGAGGAAAATCTTATTGAATCCCGATGTCCTCGTCCATAAACGTACAATACAATGTAAACATTTTCTAATCAGTATCATCGAGCAATACGTCTAATAACAGGGCATGGATTTTGACTCGCTCGAGTGTCGAAATATTTTGAAAGGGAGTTTGCGAAATTTGATAAATTCTTATTCTATTAAATAAGACCGAATTTTAAAGTATTATCAGCAATTAGACGTTTGATAAATTTTACATTTAAGAAGGATATTAAGAGAGTAAGAAAGAATAGACGTAAGGAGGTAAGCTAAACATTTTTTTTTTTTATTCAATTCGAAAAATCCTCTCTCGCGCATCTGTTATAACATATGTAAACATAGAGTATTATCGAGATAAGACTTATAATACTCTTCGCATAAAATTCACGTCGATTTATTTACGTTGATGTCAGGACCGACTCGTCAATACAATCATCTCCTACCAGAATCTACTATCCTTATCCACGAAAGTACATCCGATTAATTCGATTAAAGAATAACTTGATTAATTAATTGAACGAATATTATTATTATTATTATTACTAATGCGATTCGCTGATAAGCGTGACAAGCGGATTCGCTTATCTAGGAGCTCTTCTTTATTTTCTTATTTAACGCATGCAGCGTAACTATGGTTTGGCGGTCGACTCGAAAGACATGAATGATACGTGCATACGTTATTTACTTATCGTTATTTACAGGCCGAGTTTCGGGTTATCGGCTCAGGAGGAACGCGATCCGCGCTATTGTCGAAACGCGCGAAACAGAAATTACTGTCATTTCGGGAAACTTGCCGTCGCTACGCTCGGGATAGTTTTCACATGAAAATATTAAATGTGTCGCAGATTGGTAAGAAAATCGTGAATTCGCATGTTACGCTTAGTCGAGGAGCGCTCAAGTGAACTTCACGTACGTTTGAATAATGCGCATTTCTTAAGTAAATTATTCACGTACACATTCATTAGAAAAACATATTGTTCTAGTTTTTTTTTTTTTTTTTTTTTTTTTTTTTTTCCCTTTTATTTCTTTCCTTTTAAATATATATACATATATATATACATGCATGGATATATGCATGGATATAAAGATGTATGAATTTGCGAGAACGTGGGGAAGCATAATCGCACAGGTTACTTTGATATTGAAGAGAATTTTTTGCCCGACGAAATGAAATTGTATAAGTTATTTGAGAATGCACCGATTTTGCCGACGCGACTCCGCACTCGGTAATTACGGAACGTTACAATAATGCTCATGGCGATAGATGCCCATACGTATTCGGAAGAGGTCTTCGTCTCCGAAGGCAGTGGGGTGGGGGTGGAATCCGCCCGGAAAATCGAACGCTGCCGCTTTCGTAGGAAGAAATACACGATTTTGTTGGCTCGAATGATCTACACAGAGCGTCGTTGACTCTGGTTGGGAGACGATATTAATATCGGCCATGAATATTGATGTTTTTTTCATGCATAGGTAGAATCGGTTGAATAATCCGAGCGACGTTGAGCGCTCAAGGATAAACAAAAGCGTCCGGATGTCGCGCACGCCGAGAGATAATTTGTTCTGAAGATCGAAGGAAAGTACACACATAGTCTCGCTTGTTCATCATATCAGCAGAAGCAGAAGCAGCAGAAGCAGAAGCAGGAAATCGGGCAAGTACTCGCTCGCCGTTCAGCCCAGTCTACAGGTCTAAATACAGAATCGGGAGACTCTCGCGATAGGAAGGATCCCATTGTTCGAGGAACGAGGCAATGATCCAAGGGTACCGAGCTTAACGAGTCGGTCAGCCGGTCATCCGCTTCAAATGGTCGTACGCTATGTGTTAACCAAGATTATGATTGTAGACGAGTGGCTACGAGCGACCTGCTACGGATTAATGTCCGCCGATGATTGATGGGAATACGTGCGACATGTCGAGCGAAAGAATAAAAAGAAAAGAAAAGAAAAAAGTAGAAGAACAAGAAGAAGGAGAAGAAGAAGAAGAAGAAGAAGGAGAAGAAGAATCGAAGGCATTGTTTGTTAATTAGCGCGCCGGAGCGGGTCATCGCGGATTCACGTGTCGGGGACTCGTCAGCAAAAATTCTTGCGATTCGTATTTCTCGCGTTTCCTCGTTGCGCTTATGATTTTTACGCTTTACGTAGCCGACGCTCGGAAAACGGATATCACCTGGACTACGCTCTCATAGAGCCCATACATCCCACCGGCAGATGCAACTCAAGGAATAACTTAACACTAGAACTCTAGAACTCTAGCTCCCCAAGTCTTATTGAGCAAAATAAATATATATATATATATATATGTACGTATGTACGAGTTCCTTCGTATATCTTCGCGCTCTTCAGTACTCGGGCTACGAGCTAAATTATTTAAACAATCGATTGGCGAGCGTCCGGAGGGCCGCGTGCTTTCAAGCTCCGCAATTTCCATGAATTATTATTCCCACCGACCTCGTAATCCGATGAGCTTAAATAATTTATTAAAGCACGGGCCGATGTGTGGCGCATTACGTAAGAGTTGTGGCGTTTTTGTGCGCTTACGAGGCTGTGGAGTCGATGGAAAACGGACACGGCTTTTCCATCATCCACGGCGGGACAGGCCAAGGTAGCGACCGAAGCCTCGGGTCGACTCGATCTCCAGAGTGCCGAAGCTCGGAAGAGGCTGGCTGGGGAAATCCGTAGAGAGTGCTGTTCTCTACCCTGCCCCCGACCCCCCTCTCTCTCTGTATATGAGTGTATGAGTGAGAGTGATAGTGAGAGTGATAGTGATAGCGATAGTGAGAGAGAGAGAGAGAGAGAGAGAGAGAGAGAGAGGTGGGCACGATCGAGGGAGAAATCGAGGGGATTGCTCGATTGGCCGAGCGACACTACATATTAGCGATTGTAATGGTGCGAAAGGCGAGCGGGGGTAGCGGGTTGCTCCGACTGACTCTCCTCTACGTCGGCCAATTGGTGGGAGGGAGGATGCCATCGTCACTGCGTCCCGTCAGTTATAAAAGGCCCAACGAGCGCCGAACCCGAACAGTTCGGTGGTGGTTCTTCGGGTCGAGAGCGTCATTACTATCCGTAACCGAACGTAAGTGCAAGTGATAATCCGTATAATATAATAACTTCGGCTGCCGAGTCCGAGATCCCCCCTCACCCCCGCCCGGCTTTTAACTTCATTTATCTCCGGCCATTGGTGACGAACTCCGGCCTCTGTTGTGGATATCCGATGACCGAGTAATGTCACACCACTCTCTCGTCCCGGGGCGAGATGATTTTCACCTTATCCTCCTGCCCCCTACCCCTCCTGTCCCCACCCCCTCACCCAACCGCTCCGCGATCCCGCGACTTTTGTATCCGACGAAGGAGCTTTTTTTCTCTCGCGACTCTACGTCGTACGGCCAAGTTCAAACAAATCGTCCCAAACTATTTACGTCTCCCCGTGTATGTATGTACGTACGTACGTATATACGTGGAGCTTAAGGCCGGAGATGAGCTTGTTATTTACATTGGCGTTATTATTGAAAAGTCCCAAGATCGATCGCTTGTAACTAACTATTTGTAAATACAGAGATAGAGAGAGGGGGGGGGAGAGTAAGCTGTCGCGACCCGCGTACTCCTCGGGAGCCTCCTCGGACGGATAAATTCATGTACGGCGACTCGGGCCTGTTACAGGACAGTCAAGCTCAGCGAGATGTCGGCAGCCGGACCGGAAGTGATCCCTGGCTCGGTGGCGGCGGTGTCAGCGAGCAGCGTGTTCTTCACCCTCCTCGTGCCCGCCCTCGTCCTCTACTACGTCTACTTCAGGATCTCCCGGCGACACATGCTCGAGCTCGCCGAGAACATACCCGGCCCCAAAGGACTGCCCTTGATCGGTAACGCCCACGAGTTCATGGGCAACCCCGACAGTGAGTACAATTATCAGCGGACGATAATTATTATGCGGCTTCGTTGCAGTGGCGGCTTAACGTTGATAACGTTGAATTTTCATTTGACAGCCATCTTCAGGAACCTGCTGAAACGGTCCACCGAGTTCGAGCAGGTGATCAAGGTCTGGATAGGGCCGAAGCTCATCGTCTTCCTCGTGGACCCGCGGGACATCGAGGTCATCCTCTCGAGCCACGTTTACATCGACAAGTCGGCCGAGTACAGATTCTTCCAGCCTTGGCTCGGCAATGGGCTTCTCATATCGACCGGTAGGTGACCCTCCCCCACCTTGGCTCCTTTATCCAAAAGCTCGTACTTTGGGTCTGCATCCGGGGTTGAGGTGAGGATCGATTGGGGCGATTGGGGCAGGGGGTGGGGGGAGCAGGCCGATATCGGTCGCAATCACCTAGACGGCGTACGCGTAATCGATCATGTAACGAAAGCCAGCGGCGTGGATCGAGGAAAGGTAAACAAAGGCACTCGGTGGTCCTTAAACGGTACGAGGCAAGCCAGCGGGGCTATTTGTACACAGACGCGGCCTCGTGATTTCGCGAAATTTATTTATCCCCGAGTAGGAATGGTGGGTAAGGGTGGGAGGGAGGCGGGGAGGGGAGGGGGCGGTGCCGGTGCTCGGGACTTGGTCGCGGCGAGCCTGTTGACTTTCCCGACGAAACGACCGATAGATAATAACCGGTGCCCACCTCCCTCTCTCTCTCCCTCTCTCTCCCTCGATATCCCCAATAACCAGTGCGCTAATAACCGGATTTCATTTCCAGATTATCCAGTAATTTTAATAATAATGGCTTTAATGCCGATATTAATCCACTGGTCGCTCAAGCGCCCCGTTAATTTTTAACGGCACACTTACCTTTGTCGCTTTAAGCCGACATTTCCTAATTGTCCATAATTGTCCATTTTACAACTCTACGGACATAAAATTACAACGATCCGCTCTTTATATCCCATCTCTAGATCTTTCTACGTCCGCAGCTTCAATTGTCTCCTACGCGTACCGAATCCTACAATCCCCACTCCGTCGATCCCAGACATCGATACTAAACTCGGTTCAGTAGCGAGTTTCCCCGCAATCCGTCCACTCACTCGTATCTGCCCGTAAAATTCTCCTTCCGGGCTTACGACATTGGCGACGATCGAGGACTTTTCCCAACTTTCGTACTTCCGGACTCGTTCGATCACGCGCTCGAGCACCGAGCCGTTCCAAACTCTTTCGATCGCGCTTTATTATTATTATTATTAATCGTTATTATTATCATCGTCATCATTATTATCAATATTATTGTTACCCTTGTCGTCGTAGTTATTGCTATTGCCATTGCTAATGCTATTTCTATTGCTATAGTTATTGTTATTGTTATTACCATCGTTATTGGGGTTATTGTTGTTATTTATGGCCGGGAAGCTTATTAGGAAGGAGCGCGTAATAATAGCCGGTAGTTTTAAAAGTCATGACGATAAATCGATGAGAAATCGCTGTTGAGCGACATGGGGAGGGAGTGGGAGCGGCAGTAAGGATGTAATTTGAAAGGATCTTTAGGAGATGGAACGGGAAGCAGCAATATAAGCTTAACGATGCTCTTCCGTGCTCTTTCGCTAAGACGTTAACCCCCCCCCCCTTGTTTACTTAGAGGCCGAGAATCAGAGAAGACGCGTGCGATCGTAACTCTCGCTTCCCAACCCCACCCCCAACCACCCCCCTACTCCTAAGGGGCGACGTGCGTGGACGGGGTAAGGTTGCGCGTCTAGAGGCGGTGTGCTTAGGTGAGCGAACGAAACGAAAGTTTCTCTCCGTATTTTTACTGTCGGTGTCGGCTCTTACGAATGCCTGGGAAATGGCGAAAAGAAATGTTTTCTCGTAAGTTGCGTAAGTCCGGCAGAGAGGGGGAGGGAGGAGGGGGGGAGGGCAGGCAAGGAAGGTAAGGTAATCGGCGCGGGTTTACGTAACGGCGGGGGCGGGGGAGGAGGAGGAGGAGGAATAGAAGGAGAAGGAGAAGGGGGGAGGAGGAGGAGGTGAAGTAAGGGGCGATAGGCCGGAAGCGACGGGTAAAAGCCTTTACAAGGTGATTAAGAGCTCTGGCTATCGGTTGCCGTAGGTCCGAAATGGCGCGCCCACCGCAAGCTCATCGCGCCGACCTTCCATCTCAACGTCCTCAAGAGCTTCATCGACCTATTCAACGCCAACTCGCGCGCCGTCGTGGAGAAGCTGCGCAAGGAGGACGGCAAGGAGTTCGACTGCCACGACTACATGTCCGAGGCGACGGTCGAGATACTCCTCGAGACCGCCATGGGGGTGTCCAAATCCACCCAGGACCGCAGCGGCTTCGAATACGCCATGGCCGTCATGAAGTAAGCCGCCTTCAGACTTTGTTTCTCTCCCTCCACTCCCCACCCCACCCCCCCAATAAATCTATCTATCTATCTATCTATCTATCTATCTATCTATAGAAACAAGCGTATGTAGATGTATACGCGGAGGTCCAGTCGGTCCTTTTTCCAGTCGTTTTTAAGTTACCCGTCCACCCGATCCACCGGTTTCTCTCCTTACTTTCGATCGCTTACGGCATTCGGCCAGCGACGGATTTTTTTGTCCGACTGCCCCGCAGAGTCAAAGATTTTTCTCACTCCTGGCGTAAAGGCGGCGGTTATCCAATCGACTTAATTACGCCCGCAATCGCAATGGATTGAGAAAGTACTTTAACGACAACGAGCCGCTCGAAAAGGAAAATCATCCTCTTTTAAATGCTTTCGGCTTTCAATATGCATGAGCCATTGTGTTTCGTGTCGATTAAAAACGAAGAGGTGGTGGGAAGAGGAGGGGTGACGGCGGAGGGAAACAATAATCGTAAAAGCTTTAGTTAATAGTCAAAGTATAATTTTCACCTCGGCTTAATCGGCTAACGAGAACCGACGGCAGATGATTTAATGATAATTTATTATCCTGTACTTTTCATAAATATTGATAAATCTCGATTCGCGTGCACTTCCACTGTCACCTTTTACACGCTGTTGCCTTAGATTAAGCGATAAGCAAGCGGGGCTTACGAAGGCTTATTTACAGCTTATCATCAATGACGTCGATAAAAAACTAACGATTTTGCGATTTACCCTAAAGGATGTGCGACATCCTCCATCTGCGTCACACCCGCATCTGGCTGAGGCCCGACTGGCTCTTCGGCCTTACCAAGTACGGCAAGGAGCAGATCCGGCTGCTGGATATCATCCACGGGCTCACGAAGAAGGTCATCGCCCGCAAGAAGGAGGACTACAAGAGCGGGAAGCGCAACATCATTGACACCTCCAAGGACACGAGCACCAAGGTAAGCGGCGCACAGCTGAACACAACGATCTTTAGCGATCTAACGACATTTTAGGCAGGATTAGGCTAGGATGGTTGGAGGAACGTGGGTGGGTTGGGGGTGGGGGGAGATGATCATCACATGGACTCGCCGAGAGCTGTATTTGAAGGTTATTGATTGTCATTGGGGGGGGGGGCAACGACTCAAGGTCACAAGGTTACCAATAACAAGTATTATCGTTCGCAGAACACGAGCGTCGACGGGCTTTCCTTCGGTCAATCGTCCGGTCTGAAGGACGACCTGGACGTCGACGACAACGACGTCGGCGAGAAGAAGAGGCAGGCCTTCCTCGATCTCTTGGTCGAGTCCAGCCAGAACGGCAAGGTGCTTAGCGACAACGAGGTCAAGGAGCAGGTCGACACGATAATGTTCGAAGTGCGTATACGCTTTCACAATATTCCTAACGAGGCTCCGAATCCCAATGGCGAGGGCTTCCGGAGCGTCCTCGACTTCGTCCGTCCCCACCCTTGCGCCGGCCGCTTTTAATCAGACAAACCCCCCACCCACCCCCTTCCCCTCTGCCTACCCGAACTCTGCCTACAGGGCCACGACACGACCGCCGCCGGCTCGAGCTTCTTCCTCTCGATGATGGGATGCCATCCGGAAATCCAGGAGAAGGTCATCCAGGAGCTCGACGAGATATTCGGCGACAGCGACAGGCCCGCTACCTTCCAGGACACCCTCGAGATGAAGTACCTCGAGAGATGCCTGATGGAGACCCTTCGGCTCTACCCGCCAGTGCCAATTATCGCCCGTCAAATTAAATCGGACCTCAAGCTCGGTAAACCCTTGTTGTTGTTGTTCTTGTTGTTGTTGTTGTCGTTGTTGTCGTTGTCGTCGTCGTCGTCGTTTTCGTTGGTTATTCGATTGTTCGGCTCACAGCCCCTCCCCGTCCGCCGCCGCCGCCGCCGCCGCACCCAGCTAGCCGGCTTTAAATAAATCCAGACAGATAATCCATCGATGATTTATCATTGCCCATAGTTTTACATAATATTCAACGAGACGGGGAACAATGCTCTCGGGAATTAATTGCCGCCCGGTCCGACTCGGCGGCTAACTAACCAGCTGCAAACGATTTACAATTCGAGACTCGCCCCAGACGCTCGGGATCATGATTATCGATTATTATAAATTATCCTCGCAGGCCCGACAACGGACGCCCGATGAATAGTAATTACCCAAAGTTTCACAAAGCCCATTAAAATTAAAATTAATCCCCATACTTGCTTTACCGTGTCTCGTTTGTAACGACAACGACGTCTACTTGGTCGGCAACGAACCCTACCCCAGCCTCGTACTCTCAACGAATAACAACAACAATAATAATAATAGGAATATGAATATGAATAGGAATAGGAATAGGAATAAGATTGAAAGGAGCATGTAAGTAGAGAGTCGTCGTTGACGTTACTTGTATTTATTAGCCTCGGGCGACTACACCGTTCCCGCGGGCTGCACCGTAGTCGTCACGACCTTCAAGGTCCACCGCCAGCCGTACATCTACCCGAACCCGGACGTCTTCGACCCGGACAACTTCCTGCCAGAGAAGACGGCGAACCGGCACTACTACGCCTTCATCCCGTTCTCGGCGGGACCGAGAAGCTGCGTCGGCCGCAAGTACGCGATGCTCAAGCTCAAGATCCTCCTCTCGACGATACTCCGGAACTTCCGGGTCCGCTCGACCGTAAAGCAGGAGGACTTCCGGCTACAAGCCGACATAATTCTTAAGCGGGCCGAGGGCTTCAAGGTGAAGCTCGAGCCCAGGGTGCGGGGCTCGAGCGCCAAGGCCTGAGTCGAGGTCTCGGGGCCGGCTAACCTCCCACACTCCTTTACACCCGCCCCGCCGAACCCTCTGACCAGCCGTTCCGACGAACGCGCGCTATTTATACGCCAATGAACAAATCATGCACGCTAAAAAGTACACATTGCACGGGGACTCGCGCGATTCTTTATTTTTTTACGTTCTCGGTTATTCCTAAGGGGTCGGAGGCGGGCGGGGGGCGGGGGTCTCTCTTCCATTCCACCCCACCCCACCCGCCCTATAAGATAACCCCAATAACCCCATCCCCCTCAGCCAACTTCTTTCCATGTCGCTATTGTTACTTTTGTTGTTGTTTTTTCTTTCTTTATTATTCTCCTCTCTCCCCCCCACCCCACCCACCCTCTGCCAACACTCTGTCACCCTCGTTACTGGCGTTATAACGTTGCTTAATAATGTTACTTACCCGTTAATGCGTTAAGTCTCGGCGCGAGAGCTGACGGAAATTCGTCGAAATTTGGTCAAAGTACCTGGCGAACGAGGAGCCTCTCGCGGATACGATCACCTTATTGGTTTTCTTTATCGAAACGATAGAAAAAATGAATTATCAAGAAAAAACAACAGTGTGTACATTATTTCGATGAGTTACACACGGATCGTACCGTCAGTCATACAAGCGCGAACATTACACATAGTTAAAAGAATTGTATAAATACATTTAATGGCTAAGATGAATGGCCGTTTTGATTTTGATTATTTACAGGTTGTTGTTCGTGCAATAAATTCTGCAGTGGACCTACTGCAAAACTACAAAGACATATGCCTTTTATTAACCTCCTGCCTTTAAAGGCTTCTTCCCTCCCTCCCTCCATAGGATTCCGAAAATTATTGATTATTGAACTCATTCGCGCAATAAGGAAATCATTGGATATTATTACAAGAAATGCAAGACATTAATTATTTCGAATGTCATTAATCGTCGAATAAATATTTATTTGCGTCTCAGTTATTCGTTTGATAATTTTCGAGCGATGATAAAAAACATAATGAACATTAGTTTTCATATTCCGATTAGCTGTTTTTCGAAAATATTTCTATGAGAATGTCTCTTGAGTGAAGAGAGAGAGAGAGAGAGAGAGAGAGAGAGAGAGAGAGAGAGTGAGTGAGTGAATATCAATTACCAATATTCACGTTATCGATGTACTTTCTTCTTTTTTTTCTTCTTTTTTTTTCCCCCGCGAACCCAAAAACGCACGATTAGGAAGGAAAGGGTTAATAGGCCGGAGGAAGGGAGACTCGCCGACTCGGTAGACCGACAATGTCGAGCCCGAAGCGCGTGAAGATGCTGGTGTCCGTGCCACCGAAGGATATCCCGGTCGTCAAGAGGGAAATAAAGTCCGCGCTACCGAACATCGACGCCAAGAATATAAGAAGGTTAGGTTATTGGAATAATTTCACCGGAGCTGGCTCTTTCTTACTAACGAGCGAAAATCATTGTAAACCACGAGCAGATACAAAATCCCGCACTTCGAGGCGGTGATGCTGGAGTTGAAAGAAGACGGCCTCCACAAGGCCGCGGAGTACCTGCAGTACCTCCTCAATCTCGACGAGGAGAAGCGAAAATCGGAGATCCAGAGTGCCGCGATCCTGGACCAGCCGCAACTGAAGGACAACGACTTCCTCTTCGATTACCTCCGTGACTTCTTGGTCCACTTCTTCGAGCCCTCGGGTAACGGGGACGGCTGGGGGAGCGACTACGCCGGCCGACCGGCAGATTTCCAAATAAAGCCGCAGCGGGTTTTCAGTGACGGCGGTCGAGAGGCTCGTCGGTCTCGTGAACGCGGCCATGGAGATCGAGACGCTGAGCTCCGACTGGTGGTGGATCGCCGACAGCCTCTATCGCACGGCATTCTTCCCCGCCAACGAGATCTGGGGCCGTGAGGAGAGCGCGAAGCTCAGCACGATACTCCGCTACGTATACGCGGAATTCCTCTTTAAAAAAAGTCCGTGGGCACGGGGTCGGGATGGCTCGGGGCCGACGGGTAGCCCGAGCCACGTCTACCACCGCGACCCATCGTCTGTCTTATCGTTTCAGTGAAGAGCCCGCGGCTCGCCCTGGAGCACGTGCGCAAAGCCCAGCGGGACTCGCGGGACAAGTCCTGGAGCGCCTCCGAGTACTTCGGCGTCAGCCACGGCTTCATCTTCATCGAGTGCTGCGCCCTCTTGCAGCAGGTGCTTCTCGACATCGCCCGAGAGGTCCGTCAGGACAGTCCCCAGGTCGCCGTGAACTCGTGCAAGGTCGCCCTCGCCGCCGCTATCGAGTGTACTCCCCTGCCCTTATTATAAATATCGTGATGATGGGGGAGGGAAGGGGGTATAAGGTGACCAGCCGTGCATTTAACTCGTGCGTTGTAAATGATGACGTTGCAGCGGGACAGGAGGAGCTCGTCGCCGAGACGCAGTTCGAGCTCGGGCAGAGTCTGCTCGCTACCAGGAACGTCAAGCAGGCCCTCAGGTACTTTAACCGAGGCCTCGCCGTGGCTAAGAAGATCTTCGACTCAACGGCGATATGCGAAGCCCACGCCCAGCTGGTCTACGTCTACAAAGTACTTTCGTAGCCACTACCTTTCTTTTGCTTTCGAATTTGTCAATCGTATCGGTTCCGGGCGACAATCGGCAGCCCCTCGCGTCTCCTTCTCCTCCTTCGTCATCATCATCATCATCATTATCATCATCTTCTTCTTCTTCTTCTTCTTCTTCTTGGCTTGGCGGGTAACGAAGCTGCGCGTTTCCCCCCCCATGTCCTTAGGAGCTGAACGATGACCGTCAAGTTCTGGAGCACCTGGAAGACCTCAAGTACACGGCCTCGGAATTCCAATTGCCGACGAAGCTCGCCGAGGCTCACTTCTTAGCCGGGGATTATTATTTGTACAAAGTGAGGAGAGGCCGACGGCCCCACCCTCTGCTGGGAGCTCAATCCGTTAAGATTAGCGCTTTTGCAGGGTAATCCGAAGGTGGCGACGCGCAACTTCGAAACGGCCTTTGCCTTGTTCAATGACCTGGACGCGCAGGACACCGAAATCGCCCGGTGCCTGACCGGCGTTTCCAAAGGTATTTATCATCACAAATACAAGCTTCGCTAGTTCATGGGCATTAAGAATAAATAATCCAGAGACGTTGATCGTTCGGTCGGTACTTTTTATTTCTGATTACACCAATTTACATAAAAACTTATCTTAAACTTATTTGTCGGGATGTACGTTACAATATTTAAATGGTATTGTACAGATTCTTGACCTCTAAATCATATAAAATAAAACTGTACTCCTTATTTTTACGCGATAAAGAAAAAAATGCACGAGTTTTTATGAAATAAACGTGTCTCTGTGTGATGTGTGATGTGTGGTCTGTGGCGTGTGGCCTGTAGCCTGTAGCCTGTAGCCTGTAGCCTGTAAAAGTGCTGCGATGCCCTGTGTACACGTAAAACTCAAGTGGTAAGCTACAAAGCTACACTGCGTACGTTCGCATGCACGCGACACTCCTTATCCATGTGAACGCGTAGTAGTAGCCTAATTACTTAAGATTTCATCCGTAAAATATCCGTCGCGTTATTGTAACTCGACGTCACCGCCCCCCCCCCGTCCAAGGTCCTACAAAAAAAAACCTTAAAATCTTC
This sequence comes from Ceratosolen fusciceps, assembly GCA_018883505.1. Lineage (NCBI taxonomy): Eukaryota > Metazoa > Arthropoda > Insecta > Hymenoptera > Agaonidae > Ceratosolen > Ceratosolen fusciceps. Next base: position 9,011,170 of record RCIC01000006.1, on the reverse strand, counting down.
TACATCCATTAGCGTCGTCGCATACTAAGGACGCAATTATCGAATGTCGAACAAGCTAAATAATAAACTACACTTGATACGAAAGCAATTCGTTTCCTTTTTTGTTTTTTTGTTTTTATCCATTATAGGCTTAGGCAATAATCATAATAATAATTAATAATTAATAATTAATAATAATAATTAATAATAATCATAATAAGTGATAGTATTATATTAATGATAAAAGTAGTGTAGTAGTAGTAGTGGTAGTAGCAGTGGTAGTAGTAGTAGTAGTAGAAGTAGTAGTGGTAGTAGCAGTGGTAGTAGCAGTAGTAGCAGTGGTAGTGGTGGTGGTAGTAGTAGTAAAAGTAGTACTAGTACTAGTAGTGGTAGTGGTAGTGGTAGTGGTAGTAGTAGTAGTAGTAGAAGTAGTAGTGGTATGCGGCGAGTCGGACTCGTGCATGTGCCTCGGTAGTTGTAAAATAAAACGGGATTCCGCCGATCCGATAAAGTGACGGCACGATTAATAAATAATACAAACTGACGCATCTATCTCTCTCCTTACTTAACGCCTATTATTATTATGCATACCCACGCACTCATACGAATTCACGGGCACGCGTCTTATATACATGCAAGCATCCACGCAGACGGACGCACTCGAGAGACTCGTGTGCCGAGGAGCCGCTTCGGTCGTCGTGTATTAGCACTTAATCTTCGGCTCTCTCTCTCTCTCTCTCTCTCGAGTGAACTTTCGGGAGAGGGGGGGTGGTGGAGATGGCGGAGAGGGGTTATAAGAAGACGAAGGGGAGGAGGAGAAGGGGGAAAAGCTGATATGACGATTGGAAAGTATTATTGGCATCGCGACATACAAAACAACGACGTGTTGACATTATAATTTTGCACGCAAGGTCAGGAGATGCTGGAGGCGTACCAAAATCTACTGATGCAATGTATTGGTAATAATGCCGAGACGACGCTTCGGATCCTGTACTGGAAGGATCGCGGCGAGCCCTTCGTGGAAAAGCCAATATCCGAATCAAGTACGTTATTATCCATTGAAATGGATAACCAAACCTGCCTGTGTAATATTATGCTTTGGCTCACGTTTTCATCAGTTTAATTAACAATAACATTTACACGAGATGATCGATCAATAATCAAAGTAGTATGACCTTTTCCCTTCCCCTTCTCTCTCACTCTCTCTCTCTCTCTCTCTCTCTATATATATATATATATATCTCATTATCTTCAATTTATTACAATCATATTTTAATCTAACGTGACTTCACATACGAAGCGTTAAGAAAATATCTCTCTCTCACTCACACACACAAACACACACACATTTTCTTTTCCACTCTCTCCGTTTCTCTGTTTTCTTATCTACCCCATAATTTTTATCTTTACGAATTAGTATCGCGCAGTAATCGATAATTAACAATTATATATATATATATCTATGCGCATATGTACATATATATGTATGAATATACGTACATGCATAGAAATGTATCAGTTTAAAAACTTTTTTTACAATAAATTATTATTTCCTTTTATTAACACTTTTGCCTGAACAGCTTCAATATAATAAACACAATAGTAGCCTCCACTCAACTACTATTTACATAATAACAATAAGCAGGACTGCTCGATATTACACTTTTCATTCATTAAGTTAGATTTAATTTCAAATTGATTACGCGAACTTCCTTACTTCCTTTGCTTTGAACACGATTTAATGTACGAAACAAACAATTTGAAGAAAAAAAAAAAACGAATGAAATCTTTTGAAAATACAAACAAAGTAATCTCATTTGCAATTCTATAATCGAGCTTATAATCCGATTTGAATCTGCAACATGGATCCTCCTTAAATAATATCCTGTTTCCTTATACTTTTCTTTTTCTTAATCTCTCTCTCTCTCTCTCTCTCTCTCTCTATCTATCTATCTATCTCTTACTAGCGATCGATTTTTATTTGTTATTTTATCATACACATTTTACATACGTAAACGCTAATAACCCGACATTCCGTTCGGCCTGAAACTCAAGAAGACGACATTTCCATGGAGTCCGACTTAGAAGGCTAAGATATTTCACGATGACGCACCTCTTTCCGGTTGCATCCCTGGCGTGACTCGTAGGGGAGAAATTACAATACGTACAATGAGTGCACGCGACCTCGATGATCTCTCTCCTTTCTCTCTCTCACTCGCCATTCCTTCTACACTTTATAATACACACACACACACACGCACACGTATATACACGCATACATATATACATATATATATATATTTATATATACATAGATGTGTGTGTGTATGTATGTCCTTACGCACGCATTACATGTATATATATATATGTATATGTATATATATATGTATATGTATATGTATATATATATAATATATCGCTTTCACACAACACCTTGGGCTACGGGTGTCGATAACTCTGCTATTACGCTAACACTGCGCCGGAAAATTGAAACAAACAACTGTAAAATAAAGTGCGATATTAAACAAAAAAAAAAAAGAAGATATATAGATATATGATACATTTGTATATTATATTATGCTCTTATGGTATCAGTAATAAGAATTAATGAAAATTTTGAGGCACTTATGTAAGGGCTTGGGTCGATAATGAATTTATTACGCAAATAAACGAACGAGTTTTAAAAAAAGAGTCAAGGGGCGGGGGAGAGGGGGTGCCTGACCGGTGGCCAATAAGGTAATAAGAAAAATATCGGATGGATCGCCCGGATGGGATTTCGTTGGACGTTCAAAAATTACAGATAAATACCGAATTGAAACTATGACTTTTTTGAGTATTTGCTTTTTTTCTTTTATCTATTTATATGTATGTGTATATATAATTCAGATAAATCACGAGGACTTATCTTACCGAGTTAAAATTTATATTAGAATTTAATTAAAGTTTAAAAATATTCCGTAACATATCATCGTTTTGATTTTCAAATAATTTCAAAGTTAATTTCAAACTCAATTTTTATGAATGAAAAAAAAAAAAATAATAATAAAAAAGAAATAAAAGAAACAACAAGTTATTATTTGTAACACTGTGGTACACTTTTAATTCTATTCACAATGTGTTTCTCAAATAGTCTTTAATACACGAAAATTTACTTTTTTCATTTTATAAGAGCAAAAGATAATCATTATTATTAAAATAACAATAACAACAACAACAACAACAATAATACGATCGTTATTATTATTATCATCGTCGTCGTTTTTATTATTATTGCTATTCTTGATGGCGACGGTGACGGTGACGGTGATGGTGATGGTGATGATGATGGTGATGATGGCGATGTTGATGTTGATGTTGATGTTGTTGTTGTTGTTGTTGATGATAATGACGAGGACGATGTTATTGTTAACATGGTTGTTAGTATTATTCTTTTTTTTTATGAATCATCTTATTTTTAAATTTTCGTCATAAATATCAAATTTCATATTCGTACAATCAGTATGCATATATTTACAAAAAAGTGATATTCTTAAAGCAAGTAAATGTCCGTATCTTACTGTATTTGTACACATAAAAAAATACTACCTACAAAAAGAAAATTTGATCGCATCATCCTATTATTATTATTATTATTATTTAAGGAACGAAGTAAAACGCAAGTAGTTTTTATTTTTTTTTGTTTTTTTTTTTTTTTTACAGATACTTCGTTTCCTTCTTTAAGTATCCAAGAGTATGTATATTTATTTATTTATACGTAATGTCTGTCTCCGTGATAAGTTATGTGATAAGTGTACATGCATTACACACGCATCCACGCACGCATCCACACTCACTCACTCACACACACGCACACTCACGCACACACGCACGAGCGCATGCACGTATATACATATACACTTTTCCTATTTACAAATATAATTAAAGCACGTGAAGGTTTGAGAAGGTAAAAGAAAGAAAGAAAAAAGAAAAAAAAAAGGAAGAAAAAAAGAAGAAGAAAATCCTTCCCTTTCGATAAGCAGGAAACTGAAATCATTATTATCGTGCTTGAATTATTCGACTTACATTAATTGCTTATGTTAAAAGTAATCGATCCTTTTTAAAATACCGTTAGTCGTATATTATAAAGCGTAACGGCGGCTAACATTAGTCGGCGATTACGGGTTTTCAAAATCTTTAATATCGTTAAAACAACACAGTATGATACAATGAAGCCCAACCAAGCTCGACATCATTTAACTCGTTATATCGGGATTGTCAATAAAGATCATCCTGTCCGCGTGTACGTGTGTGCGTGTGTACGTGCGCCTGCGGGTGCGTGTAATGTTATGTTGAACGTTAATCGATGGTGCTTATTAGATGGTTAATGAGCGAATAATAACCAAAATGGTGGCAATGGTGAGTCAATAATGAATGGGCCCTGATACCGAGGTCCAGATCAGGAATGTCAATATTTCTTCCGAGGGATTACAAAAATAAATAAAAGAAAAAAAAAAAATCAAAACGTAAAGGAAAGAAGGGCAGAGGGAGGGCGGAAGGTCCTTTAAGAATTTATAGAGAAATTATAAGAAAGAGAACTTTCAATTTGAACGATTCGGGACTAGTTATTGTTTGTTTTACGAGTGTCAGTCATTAATCGTCGTTAACTTCATCAATGGGGTCGAGGGAAGGCATGTCTTGACTGTTGCGAATCTCTCTCGATATGTTTTCAACCGTTTCCGGTATTATGTCCGTTTCCTCGTCGGAAATCGGCTCGGTTTGCAAGTCCAAGCGCTTTGTAATGTCTACGGTCGCCATATTGAAGACGTCCGTTAAAGCTTGGCATACGACATTATTAGCTACGTTTGCACAATTACCGTTGCTCTCGACTTCGATCTCCTGAACGACGCTTCCGTGGGGATGATGCTGATGCTGATGCTGATGCTGATGCTGATGATGATGGTGATGATGAAGATGATGATGCTGCTGCTGTTGCTGTTGCTGTTGCTGCTGTTGATGCTGTTGATGCTGTTGATGCTTTTCTTCGACATCAGCCTCCTTCCTACGATCATGATGTTGCTGTTGTTGCTGTTGTTGATGATGTTGATGATGTTGATGATGTTGATGATGATGATGATGATCATTAGCATAGTCAGCGTCATCCTCGTCCTCCTCCATCATTTCCTCCTCTTCCTCCATCATCATCTCCTCCTCCTCCTCGTCATTTATCACCTCCTCGACGACATCGACGTCGACCTCCTGGATCATTTGATTCTCGACCAATACGCCACTGTTGTCGAGCTCCTTTTGCTTGGACAACGCGGCCGCCTTGCTGCTGATCTCCAGGATCTCCGTGCATTCGGTCTCGGATATTTTGATCTGCAGCTCGTTGACGACCTCTACCCCCTTGCCCCGGGCGGTCTCTTTCTCCGAGCTTGGATTGGCTTCCTTGTCGCTTTCGTCCTCGCCGTCCGAGACCGAGTCGGCGAGCTCGTCAATTATTTGAAGTCCACCGCGCTGCATCAGTTCCTCGAGGCTCTCCTGAGCCAAGGCCTCGTCCTCCTCTGTATTATTACCGTCATCGATCTCGGTCATTGTGTCGACTCCCGGGACGACCCTGCTCTCCTTCTCCATGCTGTCCTCGCGCTTCTCCGCGTCGGGCCTGACCGGTGTCCTTACGTCCATCGTTTCCGTCCCCGACTCGGCCGTCATCTCCGTCGAGGAATCGATCAACGACTCGTTCTCGTGGTTACTACCGTTCGAGATCCTCGATTCCAATTCTTCGTCTATGACCTCGACGGACTCCTCCTTGTTGGCCTTGGATAAACCGACGCTCTCTGTGACATCGCCGTCTAACCGAATAACTACGTCGGAGACGATTTTGATCGGTTCCGCTACGTACGCCTTCTCTTTCTCATCCTCGACAACCACCTCCTCCTCCTCATCCGCCTCCTCCGCCTCAGCCTCCTCCTCCTCCTCCTCATCCTGCTGCTGTTCCTGATGCTCCTGCTGCTCCTGCTCCTTTGTTATGTCGATGTCCTCCGCATCCACCACGATCTCCTCCTCGTCGACGTCCACCTCCTCCTCCTCTACCTTGTCGAGGTCGCCCGTTATCGTTTCCTCTTCACCTTCGTGCATGACATCGAGCTCGACGTCCTCCTCCGTCGTCATCCTCTCGCTCACGCTCGCTTCATCGGACTTGGATGTTTCGAGCTCGTCGATCAGCTCCTGCGCCTTCTCGGAGACTTGGAACGCCACCTCCTCCTCGGATCGCGTCATTCCTTTCCTAATGCCATCCTCGTTGTTGACGACGACGACGACGTCGTCGGGACTCACCCCAATAACCGACTTCACCGTCATTTCACTGTCCATCGCCTCCAGCTCCGCCGCTATTCCGTTGCTCTTCTTCTCGTCTTCCAACTCGCACGCGTCTTTCCCCGGCTTCCTCGGGTCGGACGTCTTCAGCGGATTGGACTCTTGTATCTTCACGTGCAATTCTGCCATGTCGTTGAGCGTCTCCTGTACAGCCTCGGCGATCTTCTCCGAGTCGGGGTCTACCTCCGTCACTAACCTCTCGTCCGTCTCGACGCTGCCGAACATCGTTTTTCTCTTCGCCCGGGCCTTCCTCTCGTCCTTGGCTTCACTCTGCTTCGCCAACCTACTCGCCGGCCGCCTCCCGAACACCTCCAAATCATCCCCCAGCGGATTCTCTGCCGATTCAACGTTCTCCTCCGAGGACTCGTTGTTCAATCTCTCCATTTCCAACTCTCTGTTGCTCTCCTCAATGCTCACGCGGATCTCGTTCAATTCGTTGTACACTTCCTCCTCCTGCTCCTGCTCCTGCTCCTGCTCCTCCTCCTCCTCCACCTCCTCCTCCACCTCCGCGGCCTCCTCTTCCAGCCCAATAACCACTCCATGTTCCTGTTCCTGTTCCTGTTCCATCTCCTCGTCCTCGTCCTCGTACGCCGTCTTCTCGGCCGATTCCTTCAGCACATCCTTCTCGTCCTCATTAACCACGTCGTCCTCGCGGTCACCGTTATTCAATACTTGCGCCTTAACTTTAAACGTCCCCCCGCTCCCGCTCTTTCCATCGATTTCCTCGATATCGTCGGTCAGCATGCTGTCCTCGTTCAAGTCCAGATGATGGTACGGCAGTACCTTGGGATTATTATTAGGACCGAGGACTTCCGGCTCGATATCCAGTTCGCTGTTGTACTGTTGTTTGTTCGCCGCTGGCACTTGAACCTTCTTCAGCTTAATCTCCAAGGTCTTCATGTGCGTGAGCTCGTGCTGGAGACCGATGAACTTGTTCTCGTATATTTTATCACAAATCGTGCACGTGTAGGTCGCGTTAACTCGCTCGGAAGCCTTTGCGACCTCCGAGTCGGACGAGTCGAAGATAACGACGTCGTCCGAGGAGTCCTTGCTCTTTAACGGCTTCTCACCCCTGTTTCTCGTCCTCTTCAATGCCAAATTCCTTGACCTCTGTGACCTTGGCTTGCTTACGCGTGACTGCTGCCTACTCGACGAGTACTTGTCCTTTACGGGATCCGGGGAACCGCGATCGCTGCAATCCTCGCTCAAGATCGCCTCCACGTTATTTACACCCCCGGCGATGATCTCCTTCTCGATTTCGCTGTAAACCTCTTCGATTATGCTCTTCTTGTAGTCGCCCGTGGCTACGATTTCCTCGACCGAGTCGTTCTCCGACGTTTGCGACGACTTTTCCATCTCGTACTCGGCAATCGCCTGCCTCAGCAGCTTACTGCTACTACCGCTACTGTCCCGCCTCCCCTCGACATTATTCCCCAGCTCTTTGCTACTGAAGACCGCCGAGGCCCTCTCGTTTTCTTTATTATTCTGGATCTTGTAGTAGGCCTCGCTGCCGATTATGTCGACGGGCTCCTCCGCGGTCGAGTTGTTGTCCTCGTCAATCGAGCTAATGAGATCGTCGTCCCCCAATAGGCCCATCGTCTCCTTGTCCGACTTGAGATCATCGTCTTCCGACGCGGAGGACTTCAGTTTGCCCATCTCGCGCGCTCCCCCTCCCTCGAGATTATCGTCTTTCGTTTCCTCGTCGGTCGACTTCAACACGTCGATCTCCTCCGACTCGGACGTGTCAACCTCGATGGACCTTGACAATTCCGCGTCCTCGTGCTTACCGATCTTTATGAATCTATTGGACTTGGTCTCCTTCAACGTAAACTTCAAGGACTCCAAGTTCTCCTGGTTGTCCTTGTTGTGAGGCGTTTTGAACTGCAGCACCGGAGTCGACTCCTTGCTCGACACGGAACTCGACCTCTTCGAACCTACTTTCCTGTCCGACACTGTCGAATCCACGTCGCTATGGTTGTCGCAAGCAGCCGTCTTGTCCGTGCGGTTTCTCTTCGACTCGAGCAACGATCCGCGCTCGCTCGTAGCCGCGGCCCCACCTTTATGCGCTTTAAACGAATTCGAGTCGTCCACGTCAACTTCTATGATCTCGTCCAGTTCCGATGCATTTCTCCTCGTCGACCTGGTCGACTTCCGAGCGCTACTCGTCGATTCTATACTACTGCTTCTACCCCGGTTCCCTCTAAATACAATTTCTGGCCCTGCGCTGTTTTCGTTGTTTACGTTTGACTGAATTTGCTTTGGCATCAATGTCTCAACCTTTGATCCGGATGCCTTCGCCCTCTTCAATATCGGTGCACTGTCACTGTCAATATCCACATTAACTTCAACGTCCTCTTGCGCACTTTGATCGGACTCCTTTCTTCTTCTCAGCACTCTCGTGCTTATTATCTCTATACTTTCTTGCGAACTCTGCTCCGAATCTCTGCTGCCCTTGTTATTTTTATTCGACTTCCTCTCGTACTCGTGCACGCTCTGCTCCGATTCCTTTCTCTGCCTCGACGACTTTGTCCCTTTACTTTCAAAATACTCCGGAATACTCTGTTCCGAATCCTTTCTCGACGATCTGGTAAAACGGACTTCCGCGTCCTGTGAGCTTTCCTCCGATTCCTTCCTCCGTCTAGTCGTCCGCGTAATTTTCGCTTCCGTGCTCTGCTGGGCGCTTTGCTCGCTACCCGTTATTAAACCTAGAGAATCCCTAGTGTAGACAACCTCCGCGTTCTCTGGTATGCTCTCTTCCGAGTTCTTTCTTCTGGCACTTGACCTAGGAAGTTTTATCTCAATTTCGTCCTTCATGATTCGCTCGGATTCCTTATACCGTCTACTCCTCGTGGTCTTAACGTCAATATCTGGTAAGCTTTGCTCCGACTCTTTTCTTTTACTACCCAACTTGATTGGCTTGTTTTCAACGCTCTCTTCCTTTTTCCTATTCACTCTAGAAGGCTTTGTCTTTCTTGCCTCCATATCCTGTACACTACCTTTAACATCGTTGTGCTTGATTTCTACATCATTTAATTTCGATATATTTGTTTTGCGTTTGATCCTACTTTCACTTTCACTATCGTCTGTTACTATGAATATAGTATTGCCCTTATTATCTTTTTCTATTTTGTATTCCCTTTCATTTGAATTTATTCTATACACGTCTTTCAATAGCACAGAACATAATTTCGTCTCCGAATAATCGATCTTTTTACGCTTTTTAGACGGTTTTTTCGTTTTACCCGGATCTATAGTGAGCCAACATTGTTTACAAACTGTTACTCCTGTTCGATATATCTTATACATATCCAAGCCATTCTTTACTTCCAATTTACATTGTTGACACTTCCGTTGCGATCTAGCATTTATTGTTTTATTAACTTTATTTTTCCTCTTTCTGTTACTCATGATGACAGAAGTATCGCTATCCGTGTCTGATGGTGTATTCAAATCCAAATTAGATGACTGTATGAAAGTAGTCTTACGATTTACGACCAATGTTTTTGTCTGTAACGTAAGAATTGCATTAATAATTAAAGTCAAAGATCTATATACTATGTGGCACATATTAAATAAAAGACTTTAAATTCATACAAATAGATTTATAACGTGCCCTAACTTTTTACAATAAATTGTAACGTGTTAACCAAATGTAGGCATTTTCTTAAAATACAAAAAGTACCTTTGGAAGATCTGCTGGATCGATGCCATTTTGAATAATAGCTTTTAATTTAGCAGGTATTTCGTCTGATAAATTTCTTAAATCAAATAGTAAATCAACGCAATATCGACAAGATAAGCATATCAAATGTCTTTGAAGTTCTTTATATTTCAACTGAAAGAAATTAATTTGGAATAATTAAGTATAAATTATATTACTATCGAGCGATGAAACGTTTTGCATAGAGTTAACTTACTTCGCCTGGAAAAAGATCTCTAATCCTTTGTATAAGATTATTTAGTCCGTATTTTTGTTTAGATAAGTCAAAGAATATCTCCTTGTTGTAAGTATCCAAACAAAAGATGCAGCAAGTTTTTTTAGGATTCTGTATCTTATTAGCCTTTCTAATTTTCTCGACAAAAATGTTACATTGTTCTATTTCAAATGCACATTTGTGGCAAATTTTTGTCGTTGGACCATCCTCGGATACCTGAAGCAGTTAAAGCATAACAATTACAGTACATAGAGCTGCCTGTCGGATAAGATAATTTGATTAGCTTTGGTAGAATAAGTGGCCCAGAATGAAAGGGTATTTGTAAACGTTAACGTGACTTTTGGCCGATTAGCTCTAGTTTTATAATAAATAATGAGCACGAAAGATCGTTTAGCGCAGCTGCAGGTAATGATAAAACCCGTGTAAAATGTCAAATTATCGAGGTGTTGTTTGCCATTGGAGAAATAAGAAAATAAGAGCGATTGCCAACGGTAGTGGCGAGTAAGGATATTCGACTGGCGACTAAGCCAAGAGCAGCAGTAGCGGTAGCAACAACAGCAGCAGCGGCAGCGGCAGCGGCAGCGGCAGCACAACAAGAAAAGCAACGGATTTGAATGCAGCGATGACGGGTGCAAGTCCAAGATAACAACGGATACCAATGGCAGAAAGAAGCGGCAAAGTTAACCGGCACTCGATACACCGATAGCCAAGCCCGTATTCATCACCAAGGCCTCTTAAACTCTTACTTACAAAGGCATCATTGAGATTACTCGGCGCAGCGAATTTATTATAACCGAGAGGTTAAAAGTTTAAGCCGAAGCTTCGAATATCTCTCTCGTCCCCCAAATAAGACAGAGCGAGACAGAGCGTGAGAGAGAGAGAGAGAGAGCGAGTGTGTGTGTTGGAGAGTGAGGAAAGGGGGGGGGGAGAGAAGAGAGACACACAAGCTGCGCAAGCCGCACACATTGAAACAAACGAGCTCGAGCCTCGCGTCACCGAAAGCCGCCCGCGCCCGCACAACCGCGGCGGACGCGCACGCTCACGTACACACGTAGTGGGAGGCGGCGGGCTTGTAAATATAATATGCCGATTTACCCCACCCCGTCGTCGTCCCGCGGCGTCGCGGTAACGCGTAAGCGCAACGCGGTGGCGCCACTGTCGAGCTCGCCTTTCGAAAAAGCTGCCTCTACAACGCGACTTTTATTATCATTATTTTTATTTCTCTCTCTCTCCCTCTCTCTCTCTCGCTCTCTTGCCCTTTTTTTCGTTCTTTTTTTAAATTTTATTTTACTTTATTTATTTTTTTTTTTTTTTTAATTCAAAGATACTTTTTTCCCTTGCCGCCGCTTTTATTTCAACACTCGCAAGCTCGAGATAATTTATAATTCGTTTGTTTGGAGAGCGTTATTAAATAATTAATGAGAGCCCGACTCTCCATCCTTTATTCGCTTATGTATCACCAGCTTTCCCAACACTGCCAACGAGTTTATTTTCCTTCCGCTCCCCCGGTATTTTTTTAAAGTCATTCAAGTTTATCCTCTTCCTCCTCCTCCTCCTCCTCCTCCTCCGCCACCACCTCACCCCCTCCGCGGCCGACAGTCAGTTACTCTACCACTTGGTAGAGTCTTAATACTTATGCCGTATTATATTACAAGTAAGAAAAAAAACAATGACAACAACATTATGCCCTTCCCCCCCCTCCCTCACAAAGGTATTAATTACAATAATTTTAGCTTTCTATATCACGTAATAGGCCTCCACAGCCTATAATATTCTCCAGAGCCAAACTCCATGTCATTCCTACATTTTTCCTCCTACCTGGTCGTTTATTTTTTATTTTTGTATTCTCTACCCACCAACCCCCCGTCCCAGCCCCTACCCGCGCATATCTCGTACGTTTATTTAAGCTTCGTTTTGCAATGGTTTACAACGAGACGGATTAATTAAAGCGGATAGGTTATAAATGTAAAAAGAAGAAGAAGAAGAAGAAGAAGCGCTTGCTTCAAGACAAAAAGCGCGCGATATTATTTACACTGCCGAGCAATAATTAAGCCACGCAAATACGACCGAACAATACTTCGACATTATTTTTACACGAACGTCATTACGCGTCTCAATGATTTAAATAATTTACCACCGCTTATTGTTTGTAATACTTGCAAATCCCAAAATCATTACCGACTGCATTCGGCTCGAAGTTCCACATAATTTCCCAAACTATCGCGCATCGAGGTACTGTCAAGCGAATAAACAGCCAAAAGAGAATCGTCCCATGCAATCGCTAACTTCTATGACGTCATTATTTTAAGAGGAGAACTTCGCCGAAATATTCTCTTGCGACCTTTTAATTTGCTCGGAGCCCAACGATGTGTCTTATAAAAATCGACTTTTCCTTCGAATCGTAATTAAAGATCCTATGAAATAAAACGCGGATGAGCTTGTTTTGGTTAAGCTGCAGTCTCCAACTAAGGTTAAGTTATAAAGTTTTTTTTTTTTTTTTTTTTTTAAAAAAAAAGTACGCAGTTAATGTATGAGTAATGTAGGATAAAGTAAAAAAAAAAAAAAACAAAAAAAAAATCAATAGCCCTACGAGATAATGTAGGAATCAAAATAACGTTCGAGGTTAGTTGGTCCGGAGTCAAAATATTTTGATTGTAAGAAAATTAATTAAGATACGATTGATCAAGATAGATTAATAAAAATGCACGCATGACGCTTGTATTACGTGCAGAAAAACGAGGTGAAGTTATAATTATTAACATAATTACGTTAACGATGCTCGAGGTATAAAAATTGGTCAGTGGTCGAATGGGGAAGTGAATATTTTCTTATCGAGTGGATTAACAGGGCCGGATTAGAGTACGTAATGGTGATCGCGTAAAGGAGACGCGAAGGAAAACTTTCATGGTTTCATTTGGCTCCTTCTTAAATTTCACAATGACCGGCGTAGCTCATATATGTATCTCGTTTGGGTGACGGGGGCGAGGAGGGTGGGGGACTGATGTGCTTCCCCCTCTCCGGAGGCCCAAAGCGACACCGATATCGTGTCTTAACCTAAAAAGTCGCCAAACTGACGAACGTCCCCGTACTCACCTTATCAAGCCGGCAATTCTTCGCTTTGATCCGCAATGTCGGTTGATCGAGAACGTCCAGGAAAATACCCTCGTCGCTCGCGCAGACCAGGCAGTTGTCCCCCGGCATGTTGAGGAGCTATTCAGCCCTCGTTCAGATTGCGTTCCCTTCCCTGCCTATCGATACGAGCTTGTGGCCAGAGCAGTGCGATAAGGCGACTGCCCTAACGATTCTTAACCAGCATTTACGATGATAAACACAGCATACGTCAGTTTTTCGCATTACCAAATACTCGGATTTACTTGCAGCACGTAGACTACGGGCTCTATCCCGTACGGCCGTACCTAACACGATCTATCTCTAGACACACTCGAATTCCCCTTACCGACGGAGGAGCCTCGTACATTTGCGAGGGAAAGCAGCTACGTCCCCCAGCTCTACGTCTACCCACTTTTAATTTAAAAGGATACCCGAGCTCTAAACTAATTGGAAGTTCGCTCCCTCGTTTTTACTCGATCATACAACTTCTCTTTTATGTCCAAGCCCTGATTCTGCGCACTAGATCACCGCTCCTACCCGCTACCTATACCTTTGCGCGCCCATTTCGAATAGCTACACAACTCCTCTGCCCCCTCCAACGCTAATCCGACCAGCCGCAGCTGTTGGTCCATCGTGACCAACTCGATGCTCCACCAGGAGCGCGATACCATTCGTGATTTACCCTCGTCGTGCCCCACTCGATTCCAATGGGAAGCTCTCCAGGGCAACAAACGTACCGACGAAACGTCAGCGATCGAGCTTACGAATAAGATAACAAAGTTTGAGAGGGCAATTATTCGTTCGAAATGCTGAATTACAAAAGTTTGCCCTGCATTCTGTTTCAATTATAAGATCAATAGTTACGCCAATGCGAGAAGCATCATGATCTATACACAATATTGAGACAATATCTTCGTGACATAATTTCTATTGTCTTTTAACGCACTTTTCTTAAGCGATCAAACAGCATTTGCATTTACTGCAATTTAATTTGCGAAAATCACATTAATAAATATCACGCCAAGAAAACGTTGATAATATAGTTATTACTTTAAACTGTACAATAATAAGTTATCAACGAATCATTTGCGTCTATCTCATAACAATTGTATTATAAAGAATTAACTAAAACTAAACGAGCATTTTAATTGCACAAAAAAAAATTATAAATTTACGAAATTAGTAAACAAAAATAAAATAAAAGACAAAACTATTAATCATATATACATAAATATAAAAGCTATTTATATTTTTTATAAAAGTTATACGATTATATACTGAAAGCAAATTAAATGTAAGAAATATGTACCATGTATTTAACGTACAGCTAATTTACCACAAAATCATAGCATTTTGAATATATATAAGGTCAGAGCAGAAATTAAGTTTACTTAAACTATTTGATGTATTATAAAAATGAATGGTGTTCTTTTAATTAACATTATTATTATTATTATTAATAATTTTTTTTTTTTTAATTTAAATGATAAATATCAAATGAATTTCGTTTTTTCTTTTAACCAAGAAAATCGTAATTTGAAACTTCGTCAAACTGTTGATTTTGAGGATTGCCAGGTGCCATTGGCCTCGGAGCCATCTGTCCTCGAGGACCGACCATCTGTTGCTGCATTCCAAGAACTTGGCGATATTGAGGTTGTTGTTGCTAAACAAATTTATACAATATATAACAAATGTAAATGTTTCCTTAATGCAAGATCAAAACTTAGTAAAAAAGAAGGAGAGAGAGAGAGAGAGAGAGAGAGAGAGAGAGAGACATTCATCGATATGTACAAAATAAGATTAAATTTAATTTAATCCTGAATTTCACTATTGGAAGAAATAATTACCTGTTGCAATAAATGCCGCAGACCAAGAGCATTGTTCAGAACTGGTCGCATCATACGCTGTGCATTGGCCTGCTGTGGTGCCTGCATTCCTGGGCCCGGATTCAAGCCTCTTTGAGCTTGCTGAGCTTGCTAAAACCGAAATGAATTTCATATCCGCTTAAAGGCGACGTAAAGCTTGAATTAAAATTTATCTGACCTCCAGCTGCTTGTATTGCATCTCCTGGGCCTGGGCATGCTCAAGATTTTGCTGTATCTAAAATTAGAATAACAATTCTTAATTATTTTGATTCAACAAATGAAAGGTTATTGTAATAACAATGGAGTTACGTTGCCAACAACTTCCATTTGAGATTTATACTGTGCCTCTTGCGACTTGTACTGCGCCTCCTGCTGCTGGGCCGCCTCTAGCGTCTGCTGTAGCTGATGGATCTTGAGTAAGTTTTGTTGGCGAGCCATCTCCATGTGCTGCTGCTGCCCGATCATGCCGCCGCCGCCGGTGTTGATTTGCCCCTGGGGCCCTCCTCCACCTGCCGAAAGCCCAACCGTCTGTATATTGAGCTGGTTTTGCTGCACGGTCGCCGGGGCCATCGACTGCTGGGGCAGACCGTTGTTCGCCATGACATTCTGCGTTATCTGACCTCCCCCCATCGTCATCGTATTCGTCTGGGACATCAGAATACCGCTCTGCGATATACCGGCATTGGGCACGCCGCCAGGCATCGCGTTCGCACCGGCACCGCCCGGCACGTTCCCTGGCCCCGTTGGCTGCACACGCATTCCCCGCATTCATATTATTCACACGTCTCGACGACGAGCGGGACTGAGGGAACGAACTCAAAGCAACTCAAAGCTTACCCTCAAGGTCACGGGACCCTGTCGGATCATCGCGTGCGTGCTCTTTTGCTGCTGAATGACCTTCCTCAGCCGGTCGACGAAGGCTTGCTGGTCGTTCGGTATGAAGCCTATGAAAGTCCGCTTCTCGGCCGTGTACAGCAATAACAGTACTTTAATATTACAGGTGGGCGTAGAGGTGAAATGGACGCATCCCGCCTGCATTAAAGAGCAAACGGTACTTCGTTAGTTCAGTAGTCATTAAAGCTGACGTCGAACGACTGACTTCTGGCTATAGTGAAAAGAAAAAAAAAAAAAAAAAAAAAAAAAACATTTTACTTACAAAGCCATTCGACATGACTTTTATCAATGACTCGAGGGCGTCGCACGTCGACGGGTAAAATACAACGGACTTTGAATTCTTTAGGTAAGCCTGACCGATATTTCCAATTAACATTTTTGGCATGAGCTGCATGATGAGCTTCATTGGCCAAGATTCTGCTTTCCTGCAAGCAAAGCGTGTACACACACGGCTATTATAATACAATTCACAATCAATGAAATATCGTTGATTATCTTACACTTCCGGTTCCCCGTCCTTCGCGGTTGCCGACACCTGGCACGGTACCTGCCACGTTTGTTTCTGAGCGTCGTTCGTGTTCTTGCTCTTCTCTACCCATTCCAGCATACCTTTCCAAATAACCGTACGGTCTGCATTTAACATTGGTTGGCTTACAGGACCACCCGCAGCGTTGCTCTATTTACATAGGACGTAACGCGTCAGTATGTGAATGCCATTACGTATGATAAATTGCATATAAACCTTTGTAAAAACCTGCTGTGGATGGCTCATTTGAGTCGCAGCAGATGTGGCCTGAGCAGAAGATGCCTGGGATGCTGTGACGGTTTGTGGAACTTGCGCTGCCATTGACTGACTCACAGCCGAAACATTGAGTTGTGGGCCAGCTTGATTTGGTGGGGCCTGACCTTGCATACCCATCGATGCTTGGGCATTTTGTTGCTGCTGCACGGCATTCTGTTGCTGTTGTTGTTGCTGCTGCTGTTGTTGTTGTTGCTGCTGCTGTTGTTGCTGCTGCTGCTGCTGCTGCTGCTGCAGTTGCTGCATATTCAATCTTAAATGCTGCTGATGTTGGCTCAACTGTTGTTGTTGCTGTTGTTGCTGCTGTTGTTGCTGTTGCTGCTGCTGCTGTTGAGGGTTCTGTGCCATCGCAGCATTCGGTACTCCTGAATTTAATAGAGATTTTACTTTAATTAGAAATTAAAAACATCACCAGACATTAATATGAAATTAATTAAATGCTGCCTCTAACTTTACTTTGAATGTTTGATTAGGTTTTAGGTAAAATTTCAGGCTTCGTTAATGCATATTTTGCGAAATGCAATACGCATATAATACGAAAATTGTAAATATTTACGATTACGTATAATCTATTAAAATAAATATATAAATATGTTTCTTACATATTGTCAAATGCAAGCTGTAACAGTAAATTTGATTATGAATTTTAAACAACAAGTACTAAATAATAGCTGTACTTATAAAGAAAGACTCGAGAATTGATTTTTAAGCCGATCGCTGGTAAAAATAGCAAATAAGTACTGAAAAGGCTAATCATGCTCAATGTCATAGAAAATGATGCGATAGAAACTGAAGAATGAAAGAATGGATACAAAATAAGCAGCAATAAATATTTAGTCGTAGATAAGAGGCGAACGGCAAATGCGAATGCAGTTCGTACCTTCCATTCGCTGGGGGAAGGGCTGTACGTTGAGGCCCATCGCAGACGGAGGTTGGGAGAGCTGAGCAATGAGAGCACTGCTTTGATTGCTGGTAGGAGGCGGGGGAGCTGGAGCCGTCGGACCGGCACCAGGTCCTGGGCCCATGAAGGGTGGCCTCATCCAGCCCCTCGGGTGCGGTGCCCTGGCCCCCATAGCAGCCGGATGGTAATTCGGCGGAGCTGAAATTTGTGGATTGAATTGCGGTCTGCCGCCCATTGATGCGGACATAGATTGTTGTTGTTGTTGTTGTTGTTGTTGTTGTTGTTGTTGTTGTTGCTGACTGACTGCTTGTTGTTGATGCACAGAGTTTATGTTCTGAGGTGTGGTTTGACCGCGGAAGGAGGCGGGTGGGCCCTGTTGTTGTGCTTGTGTGACAGATTGTGCGACAACGATACTTTGGGGTGTTTGATTGGGATTGGGACTGTCATTACTTTGCAGAGGGCTAAGGGCTATCTGAGCTGCGTTCGGTGTCCCCGCGACCGCGGCTGCGGCTGCGGCTGCCGTCGTCGGGCTAACCGGGCTCTCCTTCAAATTGTAATTGCGAAGAAGCACGAGGTGGCGCGGATCTTTGGCGTAATTCTTCGTCTGCGATGACTGAAGGTCACCTCCAGCCTTCTCAAACAGCTTGAACAATGCTGAAATCTTTCTTGGCGACAATATCGATAGGCTGATGTTTCTCTGGAATATTATTGGTAAATTAATTTACGACATCTACCTTTAAAATATTCAAAGTATCAAGGCTAATCGATTGCTTATTTTGCCTTCATCGTGCAATTGCAATGAAATCGTTATTAATAATAATTATTTGAATTTTCACATTCCCAATTAGTGCAATTATTAATTATTACCTCTTGAAAAACACCCGCAAGCTGATCTACTGTATATCCGGCAAAAGTGTAGGATTCTTGAACACCGATTTGATAGGGTGGGGAATTACATACTAAAATACAATGCTTTTGTGACGCTACGTTTGGCTCCCGTCTGACTTGTAGATCTTCAAAGCATTGAAGGGCTGTTGATAACCCCTCTCCAATATTTGCATGGGACTCTCCCTTTCCACCAACCATTCTTTTTTACAAAAATACATATACAATTAATTATCTACTAGGTAATAATTTCTTGGGTAATAGAACATATATACTGACTCAAGTTTTTCCAATGTAAGTAATAGCTTATGAGGATTGGAAAAGGGTCCAAATGCCTCTGTGAAGGGTGATGGTAGACAATCGGCTGCATGGTAAGTAACAATTCCATAAAGTGTTAAACTAGTCTGCAAATAAAAAGATAAAGTTATTTGTACTTTTGCTTTTAATGGTAAACTATATTTAATAATGCTCAAAGACCACGTACTTCTGATGCAAATTCCCTGTCTTCGATTCCACCTTGGCTAAAATATCTGCACCCAATGAATTAGAGAGTATTAAGCGAGTGTCAATTAATTTGTCACAAAAGAAAAGGAATGATGCACTTACTCCAACGTAGGGACAAGATAATTTGTTTTGAAGTCATTCAGGTAAGCACCGTTGGTAGCGGTGCTTTCAATAACGAATACTACATCAGCTTGCATACCATGCTCTGTAGGGCCAGTGACCATGATACAAAAACCAAATCTAAATAAAAGGTCGATTAACGATACAACATCGTAAAACTGATACGTTGTAATAACTGAACGTTAAATAAAAGACATATACGTGCATAAAAATGCGGGTAAACGTGTGAAAGGTGTGTGTATGTACGTACTGTTATAAAAGAAATCCACCTCCCATGTATAGATCGAAAATAATAAACTTTTGCAACTCAATAGAATTTATGGCTGAAAGAGCACCGATTAAAAATTATTTAGCCTTCGACTCCTCTTCTGGCTTAGCACGAATAACTAGCAGGAATAAAATGTCATTATTAACGCGTAAGCCCGATCGAGGAGAGAAAGAAGCGTCATTGTACAGATAAACGAATGCCGTGGACCGAAGAACGATAATTACAATAGCAAATGCCGTAGTTTATATTTGTAGTAAAGATATCAGTGTAACAAATTCGCCATAAAGAGAAAGCTGGTAAATAAAGAAGGAGCGAACTTTGTATACATTTGTACAATATCTAGTTAGAAATTTATTGTTAATAGTATTGTTGTCCCGGTAGGCCGATAGGGGCGCTAACGTCGAAATAAGTAATTAGCGTAATTAGATGGGAAAGGTGTCATTGGTAATTGATGAAAAGTAGAGGCTGGGTGGTCCCCGGATTACGGATTAGCAATGCCGACGAGGAGAGTCGAACCTCGGGATCGACGAGCCGGGAAATGCTCGAAATAGTTTCTATTAATACGAACCACATGCTGAAACTCGACGTTCCGATATTAGCTGGAAGCGACTGGCCCTCTTAAGGACATACCGCCCTCGTTGTTCGTCTGACTCTGGCCTCTGAAGAGCAGTGGCAGCGGCAGCGGCAGCGGCATTTCCCGTTTATTACCGTGGCACTAGGAACGGTAAAATACAGGGAGGGAGAGCATCCAATGGATCTCTCGGTCGAGAGGATACGCCGGCGGCGGCTCACATCCAATATGAATATTTAACTAATATTCATAACGCCAGAAAACATCGAAGCTCAACGTTATTAACCATACGTTGGACCACTACTACGTACTCTTTATGTTTATTAAAATTTATTAACAATCTTCTTATCCTTTAATGCAACTCAAGTGAATCATTAAAAACTGCATTGAAAATTCAGTCGGTATATTCGTAATATCCATTGACAAACGTTCGAATTATCAGTAAAAAGTAATGATCTACTATTGTTGTTGTTGTTGTTGTTGTTGTTGTTGAAGTTACAGAATTATTTTTTAAAAAAACCATTGACAACAATTGTATAGTTAATTTCTTTTATTCGCAATGAGCTTCGCAAAGAGATCTTTGCACAAGTCCTCGTAAGCAGCAGCTGAGAATGAAGGGCATCTCGGGACCATGAAAGGTGTCGGCGATGGTTTTGTTCGGTAAAATGGATGAGCGCGACGTGTACGAAACCATCCGAAAGAATAGGTTCGGAGAAGAAAAAAAAATTATTATTGCAAAACTTAATTTCCTGCGCATTTTCGCAGCGCAACTTTTATTTATTTTTTCCCTTGGCGCGGGAGGGGTGGACGCGATCGCTGGTTCAGTGCATGCAATTTATCCGTACAGGGATGGTGTGTGCGTGCCGCAAACTTAATTTTTTATAAATCCGTATTCAAAATATGGTCGATGGGCGCGCGCATATTTTTATAGGCCAATAGCGAATGCTCGACCGCATTAAAGCTAAAGTCTCGGTCGTGTCCACAGAGGCTCAAACGTATTCTGACAACACGTGCTGAGGTCTCCTAATGTACAAGGATTATTTAATTTTTATAAATTTTTATTCTAAGTCTACGTTTTGAATATGATGGAGCAAGGTAAGAAGGGACGGAGACGTTCATTATCTATGCGCGTATTAACAATTACTTTTAATTCATAAGCGCATGTATAAACAAACGTATGTAAATAACATCAGATTCCTGTTCCGAGAGGCTAACTTCTCCATTAGCAGCTGTAGTTACTGTAGAGTTTATCCCTGCATTAAGATCGCCACTCCCTGAGAAGGCTCTGCCAGAGCGTTTTAACCCATTGGATACTTTCATCCCATCTAAATAATATGTTCTCTGGTAGCAAGTGATGTTATTTGAAGTCCATGTTTCCTCAAGCTTGAGTGCTAATCCAACATCCTCAAAAACGCCAGTCGCAGTTCTCTCTCTTGATCATGAGAATAGTCTCAGACAGCTGCTCATCTTTCTTGAGCTGCACAAACAGTAATTGGTTATCCCCCGATCCTGTTAGCCTATGACTTAGATCTAATTTATGCATAACCAACCTGATAACAAGTATAGTGATCAATGTCCAGAATTACTGCTCAAGCACGTATTTACACCCTTTTGTTCCATGCACCGAGAGGTACTGGGTGAACACTTTGACAACTCAAGTGTCATACTGATGCAGAGCTTCTCCTTTTTCCTGTATAGTACCAAGCACTTCCCCCCAAGGAAACAGTGAACATTTGTGGACAGGTTGTACAATCTTCGGACGGTGCCCACCCCCAAGGGTTCCAAACTCTTGAAGAGCTTGATTGCTTCATTGCCCAGCAGCTTTTATGCCTCCTCGCATATATAATAGATATTCTGGAACAACTTTCTTGTCTCCATGCCTGCTCTAGAGACTGATGTCTCGTTATATAGAATATAGAATAACCAAGGCATTCTAAACTCTATCTTGTCCAAGACATTGACTAACGTTTTGTAAATGATAAACAATGGCCCAGCTGGAAACTCATGTAAGACTACCAGATCCCCTGTTATCTCAACTGAAGGTAAACTAGGAAGGTAGAAAGAGTTGAACCTTATCTCTGATCCTATTGTTATTTCACTACGCAGATTCATAATAAATATCTTGCCCAATCCACTCTCCCAAAGTAGCTCTGACTCCCTAAGTACTTTGAGGTCTGCAAGAGAATCCCTCGCAATGGCACTGTTCAACCCTTGAGTCAGGTAAGTAACTTGGATGTGCAAACTCTCTATAATTGAGTCCCAGACGTGATCCCAAAGTTGCCTACTATCAACCTTTGTAGGGGAATAACGAGCCCGCAAATTGGTACTTTCTAATCAAGAAAGACCTACCACTCCTCTTGCAATACCATCCAAGAAATCTACAAATCAATCTTCTTTTAGAGTAGGGAATCTTTTTGGTGTGAACTTAGGGTAACTGGCATAAAATGCAATTTTGTCCAAGGTTGAGGTGAGTGTGCGGGACAGGTGTCTGCTGTATTAACGTTGGAGGAAGTTGCTCTGACTCGTGCTGATAATGATTGAGTGGACCAAGTTTACTTTATATCTTTTATAATAAAGTGAAGAAATCTTAAAATAAATGCTTTTATCGGAATAACATTTTCGGGAATTTATTTGTTCTTTGGAATATACCTGTTATTTAAAACCAATAATAAGCATACATTTTTCATTTAAAATATTTACAAGAACTGCATCTGAACAACATCACTCGGATGGATGACGTTGAGTCTGAAAATGACGATGACTGGGAGGAGATGGATGACGAAGTGCAGTCCATAGAATGCCTCTTCTGTAAAGATTCCAATGACAACTTTAATCTTACCTTAAAGCATCTAGAACTCAAGCACAATTTTAGTTTACCTAATTTTAAGAGCAAGCACAACCTAGATATTTATTCCTATATAAAGCTGATAAATTTTATAAAGAAAAGGGGAGCTACGCCAGAAGAATTGAATGTCTTAAGCAGTAAGGCATGGGAAAATGATGAATATTTAATACCCGCTTGTCAAGACGATCCTTGGCTCATGCTAGGTACATATTGATAATAACATTCGATTAATAACATTTCATTGATTTACGAATAATTTCGTATTTCAGATATTGACGAATTGAATGATGCTGTAACAAATACAAATGACCACCCAAACAATTCTGAGAATGAAAAAACGTTAATATCACAGATTCACTTGACGGAGCTCCACAGAACAATAGAGTCCTTGAAAGCTGAATTGGAACAGAGAGATACAGAATGTTTTTTAGCTAAACAGGTTTGCGTTACATAATATTTTATTATGATGTAAGACAAAAGGAGCAAGTTATACCAGAAAAGCTTGTAAATATACATGTAACTACCATTTTAGCAAATAGAAGAAATGACTAAAACAGCACATAAATTAGTCTTTGATAGCAATGAAGTATCGAAACCATCAGAAGGGTGCGCGAGGAATTCCGATAAAGCATATTTCAATTGCTACAACCATTTTGCTATACATCATGAAATGTTAACAGTAATTGGCATAGATCTCACTTTATGACATTCTAATCATTTAATTCGGGTTTTTAATCATTTTTCATAAATTTTAGGATAAAATACGAACGGAAAGCTATCGCGATGCACTTTTGACAAATTCACACCTATTTAATAACTGCGTGATGCTCGATGTTGGTTGTGGTACCGGGATACTTTCAATGTTTGCTGCAAAGTGCGGTTGTAAAAAAATTATTAGCGTCGATCAATCAGATATTATTTATCATGCAATGAATATAGTGAGGTTGATAGTTAAAATATGAATAATCGCAAGCCGCATTAAAATATAATTCGATCGTCTTATTAATTCGTATTTTAAACGTTTCAGTGAAAATAATCTGTCTAATATTATAACGTTGAAGAAGGGAAAACTCGAGGATATTGACCTGGAAGTGGATAAAGTCGATGCAATTATATCCGAGTGGATGGGATATTTCTTATTGTACGAAGGTATGCTTGATTCTGTAATATACGCAAGGGACCATTATCTATCGCCAACCGGTAAACTTTTACCAAACAGATGTACAATCAGTGTCGTCGGCAGTGGAGACACAAGTGAGTTGGCTTTTTATATTTACTTTACTATACGTCAGAAGTTACGAGTACAATAATGAGGTGGAATTTTTATCATTCAGAACGCTATATCAATTTGGTGGACTATTGGTCCAATGTGTACGGCTTTAAAATGAGCTGCATGAAGGCTGAAGTTGTGCACGAGGCTGGCATAGAATTTTGTGATTCTGACGATATAGTGACTAACGTCGCTGAGATACAATCGTTTGATTTATACACAGTAACCACTGATTGCGTAAACTTTTCCTCACCGTTCAGCCTTACCGTTAAGAGAAGCGGTTCTTTAACAGCAATTATTGGTTATTTCGACGTTTATTTCGACTTGGAAAATCCTGTTCACTTTAGTACAGGACCACACGCGACTCGGACTCACTGGAGACAGACAGTATTCTCATTAAGTGAGCCAATCAGTGTAACGGAAGGTAATTGTTTCATCAACTAAAACGACTGCTTATTAGTACTTGTCATTATGATCAAATTAATCTTCAATGAATTGTAGAGAAACATTAATACGAATCGTTTGATTATTTATTTATTATCTGTGTAATACAAAAGATAAACTTGACGCATATTAAAAAATAATTATTAAAATGCTAAATTAATATGATACGTGTAAAATGACTAGTAATCAATAGAATTTAATTTTATCGATTTTCAGATAAAATTAGAGTATTTTTGGTTCCATTGATTGTCATCTAATTTTATTGAATTAATTACTTAACTAATAACTTAAATAATTACTTGTTCGAATATTAACTTCACTAACAGCAATTAAATCTGTTTATTATATAATAAGCGCCAAAGCTAAATTGCACGTATATTACAAATTTAAAATAGAAATTTATGTAAGAGCAAAGTTTGTTTTATTATATAATGCCCGTTTTGTAGATCTTGGTAGATGTCGTATTTGTATATGTAATGAGGAATTCTTATCCGTCTGCCGCTAATTAAAAGCTTTAACGAAATATAAAAAGAACTCTCAGAACATTGAAAACCGACACAAGCGTTGCTTGCTGAATTTACGCAGCATAGGAATTAATTACCAATTAATCTCTGTAAAGTAATTGTGCGAATTTTAATGTCTTTCAGGTGAAACCGTGAATGGCGTATTGATATGTCGACGACTCATGAATGACAGACGTGGATTGACTATAACCATCAAAATAAATGACCTTTGCCAGGATTACTATTTAGATTAAAATGAGATTATTCCTCGGAGTTTCTTAAGCGATTGTATTTTATCAATCGCTATGCACAGGTGCGCGCTTAGCGTAGTTTCGATGGGTTATACGTATACCGATTGAGTCAAGTTGCATCGGTCCATCGAAGCGATCAAAGCTTAATTATTCAGTCATGTATTTTTAGAACTGATTGTTGAGCGAAGACGCGTACTATTTTTGTTAACGAATTTTTGTAAAGCCAGTTAAACGCACATCATGGTTTAAGCACAATGCAATCTTAAAAAAATCAATTACCGCAATTCAATTTTTATAAAAAAAATTTAGAATTACGAGCGAGAGCATTAAAAAGCATTTTGTAGTAATAGGTGTTACTGATTATCCTCACATAATCATTAGGCTATACGCAAGAGAAGAGAATGCAGAAGGAATGAATAACGAGAGCACAATTACTCAATTATTTAATGTAACTATACTACATTAATTAAGTACACATTAATATTCCTCAAAAAAGAATCATGTACACTTACAGTCAGTCCTAAGCTTCCAAATTTTGTGCCTTTAGAAGCGCTACTAATTTTTCCACTTAATCGAATTAAGACTATCAAGCACTGAAAGGTTGTACATTGTTAATTTAAAAAGCATAAACTAAAAAAGAGTGTAGGGGGGTGGGGAAACAATAAATAATAATAATAATAATTGTCAAAGTAGATTATAGTGCGAAGCTGGCCAGGAGATCACTCGCAAGTTCTTTGCTGTCGGATTGGTTGATATCAGTAAGACTCCGGTCTCCATGTCCCAGGATCCTTAACAGAGATTAACTGGAACTTAAGGATTGTACGAGGCGCGACCTGGCTTGACAATTTTTTATCGACACCTATATCATAGCCTAGGGAGTTGCTATCCTCTGCTTTTCCTAATAACGATGAGCTTACCCTTGTTGGCACTAGAGCACTGCGGCTGTGCTACGCCAACAAGAATTACTTCAACGCTTATATTACACTAGCGATAACCGTAACAAGTTTCTAAAAAAAAAAAAAAAAAAAAAAAAAAAACTACTTAATAAAGTTGGTAAATCAGCATTCGCTGTCTTGCAAGTAGTAGAGAAATGTCAGTTATAATAAAAACTTCTGGTTGTTACTTTTTGAAATATAATAATTATTTAAAATAGCATTTACGGTTATAAGGTTCTAAAAGGTCGTTTTAAGAAATAAAGAAAGAAAGAAAGAAAGAAAGAATGAAAAAAAAAAAGAAGGATATAATCCATCTGTTGGCAAGATATTGAAACCCTTTCATTATTATTACTGTTAACAATTTTCAATAATAATTCCTTAGAACTTAGACACCACGTATATACATATTGTACGATACAGATTAAAACGGATAGTCTCGTATAATTAATTCTGTGATAACGTATTCAAGAGAAATGAGCCACTTATCCAAGAAGGACTGGCAATGATATAATAGCGCCATACCATTTCAGAAAGAAAAAGAAATTTAAATACTACCTTAATTATAATAAATAAGTATATAACAACAATGTATAAGTTAGTTTACGCTTAATGCTACGGCATCTCTTAAATCGGATTCTATGCTACTTAATAATTATAAGTATATGCAAGATTGTAGCGCTGCTTAATAATAACAATTGCTTAAATTTGTTCATGATCCAATCAAAATAAATAAGACACTGCGTTGTTGATGTGCTAGACTATGCTAGGCTGCGTTCGAAAAGATAAATAAATGTACGTAGACATTTTTTAAAATAGTTTATAACGTTCAGGACTTACAAATTTAAACGAACTTCAAAATTACTTTGTTTAATCAACTTAACATTTATACATTATACTTATGTTTATTACTATAATTTTCATTGTGTATGTCTCTGGGCGTGTGCGTGCGCGTGTGTGTATGAATCTATTAGAGAAAAAAAAAAGAAGAAAAAAAAATTATAAATTTTTAACAACACTGGTCCACATTTCTTTCCATTGTTTTTAAGTATACGCTGCTTCATAATATTAAATGTCAATGATACTCGAAATTGTTTTATTTTTATTTATTTTTTTTTTTTTTTTCCTCGGCGCAATTGATTTCTCATTCGATAGTTTAATGTTTATTGATAGCATCGAGATAGATAGAGAGATAGATAGAGAGAGAGATAGATAGATAGAGATAAGTAATGAAAAACTTTTAACACAAAGATTCAGTCTTCTTGAAGATTTATACTTAAAAACTTCGTTAAATATCTAGGAATCGCGCGTGAAGTAGTTGCGATATAAAATTTTCTCAATTCATCATCAGAATTGACTCTGGCACAAGAAACTTTATTTGGCACATGCTTCACTATTACAATGTTCAGAATCGAAAGTTCGGATTGTCGGTCTGCCAACCGGTAGCGTTCGGTCCAAATTGATATACTAATCTACGTCCAAGGACCGGAAGGAAAATTTTCCTTTTGTAATAGTATCTGAAACAGGTTGAAAGCACTTGATCATTAGATTAATCGGTCCAATTGAAAATGTAAGCGCGACCGATTTCACTCGAAACAAGTTTACCCAAAATTTATAATTAAACTCGACTTGTTCTCGCTGCGCGTTAAAATTCATTTGCCCGTTACGCTTTAACGTTATATATTGTTCCAAGCCACGCCCGTTCATTTTTATATTTAAGGACGCTTGATGATACCCATTATTCTTTGTCTGCGTTATACGTAGAACGCGCTGCAGTGCAACATTAACATTTTAATATCAACAGAGAGACTTTACAGGACTCGTCTTCGTAACCTTCGTTAAAACTCGTATTCTTACAATCATCGACCCTTTATTATTATTATTATTGTTGTTGCTGTTGATGTTATAACGACGGCACTAATTATGTAATTATAATTCATTATCGTTGTTTGTGCTTATGTGCTTACGAATAATTGGCGCAGGTAATATAGTATAGCCAATAATAGAGATAGATTAAAAAAAAAGGATAAAGAGGAACGCTACGATTGCGTTTGAATGAATTGCTTGGAAATAGGAGGACGAAGTGAAGATCGTAATGTAATGTACCTCATGGCACGGCTGAGCTTTTCGTAAGTCATCTTCGTGTTGCCCTTACGCGAGCCCCAGAGCTTCGCTACCTCGTCGCTGCGCACGAATCGAAATTTCGCCTGCGAATAATCCTCCCAGCATATGAGGCTGGGACAGGTTTTCCTGTTACGCAGTAAATCTCTTATGAATTCCCAAAGCTTTCCCTGGCTCGTCGCTGAAAAAATACAAATGAAACGCAGCCGAGTCACAGACTTTATTTTGTACAATTAATTAATGCGTCCTGCGCGCAGCTTCTCACGGCTGCCCCCAATAACCTCACTCATTGAAACATAAATAAATAGTACGTGCAGTGGTAAATATTAATTGCGGTTCGTAAACTCGTAACCTTGCACAAGAGGCAAATAATTATAAAAGAAATAATGTATAATGGATAATACACAAAGGCTGTGCACAAGCAGCGCGTAACGTGTTATGCTTTAAGCCGAATGTGTTAATTACGGTACTAATACATTCGATGAACTTGTTGCTACGTAAAATGTTGCTTATCTTTACGAGAATATAAAAATGGAAAAAGGCGCTTTGAAATTTCTTTACTTCGCTTTTAGAAAAACAAAAGCCAATTAGTTACCTTTGCTTAGTTAGTCGCATAAATACAGTAAACGACTGTACGGGGTGCCCGTTCCACGGCATGTAAGTCTACGCGTACGTATATTTACAGGAAAAAAATTGCGCTCTCACAATGATAAATTCAATAGAAGAAGAAGAAGAAGAAGAAGAAGAAGAAGAAAAAACATAAATATATAAATATATAAATAAATAAATAAATAAAGAGAATACGATATTAATGTCATTAAAGGAATGGAAGCTTGTGATTCACTTCTATAATTAATTACAATAATTATTATCTTTATCGCACAAATGATGATTATAGAATTCATGCATTAGGAATAGAAGAGATTCCTTTGAAATGCCTCCAACTTATGCGTATAATAAAGCTAATATAATAATTAATATCCGCTTCAAGACTTACAGTTCTTTTTGGTTTTTAAAAGCCTTGGTCTACCAGGTGGACGTTTTGTCGATATCTCTATACTATTATCCGATTCCGCATCTGTGAACAATACACATTTATTTGTTTCCATAAATTTTCTTTCGATAAATCCACTCGCCGTTTCTTCTTTTCTCTCTCTCTCTCTCTCTCTCTCTCCCTCTCTCTTTTCTCTCTTTTTTTTCCTTTTAATTGCTTTTTAGCCAAGAAAACCTTCGGGCAAAAAACATCTCACCTTAAGCGACACGTGTTTCTTTTATACACAATTATCGTTATTGTTATTATATCGAGTATTTTTCATCAAGTTGCCTGAATGAGCTTTACACTATTTATTGTACGATCGTAAGATATAATTATACGATCAGACTCGGCTCACTTACGACTTATCGTAAGAGTAATTTCGCATTTTATGTTAAATAGTCTTTTGTTTTAATAAAGCTCCTTAACGACAATAGGCACAATCGATTACACCTTCATTACATTATGGCCATTATTCGAATGTATTTAAAAAAAAAAAAAAAAAAAAAGAAAAAAAAACACACACGAGCCTGCGATAATGCGATCGCGTAAATAAATAACGTACGTAGGCAAGCGGGTTATTGGAAAAATAAAATGATAAGGGGCCGCCTCTACGTTTTTCTTCTTTAATTCTAAAATTAGTCAGACGTTAGTTTTTTTTAATATCATGGCGTTTGTAAGAGGTCTAACAACGGCTCTATGAACGGCTCTTATAAAATATATATATTATGGCCCCGTCGTATCCTTAGGCTTTTTGCGTTTGTTTTGCCTGCGCTTCTCGTGGCATTTCACATCATTAGAAATTATTTGAGCAAATGGAGATAATGTTATGTACCGGTAAGTTTACATAACATCGAGTAATTGTTTTTTCTTAACCAAGAGACATTAGATGACTTAACAAACTAAGATTTTTCTTCCGTAAACATAAACCGGCAGCTACGAATTCTTAAGCCATAAAGCTATCGTCGCCTTATGTAATAGCATTACTGTTAAATAAAAAAAAAAAATGTCTTGGGCCATATACTGGGGCGGGTGGGGGGTGGGGGGGCAGCCGATGATCCTTTACGCGGTTATACGAACAATAGGAATTAGGAAAAATCCGTAAACGATGAAGGAGTCCGTAATCCGCAATCCGCAATCCGTTCCCGAAGCCGACTCTCGCCTCCCAACAAGAAGAAGACGGTGCAATAATAATAATAATAATTATTATTATAATTATTATTGTTATTGTTATTAGCGTAAGCGGTCGGTCGATCGTAAGAGTCGCCGGCATCCAATCGATCCAAGGTAAAAATCGAAAGCCAAAGAAACACGAAATATGGATTGTAACATAGTTAAGATAAAGTGAATCATAGATGCGGTTCGAACTTGAAAGCGAAATTAAAATTACATTAATGAGCCGATTACGCTCGAGTGCGCGTGCAGGAGTCGACGAGTCGAGGCGAAGGGAAGACCGATAAGAGTCCCTCGGTCATTAATAAACAATTGGGCCCGTATTCGGCCGCGTATTCCCACAATCGCCGCGCTCGGCAATGAAATTTGCCCGGACGAATTTGCCTCGTAAATGCGTAAATAACGATTAATTATTCCCTCTCCGCCCATGATGGGCGTTGCTCGCGGTGCCGAAACAAGCGGCGGAGAGGCGGGACGCGGAGATTATTTGGGACTGTACTACGAGCGTAGCGTCGCATCGCATTTAAATAAATACTCGGAATACCTGAGGCGAAAGTGCCGCCGTCACTGTGTCAAAGTGTCGCTCGTCTAATTTCGTAAACGAATATGTCGCTTGGCCGGGGGCTCGGGGGCGCTCGGGGGCGCTCGGGGGCGCTGAGAGGCTCTCGTAAGAGCAGCGCACTCGCGTTACGTCGTTACGGTACTACGTACCAGAAGCATTGTTCGAGCCGATCGCCTGGGGCTCGTCCTCGTGGCAGAGTCCTTGGAAGTTCTCGGCGCCGCGTTCGTCCACGTGGCTCTGCTCGCCGTG
Organism: Ceratosolen fusciceps; assembly: GCA_018883505.1. Taxonomy (NCBI): domain Eukaryota; kingdom Metazoa; phylum Arthropoda; class Insecta; order Hymenoptera; family Agaonidae; genus Ceratosolen; species Ceratosolen fusciceps. The sequence goes on along the minus strand of RCIC01000006.1, from coordinate 8,979,604 downwards.
CCGGGGGCCAAAGTAGTCGAGGCTCGCGCTCTTGCACTGGCTCGATACCGCCTGGGTGTGCAGGAGATTGTAGAGCCGCTCGCCGTATACGGGATCCCGGGCGACGAAGTCGTGTCTGCCGAGGGCGGCGAGGTCCTTGCCCGGTAGTGCGAGGCCCTGCTGGATCGAGCCGTAGGACTGGCCGAGACAGGAGGCCGCGGTCATCAGCCAATTTATCGTCTCCTCCTGGCACCAGTCCTCGATCGGCTTCGACGACCAGCCCGTCCCGTCGATCTCCTCCGGGTCTTCACCTGCGAACAGAGCCGAGGAGGGCCCGCCCCCTCACATACCAATCGGTCATTCGGATTCACCTGCTCGGGAGTAACATCGGGGCTAAGGAGGAGAGCTTAGCTTTCCGCTTATTCCGTGGCCGCGGCTTCAAAACTATTTATACACAGTATGTAGGGTAGCGTAGGTGCAGTCTTACGTACACGCGTACACGGCGCCACGCGGCGTCACACGGCGTCAGGCGGCGTTCTTATACAGATTTCGGCCTTTAAAACAGGGCCCGACCGTAGGGCCAATTACCGTAACGATAGCATTCCAAAATTTCGTACTTAATCCATATAAAAAAACGTAACGATGAACTAATAATGATGGAACGACGAGCTGCTTGCGTGAACTGTAATCTTTAATTCACACCTCTAATGTAATGATACGTAATACATAAACAATCCGTACGTAGTCTTCCCCTATTCTCAATATATGTTTCTGCATTAACACGTACGTTTTCAATACTTTTCCATAATAACTAAAAATAAATACTATCTGTATTTTGTGAAAGACAATCGAGGACATGTGCTTATTTTTTTAGGTCATCATTTACAAGGAAAAGTGTTTAGTACGATAATTATTCATTGTTTAATGCAACGGCGGCTCGATAGCCATGCCAATATTTATTATTCCAAATATTATTAAGATTATATTGCATTGACGTTTTTGACGACAGGTTTAAAGAAACTTAAAGTCCTTCCGTTTCCCCGCATTATCTCCATAAAAAAAGCAGAGATAGATATTATCGGAAACGCGAAGCTCTCGTGTTGCATTGTATCGTATCAACAACGTAAATTTAAACAACAATAAATAGCCGATACGAAGCGAGGAGGCATAGAGACGTGGAGAGAGATAAAACGTTTGAATCATTTTTCATGAAAAAGGAAAAACTTATTTACGTTTTTCTTATTGAATCACGAGCAGCAGCTCCGCGATGTATTATAATCCCTCTATCATCGCGTTACTTTTTATCATCGAATCTAATAGTGTTTTGCTCGTTTTTCTCAGCGACGCGCTCCGCTTTGCTATCTAAGTCGTTATATTCGACGATTCTTATAAGAAATATAGAGATTAATGAAAATATGAAAAGCTCAGGCGTACGAGAAGCAATGTGTCGAATAGCGGGAGACATTGGGCTAAAAGGATTTCTTAATACACTTATTGAAGGAAAACTTCAGCTAAAAACTAATATGCCTCTTTCTCTAATTTAACTTTTATACGATTCCTTTCTCTTTGTTTTTTCTTTCCTTCTTTCTTTCTTTCTTTTGTTCTTTCTTTCTTTTCGTTCTTTTTTATTGGCATTTTTTTCTCAACTTTCTAAACTGATAAAAATAATCGTACGCGCATTTAAGCTAAAGTTTTTTAAACTGCACAAAACAATGCAAAGCAAAGCAAAAAATACATTCGCTCTTGCAGATTATTCTTAAAATTCTGAATTTTACTTATCGACAAGAATATCCTTCCCGTCTGAATGTAATTTTTTATAAGCTAAACGATACTGCAAACGCATATATTATTTTTTTAGACTGTATCTCCCGACTTTGTTTTATCAAATTTATATTCATAAGAATATAAAATATGACGTATGTTTTAAGAATACAAATGTAAGCATACACTTTTTATTTAAAAGTCTATTTTTACGAATCGGATTCTAAATATTATTATTGCTTTTATGAAACTTGTTTTTTTTTTTCTTTCTTTCAATTTTTTTCTTTCAATTTTTTCGTTATCTTGAAAAGATAATAATTAAGCGAACGATTGAATTATGAGAAAACTTAAAAGATATAATTTACAAAGAGTTGATTTATCTATTTGATTTGTACACCGTTTATTTTCATAATTAGAAAATCGTTCGAAAATATTGGCTAATTTTGCTTTGAAAAATTCCTTAAATATAAAAATAAATGTAGCCGCATTGAGAAAATTAAATATCATAATTTTTTTTCGAATGGAAGTAAAAATATCTTTATGAACATTAGCTCTATTTGTCGTTTAGATCATCAATGATCGACCATTTTGAAATAGGAAATTTTTAAGGTCATTTTAGATTCGTAATCAATAATCTCGGAATGCCAAGAAACAAATGTTTAAGAAATTATAATTTTTGTTGGAGATTATAACGTGATCGTTGCCTTTTCATTTTCATTTCATGCCATTTATTTTCAGGATCCGGCCAGAAATTTACATTTAATTTTTTGAATGCCATTCTATTGTCAACCGTGTTTTAAAATATATGCTCACACGAATTATCGTATGCGAAATTATGAAGAAAAAACGTAGAGAGAGAGAGAGAGAGAGAGAGAGAGAGAGAGAGAGAGAGAAATTCAACGTATATTCATACGTACTTGAAAGTGCATTTAAAAATTGTATTCTTTTAGTGAGCGCGCGGGCCCGCGCGTGCACACACACACACACTCAGAGAGAGAGAGAGAGAGAGAGAGAGAGAGAGAGAGAGAGAGAGAGAGAGAGCGTTATCGGATTTCTCTATAAACTGGTAAATAGACGGATATTTTTTGAATTAAAGAAATGTATTATATTAAGGACAAAAATATTAGAAAACAGAAGCGTATCTGCGATTATCTTTAATAACAGTAACAAATATTGTATTTTACGCAATTTGATTTCTCGGGACTACGTAATACGTTTAAGTAACGATGCGCAAAATTCAAAAGATTTATCTTATTTCTGGGAGAGAAAGTTATGTGCAAGATAAAGTTTTAGGATATATAGATGGGAAAGTCCGTAGAGATGTCCGAGCAGTAGTAATATAGTATAGCAAAGTCCGGCAAATGATCGTCCATTACCACTGGCCAGAAATGTTATTTTAAGCGTAATGTTTTTTCCCTACAACATCGAGGAATTACACGAGTTAAACAGCTTTAGGAGCTTATTTAATCATTTAAAAATATAATGCAAAACGTAATTGTTTATATTCAATGCTCTAAGATTTAAGCGCATTTTGTTTCATTTTAATCTAACGTTTTTTTTCCCGAACCCGAGCTCGTTCAATTCTTAGAAATTATAAAGTTCTAATAATAATGAAGTGAGTGCATGAACGTATAGGTATTTATATATTTATATATATCAAAGAGATGCTCGATACTGCTTTACGAGGATAACGGAGAGGTTACTTGCTTCCCCTGTTAATTCCGCATTGATAAAAGCTTACTGGGATGATTTTTTTCTTAATCATTTTAACGAAATTTTTACCCTTACTTAAAGCGAAAGTTATTTCAAAACTTCCATCACGTAGACTTTAAAAGGTAGTTATTAAAAAATTGTTATTAAAGTGTTACGTACTTGAAAATTTAGGAAAATCATTCCTTTTGAACGAGTCCGTTCAAGATGAAGAATATAGTATAGAAAAATATGCGTTTAAAAGCTTGTCTGAAGTTTTTCAATTTGTGAAATAAGCATAAATAGTCATAAAAAAGCATTTGTGACGAGGAATGTAAGTGTGTGTTGTCCCGCTGACAACAACAAGCTGTTGTTGTTTCTTCTATCTATTCACGTACTCGCATTATAAGATATTAAAATAACAAAATCCAACTGAATCCTAGACTTACAATCATTATAATCGCGCGTTACATAATATAATGTAGAAATAAAGGAACGCGTAGCGAAAGAAGTTTATTTTTTCGATGCTATATAAATAAAGCAATACGTCTCTATAATAGTTTAGCGATAAGATATTTAAGAGGCATTGATAGTAATTAACGAATTCGCTATTAGACGCAGAAAGAGGGAGCGAGAAGGATGAACGGCACAATAATCGACAGTTGGAGGCGGTGGCGGTGGCAGGGGGGGGGGGGGAGATAAATGCTATAAAAGTGTAAAAAATATTTTACAATATTCCATGCGTATTGGAACGGTTAACACTATTTACGTATAAGTTTAATGTATAACAAACAGTTAGAGGAGCAATATAACGTTCGATAATAAAAATTAATGATGATTTTGAAAAAGTGAAAAAAATATTGTAATAAAAAGTTGTCCGATAATGTTTTGAATAAATAGTTTTGAAGAAATTATTCATGTATAATAATAATTGCTTTAAAGGCAAGCGCATTTTCAGCAAAACACATCATCGCTATTATCAGGATACCAATGATTGTTCTCCGACTAATACAAAGTAATAGTGGTAGTGGTGGTGGTGGTGGTGGTGGTGGTGGTGGTAGTGGTAGTAGTAGTAGTAGTAGTAGTAATAGCGATAGCAGTAGCAGTAGTAGTAGTAGTAGTAGTAGTAGTAGTAGTAGTAGTAGTAGTCGTGATAGTAGTAGTAGTGGTGGTGG